>CM076572.1:1341985927-1342674593 GCA_034641835.2 Pinus albicaulis
CTGCTCCAACAAAAAAAAATCGGGAGCAAATTTCATGTTTCCAGTTTTATGCGTCCTTTTTTTTGGTGGGCTAATATTTAATAATTAATTATTTTTAAAATATTTATTGGGATAACTTTATTAAACTATAGAAAATGGGTTTTATATAAAAAATTCGCCCTAATAAAATTTAAAATCCCTTAAAATGCGCCTTTGGGCTAAAATTTGCCCCTAAAATTTTCCCTGTTTGGTTATACATATCAAATACCAACTCAACTTCAACTTGGTATGGCTAACCTTGGATACCCTGGAGGTATAACAATTCCAACGACTCAGGCTATTCTAGGTTTTCCTGGATATCCTCCTCCAGGTACTAACATTGTCCCTCAAGGTTATCAATTCACTCAAGAAGACCCTAACCGACGGTTACTGGACTTGTCTCGGCTAATGAATGATACAATTTACTATCTTCCATTTTGGCCAGCAATGCCTACTAAGTTGCCCATTGACATTCCAAAGTTTGAAGGAAAATCAAGAGAATACCCCTCGAATCATGTGATGACTTATCATTTGTGGTGTGCATCCAATTCTTTAATCGATGATTCAATTTGTTTGAGACTTTTTCAAAGAACTTTGATCGACTTAGCCGTAAAGTGGTACATTGAGTTACCACAAGTATCTTTCAACAATTTAAACACTTTAGAAACAACCTTCCTGACTCATTTTCAGTTGCCAGTCTATTATGATAATGGCACAAAACTTTTGATGTCATTAAAACAAATTACATCTACGTACATTTAAGATCCCATACACGAATAACGACATAGATGCCGCTTAGTCAAAGTTTTCATTCCGGATCAAATTTTGGCGTAATGGTTCATCAAATCATTACTTCCTAAGATTGCTGAAGATGTAGCTAAAGGAGGTGTTGTAAAAAAAGAGTAGGTCATAGCTCAAGCCCAGTACGTGGACCTTGTTTACACACAGTTCGGTACTTTGTATGAAAAAATTCTTGATTTACCATGTTCAGGACAACTCACTGCAACTCCTTCCGGTTCTCATGCTGTAGACGGTGTAATTGGTACAGTTAATATGTCAAAGAGTAAGAAGAAATCATCTAAATCTACTTCTCTAGTCATAACTCTACCAGATTCATCTAAAGAAGATCCTTCCCTAGAAACTTCTGTTGAGATTCATGTCGTAGAATCATCTACAACCAAAGTTAAATCATCTGGAAATAAGAAGAAAGGGAAGGGTAAAAATAAACAAAACACTTCTACCAAAGAGAAAGCAGAAAAAATCGAACCATTAGACGAAAAATGGAAACCTCGTTATCCTTTTCTTATCTGTGATGAGGATCACTACACCAAATAGTGCCCACATCGGGCTGAGGTATCCAATTTTTTTAAAGGTTCACCCACACCCGTTGTACTTAAAGATCCTTTTCCATCACAAGATAGAAAAATGATCGGATCTTATTCTAATTCATCGGTGGATATTGTGATGATGTCTCAAGTCATGGTGGTGATGCAATCTCAATACTATGGATCTCAGAGTCCTGTAACTAGAAAGGAAACTGAATCATCCAGTCAACCTCTAGTATTGACTCCTCCTATTTCCGAACCATTACACATCGAGAAACCTAACCCTAATTTAGTGATTAAACCACTTGCCAACGTGTACTTTGAAAGCCAGCTTTCAACTCACATGCGAGATCCGCTCAGAATTACAATATTGTTGAAGATTTGGCCATATCCCCTTCAACAATGTTGGTCCTCGAAGTGTTGCAATATTGTCTAGCTCAAAGGTAATTACTATTATCAACTATAATATTGGTTGATCCTCAAGACTTGAATCTCATTGTCTTTTATCTTGAGAACTTTGTACCTAGACTCCCACATCAAATGGCTTTTCAAATTCCAGTTTTAGTCAAATCTAGGCAAGTTTTTCACACAATAGTTGATGAGGGAGCATCTATGTGCATTATGTCCTTAGCTTGTTTGAAAACTCTTGGTTCTCCACCAATAAATAAATCACCCACAATTCTTAAAGCCTTTGATGGAATAGGTTTTCTCCCATTTGGAATACTCCAGGATCTGCCTATAGAGGTAGAAGGAAAAACCGTAATGCTCGAGGTGGAAGTTGTTGATTCCCCTCTTGATTACAACCTTGTTTTAGGTCGAAGTTGGTATTATGATATGACCGTTGTGGTTTCATCATTATTTCGAATGATCATGTTTCCTCATAAATGAAAGATTGTTAAAATCGATCAACTGTCTTATTTTGCTTAAGACCTACCTCTACAGATAGTATCCAACATGTCAGAAAAACGGTTATCCCTTATGAAGATGTTGGGGTAGGACTAGTTAAATATTCCGCTCTTATGGGAACTTTCGCTATACCTCCTCCTAACGTACCTCTAGCTATTTCCAATATCAATATGATTATATCAAGCACAATGCCATTTGATGACACATGGAATGTGCCTTTAGAATATGAATTGGACTCTTACGACGATGAGATGCCTTTAAGTCCATATGAATCGACATATGTAGCGGTACAATCATGTTCTAAAATTTCATCGACTAATAATGATCAAATGAATGTGGTCAATGAAGAGTCTTCTTCTTTATCAAGCTCAACCATGACATCATTTTCTGATCCTTTTCAACGAATGGTTTCAACTGATGAAAATATCCAGGAAATATTGTCAGTAGATGAATTACCATGGGACGATATTCATCATCGATCTTCTTTTTTACCTGATCTTGATAGACTCGAAAATGACTTTTCATCCATATTTTTGATTGATTATGCCAAGGAACCTCAAAATCCTATGTCCGTTCTTCATTGGGATTCTGAGACAAATTTAGGAAATATTTCCGCCATAATTCCTATTGACATATCGATCAAAATTGGGATAACTAAAAACATTCATATAGGCGCTTCTTGCTCGATTGAAGAGATCAATTTATACAAAGCCCTATTTCAGGAATTCTGAGACATTTTTTCCTGGTCTTATGAAGAAATTCCAGGTATTTATCCTAAGATTGTTATTCACGAAATTAAGAAATACCCAGATGCTAAACCTATTAGACATAGATTACATCCAATACATCCGCGAAAAGCTACTGCAATTAAAGCTGAAGTTGAAAAACTACATTGTGAAGGATTTATTTATCCTATTCCTTTGACCAATTGGATATATAATATAGTTCTAGTAACCAAGAAACAAGGGACTATCAAATTATGTGTTGATTATCAGGATATTAACAAGGCCTGTCCTAAAGACAATTATCATACCCCTTACATCGATCAATTTGTTGATGATTGTGATAGAAATGAAATGTTTTTGTTTATGGATGGATTTTCTGGCTACAATCAAATAAACACATTCCATGCTGCTCAGCCTAAAACAACATTTATATGTCCATGGGGAACATTTTCATACTGTAAATTACCATTTGGACTGAAAAATGATGGCACTACTTTTCAAAGAGCTATGTCTTATGCATTTCATGATATCAAACACATTGTATAACCCTACTTGGATGCCTTACCTGCTCATTCTTTACGCAGAAAATATCATCCTACACATCTATGTGCCATCTTTATGCGATTTAGGCATTACAACATTAGTTTGAATCCACATAAATGTGTATTTTGTGTACAATCAAGATGCTTACTTGGGTTCATTGTTTCAAAGGAAGGGATTCATGTCAACCCGTTGAAGATTGAGGCCATTGTAAATTTACCTCCTCCTTTCACTCTTCGCCAACTCCAAATTTTGCAAGGGAAAGAAAATTTTTTGCGTCATTTTATCCCAAACTATGTGGATTTAATTAAAGGTTTCCCTCGGTTATTAAAATAGGATGTTCCATTCATCTCGGACGAGATTGCTGATAAATATTTTGATGCACTCAAACACACGTTGACCCATGCACCATTGGGGCATTCACCTGATTATCACCGAGATTACTTTTTGTATTTAGTTGTGTCTCATTCCACGATTGGAATGGTTTTAGTTCAAGTGGATGACTCCAAAAATGAACATGTGATTTATTACCGAAGTCAGAATCTCACCCCAACATAGATAAAGTATTCACATGTGGAAAAATTGGCCTTGGTAGTCGTTCAAGCTGTCCAACGATTCTGTCATTAGATATTGTTACGTAAAACCACAATGATATCTAATTGCAACCCGATGATGTACATTTTGATGAAACAATTTCTCGGGGGAAAATACTCTAAATGGATAGTTATACTGCAAGTGTTTGATTTGGAGTATGATAAATCCAAGTCTAAGAAATCACTGGTTTTTGTTTAACTTATGTGTGATTTTCCCTATATTGAATCTGAAACAGTGGTAGAGGACCATCTTGTCGATGAATCTATGTTTCGAATCAGTACATTAGATCCTTGGTATGGATATATCATTATATATCTTCAAACCCAAACCTTTCAGCTATAAATTTCATGATCTGATCGACGTAGAATACAATACCAATCTCAACAATATAATATTGTTAGCAACACTCTTTATCGTCATGGTGCCGACTCTATTTTTCGACGTTGTATCACTCACGAAGAAGCCGAAAGGGTATTAAATTACTGCCATTCTCGAGCATGTGATGGTCATATGTATAGGTTTTCCACATCCCAAAATATATTGCACGCTGGCTATTTATAGACGCCATTATTTAAAGACTGTATTCTTGCGGTTAGAAAATGCCACAATTTCTAGATTTTTATCGAAAGATGCGTGAACTCCAACTCCTCTTCACCCAATCATTGCTATCGGTCCTTTTGCAAAATGGGGCATAGATTTCATCACATGTAACCCTCACTTGGCCGGGGGGCATGGGTATATTATTCTCACTGTAGATTACTTTACTAAATGGGTCAAGGTGATGCCTACATTCGTGAATGATGGAAAAAACTGCAACAATTTTCATATTCAATCACGTGATTGCTAGGTTTTGTGTCCCTCAAGATATCATTACGGACCATGGTAGCCACTTTCAAAAAATTATGATGACCGGAATTTCCACTCAACTTCGCCTACTCCATGATAATTCTACACCATATTACCCATAGGCCAATGGCCAAGTTGAGGCTGTCTACAAAGTTTTAACCAACATGATTAAACAGATTGTAGGAAGTCATAAAACAAATTGGCATACCATGCTGTTTTCAGCATTGTGGGCATACTGTACCTCCGTAAAAACATCCAGAGGGTTTACTTCTTTTCAACTCGTTTATAGTTTGGAAGATGTGTTACCCATTGAATGTGAAATCCCGTCACTCAAATTAGCCATCGAGTTGTTACCAGCTACCTCTGAAGAGGAGAAACACTTCTTATACCTAGCACAATTATATGGGACTCATCGCACCACTGCATTAACTGCCGAAGCTCATAAAAAATGTGTTAAGGCTCAATATGATCAAAGTGTTAACCCTCGTATCTATTTGTAAGGTGACCTAGTTCTAGTATACAATCAAGCTCACGAAAAACTAGGTGATGGTAAATTCGAACCAATGTGGCATGGTCCTTATATTGTTAAGCGTGTGATTGCAAAAGGGGCCTACGAGTTAATTGATTATGACGACGTATCTTTATATAAACCCATAAATGGCCTTTTATCTCAAGATATATTATGCATGTTTCGTGTGAAGATCCTCTTTGTACATTTGTTACATTTTAGAACAATGTGCCTTAGATTAAAACATTGTGCCTTAGATTAGTTATTTTTCTTGACGAGTTTTCGCTACTTTTGTTGCATATCTTGATTACTCTTGATACTACAGATGTTGACGTTCCTTTAAACTTACATTGGCTTTGCTAACGACACCTATCGTAGTACATGGAACATTTCTTCTGGTGCTTGGGTTATCTAGTCACCCACGATTGAGTTAGTCTCTATTCATGGGATTTTCTCCAATCAAGCAATGAAAAATATTGCAGAATATAGTGCAGTCATTGAGCTATTATATGATGCCATTTCATTTGGAATTATACGTTTGATTGTTAGGTTAGATTGAAAACTCATTGTATTACATTTAAATGGTGTTTATTCTATCATAAATCTGTCTTTGTTAATAATGTTTTTAAGGGTTCGTCTCTTGGAAAGACAATTTGATTACATTGAATATCAAAATATTTTAAGAAATTTAAACACATTGGCTGATACATTAGTTAATCAAGTTTTAAATATACATCTGCAACATTAAAAGTAAAATAAAAAAATATTTGATCCATATTGAACAAGATACTTAGATATCGAAAGTAGTAATATCATTAGGTTAAAATAGTTGTGTTTCAAAAAATATTACATCATTTGTGATCATGGGTTTCAAACATCTTATGATATAAATATACTGATACAAAAAAAAAATGCCAATCTAGATCAACCATCAGCTATCCATGATTATGATCATGGTAGCAGACTATAGCACATGCCACCCTATGCAGATATCACTTGAATGGGCCTAGAACCCCAGACACATGTCTCTCCAGCCTAAGAGTTATATCATCCATCCTTGTCTCTGGGACGTCAATATTAAACCTATATAGGTTGTGTTATATTTCTGCAAGGGCCTCTGCTGCATTGGTCAGTGGTGGACTTGCTTCTATTGGTGTTGGAAATGTTGTCATTGATTACAACGGAAGTGGCAAAGAAGGAGAATCTGAACAACAACAAGGTAAAGAGAGAAGCATGGAGCAGCATTAGACAAGAAGAAGAGATAGTAACAGAGAGATAGTAGAAGCAGCAAAGAGACTGGCATAAAGAGCAAAGAAGCAGAGAGGAAGCAAGGCAGATAAGGAACTAAGGCAGCAGACAATGCAGAGACAGTGAATAGAAGTAGAGTGCATAATTGAAGCAGAATTGTCCAGAGACAGAGTAAGAGAAAAAGGCCATCGAATAGAAAATAATAAGTGAATGCTCTAGTAAATGTTAATCCGTGATAAGTAAGAAATCCATTGAAGGAATTAATATGATGGTTTTTTTGGTTGCGGAGATATGATGTTTTTGCTTGCAGAATCAAGAACTTGAATGTACAGTTAGAAGCGGAACTGTGACAGGATAGAACTCCGAACATGCAATGGAAGGTTGATATATTATAGCAGAATTGAAGACATAATGACATTGAATTGTTTCGAGTTAATGTTTGTAAGTAAATCCCGTCCATTGGTTCTTCACTCCCCTCATAGAGGAAGCCTGCGTATAACTAACTCAATCCTAATGGTAGTGAAAATCTCGTTGGAAGAGAACTACATTTGTTCGTTGATTATTGGAAAACCTACCAAAGATAGACCAAAGTTAACTAAGTAAGAAGGATAGCGCAAATCCAGACTAACCCTTTAGAATCATGAACAGAACCTGGAAGAAAAGAGGTAAAACTTAACAAAAGGAAGTGCGACGGAACCCGACGTGGAAGAGAGGAACCATGACCGAGTGAACAATGAAGGCGGTTTATGGTTTAATTCATCGCACCACCTATGCGGAGTGAGCAGTATTTGAGGAGTTGGGAGCGATTCCATAAATCATTCGACACGTGGCAAGGAGGACCCACGGAAAACCGCTTGTCACTGTGCGTCATCGCGCGTTATAGTTCGACCTAGGACGCCCAGCAATATTGTTGTGCGCCATTGATCTGGAGGGAAGCCATCGGACGGTGGTCGTATGAGGAAGGTGCACAAAGAATAACCAAAGTATGGCGGGCCATCGCACGTTAATGTTCGACATCGAAGGTTGAGCGATATGCATATATGTCGTTGATCTAGAAGCTTGCTATCTAATGGTGATCGGACGCTGGACTTGCGCGAAGTTTACTTATGGTACCATGTGTGTATTTGATTGGCTATTGACTATATATGTGGGCTCGGGGTCAAAGGTTCATCATAAGGTTAATTGTTTGAAAATCGTTGGATATTTCTCTAAAGTGCAAAGGGGTGTAACTTTAATCCTAAAGTTCAGTTCAAAGTTGTAAATATATTTATTTTTCAATTTCTTCAAATTGATAAATAAATTAAAAATAAATCAAAGAGGCACATGGGGTAAACTAAAGGAAATACTGTCAAAGGAATACCATTAGCGGTTGAATGGTTTTTACTCATGGTATTGATAAAGGTTAAACTATATAAGGCGAAGAGGATGATAGCACGAGGTGTGCATGCGTAAGGGTGGTGAATGAATAACTTTATCTAAGGAATATTTGCATGGACAAACTCTGTTCCTAATTGATAAATTTGAATCTACGATGCACCCATGGATATAATGATTTGACGATGATGAATCTCTGGTTTGATCGATTAACGAAATCATGAAGAACTGGTGCAAGTGTACTGAAGAAAATGAATGGATCCAGTATGAAAATTGATGAAACGTGGTCCACAGTGGTGCTAAGGGTCAAAGCCTTCAGTGAGGGGGTTGTAGCTCCCTTCTAGTGGTAGCTGGTAAACGAGAGCAGGGGGTAGTAGCTCCCTTCCAAGAGAGGTTGGTAAATGAGAACAGGGGGTAGTAGCTCCCTTCCAGGAGAGGCTGGTAAACGAGAGAAGGTTGTAGTCTTCTGCAGGTGGGTACCTGCGTGCCGGTATGAGTCTGCGCCAGTACATGGTTGTAAGAAGTTTTCTTTATAATAAAAATTGAAGACTGAAATTACAGCAACGGTGGTTTTCTCCCGAATTGGGTTTCCACCTTAAATACTAGTGTTCATATGTGTTACTTATGGTTGATGGTTTTTTCTGTTATTTCTGTTCATGACTACTGCTTACTAAAAGTCTGATGAATGAATGATGCAATAAGATCTCTGGACATACAAGTTGGATTCTGTAATGTAGCATATTGTTTTAAAGAGAAAGGAAAAGTAAAAAATTTCAACAAATTTAAATATCGATTCACCCCCCCTCTTAGTATTTTTCCCAATAATTGGTATCAGAGCAGGTCCTTCTGAAAAAGCTTAGCCACTAGAAGGAAGATCAAGCAAGATGAGTAATCAAGATGGAACAGCATCTATCAGGCCTCCGCTCTTTAACAGAAACAATTTAACCTTCTGGAAAACAAGGATGAGATCCTATCTTCAGTCTCTGGGAGCAGATGTATGGGCAATTGTTGAAGGAGGATATCAATATCCAGCTGCAGTACCGACAGATTCGATGGAAAGAAAGAATTATGAAACTAATGCAAAGGTAGTCAATGCTCTATTGCGAAGTCTAACTGAATCAGAATTTGTCAAAGTCATGCAGCTGAATACTACAAAGGAAATATGGGACAAAAACATTCTAAGTTATGAAGGTGATGCAAAGGTAAAAAGTGCTAAACTCCAAACTCTCAGAATTCAATATGAGAATCTAAAAATGGATAATGAGGAGAGAATTGCAAATTTATTTTTACTTCTTAATGATATTGTAAATCGTATGATAAATCTAGGAGAAACAATAACCGAATCTACTCTGGTTGAGAAAATTTTAAGATCACTAACGACAAAACTTGAGTCAAAAGTTTATGCTCTTGAAGAAAAGCAAGATCTTCAAAATCTTATTGTGGTGCAACTTCATGGCATACTAACTGCATAATGAGAAGAGGAGGACCATCTGAAGTCAAAGAAGCAGTCTTTAGAACTTCTACAAAAGGGAAGGAAGTACAAAAATCAGAAGAAGATGAGATAAAATTTGTAAAGAAACTTCAACTTGGCACAGGACGATTCAGAGGTAAGCTTCCTTTCAAATGTTTTGATTGTGGAAGAGTTGGTCATTATGCTGCTAAGTGTCCTCATAAAGAAACACATAAAAAGGGGAAGGAAGTAGTAAGAAGTAATAAGAATCGTTATAGCACTAGAAAAATTTACTATACTCATTAAGACAATGATGGGTTATCTGATAGTGAGGAAGAATGTGAACAAGATCTTAGACTTCTCATGGCATTTGAAAAATAATCTAGAGAAGAAAAGGATACTTTTGAGGATGCTCTAGAGGACAATGATTTTCTTGATGAAAACAATCAACTCAAAATATGCTTAGAAGAGAGTAAAATAACCATAGAGACTTAGTAAAATTAGCTTGAAGAAAAGGAGAAACACAATGAGAAATTAGAGTGTGAAGTAGTAAGCCTAAGAAAAGAACTTGAGAAAGTAAAGAATTTGAATCTTAGATTTGCTAAAGGATCTAAAACCTTAGATGAGATTATCAAGGTACAACGTTCTCCCCTTATAAAGACAGGTCTTCGATATATCGGAGAATCTTCTCAGGCTTCAGCACCAAATTATCTAAAAGCAACTACTGCTGGTATACAACATGCTGCCACTCAGCAAGGGAATAAAGAATATTTGCAGGTAAAGCATGATCATCTCAATTCAAAGAATACTAACAGCAATATCTTTCAAAGAAACATCAATCAACAGGTAAATTCAAGAAGGAGATTTCATGATCACAAGAATTTCTTCTTCAATGGACAATTTTTCTCATGTCACAATTTTGGTCATAAATTTGTTCAATGTGTAGCATATAAAACCATCATGACAAGAGAAGCAAGAAAGAAAAGGATTGATATTGAAACAAAGAAGAATACCTATAACAATTTTTCTCCTCTTCAAAATGAAGTTGAATGTGCTTATTGCAATAACTTTGGCCATGAAGAATCTGAATGCAGGAGCAAAGTTCAGCCAAAATAACATGTTCCTTCAAGCTCCAAAGCATGGAAAAAGAAGGAATTACAGGTTGAAAATTGTGGCATAGCGTTATTTGCAGAAGGTGAAGAAAATCAATGGTACATTGATAGTGGATGCTCAAGACACATGACAGGTGACAAAAACAAACTTCTTGCATATAGTGCTCTAGAAAGGAAAAGAATGTTACATTTGGAAATGATACTCCTGCGGTCATTAAGGGAAAAGGGTCTGTTTTTCTAAAATAAAAGGTGAAAGCTAATGATGTCATGTATGTGGATGGATTAAAGCATAACCTGTTAAGTGTAAGTCAAATGTGTGATCAAGGAACTGAAGTTGTCTTCAGTTCAAAAGAATGTGTGGTACGTGATCTTGATACAGGTAAAACAATTATAAAAGGAAAAAGAACTCCAAGCAACCTGTATGTATTGAAGAACTGCAAAGAACAATGTTACTTGAGTAAATATTTAGAAAACTGGCTATGGCATAGAAGGTTGGGGCATCTGAGCTTCTCTCAAATCAACAAATCAAGCAGACTTAAAGCTGTTCGTGATCTTCCCAATATTACTCTACCTAAAAATATCATATGCAAATCTTGCCAATTCGGCAAGCAAACCAGGGTACAATTTAATGCCAAGGAAGGATCATCAAGTAAGCCTCTTGAACTCATTCATACTTACATATGTGGACCTATGAGGAAAAATTCACCACGTGGTGAAGAATACTATATCTTATTCATTGATGATTTCTCTAGAATGTGTTGGATTGGGCTGCTTAAACACAAAGATGAAGCATTTGAGAAATTTCAGATCTTCAAAGCACTGGTTGAAAATGAATTAGATATAAAAATCAAGTGTCTTAGATCTGATCGAGGAGGAGAATATACATCCAATGAATTCCTTGAATTTTGTGAACGGCATGGCATAAAAAGACAATTTTCTGTAGCTGGCACAGAATGGTGTAGCAGAAAGAATGAACAGAACAATTCAACAAATGGCTAGAGCTATGCTTGATGATTCCGGAACACCTGACACATGTTGGGGAGAAGCAGCACATACAACAGTAAATATTCTTAACAAGGCACATGTTCATGTAAATAGTGATAAAACTCCATATGAACTCTGGTATGGTAATCCTCCCACTGTAAAGCATTTTATAATTTTTGGAAGCAAATGCTTTATCAAAAATAATGATGAAAAACTTGGCAAGTTTGAACCCAGAGCGGATGAAGGAATATTTCTTGGTTACTCCTCTAGGATTAGAGCATATAAATGTTAAATAAAAGACTTCGAAAGATTGTTGAATGTATTGATGTTGTTATTGGTGAGTCTCCTGCAGCTCCAAAAGAAGAAAAACAAACAACAGATGAAGATGATGATGACATATATCCTTCTACATCAAATAGTAATGATACAAATAGTGAACCCAATGAAGAACCCGAAGATGATTTATCTGAAAAGGTTCCATCCAGATATGTTCAAAAGAATCATCTAGAATCTCAAATTTTGGGAGAAAAGGGATCAGGTGTACAAACAAGAAGGACTCTTTTGGGATCTTCTAGCAATCTGGCATTTATGTCCACTATTGAACCTCACAATGTCAGTCAATCTAGAAAAGATGAATGTTGGATTCAAGCCATGAATGAAGAGCTCTATCAAATTGAAAAGAATCACACTTGGGAATTAGTACCAAGACCTCATGACAAAAATGCCGTTGGAACTAAATGGATATTCAAAAACAAGTTAAATGAGAATGGGGATGTTATAAGAAATAAAGCTAGACTTGTTTGCAAGGGGTATTCTCAACAATAAGGTATAGACTTTGAAGAAACTTTTGCTCCTGTAGCCAGACTTGAAGCCATAAGAATGTTTCTTGCTTTTTCAAGCTTCCAACAAATCAAAGTTTATCAAATGGATGTTAAATCTACTTTTCTCAATGGTGATCTAGAAGAAGAAGTTTATATAGAACAACCAGAAGGATTCATTTTGGGAAATGATGAAAAACTTGTTTGTAGACTTTAAAAGGCTCTATATGGTCTCAAACAAGCTCCAAGGGCATGGTACTATCGTCTTGACAAATATCTTCATCAACAAGGATTTTCAAAGGGGTCTGCTGATAGCAACTTATACACAAAAACTGAAAATGACAAACTATTGATTGTGGTTGTATATGTTGATGATATCCTTTTTGGAAGTAATGAAGAGTCTATGAGTCAGAAATTTGCTTCTCATATGCAGCAAGAATTTGAAATGTCTTTACTTGGGGAACTAACATTCTTTCTTGGCTTGCAAGTACAACAAGCAACAAATGGCATATTATTATCATAAGCAAAATACCTCAAGCAAATCCTGAAGAAGTATGGCATGGAATATTACAAACCTGTAAGTACACCAATGATAACCGGATGTAATCTTAGTTCTAATGATGATTCCCCCAAGGTGAATCAACCAGAATATAGATCTATGATAGGAAGTCTACTTTATCTCACTGGGACAAGACCAGATATCATGCATGTAGTTGGGATTGTTGGACGATTCCAAGCTAATCCAAAAGAGTCTCACCTTCAGGCTGTGAAAAGAATATTCAAATATCTACAAGGAACTCAAGACTTTGGACTATGGTATCCAAAGAATGTTGATATTACTCTTCATGCATACACTGATGCAAATTAGGCTGGAAGTGCTGATGATCGGAAAAGCACTAGTGGTGGTGCATTCTATATGGGGCCCCGGTTAGTATCTTGGTTTAGCAAGAAGCAAAGCTCTATTGCCTTATCTACAACAGAAGCAGAATATGTGGCTGTCACATCATGTTGCACTCAACTTCTCTGGATGATGCAAACCTTACAAGACTTTCAAATCAAATTTTCGCCTCCTATCTCCATTATGTGTGACAATAAAAGTGCCATTAGTATCTCAAAGAATCCTGTTATGCATTCCAAGACCAAGCACATTCCCATCAAATAGCACTTCTTACGTGAACAAGTGCTTGAACAAAAGGTGAAATTGGAGTATTTTCCCACCAAAGAACAAGTTGCTGATATATTTACCAAACCTCTACCCACGGAAGCGCTCGAATATCTCTAACAGAAACTGGGAGTATTATCTTCCATGCGGAGGATTATATCTACTTAAATACAGAATATTAAATTGGTTGTGAGGTGTTGTTAGGCATCTCTGAATGCACAGTCTAAGGGGGAGCATTGGTCATATGAAAAGGATGAATTGTTGGTCATATTATGTTTGAAGATGCAGCATGATCTCAGGGGGAGCATGATATTGTCGGTTCAAAGGATCTTGATCAAATCTTTGCCATTGATGTCAAAGGGGGAGGAAAAGCAACAAAGGGCTTCTATAAGACAAACAGAGGAAGAGTATTGCCATGAATGCCAAAGGGGGAGATTGTTGGAAATGTTGTCATTGATGGCAATGGAAGTGGCAAAGAAGGAGCATCTGAACAACAACAAGGCAAAGAGAGAAGCACGAAGTAGCATTAGATAAGAAGCAGAGATAGTAATAGAGAGATAGAAGAAGCAGCAAAGAGACCAGCAGAAAGAGCAAAGAAGCAGAGAGGAAGAAAGGAAGATAAGGAACTAAGGCAGCAGACAACGCAGAGATAGTGAATAGAAGTAGAGTGCATAATTGAAGCAGAATTGTGCAGAGACAGAGTAAGAGAAAAAGGCTATCGAATAGAAAAGAATAAGTGAATGCTCTAGTAAATGGTAATTCGTGATAAGTAAGAAATCCATTGAAGGAATTAATATGATGGTTTTTTTGGTTGCGGAGATATGATGTTTTTTCTTGCATAATCAAGAACTTGAATGTACAGTTAGAAGCAGAACTGTGACAGGATAGAACTCCGAACATGCAATGGAAGGTTGATATATTATAGCAGCATTGAAGACATAATGACATTGAATTGTTTCGAGTTAATTTTTGTAAGGAAATCCCGTCCATTGGTTCTTCATTCCCCTCATAGAGAAAGTCTGCGTATAACTAACTCAATCCTAATGGTAGTGAAAATCCCGTCGGAAGAGAACTACATTTGTTCGTTGATAATTGGAAATCCTGCCAAAGATAGACCAGAGTTAACTAAGTAAGAAGGATAGCGCAAATCCAGACTAACCCTTTGGAATCATGAACATAACCTGGAAGAAAAGAGGTAAAACGTAACAAAAGGAAGTGTGACGGAACCCAGCGTGGAAGAGCAGAACCATGACCGAGTGAACAGTGAAGGCGGTTTATGGTTTTCATCGCACCACCTATACGGAGTGAGTGGTATTTGAGGAGTTGGGAGCGATTCCATAAATCATTCGACACGTGGCAAGGAGGACCCACGGAAAACTGCTTGTCACTGTGCGCCATCGCACGTTATAGTTCGACCCAAGACGCCCAGTGATATTGTTGTGCACCATTGATCTGAAGGGAAGCCATCAGACGGTGGTCGTATGAGGAAGGTGCATGAAGAATAACCAAAGTACGGCGGGCCATCGCATGTTAACGTTCGGCATCGGAGGTTGAGCGATATGCATATATGTCGTTGATCTAGAAGCTTGCTATCTAACAGTGATCGGACGTTGGACTTGCGCGAAGTTTACTTATGGTACAATGTGTGTATTTGATTGGCTATTGAATATATATGTGGGCCCGGGGTCAAAGGTTCATCATAAGGTTAATTGTTTGAAAAGCGTTGGATATTTCTCTAAAGTGCGAAGGGGTGTAACTTTAATCCTAAAGTTCAGTTCAAAGTTGTAAATATATTTATTTGTCAATTTCTTCAAATTGATAAATAAATTAAAAAGAAATCAAAGAGGCACGTGGGGTAAACTAAAGGAAATAATTTCAAAGGAATACCATTAGTGGTTGAATGTTTTTTACTCTTGGTATTGATAAAGGTTAAACTATATAAAGTGAAGAGGATGATAGCATGAGGTGTGCATGCGTAAGGGTGGTGAATGAATAAATTTATCTAAGGAATATCTGCATGGACGAACTCTGTTCCTAATTCATAAATCTGAATCTATGATGCACCCATGGATATAATGATCTGACGATGATGAGTCTCTGGTTTGATCGACTGACAAAATCATGAAGAACTGGTGCAAGTGTACGGAAGAAAATGAATGGATCCAGTATGAAAATTGATGAAACGTGGTCCGCAGTGGTGCTGAGGGTCGAAGCCTTCAATGAGGGGGTTGTAGCTCCCTTCTAGTGGTAGCTGGTAAACGAGAGCAGGGGGTATTATCTCCCTTCCAGGAGAGGCTGGTAAACGAGAACATGGGGTAGTAGCTCCCTTCCAAGAGAGGCTGGTAAACGAGAGAAGGTTGTAGTCTTCTGCAGGTGGGTGCCTGCATGCTGGTATGAGTCTGCACCAGTACATGGTTGTAAGAAGTTTTCTTTATAATAAAAATTGAAGACTGAAATTACAGCAGCGGTAGTTTTCTCCTGAATTTGGTTTCCACCTTAAATATTGGTGTTCATATGTGTTACTTATGGTTGATGGTTTGTTCTGCTATTTCTGTTCATGACTACTGCTTACTAAACATCTGATGAATTAATGATGCAATAAGATCTCTGGACATACAAGTTGGATTCTGTAATGTAGCATATGGTTTTAAAGAGAAAGGAAAAGTAAAAAATTTCAGTCAGCTCTAAATACTGATTCACCCCCCCTCTCAATATTTTTCCCAACATACTCCATGCATGAAATGTAATCTGTCCCAGATTTCTTTTGTAATGGTTAAATCCATTATTAACTCAAGATCCTTGTTATGAAGATTGTTGTATATCACACATTTTTCCTTGGCATTCCTCTGTTTTTCTTGCACCGTGGGAGAGTCTATTCAGTAACAATCACATACAACCTCCCATACCTCAGGTTCATAAGCCAATAATCATGTTTTAACCTTATCTCTCCATTCAGAAAAGCTTGTTGTATTTAACACAGGTGCATTTTGATAGTCCATGACTCAACTAGATCTCCTTCAAGTTATTAAGCTTACACCAAAGGAACCAGCTCTGATACCAATTGTTGAACCCTTAGTTAAAATGAGAGGGGGGGTGAATTAGTTTAACACATTCATGGACTCTTAAAACTTTATCATTAAAACTTATTTACACCTTCATTTCATGTTCAACTTAGTATGTGAGTAATCTTAGAATGTGAGCAGCAAGTATTAATATGATGTAACAGTAGACTTAATATGAGAGCAACAAGTATTAAGCAGATGAGATAAACCATATCAACACATAAAAATCATGCACAGAGACACCAGTTATAAGTGGAAACCCATAAAGGGAGAAAACCACATCTTATTATTGTTGTGATGCAAAGGCAAGCTCCAACTCCCTCTCACCACTGATTTTATGTAGGCTCCAACCCACAGGAGGCTCCTACCTCAATTCTACAAGCTACAACTTGCAAGGAAGCTCCAACTCCAATCAATTTTCTGTAGGAAACAACCTACAAGAGGCTCCAACCTCAGTCAGCTACAATTGACATTTATCAAGCTACAACTTGATGTGGAAGCACTAACTCCCATCTATTTTCTGCAGGCACCAACCTACAGGAGCCTCCAACCTCAGTCAACTACAACTGACATATATCAAGCTACAACTTGATAGGGAAGCTCCAACTTCCTTACTCTTTCAAAAGAAAACACTTGCTGATCTACCTTGGATATCAGCTCTGTTCTATTCCTTCTTTTCTGTTGTCCATCAGTCCTCATATCTTCCCTGTATCATCTCTACATCTTCTCAAATTCTCTATCAGCTCCTCCTTCTTCTCTGCCTCACTGCTACATTTTTTCATTATCTAACCTCTCTAACCTCTCTATGCATATCTATCAGATATTATTTATATAAATTTCCTTATGAATGTTAGCATTCCTCAGGGAATTTGAAATGGACAACCATGCCTCTTTGCCTTCCGCCTTCTCATTCCTTCGTCCAACTCATTCAAAAAAAATATAACAATATGTTCAAATATCAATATTACAGTGGGAAATTTATTTTCCTCCGGAGACTTTCCAATGCATCACAAAAAATATAAAATCAATTAAAACATTTATATTCACAATTTCATTTACATACATCAATTTCACTCAGCCCTTTTTCTGGCCTTTGGCTTTGTTGGTTTTGTCTTTTCTGTTGCTATTAAGTAACTGTTCTGCATACCTCTGTTTACTGCAAATCTGTGCACCTGCGCATGTACTCCTGTCAAACCCACATTTTCATTCCTGTGCATATTCACCTGTTCACTGCAATTCTGAATCTACTGTATATATAACAGTTTTACCAGTTTAGTTCCCCAATAACTCTCAAGGTCTTGTGCATATAAAAATGCCTCTCCATTCATTTTCCCTTTGGTGGAAATTAAATAGATGTATAAGGAGGCTTTTCATCAAAGGTTAAAATTTCTATTATATCCTGAATATACCAATCAACTTACGGAAGCTTCTTCTTTTTCAGAATCTATGGTTAAAACCATAGCAATAAACCCATAATGCATGTAAATGCTCTTTCCTTTTTATGCACCAACCAACCCTTCATATAATATTCGAATTAACATTCAAATATTACAACTAGACCATTGTAAAACTTTAACTTTCATTCCTCATATGCGGCGTTTCCTCTATATACCATTTCTCTTATGGTTTATGAAAACTATACAAACCCCAGATTTCATTTGCGAAGGCTTTCACTTTATGGAGCTCTTAATGTATTTGGATTTTGGATTAAAACCCAAATTTTAATATGGTTCCGCAACATATATTAATTCAATTAACAAACTTCATCCCCGCGGCTTTTAATCAAGGCTCCATACAATACCGAACTTTGCATATGTGGAACTGTTATTCTCCTTAGACTGTACGATTACGATTATGGGCTAAACCTACTTTAGGAATTATACCCAATCAATACTTGACTTTGCAATATAGTCCAAGTATGACGATCATACTCTTTTCAACACCTGGGTTTTAAACCTTATAATAAACCCTCCTCACGAATCCAACATTACAATCCATGCATTATAAACTCAATTATAATGGTCAACTTACTCTCATTTGTCGACTACAACCATATTGTAGGAACCCCCTTATACGAAGCACCATTTGAATTGTATCAAGGTTTCAGCCAATACTTACACTTATGTTTGTCCATAACATTATCCATCCAACACATGTATAGACACTCAATAATATTTTTACTTAACCTCCAAAGCCGAAACTATTGTCCATGGCGTATATCAATATTGATATGTTAACATATATGGCCGCCTCCGTTCACATATTAGGAACATTATCGTAAAGTCCCCACCTTTGGATTAAAACCCAAACACTGGCTAATATCAATGTTAATAATAGCCATATAGAGGACATTGCATTAGTGGTTAATTCCTTCGGGCCCCCACCATTTCTCACTATATAATTGAACCTTCGCAACGAAAAAAATAATAATTGGGGCTCAGCAGTTAACTTACTTTTCCATCCGACGACGAATGACTCGTCGCACTCCAACCAAAAAATCCGACGGAAATCACGCGATTAAGTTACACGAGGGTTAACCCTTAGAACTTACGCGATGAAGTGGGTCCCAATGGTTAGTTCACCCCTCGCATCCGACGGCTCCAGGGTTTTTGCACTCAAATCAATAATCCAATGGCATATGATGAATATCGCGCTTTTTTCCGTTCCGAGCTTTAATGCTCCAAAATAACGCAATGTAAGTGGTTCTCCAATACCAGCCTTCTCCACGTGTCAACTAGTGACATATATCGCGTTCAAAAAGTGAAATCCACTTACCGCCTTCAAATTTACGCGATATTGCTTGGTTTGATCCTGAAACCATCACATTGTGCATTCAAGGTCTGATCAACCTTGGACTCCCTTTTTACTGCACCTACAAGTTCACTGCACCCAACTCTTATATGACTCAATTCATCATCAAACTTGATGTCTGATACGAACGGGACTTCTTCACCCAAAATAAGGGTATAGATGATTTGAAAGAGACTGTATCTTAAAGGTAATCATTCTCTCCGTGCATATACAAACCAAATTGACTTACGAAGGTGGAATCCTCCAGGGTTTGACAATAACACACAGAAGGAAATTAAATCCCAAATTATAGAGCATACATACTACGCATTTCCATACAATTGTTCATGAAATTCAAAACCACACACACAGAAATTTAACCAATTAATACTCAGGCATTCATGAACAAGTTCCTTCATTCATATATACATATTTTCTAGGTCTGCAGCTCTATGCGGGACTTCAACATCAATTGGTTTACAGGAACAAACCCTGTTTGTCCAAACTGAATCTCTCTTGCTGCTGCCTCCCTGCTACTTTGCTTCTCTCTTTACTTCCTCTGCTACCTCTCTGCTTCTTTACTGCCTCTGCTACTTCTTCTATTTTTCTTCTGTCTTTGCCTTGTTTTTGTTTCATATGCTCCTCCTTTTCCATCTCCTTTTCCATCAATGACAACATTTCCAACATGTCAGAGCATAGCGGGCATGTGAATTTTGCTGCCCGTAGCCCCACATAGTAAACCCTTTCGATTGGATACCATCTATGAATGAGTTCCAATGTGGCACACTCTTCGAGGTAGTGGCTATGTTCATCGCATAGCGTACAATGTATAATGGGAATTAATTGGGGTCCTTCTATGAATCTATGCTCCTCTTGTAAATATAGGATGGTACGCGGATCATAATTGATGGACTCGATGGAGGGATATTCTTGATACGATCGCTCGACCGCATGTAAGACATCCGTATATCATGGTATTTTTGGACAATGGTGGGTATAATTCCCATAGGTGTCACAGAGAGCACATGCGTGATTGGTACGCAGCAGTTTTCCTGTACTTTTGGTGGCAGGTTCCTTTTTACGGGAACACGGCATTGAGGTGCCTGCTTCAAAGACAAGGAGTGGTTTTAACTCATCCATCTCTGGACATATGTGGGTAGGATGGCCTATGGCATCACATATAGCCTAGGTTGATGACTCCCTTTGCATGGTGAGGGTCACTGCTTTCTTCCCTCTCTTGGCGATTTTCTTGGCCGAGGTAACCGGTTTTGCAATGGAAACTTCCCTTGCGGGGGCAGTTCCGACCGTTTCTTGGGTGGGTAGGGGCTCCTCGGGTTTGGGGGGATTTAACCCTACAGCAGTAACATTTTTTGTTTCTGTTATAGGAGGGGGAACAAGGTACTAGACTAGGAATTCCAGTGATATGTTGGGTAACACCATCATCACCAAAACCTGCTGGGAGACGAAGCCAGGAGGTGGGTAGAGGAAAGGGGTTTGGGAGACGGCATAGGCTAGAGAGGCAGCTATGGTTGATGCCTCGATGTCATTACTTCTTGAGTCCATGTCCTGACTCGCCTTGGTGCTTGATGTGGACATCATGCACACCGGGGCCCCTATGGCATCAGGCGACACCTCAGGGATAATGGGAGGATCTCCTAGGAATGACCCTAGGACAGACTACGGTTTGAATTGGCCAGGACCATATTCTTGATACCGTGAAAGAACATCTGCGGTTGTATCTACTTAAGCTAGAATTACATCCGTGTTGGTTAGGGGACGCATTTCACTGTGCAGAAGACGGAGGATGCTATGGTAGACATGGCGTACATGTAACTTCGCCCAAGGAGTATATTGTAATCCAAGTGAGATTCCAAGACTTCGATGTCTATGTGGATCATCTTACTGGCTAAGCAGACCGGTAAATTTTGGAAGAGGTCGACAGGGGTCGAGGGACAACCACCGTATGCTGTAAGTGTGATGACGGAAGGTTTGAGTTCTGGGGATCCTAACTTCTGCCACACATTTTTTGACATGATGCATGTAGATGCTTCCTCGTCTATGACAAATTGGTGAATAGTGATATTCTGCACTGATACTGGTATATGGAAGGCAACCATGGAGGGAAGCCTAGAGGTAGCTTTGTCTAAGTCAAAAGCCATCATGCACGTATCGGCAAGATTGACAGTGCCTAATGCGGAAAGCAGGGCTTTCCGTTGCTTTGGGAACTACTGTAGTACTTCCAATGCAGACATAATAGTAGGTGATTGAGCTAAGTCATATATGATGCTATAATTTTTGGTCGCTTTGGAGTAGTTACCTGCTCGCCTAGTAAGCCCTTTTACCATTTTTGGCAATGGTTCCGTAGGAATATTTGGAATGGTTAGAGGTGCATTCAGCGCGCTTGTACTAACCCTTGACGTATTGGTGTCTGGTGGGGTGTCGTAGCTGTGATTCCGAGTCTGGAAAAAACATTTCTTCCCGAGCCATGTAGATTTCATGGTTGTTTTTCCTAGAATCGTCTGGGTTTTTCTGTTGAGTGCTGACTATCCCTTGATGGGGGAAGGGTTCTTGCATCACTGTAGTTTTCTAGGAAGATCCTCCTTGTCCTCGGTTACTCTGTAGATTTTTCAGCTCAAGGAGTTCGAGACAGTGGTGAGTATAGTGCCGTACTCACTACATATTGAACAAGAATGGTTTGTTCGTAGAGGTGGCCTTTTTCCTTGCCTTTGGGCATTTCTTGGCTCCTGGTTTTGATTCTGGTTGGAGTTACCTCCAGCATGGGATCGCGGTGGGTGTTGTTGGTTGCTGCCCCCCTATCCAGGGTTCCCTTTGGGCTTGCTCTTTGTCCTTTTACTTACCACGTTAGGAGGGTAGTTCTCCTGATCATACTGGTGTGGTTGATTTTGGGACGGTTGCACAAAGTTCACCCGTGCACTGTTATGCATAGGTGGGTTGTGTTCATGGGATTGAGCATAATGTTGTCCCATGTTTGCACCTGACCATTGGGGGGGAGCTCTTCCGTCATTTTTTCTTCCTGCATATTGGGGCCCCTCAGCCAAAGGATAAGGTCCTCCTTAGTGATACGTTTGCACCCTATTAGCTAAATTTTGCTGCAGCATGTGATAACTTTGAAATCTGGGTTGAGACATGTTCTAGGTAGAACCATGTGTGTAACTGGGATCCTGACTGTTGTTGCCTAGGTACCCTTGGGTCATTGACCCAATAAGTCCATCTGCAGAGTTAGACGCGGCTATAAATTCTTAATAATATTGTAGGCACAGGGCGTTAAGCAGGATGTTGTAGATGTATCCTAACTGCATATAGATCGGTTCAAGCTGTGGGGCTTTCTGATTATGTCATCTTCGGATGTGGGGTTGTTCTATGCCACATCATTTGAAATCTCTAGTGTCAGTGTTTTCAAAAATAAATCTAAAGGGACGAGGTCATCGAGTTTTAGCCTTGCATAAACTGCGATGCCGCCTCCATTCATGGAGATGCTTTGAGATATGGATGGAGGGGGATTTTTTGAAATGAGTCAGTATATGGATGGAGGGGGATTGTCTGAAATGAGTCAGTAATTCCATTCCTGAATCGTGATGAATGGGCAACTGAAAGTATGTGAGGAACGCAGTAGTGAGGGAGCTAAAATTTCCATGTGAAGCATGAGGTTGCTCCACATACCATTTCATGGCCACCCCCGTAAGAGTTCATTGAAATAGCCTCAACCGAATAGTATTGTCAATGATGCTATTAGATGAGCACCACAGGTGAAAGGTCATTATATTATTACCTAGGTCTTCTTCTTGCTTGCCTTCAAACTTTGGTATGTCAGAAGAGAGCTTGATAGGCATGGGAGGCCAATTGGGGTCGTGTGCGATGGGGTCATTAGTGAGCTTGGTTAAATAGAGTAGATTCAACACCGCTAAAAAGGGTGACTGGGATTTTGACGCCATGGTGACGTGTGAAGACATGAAGTTCTGGTTAGAACAAGGGTTAGTCTGTGACGTACCCTATTGTGAATTCAGCTGGCTTCCTGTATGGGATGCGCTCATCTTCCCCCCAGGGGACGAGGGGGGAGTGGTGTGTGGTGTGGTGTTGGGAGACTGACTAGGGTTCTCAACTAAGGTTTCTACAAGAAAGGATGAACCAACAACTGTGGCAATGTTCTGTCTTTGACGCCTAAACGGCGAAAGACCTGGAACCCCTCCCGATAATGGGGAGAGGTCCAAAAGATGCCTAGACCAACGACGTTCCATTGGAACCATTTGGGTGTCGAGCAGGTTAGGTTTTAGAAAAATTTTGAGGGTATCGAATCTATGATCATGACAAATCTATGGCCACATACTTAAAATAAAGCAAAAATGAAATGAATTTTCCATTTAACTTAATCTATGTGATCAATCAAGAAAAAAATGGTTTTGTTTGTTTTGCACGTGATAATCAAAATCATAGAAGACCTATGACGTCCTCACACACTCAAAAGTAACTGGGCCTTGAGAATTTTTCTTTCCAGTGCTAGCACAATGTCCCGTAAGAGCTGGCGACGCCCCTAGTCAGCCGAAGAAGATCCACCAAGGTAAGGGTAGAGGGTCTGGCGCTTGCCTGCACTGTCACCTATAGGGTAAAGGATGCCCTAGTTTTTGGCCACTAAGAACCACCGTCCCACGTGAGCGTTTGAGTCTTGGGCTTCTTGGTAGTCAGCTAACATTACCAAGTATCAGTTAGGTCAGGTAGCCCCAACTGATACCGCATACACTGCGCCTAAGCCTAACCCCCTCTGAATCAGGTCTCTGTCGTGCTCGGGTTTTCTTTTCCATGGGAAAATAGGTAGATTTTAAAGCTCCCTAGATACACAAATTCTATGTTTCAATGTGAAGTGTGATCAAGGTGGCTTATTGGATGCCTACCCCCTTGATCCTAACTTAATCTATAAATTATTTTGTGGCCCCTTTGGGGAGAATTTAGTGAGTTGGTTTAAGTGATTTTTAGGTGGCTTTCTTTGCTTAGTGGGTGAGAATGTGTGAGCGTATGGTGAAAAATATCATAATTTGAACATATGGATATCGGTGATCCTTTACAAAAGTCCCCTAGTTAAACTATGTGACATTGTTCCTTGCTCAAATGGAAAACATTTGCGGATAAAGGGCCGCTTCCAAATCTTCCTAGTTAGTCTATGTGAGTGACTAAAGGGAGATGGAAAATCACAAATGTAAAGCATTCATATGCTTTTCTAGGGTCACCAAATGGTGCAAATACAATAGAGATTACTTTCTCTAATTGGCGATTCAATCCTAGTCCCGCAATTTCCTAGATGCAAAAATTGAATTTAAACTAAACAATTTCTACACTATATTATGCATGTGTGGTCTTGAGCCACTTACTTGGACTAGTTAAACTAAGTGTGCATACCAAAATTTTCAAAAACATAAATTGTTCAAAAAGCAATGGTTAATTCGCCCCCTACTTAAACTATGTGAACACTTTTGCAAAAACCAACGTAAATGAAAACTAACTAAATGCCTACAGAAAGCAGCAAAACGTGGGTTCTCAGAATCTGTGGGGTATCAACACAGGTGTTGGCAAATACATTAGGGGCTACCCAGCACACTTACAAGCATAAAAATTCAGAATAGAGAGAAAATATATTATTCTATAATTTGCACGGAAAAGGGTCTAATAGGTGTGCTTTCATGCATGCAGGTCAGTCCTGAACGCACGCAATGCGCCTCTGTGAGGAAAAACTGCACGCAAAAATTTTGCAAGTAAAAATATTAGGAGCTGCCTTCTTCAGTCTGTCACTTCAGTGAGTCTAGGGACTGCAAGATGGGTCAGAGAACTGATAGCTCCACTCCAGCATAGACAAAGGGTCTCCTGCAAAATATGGCACAACCACATAAACTTGGAACACATCAGTGGAGTTTCCAATCCTGTTGTTGTGGATTAATCGCATAGGTGTACAAAATCGCACCAGCTTAAAGAGTGTGGTCTACTCTTTAAACTATTGGTATCAGGCAGAAAGTGGGGGAGCTCAAAATCATAAAACTTAATGGAAATAGTATGCTAAAGTATGCTCTGGTTAACTAAAAACTAAAACACAAATATATAGAAGCTATATAGAGAGTCAAAACGATAATAATGCAAATGATGTCTCAATGGCTTCTTATTAAACATTTGAACGGAGAAGAAATTTTACCCAATTTCCAAAGGGCCCCTAGGAAATGGCTCTAGGTCCCGATGCAAGGATATTTCCTTCCAAGCTCTACCTCTGATGCAGTCTCCCTCTCTCTCTCTGTTGTGGTGGACTAAGATGTTGGGTGGCCAACTATCGAGTCCTCTTTAGCTCCAGCTCCGATCACACAAAATGCTGGTGTTGCTTGGGCAACTTTGGCTAGCATGACAATGTGATCACCATTTATTCATCTCTTGGTGGGTTTATATAGGTTACTTTCAAATCCTCCTTCCCTACCTTGGTACATGATGGATAGTGACCTACGGGAGAGGTGTGATTCCATTGTGTGCTCAAATATTTTTTTTTGTGCTCACATGTTGTCTAAGGAAGCGCTAGTGGCTGTCCTTAGGCGGCTTTCACACAAGGAGTAATTGTCCTTTGCTTGGTGTGGTCTCAGAAAGCGACTTTTTTCCGTTTCCAGGAATGCACGCTTATCGGGCCAAAAGGCATGCAGAATGCACTCTTATCGAAGAATAAAGAATGCAATCTAGCATTTATGACTAGTTCAAATCTGATTTTCTCAAAACCTTAGAGCTTTTAAATACTTCTTGATTCCATAAATTGATGTTGTCTTCTGTTGTATGATTTTCCAGTGTTAACAGGTACTTTTGTAAAGTGAAAATTTATTGTTGATTTGAGTCTTCTGCGACTTGTGTTGTGTGTAGAATCTTTTTGATTTATTGCATCCATTTTTGTTAGAATCGACGTTTCGAACCAATCCTCTGTGGTTCATCATCAGGATAGGTCAATGACTTTTGTCAGATCTCATCATAGGGTATAAATGAAGGAGAATGAAAATCAACGGAAGGAAACTGGGAGGCCGACCTTAAATGATGGAGGAAAAAAATAATTTAATTTATCGTCACTCTGTTAAAAAAGTAGATTTTTTTCATTCATGTATGTATTGACTTGTTATAGTCCACATGTTCAAGGAATTTTGTGAATGTACAAATTGTCGTTCAAGTTGTATAAAATTTTATCATATGTTCACCTATACAAGTATTTGATTTGAAACTTGTGACCCAGTTTTTGGTGAAATTAGTGCTCAGTTAGTGGAATTTCGAGTGGATTTGTATGATCGTGCCAGATTTTGTGGAAAATGTGGAGCGAATAGTGAAAAAACTTGGGGAAGTCATAACCTACTCAATTTTTTGACCAAATTTGAGGCAAAAAGAGGCTACACGGGAATTTTTGGGAATTTTGGAGCTGATGGAATAGGTTTCAGAGTTGTTTTAGCATTGTAAACATATGTAATCACACCTTTAGGTATAATTGAAGAGGTCCAAGCCATTGGAAGTTGGATCAAGGAGACGTAGCCCAAGCAAGGTGAACTCCTTCATCATGTGTTGATGTGTTACTGTTTATGGTGATGTTCATGAATGTTAGATGTTTTTTTCTAGTGCTTTTTTTTATGTTAATTTTCTCAAGAAATTAACATAAAAACTCATGAAAAACTTGCAAGTTACCTCATAATCCTCAAGCACTTTGTTTATATTCTGAATTGGATCTTAGCACAGCAAACACTAATATTCCCATTAATATCACTTTGCAAAACATCGTCCGACTTTGAAGTGACTATGATTCACATGGAATAGCATATTGTAGGATCCTTAGTAGGCTCCAAAATTTTGGAGGGTGTTTGACGTAGCGTCAAAAAAAAGGTGGAAAAGAGATGCTACTTCTAGTGCCATTATTTGGGGCTAGTGGAAGAAAAATCCCTTTTGAGTACTAGGGCCACTAAAAATATTAGCATAACTAACTTTAAATAAAAAACATTGGGCTACAATGAGATTGTGAGTGAGAAAAATAAGTTTACTACAAATAGGCAATAAATTTTGAGTTAGGAGATCAAAACTATCATTTTCTTTATTGACTTCCTCAAGCAGAAAATAAATATTCCCAATGCTAGAAAAAATCCCATGAATTTCACAATGAAACTGGGGGTTGGACAAGACCTACAACACTATCGAAATAAAGAATTTGTAAACATTTTCAATTATAACAAATCAGAAGATGAAAAACATCTTCTCTTAGGATACCTACACTACACAATGATTAGATACCATTTTATAAACATTTGCAACGTTGTTTTTCATAATTATAATTTGTTAATCCATAAATACCAATGCGAAATCAATAATCTTGTTTTCTATATGTTAGCACAAGGATTCACTCCTTGACTGCAAAAGGAGTAAGCCTTACACATCATAGCTCATTTCAAATTTAAAGGTTTTGAGTGGTGGGATGGCTTCTCAAAGATTTTGAAATTATTTTTATTCTTTAAGACTTTCATGCATTTGGAAAGTTGTGGCAAGTATAAATTGTATGCGTAAATTGGTAGTATAGGGAGCAGAGTATAAAAAATGGAAGGAGATAGATAGATGGTACTTATTCTAAGAAATATTCATATCCTAAATCAGTCACACAACTAAAATGATGGCTCTTTACACAAAATATGTTTTATGTAAAGTAAACAACATTCAAAAAGTAGAGTACATGCATAAATTATTTCATAAATATTTCATGAATTCTTCACTAGCATGTTCTACACAACAATTATATGATTTGCGGGAAACTAAAGAACAAAAAATTTACTATTAGATCCTCGAAAAATTTCTTACTCACACCTTAATAGTTGTTGCAACTCATAAATTAGAAGAAATAAACAAAGAGAGAAACACACCATACATTATATAGTTCTTGAAACATAAAATCCTCCAGCATGAAGTGCAAAAAGGATTTGTATTTATTATATTAAGTCTTCAATTAGACCAACATCCAACCATGAAATGGTATTTAAAAATGGTATATATAGAAAGAGAGGCACCAACCCCATCTCTCCTAAAAATAAGGAACCACTATTCCTAACATTACATACATGTCATAGGACATTAAAGATATATTCCATCGAAATTTAACTGAAATGACAGATGTAGATGAAAGAATAGAAGAGAATTTGGGATGAACTGTTGAGTATGTTGACATGCTTCCCCTTTTCCTGTTGATTTGTCTCCTCGTGTATTTGGTTCTTAAATAACCATTTGTCTTCATTAAATATGACCTTTAACAACCTCATAACCACTTATCACCATCACTTGTTATATCCATTTCATTAAGAGTCATTATCTTTCCTTAACTAGCTCAAAAAATTTGCTGACAGGTGTCAAAAATCATTTAAAACAGTCACTACTGGAAATGCAGGTAAAAACCTGTAACTACAAAAAAATTGTAATGCTACCAAAATTTCCGGTAGTGATATGTTTCTTTTTCAAAAATACACAACAAACACTTGAAAAACCTGTGCAAACTTATATACTTTGAAAGTTGAGCTATTGCTCAAATTTGCACTTGATAAGCAAAAAGGTGTTTTATTAGGAAAACTTTTTACCTTTGTTCCATATGGGTTGCAGCTTCAGCAAGCTTGTCCAAGTCTGATTTTCTGTCAACAACTTATCTTGATCTTGTGGTCCTCGTGGATATTTCTTTGACAATGGTCTTTTCATCAGACATAGTGTGTTGATACTCTTTCTGCATTTTCTGTTGAATGTCTTCTTTTGGAATTTCCTGCAGTACCTATGCTTTAGATTTTTCTATAGTTGCAGACCTTCCTCTTCAAGCTCTGGTATAAATATTAGGAAAAGGAGAAATGGGAGGCACCATTTTCATGGATTTAGGTTTATTTATTGATGAGATTTCTCCTTTCTCCAACTTCCTCTCAACCTTGGCTGAAGGAGTCTTTTCTTTTCTTCCCTTGACTTATGGATATTATCCTTCTTAGCCTTTCTCTTTCTTCTTTTTGCAGGTTGAGGGCGTTGTTGTGAAGCTGGAGATAGCTGAGCTAGAAGTGTAGGTGGGGTTGGACTGCCCCGTAAAACAGAAAATGGTCCCATGATTGATTGTGTTTCCTTAGTTCTTCCTCAACTAACACTTCAATGAGAGCTTGATGATACAAGTTGTATTCTAAAGTGGCTATGTGTGTTTGAATCTTGGCTAACATATTTTTCAGGCTCTTAATAAAAAATAATGTGAATTTGAGGGTCTTCATACCTCTAATATGAAAGAGAAATTTCATATGATAAATAAAAACCACAATGTATATCCTCTCACAGGTGAGATAAATTTTGATAATCTTAATGACCTTAGCCCATTCATTTTTAAGGAAAATGCTGGGAATTCCTTTGGCCCAGTTGGGATCTTTGTGTCCATATTTAAGGAAATTTTTGATGTCTCCTCCAATTATTACTTTTCCTTTAAACCACCTTTTTCCTTCTTGTGGAAGGTTGAAGGCTTTAGCAATTGAATTTTCTGATACTTGCAATCTAAGACCATAGATGGTTTCTTCCTATCCATTGAAAGAATTTGCAAACTCCTGAGCTACTCCTCAGTGAGATATTCCCAGTCTTGAACACATAGGATACCACCCTGCTTGAACAAACAACCTTCTCACATTCGAATTTGCATCAAATAGGTCAGCTCCTTATGGTTCAATTCGTTTTAGCTTTCCTCCTCTCTTAGTCATCTTTATTAATTAATGAAGTTTGTCTGTTGAAATATGATAGCTGGAAAGGCTTGAAGAGCTCACCTAATAGGTGTTGTTGTGTCTTCTATGAGATCTTGTCTAAAATCTAAGACTCCCCTCTCAAGTTGCACACTATAAAATCTCGTTCACCAACAGTTAAACTCAAACTGATAGCCTTCCTTCCTTCTCAGTGGTTTAAAACAACTACATTGGTTCACCCTCCCATGCAAGAGATTTTAATTATGGTAAGTATCTTGGAACAAAGCATGAACCATGTGATAGTCATTATGATATTTAGTTGGTTGTGTAGCTTCAAATGGCATGCTACAAGTGGCTGGAGATGAGCAGATTTGTGTCTGTCGGTCACCTCCATTGTATTGTGATTATTAGCCTCAATTTCTCGCGAATTCTATGTTTGATCAACCAAATGGTCATCGCATTAAACCTGTGAATCTATGATATGTTCCAAAACATAACACGTACTTTGGCATTATGAATGAGGTGGCTCAACTGAAAAACAGGACGGAACAACCACTGGTTGTGTTAACTGCAGGTTGACAACTAGATGTTACACTTATAACCATGAATCTAATATTAACATTACTCACCGTAAACCCTACCTATCACGTGAATTAAATCATGAATAAAGATTTAAAACGTATTTTAAAACAAGAACACATAGCTTGACACAAAGCGGATGCACTTTTCTTTTGTTTTTTTTAAGACAGTGTAAGTTACCAAAATTTTTGGTAGCATCAGATTAAAGAAAAACAAACACAAACAAAATTAAAACAGACTATCCGAAAAAGGCTAAATTAGACACTACCGGAAATTTTGGTAGCATTAATGTTTTTTAAAAATTACAAAGTTTCATCCTAAAAACAAAAAATTTAAAATAGACACATGACTTAGCGAAGAACGGTGCTAACATTGGCTCCACACGGACATTAGGGGAACTTTGAGGTCTAAAATGGGCCTCCTAAGAAAAATGTACAACCAAAATAAACTTTATAAGAACCAATAGGATTCAAGATGATTATTTCAACCATGGGGTATGATTCCCCATTTTTTAGGTAAAAGGGTAAAAAGATTAAAAAATAATAAAATAATAAAACTACTTTTTCAACTCGTATTTTCAACTTATCTCCCAAAGTTTTTACTCGAATTTCAAGCGGGAGTACTCGTTGGATACAAAATTTAATTCCTCATCCAAGGAGTCCCCATGGTGCATACTTTCAATGGACCCTGCTAAGCGAAAAAGGAGAAATACATGAAAAAATGTGATTTCAATCACGTTTTTCATGTATTTCTCATTTTTCATGTAGTAGGGTCCATCGAAAGTATGCAACATGGGTACTCCTTGGATGAGGAATTAAATTTTGCATCCAATGAGTACTCCCGCTTGAAATTTGAGTAAAAAAATTGGGAGATAAGTTGAAAATACGAGTTGAAAAAATAGTTTTTTTCTTTTTTCCCTCTAAAATTTGATGATGTCATCGAATCTTATTTTATTATTTCCACTATTATTTTATAATTTCCTTAGGAGGCCAATTTTAGACCTCAAAATTCCCCTAATGACTCTCCCTACGAGGCTCTAAGAATATTTTTTAGTTTCAATGCCTTTCCATTGGGCTATGGAGTCTTATTACGAAACACACCAGTATTTACAGTGAACTTAGGCCACCAAAAGCCTTACTAAAAGAATTTCTTGAGAAAACACCCATTAAATGGGCCTCCAAATAGTTTTGTTGCATCAAGATGTTGCAACTCAAAAGTAGTGTTCTGCAAAATATTGGAGATTCTAAAAGGACCAAGCCATAAAGCATCAAATTTTGAATGCTTACCTAGATCTTGATGTTATACATCCCATTTCAATACTAGATCTCCAATCTGAAAATCTTATTTTGTGGTTCCTCTATCAAAAACTTGCTTTACATCTTGCTGATATTTTCTCACCAAATCGTATTGATTTTCTCGCTTTTGCTGCACTTATATGATCTGATAAATTCTCTTATTCATGTCATTTGGCTCAGCTTCATGATCTTGCAGAAATTTAGCTATAGGAATGGCTAATTGGATTGGAAAAACAACATCAATTCCATAAACCATTTGAAAGGGTGATGTGTTATGAAACTAGCTCCAAAAATAGAAGAAAAGAGATATCAACGCCTCATAAATCAACCACTTCGAGGGGGAAACCTCCAATACATTACATAAATGAACAATTCTTGGATGATACAAATGACCAAAACCTCCTTCTATATATAGGAGTCCATGGGGTCAGAATATAATCCTAGCCGACCTAACAATAATAATATAAGGGCACAATAGTAATAATATTGGGGTTACAGGGATACAAAAATAACAATAAGGGGGTTACACTAACAACACTAAGGGACTACACTAGTAATATAGGGACCTAACATGATGTAAAAATATATTTCTTGATTGTCACCCTATCAGTCCATAAAGCAAACTTCATTTTTGAATCCCAATTTTTTTTCTCCAATAGTTTAGTGATGATTCTTACCAAACTTTTGTTTGATGATTCAACTAAACCATTCCCTTGTAGATAGTAAGTTTTAGAGTGTGTGAGTTGAATACCTTTATCTTCACATAAATTTACCAATGGTGTAACTTTAAAAGAAGCTACATTATCTGCTACTAACCTTGATGGACATCCAAATCTGGTTATGATTCCCTCCAAAAAATTAATTATGACTTTATGAGTATGATTCCTGGTAGGTATTGCTTCAATCCATTTGGTGAAGTAATCAGTTGCAACAACAATCCAATGATGTTGTCCAATTGATGGTGGATGAATTTCTCCAATGAAATCTAAGCCCCATTGTTGAAAAGGTGCATAAAAAACTATGGGCTTGACAGGCAAAGACTTCAAATGTTTCTTACCAGTGAACCTCTCACATTTTTCACATGCTCTCACCTCAGCCCATACATCATTAAACAAGCTAGGCCAAAAATATCCAGCTCTTATTATTTTGTATGTAGTAGTTCTCCAATAATGATGACCTCCACACACACTACAATGCATATCAAACATAACTTTCTTGGACTCATCTGCTTCAATGCATCTAAAAAAAACTCGTAGGATATTTCCAATATAAACAATTATCTTTGATGCAGAATTTAACATTTTTCAGATTCAAAGATCTCACTCTGCTTTTATCAAAAATTGGAGGTTTAAAATGCTATAGAAAATAAATGATATCCTTATACCAGCTGCACTCAGAAATATTTACATCTACTGCCATGATATCAATAGGTTCATACACTACAAGGAAAAGACCCTCTAGCAAAGGTTATAAAAGAGGTTTTTAGTGTTATAAAATTGGCCAAAATTGTCAAAAAAAAAAAATCTACAATATCCATTTTTGGTAACGGAGGTTTTGGCAGAGCTTTTAACGGAATTTCAACACAACTAAAAAAAATAGGTGGTCGGAGGTTATTACGGATTTTTTTTTCATCGATGCACTACTAAGGTGTCAACGCACCAGCGCGTGTCATCTAAACGGTCGGCCTGGGGCAGTCGAAGGTGGATGCACGAGGTTGTAAAGGTCTAAAACCACACCAGGCACACTGTAGGTGATACAACGCACAACACCATTCTAACTGGTATTGGGATTTGTGCGGTGCCCATAAGCCGTATCAACGCATCGGTACGTAGTCTTATAGAAATGCACCCGTACGCAGTATCAGACAAACACACTGATTTTTCTAATTCATATTGGTATTTATGCAGTGCCCATAGGTCGTACAAATGCACCGGTGCATAGTCTCACATAAACCCACCGGTGCACAGTATCACAGAACCGCACCAAGAGTTATAATTGGTATTGGTATTTTTTTGGTGCCCATAGGTCGTAGAAACGCACCAGCGCATTGTATCATACAAACGCACCGGTGTTCATTTTGTATTTTTTAGAAACATCGAACTGTGACAGTGCAATTATTGTGTTTTTTTTAAATTCATTATTCATCAAAAGTTGACACATCTTATAACAGTATTCATATTAATTAAACTTTTATTAATGCATTTTAATGTGATTTTAGGGTTAATTTGTTATATCATATCATAATTATTGTGATTTTTTTTAATTCATTATTCATCAAAAGATGACACGTATCTTATAACAGTATTCATATCAATTAAATTTTTATTAGTGCATTTGAATGTGATGTTTGGATTAATTTGTTATATCATATCATCAGATTACACATCTCTTCATTATAATATTTAATCATCCATAAATTTAATCAGTGGTGTTACATTTCACAGCGAAAATGGAGAACGCAATAGAATAAATTAAAACACACACACACACACACACACACACACATATAAAGATATAAGACAGTCTTTGTCATACAAAATGGGACAGTTATTGGTATCCCTTTGTCTTTCAATTGGGACACTATGTCCATTGCATTAAACAAAATTTCTGATTTCACAGACAAATATTTCAAAAAATACAACGCCTTGCTTTGATATCCAAACATAATGATCATCATTCTTCACTTGAACTTTTGTCATTTCTCGAGCTACTTCCATGAATTGGCTTATTTTTAGGAACGTTTTGTTCACAGTGTTGATTATTTTCTTCTTCTTCACCTTCCATCTACAAACATAAAAATAAACTGTAATGAGTGTGTATACATTGGTTAGAATAATGAAAATTTCAATATTAAATAATATACATCAATGTAAATCGAAAATAAATGATGTACCATAGCAACAATTGATTCATGAACTATACACATTCTTTCAAAACCATGTAGTATGCCATCTTTCAAGATTTCATCTATTGGCGCAATTCAATGCTTTGTTTCCTAAAAGTTTTATACCCCATAAAAAATCATGTACTTAATATAAAATATATTTTTTTCTATTAATTATAGACATAGCTAATTAAAACAAGATCGATAGATCCTTACAAATCCCACAATTAATTTCTGATATGCCAACATATACTCACAACCCATATTTAACCCAATGTCAATCAATTATTCTGATGGTTCTTCTTTGTATGTTAGCACCTGTTTGAAGACATTCAATGATTATCTTTGTAAAACAACTTAAAATATACAAAAATGAAATCTAGTTCAGTTCTTATAAGGAAGTAACAATTACTCACAAACTTAGATATCAACCATTTTATTCCTTGTCGTCATGTTCTATGTGTTGAATGGGTTCAATTTTCTTTTCTTTTCTGCAAGAAAATACTTGAAAATTAATATTTAATGCTAAATCGTTTATTTATTGTACCTAATGATCGAAAAATTCAATGAATACATATTACATTTGAAGCACGTTGTTGTTTAGATGACTCCTCTTGCGATCCAATTTTGTCCATTTCTTTGACCATCTCCTTGTACACCTTTTTGGACATTCCTACTGGCATATTTCTGATATCAGTTGGTTCATATTTTGATATTTTCATAATCTTTCTGAAAATGTAACATGACAATAAACGATTTAATTTTATATTGATAGATGAAAAGTAAATATAAAAAAAAGACATTTATAAATGATATTTATAAATAATTCTAGAAAAAACATTTAAAGGAATATTACTTTTTCATTCCTTCTTTTTTGTTTTTGTACATTTTTTCTATTAAAAGTCTGACATGTCTCATTGACCAATTCTCTGTAAACTCTTCCTGTAGTTTAGATAAAATTTGGTTCTTGGAATCATTGGATTTATTTTTGTATTGTAAGTGGAAATAATGTCCATACATTCATTCCACTAGATCCCTCAAACTTTTGTAAAAAAATTTCCCCCTTTCGTTAACCTCTAGCACCACTCCAGATGAGCTAAGGATAAATTCATTTTCACTTGCATGTTCTATTTTTTTCTTTTCTTAGAACAACATTCCTTTTCTGAGTTGTTGGTCCATGTAGAATATTAAATAGATGTGAATTAATACATTGTTTGAATCATGTTATATAATAATTTTAAGTATATTATTAATGAAAATTAAAAAAAAGAAGCTCATATTGGATCGATAGTATTTTTTCATTCACTTGATTCATCCTTTTGAAATTTTTCCATCAAAATTTTTCACTCTTATGGTCCTAGATCATAAATATTGTTATCTATCTTTGTCATTTTGTGGCTCTACATGATACACGGTAAACAATACATATTAGTTAAACTTACATATAGTTCAAAAATAATATTTTTTGTAAATAATTTACAAATAACTTGCCTTTTTTTCTTTTCTTGATGTGTTATCAGTATTTTTATCACTTGATCTCTTGTCATCCATTTCTTTATCAATATGAAACCTATACCATATCATTAATTAATATATTTTATAAATAGATTATCAAATTTTCAGGTAAAAAATATATATATCAAGAAACCAATGCACTTTTAAATGATGTAAGTACTGACGTCGATGCATCGTGTTCTTATAAAGACACTGCCCAAATAGTATAAAACATCGTACGGTGCTCTATGTCAACAAGGAGCACCGGTGCATTACATGTTAACCACCACACCGATTAACAGAGACAAAATAATAAAAATCATCTAATATTAATTTTTTAAGCATATTGTGTCATGGAGGGGGCGGTGTAGCCTATTCTTATAAATGCCCCATGAAAACAAGGGACCACCGTATGGTTCCCTCTATCAACTAGGAGACCCAACACGTTAAATGTTACATGGTGCACCGATAAACACAAAATATAAAAAAAAATTGTCCAAACAGTACGTGAGCGGTGCGCTATAATGAAATAGCGTATCGGTGCCCTATTTTACATATAATGCACAGATTATAAAAATAAAAAATAAAAAAATTATTAAACAGTAGGTAGCACCTGTGATTTATATTTTTATGCAGTTGCAGACCTTCCTCTTCGAGATCTAGTGTAAATATTAGGAAAAGGAGAAATGGGAGGCACCATTTTCAGGGATTTAAGTTTATTTATTGATGACCTCTCTCCTTTCTCAAACTTCCTCTCAACCTTGGCTGAAGGAGTCTTTTCTTTTCTGCCCTTAGACTTATGGATATTCTCCTTCTTATCCTTTCTCTTTTTTCTTTTTGCAGGGTGAGGGTGTTGTTGTGAAGCTGGAGACAGTTGATCTGGAGGTGTAGGTGTAGGTTGGCCTGCCGTATAAAATAGAAAATGGTCCCATGATTTATTGATTTTCCTTATTTATTCCTCAACTAACACTTTAATGAGAGCTTGATGATACAAGCTGTATTAGGAAGAAGTTGTGTGTGTTTGAATCATGGCTGAAATCTTTGTCAGGATCTTCAGCAAAAATAATGGAAATTTGAGGGTCTTAATACCTGCAATATGAAACATAAATCTCATATGATAAAGAAAAACCATAGTGTATCTCCTCTCACAGGTGAGATAAATATTGATGAGCTTAACAACCTCGGCCCATTCATTTTTAAGGAAATTGTTGGGAATTCTTTTGCCCCATTTGGGATCTCTGTGTCCATATTTAAGGAAATTGTTGAGGTCTCCTCCAGTGATGACTTGTCCTTTAAACCACCTTTCTCCTTCCCGTGGAAGTTTGAATGCCTCAACAATTGAATTTTTTGATACCTGCAATCTAAGACCATAAATGGTTACTTCCTGACCATTGAAAGAATTTGAAAAATCTTGAGCTACTCCTAAGTGAGAGCTTCCTAGTCTTGAACATAGAGGATACCACCCTTCTTGAACAAAAAACCTTCTCACATTTGAATTTGTATCCACTAGGTCAGCTCCTTATGGTTCAATTCATTTTATATTTCTCCTCTCTTAGTCATCTTCAGTAATTAATGAAGTTTGTCTGTTGAAATCTTATGGGTGGAAATACTAGAATAGCTCACCTAACAAGTGTTGTTATGTCTTCTATGAGATATTTTCTGAAATATAAGACTCCCTTCTCAATCTGCACACTAGAAAATCTCATTCACCAACAGCTAAACTCAAACTGATAGTCTTCCTTCGTTCTCAGTGGTTTAAAACGACTACATTGTTTCACCCCCCCATGCAAGATATTTTCATTATGGTAAGTATCCTAGACCATAGCATGCACCATGTGATAGCCATTATGATCTTCAGTTGGTTTCATAGCTTCAAATTTCATGCTACATGTGGTTGGAGATGAGTGGATTTGTGACTAGCAGCCACCTCCACTGTATTCTTATTATTGGCCTAAATTTCCGACAGCATCTATGCATGATCAACCAAAAGGTCATCGAATTAAATATCAAATCCACTATCTATTCCAACGCATAACACGTACTCTGTCATATGAATGAGGTGACTCAGCTGATAGATATGACAGAACAATGATTGGTTGTGTTAACTGCAGATTGAAACCTAGATGCTACATGTATAACCACAACTCTAATCTTAACATTACTAACCATAAATCCTACCTATCGCATGACCTAAATCATGAATAAATATTTAAATGTATTTTAAAACAAGAACACGTGGCTTGACACAAAGCGGATGCACTTTTCTTTTATGTTTTTAAAAACAGGTGAAGTTACCGGAATTTCCGGTAACATCAGATTAAATAAAAATAGACACAAACATAATTAAAACAGATTGCCTAAAAAAGGCTAAAATATATTCTACCGGAAATTTTGGTAGCAATAATTTTTTATTTTAAATTACAAAGTTTCGTCCTAAAAACAAAAAAATTAAAATAGACACATGACTTAGCAAAGAAATGTGCTAACACAATATATTTTATCTTAAATGAAACATCATCAAACAAATACTTAAATTCTCTTTGTTAAGCCTTTATAGACCAATTTTGATCTCAATCAACACCAATTCCATCATCTTAAATATACAATTCTTTACAAAACTATTATAACTTTATTTTCTCTTTTTGAGAAAAGTATCATATTTCTAAGATACATCGACAATGTTTTTACCATCATTTTTTATAAGCTCAATCATTTCAAATAATAATAATAATAATATGACCATTTATCTTTGATTATTGGTTGCATTAGCTTATTTCCCACAACTTCTATATGTACACTCAATTTCATAATCTCAAGGGTTTTCTAAAATTATTATTATTATAATATCCAAGGACAACCTTATCAAAAAATCCAATGGATGTTTCCCTACATTCATGGATGAAATCTCCAGTAAATATGACATCATAGACTTATTCACCTTGGCAAAGGGGATACAAGCTAGGCACTCACTAGCACAAAACTATTTAAATGTACATCCACATTTATGACAAATTTTTGAGCCATCATGTTGGTCCCACACACACACACATAACCCCAAGGTCTAGCTCAATCAAGTGAAACATGCCCAAAAATTTTATTGTTGACAAGGAATCCATATATCGTATGTTCAAATCCAATACGACATTATTGTGGCTTCCCATTATGCCACCCTCCATCCAAATAATTTAAAGGAATAGGGAGTTCAATTTTTTTCAAGTCCCTCAAGGTTACTAATCACCCTCCATGTATATATCCCATGGAAAAGTGTGAGTAGTAACTTTCTTCCATCCAAATATAATGGGGAATAGCATGGATAGTAGTCATCCATCATCTAGATATTCAAGGGAATAGGAGGGGATAATAACAAAATTCCATCGTGATATTCTAACGAAGAATGATGGAGGTGCCACAAGATTTGAAAAGGAATGTTTGTGTCTATGTTCATGAAAGTAAGTTTCACCTTTTAGTAAACAAGAAACATGAAAATATTCTCCATGGACTCTGAATTAATTAGAAATATAGATTAAGTTCTTAAGCTGAGGGGGATTAAAACATCAATAAAGAGACTAAAAATAAAATTAAAGGTTTAATTAAAAAGGGAGCTTTATCTAGATCTTGTAAAATCTCTTTCATTGAGGTAAGGTCCAACTTCTAGGAGGTGAAATCCATTCATCTCTTCCATGTAACATGTTGTATTTGGTTCTTGTAATTTTTTATTGAATCATGGACCCCATAACATATATTATTATTATTATTTTTTTCATGTTATATTTTCATTATTTTTCAAAACTTGTACCATTATTTTTTCTAATGACGCCACCTAGATAAAATAGGTATCTTGAAAATTATAGAACAACATAATTACAAAAAATATTTGGGATATTTATTAGTGTTTAATATCCTTTATTTTAAAAGAATAAAAAAACATTACAATTATGTGTGGATCATTGTGTAATATCCCAAAATAGGGAAAATCAGCAACACTAGGAATATCTTATAATATTCCAAGATTGGAGATACAACAATCCATGAACATAATAATGAAAGAGCAGTGTTACATCAACTCATAAAATGTAAGAATAGCACATAGCCATCATATTGATGTTATAGCATCAAAATTTATACAAATTCTTGAGGAAATAATCACTCAAGATAGGCATCACAAGCCTCGAGAGAACATATACATGAAAAATGAAGTACACTGCTACACAGAAAATGCCCAAGGCTATGACAGCACAGTTTTATTAGAGACACTACTACTAGAATATGTCAATACATGGATATAGAAATATACAGCTCATATAATGTGGGGAGCAAAGATCTAAACCCCCAAACTTAATTCCGAGACAATCCGGAAAGGATTCCCTGAAATATGCAAAATGTATAAAATGTCGGAGTTGCAGTCTTTAGACTGAGTAGAAATTACAACTCAAGAACTGGATGGAGATGGATGAAGATGATGCATAAGCTAAAAAATTATACCTCCTCCAATGGATCTTCCAATTGAAAGGTTTTTCTTATCATTTAATATCTCACCCTCCAACAATCCTGCAGACCCTTGCTACAATTGCACACTAAAAATAACACAATCAAGGAGAGGGACTTCACTGTAGGAGAAAGGAAATATGTTGGCCAAGTGCCAAGATCTGAAATAAGCTCCAGAATATTCCTCACTAGTGTCCCAAAGGAGAGAAAACTTTCTCCTTTCAAAAACAAGCTCCAGAAGTGGTGTTGTCAACCCTCCACTATAACACCCTGCAACACAACCCAGCTCTCAATAGAAACTGTGATGTAGCTGAAGGAGGTGGCTTGGCCTTGAGCCTGAATGTGGAGAAATGAAGAGAAAGCTCCCTCAAGAGGCCTCTCTTGAAAGGAAAATGAATTCCTAAACAGGAATTCCTTGTGCTAAGCAGCACAACAACTCTGCTAAATAGCAAGAGAATGCACAAGAGTCTAACCAAACCATAAAATCAATAATCCATAACATGATTTCATGTGGTTGCCTTGCCCTCATTTTATACAAATGGAAGCCCTCTCTCCATGGGTCCCACTCATTATGGTTTCCTCCACCAAGGAATCTTCCTCCCACTATCTCTGCATTGTCTCCCAAGATGATCTCCACCTCCTATCCCAGTGATGTTGACTTGGTCAAACTTGACCTTGTCCACATGAAAATGTCCTCTTTCACACATGAGGGTGTGAAATCCAGCTCTTATGATGATCCATTTTCATGTTATGAGGGATTTTATTCATATTTTTATTATGCATGGGCCTCCTTACCCATTTATTTATCTCCTATGTGCAAATAACAAAAAATCAATATTCCAATTAGCTGCATGCTAATTTTGGAATATTACAGTCCTCCCCTCCCAAATGTTGCTTGTCCTCAAGCAACTGCAAGGATAGAACTGAGAAGTTTCCCCTCCTCCTATTGTAGCATCCATATGTGATATTCTCCTCCAAAGAATGAGATGTTGTCTCATCAATAAATCTCCATATTGCCCCTCCGAAGCATGCAAGTTAGCTAAATAGCTATCTTCATGAACAAGTAGAGTACTCAAGAAGGAAATAAGGTGTTTTCCAGAGGTTCCCTTGAGGAACGGAATCTAAAACGTGTCGGGAACTATCATTCCCATGTGGATCCTCCATCCCCAAGCAATCATCCATACAAAATGAGTTACCTCCCAACATGGGAACTCCTGAAAATCCTCTTCCACCTTTGGCTCCTACAATGTAGGTTTGCTGAAAATCTAAATATGGTAGACAAAGTAGCCTACCCCATGTTGTCCTTCTCTCCACTTATGATAAGTGTAGAGTTTTTGTTGATCTTGGGCTGCAATAATGTTTCCCTTAAGTGGCAAGATGAATACTGGATCTCCAAGGATCTCCTCTCCAACGTTATGAATTATGCTAGCCCAAACCATTCCATATATGATGAGTTGGAAATCACCATCATATGGCATCCAGTCAATCCCATGGCCCACCTCATAAAGAAACAATTGTTTTTATTTTGTGGCCATATCATCTCTCATGCTCCCATTATAACATGTATTGCAAATAGTGTGGGAATCCTCTTCCCCAGAGGACACATCCAACCAATGTGTCACTCCCCCAATCACGCTCCCAATAAAAATAAGAACAACAGCAACATAAGGAACTACAATGAGAATCATGCTAGCTACCATATGAAGCAAGGGAGAAGGACAATGGTCCCTCAAATGTAGCCAACGCAGTTTGAACCTCAACTACAACAAAAAATGAAATGATGGGTGGCCTCCCCACCACTTGCTTGCTGCCCCAACCTCCTCACAAGTTTGGAGAAAGTGTATGGTGTATGGTGCAAATTGAGCATTCTCTGCAAAAGATACAATCTCCCCAAGTTCTCCTAGGGAGTGGCCATCACCAAGATTCCTTATGGCCTCAAGTATACCATGAAGTCTAGAAGGAATAATTCTCCTCCTTTAAGCAAAGTCCTGCACATAGATGGTTAAGGGATGCATATATACATTATACAAGTCATTATGCAAAAAAATAATACTCTTACCCCATGTCTTGCTCATGCAAATGGAGTGACTCATAGATGACTCTCCTCTCATCCTCAAAGAGAAAAGAGGTGGTTGTGCTAACTCTTCCAAATATTTATGTATCTCCTCCATCTCTACATAACCCATGCATCTCCTCATATGTTGATATATCTCCTCCTCAAAGCCTTTCAAAAAATACCCCTCCATGATGGTGTGGTATGTTCTCATAAAATAAATGTGGCTGAAGAGAAAATCCTCATGAGCTACTAGTAGCAACTTCTCCTTGACCTTAGAAGCTCCAGATAATAAAATCCTACCATGTTAGTAGATTACCCCATCTCTAATTGAATATACCTCCTCATGTAGCTGGTCATCCAATATCATACAAGCGAAAAGATCCTTGGAATACTCCACCAACAGTTGGGAGTTCCAATATGGATCTATCCTCCATAGTGACAGTGCTGATGATCTCTCATGAAGAAAATATGTCATATGGTCATCTTCCTCTTTGACATATCCCATGACAAAGATTCAAGTTGAAAGGCTACTATCCTTCCCATGATACTTCTTCCACAGCACAGAATCTGAAATGAGAGTGGGTAATGATGATGTTGAGAGTATGCCTCTCTCCTCCTTGAGTCTACCAAAGACTCCCAACGTTGTACCAAGATCTCCCAAGGTCTCCACTCTTCTGAAATTAGTGTGTAATTCCTCCAAATGTGAAGCATCCCTCATCATCTGCTAATCTAGTGGTCTCCCCAGTGAAATTCCTCCATGCAATGAGACATCATCATCAAGAGTAAACTACATATATGGATGGACAGACTTGTCCTTGCCCCCACTCCGCAATCCAGTCTCCCTCTTAGGTGCATCAACCTCCTAAAATAGATAGGGGTGTGTGCTCCTCATCACATGATGTTGGTCATCCTCCCTATCTCCTCCTTTTATCTCCATAGTTTCACACCCTATCATCAATGGCACATGTAAATCATGAGTTGTGCCTTGACCTCCACACGTGAGATTTTCGGGAATTCCTTGCAATGATACAAGAATCCCTCTAGTTGGAGCAAGAGCTCCCTCTTCCTCTACATGAGGTGCTAGATAAAATCTATACATGATAGCATTGTTGCCCTCATCCTCATCAATATGTATGGGCAACCTCCCAAGAATTGAATCCTCTTTTGATAAAGGGATCTCCATGCCCTCTTGTTCAAGAATATGAGATAGAGGCCTTGCCTCTAACAAGGTATGATGCAATATGTCATCCTCCTCCATGGTTTTCTGAAGCGGATCTGAGTGTCTAGTTTCCTCCATCACATGCAAGGTTTTTGTTTGTTCATGTTTGTTTAACTTTACCACGTGTTGCAAAACTTTTCCATCAAATATTTTCATTAATGTCTTAGTGAACCTTGCATAAGAAGAATTATTCGCATTTTTCAAATAAAAAGACTCAAATATCCACCATGCATAGTGTTGAGTCTCAAAAGTGTCTTCCATATTCATACATATTTCCATTATTTCATAACCATTTAGCTCTTATTTCATAACCATTTGACCTAAAACCCTACATCAAGTAACCATTTTCATAAATATATGGGTTAGGATCCTTGTTTTCCAAAGTTATTTATTTTATGTATTTTAAGTGAATTTATGATTAGAAACTAGAAAATTAACATAGTTTCATATATCTATATATGTGTTATGATTTTTGTGACATGTGTAGGTCAAAAGGAGACTTCTAGAAGACCCTTATGTGGCACTCTAAGACCAAATTCGAATTTGGTTGGAGAAGATTATGGGATCAAGAGGATATGTGTCTCACTTCCTTGTTGTATTGAAACTCTAAGAGGATATGTGTCTCACTTCCTTGTTGTGTTAAAACTCTAAAAAGACATGTGTCTTATCATTTCCTATTTTGATTGTAACTCTAGAGATGGAGGGAGAGATTCATGGACTCCCATTAATTAGATGTCTTCTCATATTTTGTATAAATAGGAGAAGCTTTCTCCTATCATAGGTAATGAGGAAGTAATGAAAAAGTAGTAGAGAAGTCTTTTGTAACAAAGTTCAAGATGGAATGGGATGTAGATTTGTGAGTTCTTTTTAATAGAGAAATTCAGTTCTTTGATGTTGTTTTGATTACAACTTTAAGGAGCTCAAGGACTTCACCAAATTGGTAGCAGAGGGCCCCTGCTATCCAAGGAGGCTTTTACATGTTTTCTAGATAAGTTTCTTTCAATTCTGTTTTGTCATATTTCCTTACTTAGATTGCTTTCTGAAATCATAGCGTTTAGCATAATTTTTCATGGCAGCCCGGGCATTTGCATATCTTTTGAATAATGACATGGAATCAATATTGTTCTGCTGTTAATTTTTTTTTTTTCTTAGTTTTTGTTTAATTCCTAGATTTGTAGCTTTATTCTGGGCCTTGCACATTTGCTTCAAAGAGTTAGAAATTAGATATATTAAATTTTCAGTACCATTTTAACATTTTGGAAAGCCACCAGCTGGATCGATGGTGAGGGATTGTATTATGGATGTGTAGTTTGATATTAGTTTCCTTTCTGCAAGTTAGATATATTAAATTGCTCATAACATCTTCAGTTGCCTCCGAAAGCCACAGCTGGACTGATGGTGAGGGATTGAATTATGGATGTGTAGTTTGATATTAGCTTCCTTTCTGCAAGTTAGATATATTAAATTTCTCATAGCATCTTCAGTTGCCTCCGAAAGCCACAGCTGGACTGATGGTGAGGGATTGAATTATGAATGTGTAGTTTGATATTAGTTTACTTTCTGCAAGTTAGAAATATTAAATTGCTCATGACATCTTCAGTTACCTCCGAAAGCCACAGCTGGACTGATGGTGAGGGATTGAATTATGAATGTGTAGTTTGATATTAGTTTACTTTCTGCAAGTTAGATATCAGTTACTCAAGTTGTTTATGGTTACTTCCGAAAATCATAGCTGGACTAATGATGAGGGATCAGAAGACAAGTTGATGTAATTTGATTTAGATTTATTTTATTGCAACTTTTGGATTTCTTTCAGCATAGTTTCTTTTGTGTTTAGATAGCAGCAAGAATAGTTTGGTTTCATGCTCACTAGTTCACTGTTTTGATTTATTAGATTAGCAACACCTTTTTCATTTCAGTAGCACATTTTCATTTCCTTTCAAGTTTTGTCATTGTATGTTTCAAATTCCTTTTTCAGTTTCAAGCTGGTAAATCATTATAAAGGACATCATTGCCTTGAATATCCATAACCATACTTGTCTTTTAGAATTTCATAAAAATCCAAAAACGATAAAAAGTAAGAGATAGGTTATCTTGCACATATAGTGCGCCACACTTCGTCAGCTTACGAATCCCTGGTTGATAATTTATGATAGCAATTTAGGACACACTAAATTGACCAAACATTTTGGCGCCGTTGCCGGGGAAGTGTAACTAGGTAGCCTTATTTCTTACATCTAAAAAAATTATTAATAATTCTTGAGTATGCTCTCCTCCTGCACTTTGTGTGATCTGGAGGATCAGAAAAATGATTGTTATGTAAAAAAAATTTAATAATTCTTGAGTATGCTCTCCTCCTGCACTTCGTGTGATTTGGAGGATCAGAAAAAGAATTGCTATGTGAAAGAAAAAAAAAAGGAGACAAAATAAAACTTCATCATTTCAATTGATTCAACAATTTAAAAAAAAATTGTTTTCATGAAAAACTTTGATTTCAATAAATTGTTTTGTTTAATAAATATATATGTGTATTTTTAAATTTTTGAAAATATAACATACATAATTTCATTAAACAAATCAATTAAAAAAAAAAAAAAAGTAAAAAAATAATAATAATAATAATAATAAATAAAATAAAATAAATTGTTTTGTTACTAAGATATATGTATATTTTTAAAATTTTTGAAAATATATATATAATTTTAATAACAAATCATTTAAAAAAAAATTCAATAAATTGTTTTGTTTAGTAAATTACATATGTATATTTTTAATTTTTCAAAATTTAACATGTGTAATTTTATTAACAAAACAAATAATAAAAAAAAAAATCATTTTGTTTAGTAAAATATACATGTGTATTTTTAATTTAAAAAAAAAATATAACATGTAATTTTATTAACAAAACAAATAAAAAAAAATCAAATCATTTTGCTTAGTAAAATATATATGTGTATTTTTAATTTTTAAAAATATAACATATAGTTTTATTAACAAAACAAATAAATTAAAAAAAACAAACAAAAACAAAACAAATCAATAAACAAAGCCATAGCTCACTCCATGGATTTCATTTGCATGCATATCACTAGCATGCTTTTTTGTACTCGCATTCGAGAAATTGGTGAAGGAATCAGTGATGAAGTGTTAAGTGACTCTAGCACCCGTGCCCTTCGAGAAGATCCTCGTTCCAAAAGCTACATGCTCAAAGATATCATGCACATTTATATAGGAATGGCACAATTTATATGCATTGATAGTTCGATGACCAAAGCTTTACGGCCACTCGTTGTTTCAAGAATAGCGGCCTTCTTTAAGCGTAATATCGATGTCAAATAGCGATGACGGATCGGGAAAAAGAAAACAAAGACACACATCTAGCTTTAAGTGCGAGATGATACCCAAAGTGTTCTTCAAAGCAACCATTCTTCACCAGTCTGACCGCTTTCAAAAGCACGCGTGAATGTGAGATTAACCTTCGAGCATTTTTTTTGTCCATTCCTGTAGATGAAAGGGGGAATTGTGCTTCTAAAGCAAAGTCCGAGGGGATGAAAATAAGATGCACATGAAACGCAATTTTGAATCACGATTACGAGAAAAAACGATTTTTATTACTGAGCGTCTCCGGAAACGCAACTGTTTTTGACACGTCAATTTGAAACGCATTTTCTGAACGATTGAGGATGAATTTTGAAAAACCGAGACATGGGTTTTTTCGCCAACGTGGTCAATTAGATAACCCAGAAATAATTTTACGAAAGTCGTGGCGGTCTGGGAGAATTTCTCAGTTCTTTGAAGGCCATTTTTGCCTGCCGCATGAGGAAAAACAGTTTTCTCTGAGTGAAGAATTTGAAAACGGCACTCTGCATTGATAATTCGGTTTCTGATCTCTAGGAAGAAGAATCCAAAAATGAAATCAAACTCTTATCATGGCATTCAATCCACATTCCACTCATTTTTGAATTTAATTCAATTTCGTTTTCTGAATGTTGGATTTCATATCTCCTTTATCATCTACCCAGCAATTTTTGGTGCTTCAACGACACTATTAAACACCAACCATTATGATGTTTATTTCAAAGGGATGCCACATCACTATGGAAAGACATTAAGAAGGCATGGGGATGAATTGAGCAAACTACAGGAGGATATTATCAAGCACATGGTCGTGCAGATGGCACAATGAACCTTAGTAGCATAAAGGTAAGCTCAATTGAGATTGAACGTGTGTCTTAATGGCAAGCTAACACGATTGGAATTCCAAGCGAGGGGGTGGTCCCGAACGGTTATTGATTGTGATAGTCCTCAAGGATCAAACAGATACAAAAAATAAATTTTGAAGAGATGAAAGATTATATTTTGAAATAACAATCATGCCTTTTATGTTCTTCGATGCTTACCAATATATTATTTTTCATCTTATGTGATCTTTACTTACCATTCTATGGTCATTGCAAGGTCACGATTGGTCAATGTATACGAGTTTGCTTTATTTAGCATCATTTGTTGAAACTTAAAAAAAATTTGCATTTTTTCTTTTTGTTGTTTGTTATCAATAATTTTGAATCAATGAAATGAATAAGTTATTTGCTCATTTTTTTACGAAGGTATTGATTAATTTTGGACTGATGATGAAGGATGAATGGCTAACTTTTTATTCAAGATTTTTAGCTACGAAACCGTCGACATTCCGCAGCTAAAGTCCAATTCCTTGAATTTGTTCTCCAATTCACGCAGTGAAGTCCGATTCCATGTTGTTCTCCAATTCTGCACTGAAAAACCTCATTATTCAAATCAGCATAATTTTCTCATACAAAATCAGATTTTGATGATTTAAGTATCGTTGGAAAGGTCTCAACAAGATCTATACAATGAGAAATCCATCATTAGAGTTTGAAATGGCAAATAATGAAATAAATTGTTGAAAAGAAGCTACATTCAACTTGAGGCACTAATTCCAAAACAGTATAAATTCTTTTGATTTTTCCTTTGAGAACTTGTTTCATTAATACAAATTCTTAGTTTTGTGTGTAAATATCATAACTAGAGAGATTGATCACCTCTCTCCCTTTGATAATCTTACATTCCATTGCAGAAGAAGTATTAGTTTTTTTTGCGGGTTCCAGGAGGAAGGACAAATGACTACAGAGAATGGTGTCTCTTTAAGAGACCAATTTGTTTCATAAGAGGATGATCGGCAACAAAGAGGAGGAAATATGCTGATGCAAAATCAGATCCAAACACTTGAAAAACTTTCGGATACTATTGTCTCCATCACATCCATACCTCATAATAAACCATTCACCTCATTTCACTTCATGTTTTCCATTTACATTCACATCCACTTTCCATTTCTTTTTGTCCATTCATAACCCACAAATAAAAGCAAGAGGCTCATTCATATGCTTATTACCCATTTCCATTTCTACTTTCCATTTTCATCTTCCATTTCCATCTTCCGTTTCTTATCATTTTCATTCCGCAAATAAGCCCTGCTTCAATGCAAACTATTGAGTCCATAGTCCTTTGAGTCTAAGTTCTTTGTAAAAACACCTTGAGGCTTGCATGCCTTAATGGCAAGTTCTCATGCTGACAAACAATGGGAATACACTAATGTCACTTGTTCGTCAGGATCTTCTAGGTGACTCGACATCAGCAAAATCATTCGTACTTAGCAAGATGTGTTTGGGCATCTTGACTCTCATTGTCATCAATGGTGAGAGTTCTCGTGTTGACTAGTGGCATCCATTAATGGCCACTAAGTCAACAATTTCCTACTATGTTCGACATCGAACATCTTTTCACATAGTAAGAATTATGCCAATGAGTTTTGAAGACATGAAGACTATTATTTTCGAGCATTTTGGAGCGGATTCGACAAGTTTTAGTAGAAGCAATAAAAAGTCATCTCATCTCTTTATCCATGACTCCTCTTGCTCAGCCACTTGAAGAAGAATATGATCAGAATTTTGCAGCCACCACACATACACAACTCATCCACATTTAAGGTAAGTGAAGGTATGTTGTTTTCTAATTTTTAGTCATGTAATTCATTAGAATGTTAAAATTGTAACTTTGGAAAAATTCCTCTCCCTTTTTCACATTGTCATATCTTTAGTTGGGAGGAAGGGACATCATTTCATATCCACATGTCATACACTATCACACATTTTCATTTCATTTCCACCCACATATACTTCTCAACCAACTATTGTTGCAACATGATCCAAAAGAGTATATGCCTTGCAAATGATCAATTCATTGATGAAGTAATTGATTCTAAATGTTTTCATGAACTTTGATGCAACAAAAGAAAATAAAGCATTGTTACACAAGAACCAATGCTTCAAGGTTGTCACACAAGAACCAACCATTGATGTGTTGCAATCAAATGTATTATACTTTGCCAAAAAGGAAAATATCAAGAAGCAAAGTTTGGAATGAATCTATATGAGTCAAAACTCATAAAAAGATCAACTCATGGACAAATGAATCATTGCAATAGTTGCATGAGGACATGCAACAACTTCGATGGGGGGTATGTTGAGTCTCAAAAGTGTCTTCCATATTCATACATATTTCCATTATTTCATAACCATTTAGCTCTTATTTCATAACCATTTGACCTAAAACCCTACATCAAGTAACCATTTTCATAAATATATGGGTTAGGATCCTTGTTTTCCAAAGTTATTTATTTTATGTATTTTAAGTGAATTTATGATTAGAAACTAGAAAATTAACATAGTTTCATATATCTATATATGTGTTATGAGTTTTGTGACATGTGTAGGTCAAAAGGAGACTTCTAGAAGACCCTTATGTGGCACTCTAAGACCAAATTCGAATTTGGTTGGAGAAGATTATGGGATCAAGAGGATATGTGTCTCACTTCCTTGTTGTATTGAAACTCTAAGAGGATATGTGTCTCACTTCCTTGTTGTATTGAAACTCTAGAAGGATATGTGTCTCATTCCTCAAGTTGTGTTAAAACTCTAGAAAGACATGTGTCTTATCATTTCCTATTTTGATTGTAACTCTAGAGATGGAGGGAGAGATTCATGGACTCCCATTAATGAGATGTCTCCTCATATTTTGTATAAATAGGAGAAGCTTTCTCCTATCATAGGTAATGAGGAAGTAATGAAAAAGTAGTAGAGAAGTCTTTTTGTAACAAAGTTCAAGATGGAATGGGATGTAGATTTGTGAGTTCTTTTTAATAGAGAAATTCGGTTCTTTGATGCTTGTTTTGATTACAATTTTAAGGAGCTCAAGGACTTCACCAAATTGGTAGCAGAGGGCCCCACTGCTATCAAGGAGGCTTTTACATGTTTTCTAGATAAGTTGCTTTCAATCTGTTTTGTCATATTTCCTTACTTAGATTGCTTTCGAAATCATAGCGTTTATCATAATTTTTCATGGCAGCTTTCGGGCATTTGCATATGTTTTGACTAATGACATGGAATCAATATTGTTCTATTTGTTAATTTATTTATTTTTCTTAGTTTTTGTTTAATTACGGTATTGCTTTGTTTATTTCAGGTCTTGCACATTTGCTTCAGTAGTTAGATTTAGATATATTAAATTGCTCATGTCATTTTCGGTTACCTCCGAAAGCCACAATGTGGGTGATGGTGAGGGATTGTATTATGAAATGTGTAGTTTGATATTAGTTTCCTTTCGAAAATTTAGATATATTAAAGCTGCTCATAACATCTTGAGTTGCCTCTCAGATACCTATCACTGGACTGATGGTGAGGGATTATATTATGAAATGTGTAGTTTGATATTAGTTTCCCTTTACGCAAGTTAGATATATTAAATTGCTCATAACATCTTGAGTTGCCTCGAAAAGCCACATCTGGATTGATGGTGAGGGATTGAATTATGGATGTGTAGTTTGATATTAGTTTCCTTTCTGCAAAGTTAGAAATATTAAATTGTGCATGACATCTTCGGTTACTCTCAGAAAGCCACGAGTGGATCTGATGGTGAGGGATTGAATTATGAATGTGTGGTTTGATATTAGTTTACTTTACGCAAGTTAGATATTAGTTACTCATGTTGTTTATGGTTACTCCGAAAATCATAGCTTTGGACTAATGATGAGGGATCAGAAGACAAGTTGATGTAATTTGATTTAGATTTACTTTATTGCAACTTTTGGATTTCTTTCGAGCATAGTTTCTTTTGTGTTTGAAACAGAGCTGACAAGAATAGTTTGGTTTCATGCTCACTAGTTCATTGTTTTGATTTATTAGATTAGCGACACATTTTTCATTTCAGGTAGCACATTTTCATTTCCTTTCAAGTTTTTTCATTGTATGTTTCAAATTCCTTTTTTCAGTTTCAAGTTGGTAAATCATTATACAGGACATCATTGCCTTGAATATCCATAACCATACTTGTCTTTTAGAATTTCATAAAAATCCAAAAAACGACAAAAAGTAAGAGATAGGTTATCTTGCACATATAGTGCGCCACACTTCGTCAGCTTACGAATCCCTGGTTGATAATTTATGTTAGCAATTTAGGACACACTAAATTTACCAAACACATAGGCCTTACCTCCAAAATGCAGCACTGCAACTTTGATGGCCTTACCTTCAGAAATGTGATGTTGCTTTGAAACAGGATTCTAGTTCCTCCACCCAAGCTCTAGCTGAACATGTAGGTGAACCATCAAAATTAGATAGAAGGAATCTACCCATATCATGTTGCCTACTTCCCTTCACCTTGATCTTGCAAAACTCTGGAAAAGTAATATGATATCTAAACTTCTAAGTTTGAGATTCATACTCTTGCAAAAAATCACTAAGAGTTTCCCTCCTAGTCATTCCTTCTTCTTCCCTCTCTCTCATGGAAAATCTGGGCATATGACTACTCTGTGCATCATAGTGTGTGGCTACATGCTCACACTCACCATATGAAAATCTAGAGTTTGATTCAGATCCAAACTCTCTCTGAGATTCTATACACATCTCCCTTCTCACCTTCTTGAGATCTCCATGAATGCTCTGCAAAGTTTGAGAAAGAAACTTTGGAATTCTCTCCTCTTTCTTTCCTCAAAAGAATGGAGTCTTCTTTCTATTCATATTTTCTTATTCTTGTCTTCTAGATAGCATATTGGCTGAGATTCCATGGGCTGAGCCAAGATTATGCTCTGATACCATTGTAATATCCAAAAATAGGGAAAATCAACAACACTGGGAATATCTTATAATATTCCAAGATTGGAGATACAACAATCCATGAACATAATAATGAAATAGTAGTGTTACATCAACTCATAAAATGTAAGAAGAGCACATAGCCATCATATTGATGTTATAATAGCAAAAGGTATACAAAGTCTTGAGGAAATAATCACTCAAGATAGACATCACAAGCCTCAAGAGAACATATACATGAGAAATGAAGTACACTACTACACAGAAAATTCCCAAGGCTATGACAGCGCAGTTTTATTAGAGACACTACTACTGGAATATTTCAATACATGGATATAGAAATATACAGCTCATATAATGTGGGGATCAAAGATCTAAACCCCCAAACTCAATTCCAAGACAATCCGAAAAGGATTTCCTGAAATATGCAAAATGTACAAAATGCTGGAATTGCAGTCCTAAGACTGAGTAGCAGCTGCAACTCAAGAACTGGATGGATATGGCTAAATATGGTGCATAAGTTTAATAATTAGACCTCCTCCAATAGATCTTCCAAGTGAAAGGCTGATCTTATCACTGAAGATCTCACCCTTCAATAATCTCGCAGACCCTTGCTGCAATTGCACACTGAAAATAACGCAGTCAAGGAGAGGGACTGCACTATAGGATAAAGGAAATATGTTGGCCAAGTTCCAAGATCTAAAATAAGCTCCAGAATCTTCCTCACTAGTTTCCCAAAGGAAATAAATCTTTCTCCTTTGAAAAACAAGCTCCGGAAGTGGTGTTGTCAACCCTCCACTACAACACCCTGCAACATAACCCAGCTCTCAACAGAAACTGCGATGTAGCTGAAGGAGGTGGCTTGGCCTTGAGCCTGAATGTGGATAAATGAAGAGCAAGCTCCCTCAAGAGGCCTCTCTTGAAAGGAAAAGGAATTCCTAAACAGGAATGCCTTATGCTAAGCAGCACAACAACTCTGCTAAACAACAAGAGAATGCACAAGAGTCTAACCAGACCATAAAATCAATAATCCATAACATGAGTTCATATGGCTGCCTTGCCCTCCTTTTATACAAATGGTTGCCCTTTCTCCATGGGTCCCACTCATTAGGGTTTCCTCCACCAAGTAATCTTCCTCCCACTACATCTGCACTGTCTCCCAAGATGATCTCCACCTCCTATCCCAGCACTGTTGACTTGGTCAAACTTGACCTTGTCCACATGAAAATGTCCTCTTTCACACGAGGGTGTGAAATCCAGCTCTTATGATGATCCATTTTCACATTATGAGGGATTTTATTCATATTTTTATTATGCATGGGCCTCCTTACCCATTTATTTATCTCCTGTGTGAAAGTAACAAAAAATCAATATTCCAATTAGCTGCATGCTAATTTTGGAATATTACACATTGAGTTAGTTTTTTTTTTGTAATATTGGCAGGACTACATCTTCATCATGTCAAATATATCACCCCAGTTGGAGTGGGGAATTGAACCCATGCCTTAAAAGAGCACCTGATAACCATCTATCCAAGACCTAGTGGACCATTGAGTTAGACTTTGAAAACAAAAATCAATTGTTAATTTTTAAAAATTTTGCAAGGATATGTATATAAAAGAGGATAACACAATTCTTTATAAATTATTTTTTACTACAGATTTAAAACTTAATACTTTTTGAAAAATATTATTACAAATATAACATAATTATTTACAAAAAAAAAAAAATTACACATGAAAATTCAAAATTTGCATATGAAATTTGAGCATTTTAATTAAAAGAACATGGAAAATATCGAATTTTCATCATCACATTTCACTAAAAATTACAACACGTTATCATGAAATCAACCTAGTCAAATGTTCTCATGGGTTACTAGTTTGTAATGATGTAATCAAGTGGTAAAACTCAAACTAGAAGACTTTCATTCGTGTGGTAAAACTCCAACTAGAAGACTTCCATTCGTGTGCTCGTAAATAGAATCATGGATCATGTGATACCAAATATCCATATCTCCAACCAAATAGTAAATTGTGACCTTTTAAATGGTTACAAGCTTGAATTTGATCGTAAATCATTAACCCTAACTCTAAAATTTTCTATGCACAAAATCCCATGAAATAAAATTTCTATAATCAAAGGCGTTTTGGTTTTACAAAATTAAAGCTATTTTTTTCTTAAATGATGTAAATAAAAATTCAAACCTTTTAATTTGTAAATAAAATATTGAAGTCCTCTATCATAATTTCACAAAAACTCTCTTTACTTCCATTAACAAGTTATTGAGGCGCCATATAGAAAATAAAATATAACAACGAACGCTTGGTATGATAATGTATGTAATATTGTTAGAAAAATCATTAGGGATGCTTCTAGTGAATATTTAAAACTCAATAAGATAATTGTGTATGAATCCCTTATTAAAAGGAAGAAAAGGTATTATATGAATATCAAGCAAGAGGAAGATATTTCACCTATCTAAACTAGATCCTAAGAAGTTTTAGAAGAAAATTATAATTCATAAAACTAAAGAAATAATGTGATTCCCTTGAAGCATTGAAATTCCTACCTTAAATATATTTATGAATACCCTATTGACATAGGCACTATTTCGAAAATTCTTATAGAGGATGAAATATCTTCTTTGGGACACAGAGAGTTTGGGGTTAAGCAACTCACAACTGGGAAAGTTGAGTACATTAAAGGTTACCAAGCTAATTTTTTTTAAATTGGAGGCCCTATCTTGATCCTTCACATACAAAAGCTATTCAATTTGTGAGTGAAGCAAGGCTTCCATAAAACTTGGATGCAAAGCCTCATTGTAACTATTTTCAAAAGTGGGGATATGATTCGGATTTATGTAGGAACGCAATAAAATACACATATAACCATAAATACAAATATGCAACGGAAATAACACTTCATTTCATTAATATCAAAGCACTAAAATTTTCTTACAGACAGAATGGAAATAAACTAGCCAGGGTGTGGTAGCTTATCTCTAAGAAGAGATGTGGCAGCTACCGGCCTCTGAACTGTGTTAAAATGAGGCTCGAGGGCCTATTTATTATTTATAAACAATGTAAAACCCTAACCCGAGGAGATGAAGCGCAAAAACTATGGGCCCCGTTTGGGTAAATTGATGTTTCAACTTCCTGGGTATTATCACCTAGATTGACCTCAGGCTGAAGGAAGGCAAACCAAGGCAACCACAAACCACGCTTAACCTTGTAGCTAGCCCTACAAGTCAAGGAGAGGGCTCTCTCCGTAAAGAATCTCGGTCAAGGATGACTGCAAAAATGATTTTAGGCTAGGTATAGTAGCTCGAAATGTTTTTGATAGATTTTCTAGTGTTGTTGGATTAGATGGAGCTGGGTAGTTTAAGTCTGGCAAAATTAAATCATAAATGCAGAGTATTTTATGGGGCAAGGTAGGCATGGACTTTAACACCTTTGGTTTTATTATTGTGAAGTGTTTAAGACTGGTGAGGAGCTGAGGAGGGAATATGATATGAATCCTTCTCAAACAGTAGAAAACATAAAATATTGAATGTTTTCCCAAGGAAGAGCACTGTCACAATGGATTCTACCTATCTAACTTGAAACAATTCAATAGAAATGAAGGAAATGAATGCTGGCATACATAGAACATTTAACAAATGATTACAAAAGAAGAAACTGTGCTAAAATTCCATACCACAGGGATCCCATAAAAAATAGCTGCAAATCTTTATTAATTTCCTGCCAAACTGGTTACAAATATGTACAATCAAGCTCAGAGCATCCCAGTGATTTCCAATCTTTTTCCACACTTACAAATGACTGAAAAATTACATTAAATAGACAAGCTTCAGGGGGCGAATCCATATAAAGAGGATTTGTTTCACCTGCCCCGAAACCAAAACCTGAAGATAGAAAACCCAACAATATGCCTCTAAAAGAGAGTAAACTGTATATTTCGACCATTTGGAATATTTTTTGTTAGATTTACTCCAAAAAATGGAAAGAAAAACAAATCTGGAACCCTCCTGCCCCCTCATTTATGTTTGTTGTCGTTTCGTGAGCTGGTGCTATAATGTTCTATGCTTTCGCGGTTTTCTCACAGCCTTAACATAATGTTTTTTTCCTTAATCCTGAAGAAAACCCCTTTTACACCAATAAAATGAATGTGGTGCCTTTTAAATGGAGAAAATCCTTTTTCCTTTGAAAAGAGAAGAAAGACTTTGGTGGGCTCGAAAATCGCAATCGCAAATCGAAAGAGGAACGGGAATACTTATAGGCAGAGGAAATCACAATGTGTGATGAGCGATGGAGCAATGGAGGATAGAGTGATGGAGCGATGGAGGATAGGCCGATGCGATGGTGGAATGATTGCATCAGAGAAATCGGGCAAGCGAGAGTTAAGCACGAAGGGGAGTCGACAATATCACGATGCGATGAAGGACTATAGCATTGGTAGAAGTCAGGAGTGCGGAGTCAGTGTAGCGAGAATGTTGCAATCGCGCGATGCGATGAATAACTATTGCATCGGCAGAAGTGAGATGGCAAGGTTCGGAAATACGAGAAAAGCGATATGCGATGTGCGATGGTCGATGTGCAATGAGATCGCATCAGCGATGATCCATCACATCGCGGTTGTAGGAGATGGAAATGTAAAAACTTTTCGGTAAAGGGAAAAACATATAAAAAGGAAAAAAATTTAAAGTTTAAAGGGCCAGCGGAATAATGGAAAAAAGAGGAAAGTTGTTCTTTTTGAGCCATTATTCATTTGGGCATATTTTCCGATCCAAAAGGTGATTTTGGGAGTGTGATACACCGTTGGAAATATTTTTCCGAGCTCCTTCTGATGAACACATTTAAAACATGTTTTGCACTGAAGATTATGTAAAAAACACTTTTGCGAACTAGGCAGATAAAAATCCCCTTTGACCCTTTGTGACGGGCTGCAAATGACTATCAGTGACTTTATGGAGATAGCAGCTTCTGAATTTCAACTTATTACATATGGAAACACAAAATTACATAAGAAATTATAATAAAAAACAAAGTACCCTGTTTTCACCTCAAAACATGTTTTGAGGTGAAGATTACACCAAGCTTAAAAGAAAAACTCTTTGACTTTTCTAGATACTATGCTTTGAGTTTATTTGGCATCCTCATGTCCTTGCTAATATTTATCGACACTTTCCTCATCAATTTGACTATGGTGGAACCTTAAAACCTAATGAGACCAAACCCTATGACCTAATAAAATGAACTGCAGAGTGAAAATGAATCATGACTGAAGACCATAGAGAGGAAAACCAGCAAGTATTTTCATGAGGGAAAACTGATGAAGTGACCCCAACCATTAGTGAATCCATGACCTAATGGAGTGATAAAAAGTTATAGTATGGGACTCTTACTATGAAAATGCAAAAGAGCATATTTTGATCACTGATGGCAGTATGACAAGACTGACACTAACATTGGCTCCAATGGGGATGGTAGCTCCTTGGAGGTGCCAAAAACACCATAGACCTAGTAGCCTTATCCATTGGGAAATGGAGTCAATAGCTAAAAACCAAACTAAATACTGAAAGAAACTTGACATGATAAACCAACTTAAAAGTGACTCAAGGCTAACTAAAACAAAACTTAAAAATTGAACATTGATGGCAGTACATCACCAAGACTTGAGGGATTCAAATCCTGATGACAACCACCTATTTTTTGAAAGCATGTGTACAATCAAGAGATATCAAAATGCCAGTGTAACCAATCAAGCAAATGCCTCCTTGATTGATTCTACCAATCAGATTCTCTAGACAACAATAAATCTTTACAATTGGGCAGCCAAAACATAGTTGACAATGATCTCCTTCATCACTGAATACTGCAATAATTACCTTCACCGCTGACTGCAATAGATTTGCCACTGGATCCTGAAAAACATGAAAAATTACCTCTTGCTGATATAGAAGAAACAAGGTACCTTTTTCTTTTGATTATGATCTCTCTTCATAATGTACCTCAACAAGAGTGTGTTCCTAGTCTTCAAAAAATTCTGAACAAGTAGGTGAGCAGATTTCTTCTTGAAAAAACATTTCAAAGCATGAGACATGGGAAGAAAAATCTGAATAGCAGTTTTCAAAGCTCTGGTCCTCTGCAGTCTGAATATATTGTTGATCATCTTCATATGACATGGCAACCATATTTTCATGTTTCTTATCACACTCAATAGTCATAAGAGAAAAAAATTCAGATTGTTCTTGAAACCCAAAACTGACATTTCTATCATATACCACAGATTCATCCAAAGAAACTTTTTCACTTACTTGAAAAAAGATCTCATCTTGTTTTTCATAGAGGGAATGGATTACCTCCTCGTGAAGACTTTGTTCTGATGGGATGAGAACATTTAGGTCTATAACTTTGTTTTCTTCACTTGAGGTGACCTTAACAATAGAGCTCTCCTTCATGGGATCTGGAACCACATACTCTTCATCATCACATTTTGAATCTAGATCTAGATTAGCCAGCCTGACTTTATCACAATCTGAGATTGGAACCTCATTTTCCTACATACCATCTTTTGTTGCAATCAGATCTTAAATAAGACCTTGTCTTCCATCATTTTCAACTAAACAAAGATCCTCAGCCTACTGATCTTGATAAGTATCCTCTAATATTTTTCTATGCTACTGAAATGGATTTTCATACAGGGCTTCCATGATCTCATCATCCATGAATTCATCATCTCCATAAAAATTCTCAAGATTTTCAATGAAACTATTAACATGTTTACAACATTTCTGAACTAATATTAAGGATGGACAAGATTCTTTATATCTTTCAAAGAATATGGTATGAAAATCCTTTAAACAATAAATACAAGCAGGTGGCAAACTTTCATACCAAGATCGAGCGTCATTTTCCAGAGTGGCCATGAATATCTTCATCAAGAAATCTTCAGGAAAATCAATCTTTAATCTACGCACATGCATGTGAAATATCACCAAATGAAGAGCATCATCATTACCTTTCACATTTTTGAACATAGGAAAATTCCTTTGCCAATCTACCTTAGGCATTTTATTTGGGAAACCTGGAATGTGATCTCGGCTCATGGGACCATACCTTCTTGCAACACTTTCCATCTTGAAAAATATTAAAGCCACTGATCTTCCTGCAGTGGATTCACCATCAGGTGTTGATTTTATGGATCTTTCAGTAAATGGAGTCGTCAGGTGAATGGTTCAGCCTTTATATGTATCCAATTGTTGTTCACCATCAACATTTAGATATGATATTTTTTCATTCTTTTCCAGGGAAGATTTATCTTTTAGTTCTTACTTTTTCTATTCCCTAGTATGGTTGCCACTATGTTATCACCTATATTGACCTCAGGCTAAAGGAAGGCAAACTAGGGTAACCACAAACCATGCTTAACCTTGTAGCTAGCCCTACAAGGCAGGGAGAGGGCTCTCTCCGTAAAGAATCTCGGTCAAGGATGACTGCAAAAATGATTTTAGGCTAGGTATAGTAGCTCAAAATGTTTTTGATAGATTTTCTGGTGTTGTTGGATTAGATGGAGCTGGGCAGTTTAAGTTTGGGAAATTAAATTAGAAATGTAGAGTATTCTATGGGGCAAGGTAGGCATGGACTTTAACACCTTTGGTTTTATGATTGTGAATTTTTTAAGACTGGTAAGGAGCTGAGGAGGGCATATGAGATGAATCCTTCTCAAACAGTAGAAAACATAAAATATTGAATGATTTCCCAAGGTAGAGCACTGTCACAATGGATTCTACCTATCTAACTTGAAAAAATTCAGCAGAAATGAAGGAAATGAATTCTGGCATACATAGAACATTTAACAAATGATTACAAAAGAAGAAACTGTGCTAAAATTCCATACCACAGGGATCCCATAAAAAATAGCTACAAATCTTTATTAATTTCCTGCCAAACTGGTTACAAATATGTACAATCAAGCTCAGAGCGTCCCAGTGATTTCTAATCTTTTTCCACACTTACAAATGACTAAAAAATTACATTAAATAGACAAGCTTCAAGGGGCAAATCCATAGAAAGAGAAGCTATTTCACCTGCCCTGAAACCAAAACCTGAAGATAGAAAAACCCAAAAATATGCCTCTGAAAGAGAGGAAACTGTATATTTCGACCATCTAGAAGATTTTTTGTTAGATTTACTCCAACAAATGGAAAGAAAAGCAAATATGGAACCCTCCTGCCCCCTCATTTATGTTTGCTGCCGTTTCATGAGCTGGTGCTGTAATTTTCTCTGCTTTCACAGTTTGCTCACGGCCTTAACAAAATGATTTTTTCCTTTATCCTAAAGAAAACCCCTTTTACACCAATAAAACGAATGTGGCTCCTTTTAAATGGATAAAAGCCCTTTTCCTTTGAAAAGAGCGGAAAGACTTTGGTGGGCACGGAAATCGCAATCGCAAATCGGAAGAGGAACAGGAATAATTAAGGGTGGAGGAAATTGCGATGTGTGATGAGCGATGGAGTGATGGAGCGATGCCATGAGGGAGTGATGGAGGATAGGCCAATCTGATGGTGGAATGATCGCATCAGAGAAATCGGGCGAGCGAGAGCTAAGCACGAAGGGGAGTCGATAATTGCGCGATGCAATGAAGGACTATCACATTGGTGAAAGTCGAGAGTGCAGAGTTAGTGTAGCGAGAATGTTGCAATCGCGCGATGTGATGAAGAACTATCGCATCGGCGGAAGTGATATGACAGGGTTCAGCACTACGAGAAAAGCGATATGCGATGTGCGATGGTCGATGTGTGATGAGATCGCATCGGTGATGATCCATCGCATCGGGGTTGTAGGAGATGGAAATGTAAAGACTTTGTGGTAAAGCGAAAAACATATAAAAAGGCAAAAATTGTAAATTTTAAAGGGCCAGCGGAATAATGGAAAAAAGGGGAAAGTTGTGCTTTTTGAGCCATTATTCATTTGGGCATATTTTCTGATCCAAAAGGTGATTTTGGGAGTGTGATATACCATTGGAAAGATTTTTCCGATCTCCTTCTGATGAACACATTTACAACATGTTTTGCACTAAAGATTATGTGAAAAAACACTTTTGAGAACTAGGCAGAGAAAAAGCCCCTTTGTCCCTTTGTGACGGGCTGCAAAAGACTATCAGTGACTTTATGGAGATAGCAGCTTCTGAATTTCAACTTATTACATATGGAAACACAAAATTACATAAGAAATGATAATAAAAAACAAAGTACCCTGTTTTCACCTCAAAACATGTTTTGAGGTGAAGATTACACCAAGCTTAAAAGAACAACTCTTTGACTTTTCCAGATACTATTCTTTGAGTTTATTTGGCATCCTCATGTCCTTGCTGATATTTATTGACACTTTCCTCATCAATTTGACTATGGTGGAACCCTAAAACCTAATGAGACCAAACCCTATGACCTAATAAAATGAACTGCAGAGTGAAAATGAATCATGACTGAAGACCATAGAGAGGAAAACCAGCAAGTATTTTCATGAGGGAAAACTGATGAAGTGACCCCAACCATCAGTGAATCCATGACCTAATGGAGTGATAAAAAGTTATATTATGGGACTCCTACTATTCAAATGCAAAAGACCATATTTTTATCACTTATGGCAGTATGACAAGACTGACACTAACACCGAGGACATAACTTTGGCATACGATCTTTGTTTGAAGCGCACCATACCTTGTTATAAAGATATCTCCAAAAAATGCAACTTTTTATGTAAGAAAAATTTGTCCATTTATCCATGTTTCTCCATGTTTTCCAAACAAATGTCATTTAGGGCCTCAAAATGGCTCCGGAAGTTGAGGACCCGAAAACTGCTAAAAATAGTAAGTTGTGATGAAACTAAAAAACTGAGAGAGATAATGGTGGGGCCCCAAGTCAAATAGGTGGGTGGCCACCAATATCCATGTGGGTCATTCCTCCCCCCTTAGGAAGCAATGGTCCCCATTTTTGTTGGAAAACCAGCTCCAAAAAGAGAAGAAAAGAGATATCAACACCTTAGAAATAAGCCACTTCGAGGGGGAAACCTCCAATACATTACATGAATGAACAATTATTGGATGTTACAATTCACAAAACCTCCTTTCTATATATAGGAGTCTATGGGGCCATAATGTAATCCTAGTGGGCCAGAATGTAATCCTAGCCGACCTAACAATAATAATTTAAGGGCACAATAATAACAAAATGGGGGTTACAAGGGTACAATAATAACAATAAGGGGGTTACACTAACAATAATAAGGGACTACACTAGTGATATAGGGACCTAACATGCCCCTCTCCTTCAAAAAAGTGTTGTCCTCAACGCTTGAGTAGCTCCGGGTGCTTCTGTATAAAATTCTCATCCTCCCATGTAGAATCTTCAGTGGTTAAGTTCTTCCACTTGATGAGATACTCTGAAATTGATCGATTCCGTAGCTGTCGAGTTCTTGTTTCCATGACTGCTTCAGGTTCCAATATGATTTTTCCTTCCTCATCAAGTTCTGGAAATATTGTTTGAACCGGAATATTTTCACCTATAACCTTCTTTAAGCATGAAACATGGAAAACTGGATGTACTCGCGAAGAAGCAGGAAGCTCCAATTTGTATGCCATAGTACCAATATTTTGCAACACCTTGTAAGGACCATAGTACTTTGGCGATAATTTATTATCCTTCTTTGCTTGCTTGAGGGACATTTGTTTGTATGGTTGTAACCGTAAAAATACCCAATCTCCTACATCAAAACTTCTCTCGCTACGATGTTGATCTGCCTGTTGTTTCATTCGATTTTGTGCCAAATTCAGGTTATTCTTTAAGAGTTGGAGAACTTCTTGCTGATGCTCGATGTGATCTTCCACTGCTTGAACCTTCGAATTTTCCCTTAAAGATGATGTGATGGATGGTGGATGATATCCATAAAGTGCCATAAATGGGTCATTTTTGCTGCAGTATGGAAGGAAGTGTTATACCACCATTCAGCAAGAGGTAACCACTTGACCCATTGTGTTTGTTTATCAGATACAAAACAACGAAGATATCCTTCCAAACATTTATTTACTATCTCAGTTTGACCATCAAATCGAGGATGATAAGATGAGCTATGAGCTAATTGAGTACCCAAACAAGAAAATAACTCCGTCCAAAAATTTCCAGTAAAAATGGGATCTCTGTCGCTCACAATAACCCTTGGGCTTCCATGTAGCTTTTGAATTTTGTACATAAATGTAGTAGCAACTGTACTTGCTTTAAATGGATGAGATAATGCACAAAAGTGTGCATACTTGGTAAGTCTATCAACTACCACCATGATGACATTCTTTCCTTCGGACTTAGGTAAACGTGTGATAAAATCCATTGAAATATCCTCCCAACGTTGACTTGGAATGGATAAATGTTGTAGAAGTCTCGAGGTCTTAATTGTCTCAACTTTATTCTACTGGCAAACCAAACATTCCGTCACAAACTTTTGAATATCAGATTTAAGGCCATCCCAAAAAAATTATTTCTTCACCCTGTGGTAGTTTTTAAAAATCCCGAGTGTCCTCCTAAAGGAGAAGTGTGCAATTCCAGAAGAATATTTTGTTTTAGTTGGGAATTCTTACAAAGATATAAGCGATCTTTGTACCATAAGGAATATTTTTTCCAACTAAATGTATCAGATGTACTAGGATCTTGCTGCAACTTTTGAATGAGTGTCCATACATCTTTTTCCTTCTTCCATTCATCTCTTGCTTCGGTTATCCAATCTGCTTGGATAATAGAAATGGCACAAAGCAATGCTTCCACCTCTTCATTCTTTCTTGAAAGTGCATCTACAACAACATTAAGCTTTCCTTTTTTGTAGATTATTTCAAAGTCATAACCCAACATCTTTGTGACCCATTTTTGCTGCTCTTCTGAAGATAGTCTTTGTTCCAAAAAGTGTTTAAGACTATCATGATCAGCTTTTACCTTGAAGTGTCTTCCCATTAGGTAAGTTCGCCATTTCTTTAGTGCATGCAGTATTGCTAACATTTCCTTCTCATAAATAGGTTTCTGTAAATACTTTCCTTTGATTGGACGACTTTCAAAAGCAATGGGTCTTCCTTCCTGCATTAAAACCGCACCAATTCCATTTCCTGAGGCATCACATTCCACAATAAAGGTTTTTGTGAAGTCCGGCGTAGCTAAGACTGGTGCTAGGCACATTGCCTCTTTAAGATGTTCAAAGGCCTTAGTTGCTTCAGGAGTCCATGAAAATGCATCTTTCTTCAATAATGTTGTTAGAGGTGCTGCTATTCTCCCATGATTCTTAACAAACTTGCGATAATACCCTGTTAACCCGAGAAATCCTCGCAACTGCTTTATGGTTGTGGGGACTTTCCATTCCTTAATGGCTTTAATTTTGTTAGGGTCTAACTTAACACCCTCGTGAGATACAATATGACCCAGATATTCCACCTCTTGTACTCCAAAGAAACATTTGGATGTTTTTGCATATAATTGTTTCTCCGGCAATAGTTTGAGCACCCTGTCAACATGTTCAACATGATCCTTCCAAGACCTGCTGTAGATTAGTATATCATCAAAAAATACTAGCACAAATTTTCAAAGGAAGGGTTTGAAAATGGAATTCATCAACCCTTGAAATGTAGAAGGTGCATTGGTAAGGCCAAAAGGCATGACCAAAAATTCATAATGACCCTCATGAGTTTGAAATGTTGTTTTTGGAATATCTTCAGTCTTCATTCTAATTTCATGATATCCTGAACGAAGATCCAACTTGGTAAAATAAATTGATCCATGTAATTCATCCAATAATTCATCAATCACAGGAATGGGAAATTTATCTTTAATGGTGAGCTTATTGAGCTCCCTATAATCTAGACACATTCGCCATGATCCATCCTTCTTGTGTACCAATACTACAGGAGCAGAGAAAGAACTTCGACTAGGTTGAATTATACCCACCTCCAACATTTCTGCAATCATACGTTCAATTTCGCTCTTTTGGACGTAAGGATATCTATAAGGCCTGATGTTGGAGGAACACTTCCTGGAATCAAATGAATAGCATGATCATGATCACGAATAGGTGAGAGTCCTTTGTGAGTTTCAAACACCTTGGAATAATTGTCCAATACTTGTTGGAGATCTGCAAGAATAGATGATTTTGATGTTGGAACTTCTAGTGAGCATAATTGTGCAGTTACGCCTCGTTGTTCTTTCTTTAGAAGATTTGTCATGACATTAGAGCTTATTATCCTTCCTAGCTTCCCTGCAATACCTTGTAATTCAACTTCCTTTCCTTCTGAAAAAAATTTCAAGAAAAGTTCTTGAAAATTAAAAGCTATCGTCCCCAAAGATTGTAACCATTGTACTCCTAGTACAACATCAGCACCTCCCATAGGAATGGAAATCATTGGACTAGTCAATACATATTTGTTGGGAAAAATACTGAGAGGGGGGGGGTGAATCAGTATTTAGTGCAGACAATCAAACTTTTACTTTTTCCTTTCTAAAAACCCATACGCTACTTTACTGAAGGCAACTAGCGTATATACGCGAATATCCTTTACAGAACTCGCGTATGTCCAGAGATCTAATTATGTGTTTGAATCTTAACTCAGATCATTCATTATTCATTCATCAGATATTTCAAAAACAGTAAACAGGTGCAGACAAAACAGAATAATCATCACACATATGCAACACACATGAACACCAGGATTTTTAGGTGGAAACCCAATTCGGGAGAAGACCACCGCTGTCGTCGTTTCAGCCTTCAAAATTTATTATTAAGAAAACTTCTTACAGTCATGTACTGGTGCAGACTCAAACCAGCACGTAGGCACCCACCTGCAAAAGGCTACAACCTTCTCTCGTTTACCAGCTTATCCTGGAAGGGAGTTACAACCCCCTGCTCTCGTTTACCAGCCTCTCGTGGAAGGGAGCTACGACCCCCTGAACTTGTTTACCAGCCTCTCCTGGAAGAGAGCTACAACCCCCTGACTGAAGGCTTCGACCCTCAGCACCACCACAGACCACGTTTCATCAATTTTCAAACTAGATCAAACAGCTTCAACACAACCCTTCACTTATCAACAATCATACCTTGCTCATTGCTTCAAACAGAACAGTGAGACCACTGTAACCAGAATATCAGATATAACCCAGACTTCAGAATAGATATGCAGAAACACATTCAACCTTCAGCAACCATTAGATCAGAAATCATACGCACTTTTATTTAATCAGACCCGCGTATATACACGCTTTCCAGAAGACGAACCCGCGTATACTTCAGTGCATTTTCCAAGGAAAAACCCTAACTGCGCATACGCGCTTTTCCTTCCACAGACCCGCGTATACACACGCTTTTCATGAAACGAACCTGCGTATAGATGTATAAAATATAAACTTTGCAGTACAGACCAGATCTATGAACTTACCCAAATTTTTTCAATCTCTTCAACAGGATTGCACCAGGTCTTCTTCACTTCTTTTCAGATCATCATTGACATTCACCATTTCTAGATCTAGAGATCTTGAGCCTTGATCATGTTCATAGGTGCATCATAGATTCAAATCTATCAATTAGGAACAGGGTTAAACCATACAGATATACTTCAGAGTGAAGTATTCATCAAATCCCAGACACATGCACACCTTTTGCACAATGATTTTCTTCTCCTTATATAGGGTTACCCTTCATCAATACCATGAGTCAAAACCACATAACTTCCAATGGTATTCTTGGACGGGATTACATAGGCGAACCATCATTCAATACAATGGGTCAATACCATGGTAGTTACCCCTGGTTTTACAAATTTAGAGCACTTTTTCCCATACGCGACTTGGCACGTTATTTCCCGCGTGCATACGCTACTTCGTCTAGACAAATCCGCGTATGCCTTGAGACATACTCTTTTCATCATGTTTTGGCACATACTGACATTCCTTCCATCATTACCTTCTGTACTCATTGTAGATACATCAGATTTACATCATTTAACAAGTTCATCAAGTCAAGAAAAACTTCGTCAAGTAGGTTGCCATCATCTTCATCAAGTGGGTTGCCATCAAGGACAACACTCTGCATCATATTGCCAACAATCTCCCCCTTTGGACTTTATGGCAACCACGATGGTGTTTGATCACCATAACAGATAGATACATTAAGCACAACCATTATTCATGATATTCTCCCCTTATTCAAACACCATGTCACTCTCCCCCTTTGACATCAAGGGCAAAGGGCGGATCAAAACCAACACAAGGTTTTTCTCCTCATGTAAACATAAGAGCTCTGCAGATCTGATGTGCATTGGAGTTACCATGCTCCCCCTGAGTTCATGATGAATCTTCAAACATATTTTTAATGACTCTATGACCTTCCTTACATCAAAGACTCATACTTACATCACAGATCCAACCAAGTGATTTTACATATGAGACTCAAATACCCAACCAAGTGGGTTTACACAATTTGACTCAACTACCCAACCAAGTGGGTTTACAAATTTGACTCAACTACCCAACCAAGTGGGTTTACAAATTTGAACAAGTCCTTACATGACTGAATATTACAATTTTTACATCATGGGTCTCATCATGACCTTTTCATCAAATTACAAGTATGACCTTTTTATGACCAATACCAGAAAGACCTCAAGAGAGTGATCATATATCAGAGCCATCATAATGCCAACAATACATTATACTCAGCAAGGCTTGTGCTCCCCCTGAAACTATGCATCCAAGCATCCTTTCAATATGACCAAGGCTCCTCCTTAGCTTGTGCAATCTGAATACTTTCAACAGCAAGTCATCAGCAACAATCTCTGCATAATCTGTTCTTATCTCTTAATCATAAGACTTCCATCTCATCCATGTGTGAAAGCAAAGAATATCCTTCAGCAAAAAGCAAGCAAGGCTCATCCACAATCATAAGAAACCATGTAACATGTCATCATCATTTAGAACTGAGAAATAAACAGATACAGTGCCAATAATACAATCATTAGTAGTCAGACTGATGCTCCCCCTGAACCTATGCTCCTGATCTTCAGTTGTCATACAAATTTTCTTATTAGAAGTGCATACGCGACTGTCTCCACTGTAACTCATGTGTATACACTACTTTTGTTCACAGAACCCACGTATGGAAAGTGAAACATAGAAAATTTCACATTCCTTTATCTCCCCATGAGTTTGTACCACCTGTACCTGTCTTCTACATATCAGATGCTCTGTCAGAAATAATCATAACCAGAATCACCAAAACAATCATGAAAATCACCATAGACTGAAGAAAGGATCTCATCCTCATTTTCCAGAAGATTAAATTGCTTCCATTGAAGAGCAGAGGCTTGATAGATGCTATTCCTTCTTGATAGCTCATCTTTCTTGATCTTCCTTCTAGCGGCTAAGCTTTTTCAGAAGGACCTGCTCTGATTCCAATTGTTGGGAAAAATACTGAGAGGGGGGGGTGAATCAGTATTTAGTGCAGACAATCAAACTTTTAATTTTTCCTTTCTAAAGACCCATACGCTACTTTACTAAAGGAAACTAGTATATATACGCGGATATCCTTTACAGAACTCGAGTATGTCCAGAGATCTAATTATTTGTTTGAATCTTAACTCAGATCATTGCATTATTCATTCATCAGATATTTCAGAAACAGTAAACAGGTGCAGACAGAACAGAATAATCATCACACATATGCAACACACATGAACACCAAGATTTTTAGGTGGAAACCCAATTTGGGAGAAAACCACAACTGCCGTCGTCTCAGTCTTCAAAATTTATTATTAAGAAAAATTCTTACAATCATGTACTGGTGCAGACTCAAACCAGCACGCAGGCACCCACCTGCAGAAGGCTACAACCTTCTCTCGTTTACCAGCCTATCCTGGAAGGGAGCTACAACCCCCTGATCTCGTTTACTAGCCTCTCCTGGAAGGGAGCTACGACCCCCTGAACTCGTTTACCATCCTCTCCTGGAAGGGAGCTACAACCCCCTGACTGAAGGCTTCGACCCTCAGCACCACTGCAGACCATGTTTCATCAATTTTCAAACTAGATCAAATAGCTTCAACACAACCCTTCACTTATCAACAATCATACCTTGCTCATTGCTTCAACCAGAACAGTGAGACCACTGTAACCAGAATATCAGATATAACCTAGACTTCAGAATAGATATGCAGAAACACATTCAACCTTCAGCAACCATTAGATCATAAATCATACGCGCTTTTATTTAATCAGACCCGCGTATATATGTGCTTTCCAGAAGACGAACCCGCGTATACTTCAGTGAATTTTCTAGGAAAAAACCCTAACCGCGCATACGCGCTTTTCCTTCCACAGAACCACGTATACACGTGCTTTTCATGAAACGAACCTGCGTATAGATCTATAAAAGATAAACTTTGCAGTACAGACCATATCTATGAACTTACCCAGATTTCTTCAATCTCTTCAACAGGATTGCGCCAGGTCTTCTTCACTTCTTTTCAGATCATCCTTGACATTCACCATTTCTAGATCTAGAGATCTTGAGCCTTCATCATGTTCATAGGTGCATCATAGATTCAGATCTATCAATTAGGAACATGGTTCAACCATACAGATATACTTCAGAGTGAAGTATTCATCAAAGCCCAGACACATGCACACCTTTTGCACAATGATTTTCTTCTCCTTATATAGGGTTACCCTTCATCAATACCATGAGTCAAAACCACATAACTTCCAATGGTATTCCTAGACGGGATCACATAGGCGAACCATCATTCAATACAGTGGGTCAATACCATGGTAGTTACCCCTGGTTTTACAAATTTAGAGCGCTTTTTCCCATATGTGACTTGGCACGTTATTTCCCGTGTGCATACGCTACTTCGTCTAGGAAAATCTGTGTATGCCTTGGGACATACTCTTTTCATCATGTTCTGGCACATACTGACATTCCTTCCATCATTACCTTTTGTACTCATTGTAGATACATCAGATTTACATCATTTAACAAGTTCATCAAGTCAAGAACAACTTCGTCAAGTAGGTTTCCATCATCTTCATCAAGTGGGTTGCCATCAAGGACAACACTCTGCATCATATTGCCAACAATATTCCCCCATGGTTAGCTTGATATCATGGCATTTCCCAGAGCAATTTATAGTTCCTCCATTTGCAACCATCACTTGGCATTCTGGTGCTGGGTATAGGAAACAATTTAATTCCTTGGCTACCTTACAATGAATAAAATTATGGGTGCTACCCGAATCAATCAACACTATTACCTTTTTCTTCTTGATTTGTCCTTTTATCTTGAGAGTTTGAGGAGTGGTAATTCCTGCCAGTGCATTACACGATATGGTCGGATTCATTTCTTCCTCTTCTGGGGCTGGTTCCCGGTGTATATCCTCTTCTTGTTCATTTTCTTCTTCCTCTTCACAATCTATGTAAAATAATTTCTTCTCAGCACACTTATGACCTTTAGTGCATTTGCTATCACAACTGTAGCAAAGCCCTTTTGCTCTTTTTTCTTCCAATTGTTGTGGTGTCAACCTTGTAGGTTGTGGAAATCTAGGCGTAGCAACACTTCCTTCTTTATAGAATTGAGTGGTAGGCTTCCTTGTCGCCATTATTTTACATTCAACTTTTCTTGCCAACCTGAATGCCTTCTCCAATGAATCAGTTCCAAAACACGAACTTCATGTTGGATGTTATCCTTTAAAGTGCCTATGAAGAGATCGATCCTGTGTTCCTCTGGAATATCAGTTACCCTTATATTCAATTTTTGGAAGTCCTCAATGTGTTGCCCCACTAAACCCTTTTGTTTGAGATTTATCAATTGGCGTTAAAGGTTTTTGCATCTCTAATGTTATCATTTTCCATAAAATTTGACTAAGTGACAATTATGATGTGTTTCATCAATACCATATAAATGTATTTTGTTCTAAATGTAAAGTTGCAATGCATACCTTTTGTGTGTTTTTCACATTATTGAGATCAAAATATTGCTCCATCTGTAGTATCCATGTTACGGGATCCTTGCCATCAAACTTCCTCATATCCATCTGTGGAATATGGTGGTTCTTCCATCCAACATTAGAGTTTATGAAATCACGATTAACATTTATTTTATTCTCATCACAGCCCTTTTGCTGGCTCACCATATTAGAAAACTTTTCTGTATCAACATTTGTCAAACCTTTTCCATGTCTGCTTTTAAAATTATTCATGTTTTCCATTTTTCATTTAATCTTAGCTTCCATGTCATCTGTCTTAGATTCAGCAAAATTTCCTCCATGTACCAACACCAATATTATATTCCACATTCATTCTAGATTCCATGCCTTTTCTTCAAACCTCCATGTTTATTTTTACAGTTTTTGTGAGATAAATTTGTTTCCACTTTGTTTCAATTTTTGATAGATCATGTTGCAATTCTTCGTCTTCATGAGTCATAGTAGAGCTTTCCAAAGACTTAATGGGTGTTGAATTATTTTTAGGGGCCATTTTATAATCCAATACTGATATCTATTCTACAATATGCCCTTGCAATAAATTCAACTTGATTCTTCAAACAAGACTTCTGCAATTCGGAAAAAAAACACACACCTTTTACTTGCTTTTGAGGAGCTCGATATTGAAATTGTATTATCTCTGTGATTGTGGCCCTCCAATATCTGAAATTTAGCACTAAAGTAGCCCTATGAATTCTCTTTTAAATTCCACAGGCCTGACTTGATTTGGATTCTCTAAGACAAAGTTCTGTCCAATCTCCAATAATGACCTAATTATGGACCCAGTTTTTTGTAGCGAACTTGGTACGTACTCTTTCCACGTGTCACCGTTTTGTCCTTCTGTCTCCAATTGATAGAAAAGAAACTGAAATTTGTTGTTCATACACCACTTTACATCACTCCAATCCGATGCTCAGAGAGAGAGTTATTGAAATTTTCCCACGATCACCTTTTTGAGATGAAATTCGGGAGCCTGAAAAAGCACTAACTTCCATAGATCATATCTCCAAAAATATTACGAACCAAGCTCTGAAATTTTTTGACAAGTTTCCTTAGGATTCAGATTCGTACCATAAAAATTTCAGATTCTAAACCTCATTAGAAAAAACGTTATAGCGAAAATTCCATGATGACCTGTTTAGGAGCCTCAAAAAATACCTAACTTCCACAGATCATATCTCCGAAAATATTGTGAACCAAGCTCTGAAATTTTTAGAAAATCTTCCTCAGGATTTCGGCTTCGTACCCTAAGAATTTCAGCTTCTAAAACTTCATAGAAAAAAATTTATAGCGAAAATTCCATGATGACCTGTTTGGAGCAGCGAAACCCTAGAATCCAAAGCTCTGATACCAAATGTTGGGAAACCAGCTCCAAAAAGAGAAGAAAAGAGATATCAACGCCTTAGAAATAAGCCACTTCAAGGGGGCAACCTCCAATACATTACATGAATGAACAATTCTTTGATGATACAATTTACAAAACCTCCTTTCTATATATAGGAGTCCATGGGGCCATAATGTAATCCTAGTGGGCCACAATGTAATCCTAGCCGACCTAACAATAATAATTTAAGGGCACAATAATAACAAAATGGGGGTTACAAGAGTACAATAATAACAATAAGGGGTTTACACTAACAATAATAAGGGACTATACTAGTGATATAGGGACCTAACAATTGCATTGAGTTCCTCCATGAGATGAGGAAACTTCTGCTAAACTTGGTCCCTGGTAAACCACTTGCCTTGGTGCAGGAGTTGGCGATCTTTGACAACCTGATACAGTTAGATCTTCTATTGGTGAGTGTTCTTGATTTTCATGTCCATGATACAATCGGTGGTGGATTGTTCCATGTAGCCTGGGTTTAACTATATTGGTGTGAGTTGTTCTGCAATGTCAGAGGTGTCCAGTAGAGGTGGGAAGTAGGGACAAAGGCGGTCGACATTGAATACTAGGTGCAGACCAAGGAATGGTGGAATACTGAGCTCAAAGGCATTGTTCTCTATAGCCTTAGTGATGGTGTACGACCCATATCAAAGTGGGCGAAGCTTGCAGTGTGATCCAATGAGTCGCTCCTTCTGCAAATATAACCACACTTTATCGCCCACCTAGAAGTTGTGTGGAATCCGATGTTGATCATGTCGTTGCTTGTACTTAGCATTGGTTTTGTCTAATATTTCATGAACCTACTGACAGATGTGTTGAATGCGCTCGATGAAGTTGTTTTCTTTGTTAGCTTCAGACTGGACATGAGACGAATTGACCTGAGTAGCCGCAAATGGCATGGCTACATCAATGGGACTGTTACACGTCATTTTGTCACCATGAAATTTGACTGTTCATATGGGTCTATCACCACCTACATCATGTTCCCTTAGAATTCAAAAACCTTAATGTTCCTAAATCGAGTCTCGAAATTGGAGAAAATCTCTGTAAAACCCTTAAAAGTCTACCTGTGCGGTTTTTCTAGCCTTTCCCTACGCATGCACTGTTGTTTGGTCAATAAAATGTGGCAATCCCCGAAATTTTTTCCACTATTACCTGCACACCCCCGCGAAAAGAAAATAAAAGAAAAAATAAATTCTAGAAGCATAACTAGTTGAATATTCTCCCAATTGGAAGCTTCTAGAATCGCGATCAGTTCGAGATTTATCCCTCCACTCATGGAGCTTATCCCTTGGTCCATGGAGCTCAAATCCCTTCATAAGAGGAATCCATCCCCCTCTTCATGGAAATAAAACTACCTCCATTTCCCTATAAATTGAGCTCAAGTTTCATATTGAAGGGTAGATTGTAAATGAATTGTTGAAGAGAATTCCCAAGAGTGCATACTTTCTACACTAGTGAGTTGTCGTTGGTATGAGAATGATCAGACCCTAGTGGCTATAACTCCATGTTGGTATTCAGAGAGGAAGGCTTATCAAACTGAAGGAGAAACGATTGTTCAGGACCCTGGGAGAAATATGTACAACATCAAAGCATCATGTTGTAAGATTACTCCTTTTATTCAAGATAATACATATAGATCTCTTTTTCTCATTGAGTTTTTATTACGCTTATTCAAATAACATCAATACTTAGACTCCTTGATCACTAAGTTGGGTTAGATTTTCTTGATTATTATATGTTGCAGATTCTTTGATTCTTTTGTCTTGTCTTTGATTGTAGGTTCTACTTATTGAAGAAACCACTTTGGAGCGACGGGATAAAGGACTACATTGAACGTTTGTATTTCAACGGTAGGAGCATGTCCTCTTTACTTTCTTATAATAATTCTGAAATGCAATTAATCTAGAGAACAAGGTTTCCAAATGGATGTTTGTTTCTAACTACTCACTGAGTACTAGGGAGATCACTCTTGTCCGCAAGAGGGATTAACCCACGTAATAAAATGGCAACCATACTGGGGATCTAGAACTTAGTTTTCTTTATTTATTTTTAGTTTCAATTTTAGAGTTTTCTGATTTTGACTTCTCTGACTCGGGTTGGGTAGATAACTTTTAAGAATCCCTAAAAAGGAAGCTGATTATTTATTTTTTCCAAGTTTTTCCCTTGCCTGCATGGTTTTCAGCAGAAAACAATGCGGCAACCTGCACAACTTTTAGTTCAATTCAGTGTGCATGTGCTCTGTCTTCCACTATAAACTGCGCACCCCTAGAAAATTTTTGAAAAAAAATAAATTTCTCTTTTTAGAGCTATACAACCTAATTATTTGTGTTTTCCCCGATCTATCTTAGCTGTCAAATCTTGTGTGAGAATTTTTTTCAGCAACTTTTACGTTTGTGTGATTTATCATCCTATTTGCATCTTATAAGTGAGATTTTTCCCTACTTTATTGCTACTCCATACAAAAGATACCTTCATTTATGTCAACTTACTGGTATGATGGTATTGTCTTTCTGAGCCATTAGGATCATTGCAAACCTTACTTTTATGTAAAATTGATTCATTTTTCATTTGCAAGTCTGGAAGAGCTTTTAGCTTGTTGAAGCCTGATATAACACCAAATCATTTTTGGATGTTTCCATTTCTGCTGAGATAAGTATAGATTTTTCTTAGTCTGATCACAAACTAGGAGAAAACGTCCTCAAACATTCTAGATAGACTTCAAAATTATATTCTTTGATTTTCAATTTTATGTTTTTAGAGTTTTTTAGAAATTTCTTTCTTTTGGAAATGGTTTATTTATTGAATTGTAGTTTTTTATTTGATTGTTCAAGGAATTTCATTTCAAAAGAGTAATTGATTGTTCTTGAAAATTGAGTTCTTTATGAAATCATCTTCTTTTCAAGAATTTTATTTATGAATGAAAGAATTGGTGCTTTGAAAATTGATAAATCTCTCGATATTTCCCTTAAATAAAATTCATTGGAAAGAAAGAGTTGCACTTCTCATTTAGATGCATTTAGAGTATTTTTGAGTCGGGTCATAAACATCATTAAAGTTTCAACTCCATACATTTTTTCTTAAGCAATAGCCAAATTAATACAACGCGTTAATAATATCAATCTAGATATTTTAAATTTTCTAGGGCTCATTCCACCAACATATCTTAGGCTAGTGCTATGGGATAGGTTGTAATGAACATTCCAAAAAATTTTAAACAAACAAGTAGAATCTTGCGGTAGGTTAATCCAATTGTAGAATTTGTGCTCTCGAAAGCTCTTCTTAAAAGAGTCAAGCATGAGATCATGTCAGAACTAGTGAGGTAATCGTACCTATGTCATTGGGAAAGATATAAAATGTGAATGTAATACAAATGGTAAACCTTGGATTGACCATTGTCGAGGAGCCTGGGGTCACTTGTTGGCAAACCTCGGATTTACCATATCGAGGAGCCTTCAAGGGGATTGAACTTGATATTCTACCCTTGCATGTATGTTGGATCGTAGGTTGTCCCCCCAGGTACATTTTTTTCTGTTGCTGACCTTAGTGACCATAATATTCAGAATTTTTCCCAAGGTGACGATGGAGGGAAGGTCCCACTGTACTTGGAACAGACGTCGGCTAGACTTACTTGGACTTTCCGGAGGGTACTCTTCACTTCGAGATGGCATAATTGGATGGACTTGCACCGAACTGTTTCATTAAGCATGTTGACGGGGTAATTGTTCCAACCTCCAAGTTTTCCACATTATAATTCTACGCGTTGGATTTCATCACCAACTAGTTTTTTTAGTGTGGAAAAATATTCTTTTTGTGTGGATTGTCTCTTATATTTTGTAGGCATGTGTTCAATTTGCTTGTTTCCTTAGCGAATTTAGGTCTATTTTTCTCACATATTTTTTGATTCCATGTATTAAACATTAACCATGGCTGAATTACTGAGACACTCTCGTAGAATGCATGGGAAACCCCCTGAGTACACACCAAGTCAATTAGAAAAGCTTAAATCTGAAAGAGGTCAACCATCAAGAACCGAATCTACTAAACAAGAGGATATATCAATAATCATACATCTTGATTACGAAGTAAACCAACCTCAGACTGAAGAACAACCAGAAATTTTGGAATTAATCATAGTTGAATCTGTAACCAGTGAATTTTCAGATAGTCAACTTATTGGACTCGAGATATCTGAACCTAAAACTGAATCTACTTCATATGAGTCAACTTCCAAGTTCATATCCCAAACCCTTGGTCATCCTCATTCACCTCGAGTGAAGTTTCGCACCACTGAAAACCTTCCTCTTGGCCTCATTAGTATCGAAGATATTACTGACACAGAAGAAGAGGTTGTACTTCCTTCATGTCAAGACTCTTAAGATCTAAGGCATAGTGAATCAATTTACCATTATATCCCTTTTAAATTGGATCCTTGGTATTCTCAGTTAACCAACTTTCTACATCATTCTTATCTCAATTATTCGCCACCCCATATTCCTTTTTACGCCATAACCAAAGGTAGATATATTTCTTCATCAAACATGTATGGTGGGTCATCCATGTTTTCTTCATCACCAAAAACCTTTTTTTATGGTGGTCCATCGGATCCTTCAGGATACTAGTCACTTGCTGGTACTTTCTCAGGAGCATCTCCCTCTCCCGAAAAAAATCTACAATCAACTGGTCTAAATGAATCTGATACCGAAACTTTCACAATGGAACAAGTCTACATGATGTCTAGAAATATTCCTATACCTGACCCTAAAGGTAGCAATTTATTGCCTGGGAGGCACCCTCAAGGTAGCAATTTACTGCCTGGGTGGCAACCTCAAGGGAAGTATATACCTCAAGGGCAGTATATACCTCAAGGATATTATCCTCCTCAAGGGCAGTACTCTGTATCAGGGCCACAGCCTCTTCAAGGGCAGTACTCTATGTCAGGGCAACAACCTATTCGAGGACATCAGCCTCCTTTAGGGCCGTAGTTTTATCAAGAATGAAAATTATTCCAAGGAGGTTAAAATTTTAGTGGAAATTATCCAGCAAATTATTAAACTTACGTTCCAATTCCTCAACCTATTTATGGACAACCTTACACACCACAACCTTTGATGGGAGCTCCTTATCCTGGAGTAAACACAATGTGGAATCTGTCGTTGAATCAACATAATTTGCAACCTACCATGCAAGTACCTTATAATCAGCCTTGTCAACCAATTGGTTATACCCAAATCCATCAACTTGTCCAACCTGTGCTTCAAGTTATACCTCAGGTATCTGCACCTAGTAGTATTCAGCAACCTAGTTCGAGTACGCCTAGAACTATTGTCCAAACTGTTGCATCAACTTATGTTCAACAACCTAGTACACCTATCCCTAGAGTTTCCCAAGTCCCTATTTCTATAGGCCCTCAAGTAACGACATCGACTGTATCAGAACCAATCCCTCAAGTCACTGCTCATCAACCTAGACCCACGATTTAGTCTACTATTCAAACCTCTACAGGAAAACCTAGTACAACTACAATTGTAACAAGCCAGCCTTATACAGGTCAGTTATTTTATCAACCATATCAAGGGCAGTATCAATATGGATTCATAGGACAAAATCTAGTATACATATCATGTACCAGCTCAACCTCTATTTGGTATGGTTAACCCTAGTTATCCCGGAGGCATTCCAATCTCAACTGCACAAGCTATTCCAGGTTACCCTAGATATCCTCCTCCCAGTACTAGTATCATTCCTCAAGGTTATTAGTTTTCTCAACAGGACCCTAACCATCGGTTACCATTCATTGCAACTTTGGACTTGCCAGATTTTGTCACACCTCACGAACGATCCAATTTATTATCTTCTATTTTGGCCGCCAATGTTGAATAAGTTGCCCAGTGATATTCCTAAGAATGAAGGTAAATCAAGAGAAGACCCCGCAAATCATGTCATGACTTACCACCTTTGTTACACATCCAACTCTTTAATCGATGATTCCATTCGATTGAGACTGCTACAAAGAACTTTGATAGGTTTAGCTGCAAAGTGGTATATTGAACTACCACGTGGCTCATTCAACGATTTCAACGCGTTAGCAACATATTTCTTGACACACTTTCATTTTCCATTCCGTTATGACAATGACACAGAACTCTTGACTTCATTAAAAAAAAGTATGTCCACATACATTTAAGATCACATACAATGTAATATTCCCAATTAGCCACTGCTACTTAGAATATTATAACTGCTCCATTTTTTAAATAGAAGAGTAGGAAGGACAATAAAACATATCCCAGTGTGAAAATGGATTGGAGTAGGAGGAAAAATAAAGCCACTTTGGTGTGAAAGAGGGTCAAAGCAATGAGCTAGATCCATTTGACCAAGTCAACAGCGCTGCTACAAGAGGAGGGAAACCAACTAGGGCAGCGCAGTTTTGAAAGGGGAATCTTCTCAAGGAAGTCACATCATCAATGAGTGGGGTCCAGGGTGAGGAAGCTCATTAAGGATAAGAAGGAGGAGATAGTAGCAAGGAAGGAATTCAATAATCATATTTTTTTGGTCTTTTGACTGATTTCAAGTGCCATCTGTTTAGCTGTAGTTGCAACACTGTTTAGTGCAAAAGAATTCTCGTGTGGGAATTCCAACTTCACCTTTGTTCTAGCTGATTGTGAGATCTAACGGGAAGGTCCTGAGCTTATTTTTCATCATCTAAATTGATGATATCCATTTTTCATCATATACAACACAGTCACTTTCAGTAACTGCGTCATTTCTGCAGTAGCAGCAGCTGCTGGGTTAAACCCTCCTATTTTGTGTTTGTTTCAGAGGAGGAGGTGTCTATTTCACTCCGAGATGTCTATTGAGGAAGGCCTTGAGCCAATTTCTATATTATTCATCTATTTTAGATCATATTCAGTATTTTCTAATACAAATTTGCAGGGTACAACATTATTTTCTGCAGTGCTGCATTTTATATTGCTATTTTGCCATAAACACTTTCTGGGATGTTCGGATGTGCTTGTAAAAGAGGTAAAACCTATCATTTATGATTTTATTATTAATGAAAGCTCTAGATTTGTATTAAATCATATTTTTCTATAGATTCCCTAATAAAAATTATGCTATTGCAGTCTTCAGCAATTCAATTTTGTGAAGTTGTGGGATTGGGGTGTTTTTGAGCATATATGAGCTGGGGAGATCTGTTTAGTTTAGCTAGAATCATTGTTTCTGATGCCATTTCATATTTAAGTTACATACAACATATATAAGAGGATCAAATTCCTGTTGTGCATTTTTATTGCATGGTTTTCCTTATACAACGTCCTCATTGAAGATATTGCAGAAATTCCTGAAAAGGAATATTACAATGGTATCAGAGCTCTGCTCTTGGCTCAGCTTGTGGGGGGAATTTATCTTTAACATGGAGGAGGAAGATATTTTGAATCTCCTACTTCAAACTCTGTATAAAATTGCAAGGGACCTCAAGGAGATGAGACATGAAGGGGATTCTATAGGGTTTTTCCATGAGGCAAGCACCAGCACTACAAATGGCATAGGGTATTTAGCTGCACCACAACGCTCTACCATGCCTTCATTTCTAACTGGAGGAGATAATGAGGGAACCCTGGGAGATTATTTTGAATAATATGAACTCCAATCTCAAGGGTTCAAAGAGCACTTGAGCTTTCAAGAGTTTTGCCGGATCAAGGATGGAAGGAGGATTAATCCTCATCAAAAGGAGCATAACTTGATGCAGGGATCAGCCCTATAGCACAGTATGGTAGGGTTATTCTTTCCCACATTTGATGGGACACCCAAGTTTATAGACAAGGCTTGGGTGGAGAAGCTGGACACATACTTCCAGCTCAACAAGGTTTTTGAAATAGAAGCCATCAAGATAGATGAGTTGCACCTAGAAGGGGAAGCTCAAGAATGGTGGTTTCATGGATTGACCACACTTGGGCATCATCACATCACTTCATACTCAGCTTTCACCAAGAAGCTAGTTGAGATATTTGATCCAAGAGATCCGGAAGCCCATTTTGTCAAGTTAACCAAGCTCAAATAGGAGGGAGATATTGAGGATTATATTGTTGAGTATTTGCAGCTTTCAGTGATGGTATCCAACCTCGCTATGAGAAGGAAGGTATGCATGTTTATTAATGGGGTGGTTGAACCATTGCAGGGGTTGATCAAATCCACTAAACCAACCACACTCCTTGAAGCTGTGGAGAAATCTAGAGACCTACAACACATCTTGCCCAAGGCAAGAACATTATTGTAGCAGGAGGCCTACTCAGGACCAAGGAAGACAATCCATGTTCATTATTTGGGGGGATAATGTGTTGCAGGAAGGACACATCATGTTAAGACCTTCTCCAAGAAGGATGTCAATGTTATACCATCCATAGAAGACTTTTCTCCAAGAGGGGGAGCTATTGCAGCGTTAAGAGGGGTCCCAAAGTATCTAACTTTGAGGGTGAGAGGTAATATTATGGGGCAAAGAGTCTCTGTCTTGATAGATAGTGGGGCTACTCATAATTTTATTGATGCACATCTGGTACAAAGGAAAGGAATCCACATGGAGGAGTTTGAGGGATTCTCAGTTTTGGTCCCAAGAGCTATGACCCTGTAGTGTTCCAAGTATGTTCCAGCACTAACCATTACCATGGGGACCTACACCTTAACAGACCACTTCTTTGTTGTAGAAATTCCAGACACCAATGTCATATTTGGATTCTAGTGGTTAATAACTCTTGGTAGAGTTACCACCAATTGGAGAACTTTGGAGATGAAATAGACAGGAGGGAAGGATGGCCAGTATCAAAATATCAAGGGTATAAACACATACCCCCCTCAGGTTGTTTCAGCACACAAGATGGAGGTAGATCTACGCAGAGGGGATGTTGAATGGGAAGTGGAGCTGCATATATCAGAGGTAAAGGAGTAAGGATTCACCAGTGCATCTAGATGTTTAGTCTCTCTTGGACTGGTATTCTACAGTTTTTGGAGATATCCCACCAGGGAGACCTCCTGACCGAGGGTTTGAAAACACTATTGAGTTGGAACAAGGGATCCAAGCAATAATTACCACTCCTTATAGGCGCCCCAAGGCTTATAGGGATGAGATTGAGAGGGCTATACAAGAGCTACTAGCTCTAGGACACATCTGGCCTAGTACTAGTCCTTTTGCTTCTTCAGTGGTCTTAGTAAAGAAGAAAGATGGCACATTGAAGATGTGCATTGATTATAGGGCCTTGAATAAGAATACCATGAAGAAAAGGTACCCTATACCCAGGATCGATGAACTCATGGATGAGTTGAGGGGATGTAAATACTTCTCCAAGATTTATTTGAGATCCGGGTATCATCAAATCAAGGTGAGGGAGAAAGATATCCCCAAGACAATGTTTAGATGTCACTATGTGCATTTTGAGTTTCTGGTAATGCCATTTGGATAGACCAATGCCCCAGTAACTTTCCAATATTGCATGAACCACATCTTCCGGGGTCATTTGAGAAAGTTTGTATTGGTCTTCTTTGATGATATTCTTATCTACAACTGCACTTGGGAGGAGCACTTGCAGCATATTGAGACAATTTTACATATCCTCAAGGAGCAGCAATTCTATGCCAAGCTCTCCAAATGTGAATTTGGCCTCACAAAGATGTTGTATTTGGGGCACATCATAGTAATAGATGGAGTGAGGGTACATGAGAGGAAGATCCAGGCTATCAGAGATTGGCATGAGCCCAGGAATGTCACAGAACTCAGGGGGTTTGTGGGCATATGCACTTATTACCAGAAGTTTGTGAAAGGGTTTTCACAACTAGCAGCACCACTCACAGACTTGAAAAAGAACGGAGCTTTCCATTGGACACCTACAGTGCAAAGGGCTTTTGATAAGCTCAAAGAGGTAATGAGTAGTTGTCCTGTTTTGGTTTTTCCTGACTTTTTTCAACCTTTTGTTCTGGAATGTGATGCATCAGGTGAAGGTATTGGGGTAGTCTTGATGTAAGGTGGGCATCCTATAACCTTTGAGAGTAGGAAGTTTCTCCCTCATGAGAGGTTATACCCCATCTATGATAAATAGATGTTGGCTATCATGCATGCATTAGCCAAATTCCAGCAATACTTGGTGGGGAATAATTTCAAGGTGAAGACTGACCATAACAGTCTTAGATTCTTCCTTGAACATAAACAACTTCAGGAGAGACAACAGAAGTGGGTGAGAAAAGTCCAAGGTTATGATTTTGACATAGAGTATGTCAAGGGGAAGAGAAATGTAGTAGCTGATGCACTATCTAGGAGGCCTACAATGCTATCTTTGAGGGGTATGGACGCAGATTGGAAAGCTCAACTTTTAGTTGAGTATTCCAAAGATGGCTTTGCATGTGAGATACTTGATGGAGTGGTATCAGATGAGAGGTTTATATTAATGGATGAGGTCATCTATTACCGGGACCGGATCTTCTTGGCTAATAATTCCAAGCTCAAGGACAAGATCTTATTGGCATCACATGATTCCCCACTTGCCAGGCATCAAGGTTTCACAAAGACTTACAGGGCCATAAGAGAGAGGTTCTCATGGAAGGGTCTCAAGGAGGATGTGCTCCGACATGTCAGAGAATGCACCATTTTTCAGCAGAATAAGGGAGAACACACCCACCCTACTGGGTTATTGCAGCCACTACCTATTCCAGATGGGAAGTGGGAAAGTATCTCTATGGACTTCATCACCGACCTACTGACAGTACAGGGTAAGGATTGTATCTTTGTAGTTGTTGATAGACTAATAAATTACTCTCATTTCTTTGCCATTTCTGCACATTATACTACTTCACAGGTAGCTGAGCTCTTCTTCAGAGATGTATTTAGACTCCATGGTCTCCCAAGGACCATAGCGAGTGATCTAGACACCCGCTTCATGGGTGGCTTTTGGCAAGAACTTTTCTGATTGGTGGGGACTGATTTGACTCCAAGCACTAGCTATCACCCCCAAACCAATGGACAGACCGAGATAGTGAACAATTGGTTGGAAGGCTACTTGAGGAACTATGTAGTAGGGCAGCAGAGAGCTTGGCTGCATTGGCTCCACTTGGGAGAGTATTTTTACAACACTACTCCCCATATTTCTATTGGCATGACTCCATTTCGGGCCTTATATGGGTATGAGGCACTCTCATTTGTTGATTTTATGTTTGGGGAAATTAAGGCTCCAAGGGAAAAGGAATGGATTCAGGAGAACCAGGACATACTCAGGGCACTCAAGGAAAACATTGCTACTGCCCAGAACTAGCAGAAGATGTATGCAGACCGTGGTCGGATAGAAAGATAGTTTGAGGTGGGAGATATTTTCTATCTACATCTTCAACCTTACAAACAGCCCACACTCAAGGAGAATGGAGCTGAGAAGCTCAAACCACATTTATATGGGCCATACAGGGTGATCAAATGTATCGATAAGGTAGCATATGAGTTGGAGCTTCCTAAGGGGAGCAAGATCCACAATATATTCCATGTCTCTTTCCTCAAGAAGGCCCTTGGGAGGAATGTAATTTCCAACATGGATCTCCCCCCTATTGATGATGAGGGCCACCTAATTTTGCAGCCATAAGAAATCTTAGACACAAGGGAGAGGCAGTTAAGAAACAGAGTCATTAAGGAATATCTAATTCGATGGAGGAATCTACCAGATGAGAATTCCACTTGGGAGGGAGAGAAAATCTTGCAACATCCTTCTTTATTGTTGCTTTTGGGCAAGAAACTTTTGAGCGGGGAGGACTGTAATATTCCCAATTAGCCACTACTACTTGGAATATTATAACTGCTTCATTTTTGAAATAGAAGAGTAGGAAGGACAATAAAACATATCCCAGTGTGAAAAGGGATTGGATTAGAAGGACAAATAAAGCCACTTTGGTGTGAAATAGGGGCAAATCAATGAGCTAGATCCAATTGACCAAGTCAACAGCACTGCTACAAGAGGAGGGAAACCAACTAGGGCAACGCAGTTTTGAAAGGGGAATCTTCTCAAGGAAGTCACATCATCAATGATTGGGGCCCGGGGTGAGGAATCTCACCAAGGATAGAAGTAGGAGATATAAGCAAGGAAGGCATTTAGTAATCATCTTTGTTTGGTCTTTTGACTGATTGCAAGCTCCAACTGTTTAGCTGTAGTTGCATCACTGTTTAGTGCAAAAGAATTCTCATGCGGGAATTCCATCTTCACCTTTGGTCTAGCTGATTGTGAGATCTAAGGGGAATTTCCTGAGCTTATTTTTCATCATCTATCTTGAGGATATCCATTCTGCATCATATACAACGCAGTCACTTCAAGTAACTGCGTCATTTCTGCAGTAGCAGCAGCTGCTAGGTTAAACCCTCCTATTTTGTGCTTGTTTCAGAGGAAGAGGTGTCTATTTCACTCCGAGAGGTCCATTGAGGAAGGGCTTGAGCCAATTTCTATATTATTCATCTATTTCAGATCATATTGAGTATTTTCTAATACAGATTTGCAGGGTACAGCGTTATTTTCTACAATGCTGCATTTTATATTGTTATTTTGCCGGAAACCCTTGTCGGGATGTTCTGATGTGCTTGTAAAAGAGGTCAACCCTCTCATTTCTGATTCTATGATTAATGAAAGCTCTAGATATGTATTAAATCATATTTTTCTGTAGATAATAAAAATTACACTGTTGCATTCTTCAGCAATTCTATTTTGTGAAGTGGGATTGGGATGTTTTTTAGCATATATGAGCTGGGGAGATCTGTTTAGTGTAGCTAGAATGATTTCTTTTCGATGCCATTTCATATTTAAGTTACATACAACATATATAAGAGGATCCAATTCCTGTTGCATGTTTTTATTGCATGGTTTTCCTTATATAGTGTCCTCATTGAAGATATTATAGAAATTTCTTAAAAGAAATATTACGTACATGAATGGAGACATAGACGACGTTTAGTGAAAGTTTTCATTCTAGATCAAATCTTGGAAAAATGGTTTATCAAACCATTACTTCCAAATATTACTGAAGATGTAGCTAAGGGAGTTTTTTTTACAGAAGATTAGGTCATAGCTCAAGCACAGTACTTAGACCTTATATATACATAGAATGGTACTTAATACGAAAAAATTCCTTACTTATTACGTCCAGGTCAAATAACTGCAACTCCTTCTAGTTCTCATTCTAGAGATGGTGTAATTGGTACAGTTAGCACTAACAAGATTAAGAAGAAGTCATCCAAATCTACTTCTCCTATTATATCTTTACCAATTTCACCGAAAGGAGATTCTTCCCTTGAAAATTCTACCGAAATTCATGTGGTAGGCTCATCCATAGCTAAATCTAAAACTGGTAATAAGAAGAGAGGAAAGAATTAAAAAAAAACAAACTACATATCCCTAAGAGAAAACAAAAAATAACGAACCAGCTGATGAAAAACAAAAACCTCACTATCCTTGTCTTATCTGTGACAAGGATCACTATACCAAAGAGTGTCCACATCGGTCTTAGGTCTCCAAGTTTGTCAAAGGTTCACCCACACCCACTGTCTTGAAGGATCCTTTTCCAACTCGAGATATTAAAATGGTAGGATCTTCTTCAAATTCATCGGCAGATATTTTACTGATGTCTCAAGTCATGGTTGCAACACGATCTCAAGACTATGGACCTAAAAATATTGTAACTGGTAAAGAGATAGAAAATTCTAGTCAAACATCAGCTATACCTCCTTCAGTTTTCAAACCACATAAAATCAAGAAAACTAATCCTGATTAAGTGATTAAACCGCCTGCTAAAGGTGTACTTCGAAAGTCAACTTTCAATCCACATGCGAGAGTTGCTCATAATTACAACATTGTTGAATATTTGGTGATATCCCCTTCAAAAATGTCGGCCTTAGAAGTGCTACAATCATTTCCAGCACAAATAAAATTACTTTTATCATCTATCGGAGCTATTGATCCTGAGGATTCAAACCTCATGGTTTTTTACCTCGAAACATTTACACTGACACTCCCTCATCAGATGGCTTTTCAGATTCCAGGATTAGTCAAATCCTGACGAATTTTTTGTATTGTTATAGATGAGGGGGCATCTACGTATATAATGTCGTTAAATTTTTGGAAAACTCTCAGTTCTCTAGCACTCAACCAATCACCGACTATCCTTAAAGCCTTTGGTGGAAGAGGATTTCATCCATACGGAATACTCTAGGATTTACCTATAGAAGTAGAAGGCAAAACCGTTAATCTAGAGGTGGAAGTTATTGATTCCCCTCTTGATTACAACATTATTTTGGGTTGTAGTTTATCTTATGCAATGACTCCTTTCATTTCATCAATCTTTCGGGTAATCATGTTTCCTCATAAAGGAAAGATTGTGAAAATCGATCAGTTGCCATACTTTTCATTAGACCCTGCTTCTACATACAACATCCAGCATGTCGGAAAAATGACTATCCCATACGAAGATGTTGGTGTAGGACTAGTGAAGAATTCTGCTCTCATGAGAAATTTCTCCATACCTCCACCCAAAGTACCGCGCACAATTTCCAACATCAATATGATCTCATCAAGCACTATACCATTTGATGACATGTGGATAGTGGCTTTAGAATCATAATTGGACTCTTTCAATGGAGAATGCCTTTGAGTCCTTTTGAAAAAGCATATGTATGAGTAAAATTGTATTCTGACACACCATCTTCTCCTGATAAAATGAATGTGATTAGCGAAGAATCATCTTCTCTATCAAGCTCAACCTTGACATCATTTTCCGATCCCTTTCAACATGTATTCAACATTGATGAAATTATTCGAGAAATTTTGTCATCGGATGAATTGCCCTGGGATGTCTACATCATAGATCTTCATTTTTACCTGATCTTGATAAGTTTGAAAATGATTTTCTGTCTATTTTTACGATTTATTATGTCAAGGAACCACAGAATCCCATATCGATTACGCATTCGGATTCTACAACAGTTCCTATCAACATATCAGTTAAACCTGGAATTATTGAAAACATTCATATAGGTGCTTCATGTACGATGGAAGAGATTAACACTTACAAAGCCCTATTTCAATAATTCCGAGACATTTTTGCCCAGTCTTATGAAGAGATGCAAGGAATCGATCCTAAGATTGTAATTCATGAAATTAATACATACCCGGATGTCAAGCCTATTAGACAAATATTATGTCCAATACATCCGCGGAAAGCTATAGCTATCAAATTTGAAGTTGAGAAGCTACCAGATTTATTTATCCAATTCCATTGACAGATTGGGTATCTAACATAGTTCTCGTCACGAAGAAACAAGGGACTATAAGAGTATGTGTCCATTATAGGGACATTAATAAAGCATGTCCAAAAGAAAATTATCCTACACCCTATATCGACCAAATTATTGATGATTGTGCCAAAAATGAAATATTCTCATTTATGGATGGATTTTCTAGGTATAATCAAAACAACATACTCTCTTTCGATCAACCAAAAACAACATTTATATGTCCTTGGGGAACATTTTCTTATTGCAAATTAACTTTCGGACTAAAAAATATTGGTGCAAATTTTCAAAGAGCCATGTCTTATGCTTTTCATGATATCAAACATATTGTACAACCTTATCTAGATGATTTACCTGCTCATTCCTTATGCAAATACGATCATCCTACACACTTACGAGCTATTTTCATGAGATGTAGGCATTACAAAATTTGTTTGAATCTGCAAAAATGTTTTGTTTTTTTGTGTACAATCAGGACGATTACTTGGATTCATCATTTCGAAAGATGTCAATCGTGTCGACCCATCGAAGGGTGAGGCTATCATCAATTTACCTCCTTCCACTCTTCGCCAACTCCAAAGTTTGCAAGGGAAAGCATTTTTTTTACGTAGGTTTATCCTGAAATATGTTGAGTTAACAATAGGTTTTACCTGGTTGTTGAAACAAAGTGGTCCTTTTATTTGGGATGAGATTGTTGATAAATATTTTGATGCACTAAAACATGCGTTGACCCATGCACCATTATTTCATCTGCCCAATTACCACCAGGATTATTTTTTATACTTAGTTGCCTCTGATTCCACCATTCAAATGGTCTTGGTTTGGGAGGATTAATCTCACAATGAGCATGTGATCTATTATCTAAGTAGAAATATCAATCCGACAGAAATCAAATATTCACATGTGGAGAAATTGGCCTTGGCAACAGTCCAAGCTATCCAACGATTCCATCACTACATACTATTACGTAAAACAATTGTGATATCTAATTGCAACTCAATGATGTATATCTTGACAAAACAATTACTCGGGGGAAAATACTCCAAATGGATTGTCATCTTACAAGATTTTTATTTGGAATTCGAGAAATATAAATCAAAGAAACCACTAGTGTTCGTTGAGCTAATGTGTGACTTTCCCAATACTGATACAGAAACCGTAGTAGAGAATCCCATCGCTGATGAATTTTTGTTTCTCAGTAGTACGTTAGACCCATGGTATGGATATATCATTATATATCTTCAAACCCAAACCTTTCACCCAGAGCTTTCACGTTCAGATCGATGAAGAATCTGATATGAATCCAAGCAATACAATATTTTTGGGGACACTCTTTATCGTCATGGTGCTGATTCTATTTTCCGACATTGTATAACTCACACAGAGGCTGAAAAGGTTTTAAATGAATGCCACTCTGGAGCGTGTGGTGGTAATGTGTCTAGGTTTGCCACAGCCCAAAAGATATTGCACATTGGTTATTTTTTTCCATCCTTATTCAAGGATTGTATCATTGCGGTCCGAAAATGCCACAACTACCAAATTTTTTATCAAAAGATGTGTGCACCTCCAGCTCCTCTTCACTCAATCATTGCTGTCGATCCTTTTGTGAAATGGGGCAGTGATTTCATTACATGTAACCTCACTCGGTTGGGGGGCATGGGTATATTATTCTCGCCGTATATCACTTTACCAAATGGGCCGAGGTGATGCCTACATTTGTGGCAGATGGAAAAACGGCAGCTACTTCCGTATTCAATCATGTGATTGCTAGTTTTGGTGTGCCTCAAGCTATCATCAAAAACCATGGGAGTCATTTTTGAAATATTATGATGACTGAACTTTCCGATCAACTTGGCCTACACCATAATTCTACTCTATATTACCCACAGGATAATGGTCAAGTTGAAGGCATCAACAAGGTTTTAACCACCATGATTAAATGGATTATCGGAACTCACAAATAAAATTGGCATACCATGCTTTTTTTGGCACTATGGGCATACCGAACCTCTGCAAAAACTGCTACAGGGGTCACTCTTTTCAACTTGTCAATGGTTTAGAAGTTGTGTTACCCATTGAATGCAAAATACCGTCACTCAAATTAGCCATTGAGTTGTTACCAGCTACCTCTGAAGAGGAAAAATGCTTTCTATACTTAACACAATTAGATGAGACTCGGTGCACTGCTACATTGGCTACTGAAATTCATAAGAAACATGTGAAAGCTCAGTATGATCAAAGTGGTAACCCTCACGTTTATTCAGGAGGTGACCTAGTTTTAGTATACAATCAAGCTAACGATAAGCTAGGCGCTGGAAAATTCGAACCGATGTGGCATGGTCCCTATATTTTCAAGTGTGTGCTTGCAAAAGGATCCTATGAATTAATTGATTTACGGGGTCTCTTTAGATAAACCTAGAAATGGTCTTTATCTTAAGAGATATTATGCTTGACTTTCATGTGAATATCTCTCTTGTACAGTAGTTACTTTCTAGAATAGTGTGCCTTAGATTGGATAAGTGTGCCTATATTAGTTTTGTTGTTACTACTATTGATGCTTATTTTGATTACTCTTGATATTGCAGATGTCGACATCCCTTCAAACATTCATTGGTTTTGCTGATGATGCTTGTCATAGTACACGGAATATCTCTTCCGTGGCTTGGGTTATCTATTCACCCACCGATGAGTTAATTTCTATTCATGGGATATACCTTGGTCAAACAACGAACAATATTACAGAATATAGCACAGTCATTGAGTTATTATCTGATGTCATTTCATTTGGTATTCAACGTTTGATCATTAGGTTGGATTCACAACTCATTGTATTACATTTAAACAGAGTTTATGCAATTAGAAATCCAGTGTTATTAAGATTATTTTTGAAGGCTCGTCTCTTGGAACGACAATTTGATTATATTGAATATCAACATATTTCAATAAATTTAAACACATTGGCCGATGCATTAGCTAATAATGTTCTAAATAGACATTTGCAACATTAAAAAATTAAGCCAAAACAACATTCAATCCATGTTGAACAAGATACTCAGAGAACGAAAGTAGTAATATCATTAGGATAAATTAGTTTGTTTTCAAAAAATATTAGATCGTCTTTGATCATAGGTTCAAACATCTTATGATATAATAGATACTGATACAAAAAAAACAAAAATGTTGATCTACAATGATCATCCACTATCTATGATGATGATCATGGTAATAGACTATAGCACGTGCCACCTTACGCAGAAATCTCTTGAATGGACCTGGAACACCTGTGACGTGTCTCTAAAGCCTGAGAGGGATATCATCTGTTCCTATCTCAGGAATATCTATGGTCAACCTCTCAAGGTTCTGCTCCATATCTACTAGGATCTCTGTTGCATGGTCTTGTGGAGGTACTACAGGATGTGCTTCTCACCTATCAAAGTGGCGAAATGTTGTTGGTCATTGTGGACCAACATCTGCATTTATATATTTTTATCAGTATTGGATGATAAAAATAAAATAAAAATTAGTTTAAAAACATCAAAATAATTCACTAACTTGTCTCATCCCACTATGCCCCTGGAGGCAAAGATATTTTGGGATCACCCCTGTAATCCATTCCTGCATAAGGAAAGTCTTCGATGGTGAAGACTTGGTTCCTAAGCCACATGAAATATGCCAGAATAAACCAAACTACTGAGCCACCCTCGCCACCATGGCGAGCCATTAGTGCTACCCATCGCACCATCTGAGGTTCCTAAGGAGCCCCCCTATCTATTGGAATCGCCTAAGGAGCGAGAAGCGAAATTCTCTCTAAAGAAAATGAAATGAGAATGGCGACATATCTGAATTTTTTCAACTTCGCATTATTTTCTCTAGTCAATTGGCCTTTCATGTTGGCCAATACTCCTTCGCACCAGTTGAATATGGTTCCTCCAAGACACTCTAATGTCATTTTCATCTATGATTTAGTAGCCACATGAGGAGCTGCACACCCTCACAATTTGGTAATTGCAAATGCTATCACTTTAAAATCCAATCGCAAGATAGTTTAATATCTATGTGACCATCCTTCAAATTTTTCTCATTGCTGCAATATTGTTCTTTGTAGCTGGTAATGGGAATACCTCCCTGTCTGGCCCCAAATAAGGATATGCTTATTCCTCTTTGGGATAATCCAGTAAGGAAATAAATTTCCTCTAGCTCAATCTCGAGCCGGTGGTCACCAATTATGAATCATTGGTCTTGAACATCCCACATATTTACAAGCCAAACCATTAACTCCACTTGTGCCTTCATCCCTTGGATAGCCCGGAATTTGTATAAACCACAATTCTTCAATGCACGCATGGTTGTATTTCCATCCATGGCTTCATTATCTATGAGCTCGTGTTCACGTTCTCGCCACTCCAATATGGTGAAACAACCTACAAATCAACAAATTTAATAGTTAAAACCATTTGGAAGAAAACCTGAACCATTTTTAAAGAGAAATTTGAGATTTTTAAAATTTTCACGGTGCCTACGCAATTTCTGTGTGCAGACATTGTGGACGTCCGCACGCGCTCCAAGCAGAACTTGCAGCAGGCCAATAATTTTTTCTTTTACAAATTATCGAGGCCCGCAGTTATCACATGGATTTCTCGCTGACCCCCGAGGGCGTATTTTAAAACATAAAATTATCCTAAAAATGAAATAAATACTCAAAATGAAAAATGAAACAAATAAAAATGAAGCTAAAGATGATGTGGATTACTTGGTTCTTACGATTCAAGAAATGGATGGTCGGTTCTCCCGATATTTGCTCCGGAAGTTTTTAGCCAAAAGCTCTCTATGCACTACTTTGAACACAAAGGTGAAAATGAATTGTTTTAACTCCTTTTTATAGTTTTTAAATGAATAAATATAATTATTTTATTTATTTTTCACTTTAAAAGGTTATTTTTAAATATTTTTACTTTTTGGAAACAAATATGTGTAATCTTTTAAGTTTTTGTGCAAGATACAGGATTTTTTGGTGAAAAGAATTATTTTGACATTGAGTATACTTTTATCACTTTTTTGGGCTCTGTAAAATTAAATAAAAGCGAAACCCTAGAGTTCTATTTTAAGCCCTTTTCAGACTCTCGAAATATGAAAATATCTCTGAGTACTTGAATATTTGAACTCGTTAAAGTAAATGAACAGTCGTCCCTTCAGTATAAGTTTACCCCTTTTCCGGACTGAAATGGACTAATTATGAAAAAGGCATAGGTTGACTAATCATGGTCAATAGATTTCTCTCCTGCATTATTTTATCCTTTTTCGGGCCTGAGAGACTAAATTTACGAAAAATAACAACCATGGAGTTTACTTATGTTTTTCTTCTGACTCCCCAAAACTGAAAAACGTCGAGTTTCTCCTATACTGGACTCATTAAAATTTAACAATAAAGGACTTGTCGATTACAAACAGGACCAAACCACTCCTTCTTAGGGTTCAATTTTAATACTAAGATGGACTCTTCCGAAGTATGAGCTTACACAAAAAATAAAATGTTATCCTCCTCAAGCTTGACAAAAATAAAGAGGTACTTGCCAATAATGGTGGGGGAAAAAGAGAGAAAAAGAATCCAATTGTCACCCTTGTTTAAAAAGCAGCATGCCACTCTTGAACACGACACTTTGTCACACTTGTACCTGGGTTGGGAAATCCTTTGTCTAAAATTTAATCAGATCATATTGAAAGTCTTCAGCAAGTTTCTAGGTATTAGCTTTAGGCCAAATGCTGCAAGCCATCTACAGTGTCCTTATGTGTTCAAGAGAAAGTTCAAATAAACCATTCATTGCAAACATTTGTATCCATTCACATTTACCATCCTGGAGTCAGTTCTTGCAAATATTTCTTAAAAACTTGATCTAATGGTTTTGTGTCGTGGTTTTCATACGATGGGCCACTTTCTATCGATGTCAGCTCATCATCTAGAAAGTTGATCTAGAATCCTATCATTACCTTGGGATCTGCATGCCCTAATGGCAGGTTTCTCGCCTTCGATGACAAGTTGCATCATTGACCTTTGATCGAACGATTCTATGAGTGTTCGACTGCAAATAATTCATTCACACTTCATAGATTGTACTAGAGTACTTTGAGAGCCATTGTCATTATTGGTGGTTTCTCTCACACTTGTTAATGGTTCACATCATTGACTGGTAATCAAGTGGTTTCTACCATGTTTGACTTCGACACAATCAATCACATGGATAGATTTGTACTAGTTTGGGAAGCGGAAATCAAGACCCTGGATCTAGTTTCCACCATCCAGGTTGTAAGGATTTTTATTATTCATGATATAGTAGACTACTCATCATAGATGGTCGCGCCCATACTATGTCTACTTTTGATGTAATAGTGAAACCATATCTATACCAGAACATTTAGTTAGTTTTGATCTGAGTATGGGAATGTCTACCTCAACGATGATATATATATATATATATATATATATAGAGAGAGAGAGAGAGAGAGAGAGATATTTGCATTGAATTTTTTTACAGTTTTTCGACTGGTATCTCCAATCCAATCCTCGGAATGATAAAGCACTTCACTCTTCAGAATAACCTCAGACTTCGCACTTTAGGGGGCAATCTATTACACTTCATTTTTTACCATGATATTTGACTATTCATATGGATCTATCACCATCTATATCATGTTCCCTTAGAAGTCAAAAACCTTAATGTTCCTCAATCAAGTCTTGGAATTAGAGAAAAGCCCTATAAAACCCTTAAAAGTCTACCTGTGCAGTTTTTATAGCCTTTCCTTGCAAATGCGTTGTTTTTTGGTCAGTAAACTATGGCAACCCCCACACTTTTTTCCACTATTACTTGCGCAACCTCGTGAAAAGAAAATAAAAGAAAAAATAAATTCTAGAAGCCTAGCTAGTTGAATATTCTCCCAACTCGAAGCTTCTAGAGTTGCGATTAGTTTGATCTTTATCCCTCAACTCGTGGAGCTTATCCCTTGGCCCATGGAGCTCAAATACCTTCATAAGAGGAATCCATCCCCCTCTTCATGGAACTGAAAATACCTCCATTTCCCTATAAATTGAGCTCAAGTTTCATATTAAAGGGTACATTGTAAATGAATTGCTAAAGAGAATTTCCAAGAGTGCATCCTTTCTACACTAGTGAGTTGTTGTTGGCATGAGAATGATCATACCCTTGTTTCTATAACTCCATGTTGGTATTCAAAGAGGAAGGCTTATCAAACTGAAGTAGAAATGATTGTTCAGGACCTCGGGAGAAATCTGTATAACATCAAGGCATTAGGTTGTAATATTACTCTTTTTATTCAAGATAATACAATGGATCTCTTTTTCTCATTGAGTTGTTCTTATGCTTATTGAAATAACATCAATAATTAGACCCCTCGATCACTAAGTTGGGTTAGTTTTTCTTGATTATTATATGTTGGAGATTCTTTGATTCTTTTGTCTTGTCTTTGATTGCAGATTCTACTTATTGAAGAAACCACTTTGGAGTGATGGGATAAAAGACTACATCAAACATTTGGATTTAAAGGTGGGAGCATGTCCTCTTTACTTTCTTATAATAATTCTGAAATGAAATTAATCTAGAGAAAAAGGTTTCCAAATGAATTTTTGTTTCTAGCTACTCATTGAGTACTAGGGAGATCGCTCTTGTCCCATGCCCACCTAAAAGGGATTGTGGTAGGTTGAGCTGTGGAGAGCCCGGTTATAACTGTGTTGTACATAGGGGAGGCTCTCGTCCCATGTGTGTGGATGCTTTGAATTTTACAAGCGTAGAATGTGTACAATCATCCTGTTGATGACCTCTATTTGGCCACCATTTTGGGGATGGAAAGTTGTGGACTTGGTGAGCTTGGTTTCCAGCATGGACTAGAGGCCGGACCAAAATGTGTTGAGGAACCTTCTGTCCCGATCTGAGATGATATACTGTGGGATCCAAAAGTGCACCAAAACTCATTCAAAGAAGAGTTTAGCAGTGGCTTCTGTTGTGATATTATTCTTGCAAGCCGTCATAATGGCCATCTTCAAGAATTTGTCAATGACCAAAAAAACATAGTCATTTCCATGCTTAGTAGAAGGAAGTTCAGGCATGTAATCCATAGAGATGGATTCCCAAGGTCGACTATGGATAGGTAGCGGAGTATAGAGGCCTTGCTTCTTGATGGTCGGTTTTGAAATGGTGCAAGAAGTGCAGGATCCGATGTACTTCCCGACATTATGTCGAAGGTTCAGCCAGTAGAAATAATTTTTTAGTATTGCCACTATTTTCTCGACCCCGAAATGCCCAGCAAATCGACTGTAGTGTGCTTCCCATATCATCTTGGAACGCTCTCTTGAAGGAACACAAAGGTGTCCCAGGTGACATAACAGTGCATCTTGGAGGTGAAATTTTGGAACTTGTGTACCCCCCAAGAATGCCTTGTCTGTTTGGTCGAATTCTGGATCGCTCTTGTAGAGAAGTGACCAATCAGAAGTCTCATGCCCACAAGAGTTGAGAACGGTGGTTAGCGCCATGATCGGTGGTCAGCTGAGGTAGTCTGCAACATTATTGGTGCTACCTTTCTTGTACTTGATGTTCAAATGAAATTGTTGCAGATATGTGGATGACTTCTGATGGCGATCATTCTGCAACTTCCCTTGTGTCTATATGAACTGCAGGGGTCGGTGGTCTGTGTGAATGATTGTTTCCTTCCCTAAAATTTAATGTTTCCATTATCGACAAGCCTGCACAATGGAATACATTTCTTTGTCATAAGTGGGATACTTGAGGACTGTGTCGGACAATGTCTCACTGTGATATGCCACTCGATGCCCCTATTGAGTGAGAACTACCCTAATAGCATAGTCAGAGGCATTTTTCTCGATCTCAAATGGTTGTTGCAAGTCTGGTAATTTCAGCAATGGGGCAAAACATAGGTGATGTTTCTATTCTATGAATGCCTTTTTTTGAGATTCCGACCAAAATAATTTTGCTTTCGCTCCTCCCTTGGTGACTTGACTTAAGGGCCAAGTGATATGAGAGAATCCCAACAAGAACCTGCGGTATAAATTAGAAAGACCTAGAAAGCTGCGAAGCTCTGTTAGAGTGGTTGGGGCTGGCCAGTCCAGAATTACTTGGATCTTGGTTGGATCCACATACACCCCCATTTCATCAATAATGTATCCCAAAGATTGAACCTGGGTCATGCCAAAAGTGCACTTCTCCAAATTGGCACACAACTTGTGTTGCCATAGTGTTTGGAGGACTTACGGATGTGTTGGAGGTGCTCTTCCCAGTTCTGGTTGAAGATCAGAATGTCATCCAAGTACACCACTACAAATGAGTTGGTGAATGGCCGCAAGATGTCGTCCATCAACCTCATGAAGGTTGCGGGAGCATTCGCCAACTCGAAAGGTATGACCAGCCATTTGAAAAGGCCCTCCTTGGATTTCAAGGCAGTCTTCCACACATCAGAGGGTTCGATTGGTACCTAGTGATACCTAGACTTCAATTCGATCTTGCTGAAATATTTCACCCCTTTGAGTTCGTCCAGAAGGTCATCAATCCGTAGGATTGGGTACCTATTCCGGACAGTGATCTTGTTCAGTGCCCGATAGTCAATACAAAGTCTCCAAGTCCCATCCTTCTTTTGTACCAACACGGTCAAGCTCCCACAAGGCGATGAACTCAGCCAGATGTGACCTTTCTGTAGTAGCTCTTGAATCTGCCTCTTCATTTCATCATTCTCCAGAACAAAGAGCCGATAGATTGGTCCATTGGGTAGTGGCACACCTGTGGTCAGATCAATGGGGTGCTTGACCTGATAGTGCAGAGGCACCCCTGTGGGTGAGGTGAAAATGTCCCCTGTACTCCTCTAAAACCTTTTCCATTTGTTGTTTTCATGCAAAGGAGCCATGTCTGGAGGTCATGGCCACAATCTCCTTCTTTCCCTATGGGTGGATCATCAGGAAAACAAATTTCCTCATTTTGGAAATGAGCTTAATGCATTTTTTTGCAGTAACCAAAAAGATAGTGGCCAGCGGTGGTACCTCTGGTATCCTATATAGCTTATTTCCCAAAGTAACAATAATAGCACGAGGTCGGAACTCATACACAACATGTCTTTTCCACAAGTATCATTGGCCTAATAATACATCACAAACATCAAGAGGAGCAATGTCACATAATACCTCATCAGTGAAGGGCTTGATGTTGTAGGGAAGGCGACACTACTAGCTGACACAAAGATCTCGTCCTTGGTGAAGCCACCTGATGGTGTATGGCTGTGGGTGTGCTGTGGTCTACAAGCTCAACCGATTCATGTCGTCTACTGAAATGACATTCTTTTGTCTCCCATTGTCGACAATGAACTGTAGCAGGGAACCCTTTACCCACATATGGGAGTGCAAGAGACGCTCCTCCTCCTCTAGATCTTCTGATTCCTCCTTCTATATCTTCGCAGTGGCAACAGTGGCATTGGGCTCCACATCAATAATATGTTTCCCTTTTTTATTCCCCTTGTCAGAATCTAATTCAGAGTCGGAGCATGCATCTAATTCAGAAGCCCTCATCTCGGCCACTAGCGACTGCTTGGCCCGACACTCACTTATGTTGTGAGTGGAGCTCTTATGGAACTCACACCACTTTCACGTGTCCTTCTTTGGCTTCGTGATGTTGTTCTTTGCTTGCGGCTTTGGTAGGCTGTCTTGGGCTGACATGCCTTGCCTTTGTCCTTTGTTCTACGGTTTGGGGGCACCTTTCCCTTGCTTTTGATTCGCAGATCCAAAGTCTCGCTTCTTCTGTTTGAATTTCTACTCAATATTGGCAGCATACTGGTATGTCGTACCAAGCAAGTAGATGTCTAGGAACTCCATTTCCTCCTGAATATATATTTGCAGACAACTGCGATACTTTAGCACCAAATGTTTCTCCAAATCTTTGACACACAACTTTGTGCACAGGGTATGAAACAGATTTGTCAGCTCATGCACATCTTGATCCCTTTGTTACCGCAGCGTAGTCCATTGTATGTACTTTTCCTTATAACTCCCCACAGGATAGTATTGTTCCTTGATGGCGTCTCGAAAATAATGCCAAATGGGTATGGCTGAGAACAGAGAGGGTTTTGTCTCGTCCTTTTTCTCATAGTAGGTTTCCCACCAATCCTTGACATGGGGGGTAGCTTTGAGGAGTGCAAAAATAATCTTCTCCCGGTCGGAAAAGTCATAAACCGAGAAATATCCTTCTTATAGATTCAAACATCTATCTACGGCATCTGCATCTATTTGACCCTCAAATATGGGAATGTCAAATTTCACTTGTACCTTAAAGGGAGTCATGCCTCCAGAGTGGCTGCTAGATGCAGATGCATCACCAGTGGGCAATCGTTGAAGGATCCGGGCAAAGTTATCCATCATCGCGTTCCTTTTTTTTTCTAGGGCCTCCCAGAGAAATATTTTGATAGGATCTCTTACTCCCTCATATTTTTTTTCGTCCCCCATGGGTGGCTGTCGGGGTTTGCGATGCTGATCTTGCAAAGGTTTAACTAGATCGAGCCCTAACTCCCTATACCCCAACCTTGTTGGGGACATGCAAAGAAGGATCGAGAAAAAGCATACCACTCTAATACCACTTATCAGATTTATGCAGGAACGCAACAGAATACACATATAACCATAAATAAAAATATGCAATGGAAATAACACTTCATTTCATTAATATCAAAGAACTGAAATTTTCTTACAAACAGAATGGAAATAAACTAGCTAGAACACTAGTAGCTTATCTCTGAGAAAAATATGTGGCAGCTACCGACCTCTGAACTGTGTTACAATGAGGCTCAAGGGCCTATTTATTATTTAGAAACAATGGAAAACCCTAAACATCATAAACCCTAACCCTAGGAGATGAAGCGCCAAAACTATGGGCCTCATTTGGGTAAATTGGTGTTTCAACTTCCCAGGGTTGTAACTTTGGCATATGATCTCCGTTTAACGTGCACCATACCTCGTTAGAAATATCTATCCAAGGAATACAACTTTTGATGTGAGCAACACTAGTCCATGAACCCATGTTTCTCCCGGGTTTCCCAAAAAACATTGTTTAGGACCTCAAAACAGCTCTGGAAGTTTAGGACCCAAAAAAATACTAAAAATAGTAAGTTCTGCCAAAACTAAAAAACTGAAAGAGACAATGGTGGGGCCCCAATTGAAATAGGCAGGTGGCCACCAATATCCACCTGGATCAAGATAAAAGCGTCTCTTCTAATTATAGAACCAATATGATTGACCTTATTTTAGCCAAGTTGTATGGAGTTATTTAGAAAAGAAGATTATCATAGTTATTAGGAAAAGAATATAATCATATGATTAGAAAGCCATGAAAAGCAGTTAGAGGCCAAGTAGATTTTAGGAGACATCATTCAAGCATGGATGACCTTGTTTCTCTTAGGTCATTGTAAATAAGTGCCACAATAATAAAACCAACCTCCTATGTTGTTCGCCAACTTTAGATAATATTTTGACATTGTGTCCATGACAAACATTTGGAAGAGGTAGGAAGAAATCAAGGTTTATTTATGAGTTGAGGGATATTGTGACAAGGTTGTATGAGAATTTTATTGCCAAGTGTAGGACCAATCATGGCTAGTTAAAAGAAATTAATTGCAATATTAGAGTCAAGGAAGGTTGTCCTTGGCCCTTTTCTCTTTTTAGCATATTACTAATAAGTTAGAAGAATGTTTGGAATTAGTATATTTTTTTTCCCAATTCTCACTAGTATATATTCATCATTCTTTTCCTTAATGTCGATGATATTATTCTTTTGGCGAAGAGTCCTTACAATCCTCGAAAGCAACTAAAATCCTCCAATATTCTTTTTTTGTTCCAAGAGGGATATGATTATTAATACTAACAAAATGAAGTCATGATAATTAAATCGAAAAAGATACTTTTGTATAGAACTATAGCAACTTAAAGGATGTGCTATATACAAATATCTTGGAATAGATATCCATCACAAGCTCAAGTAGAATTATTGCAATGAGAAAAAAATAAATGGAGAATAGAAAACTTACTATGGGCTTGAAAGCAATTATAAATCAACATTCGTTTGGATATGGGGTTAAAAATACTTCTATTTGAGACTCTCATTAACCTTGTTGTTTTATATTGATGTGAGGTTTAGGGACTTGGTATTTCTAAAGACTCTTAGATAGCAATCTCTAACCTATAATCTAAAAATTAAAGTAAATAGACTATATCCAATCATATTACTTTTAACATAAAATTAGGTGATTATAACTCTCCCATAATGGACATAGAGAACCTCTAGACTAAAAAAAACCATTACCACTTAAGAGCATATATTTTAATCTAAGAAGTTACATGTTCAAATATAGAGAAGAGGGAATATGTATGCCTCCATAAACTTTGTCTCATATCCAATTTGGTGCCTAACTTAACAATAACATTTAAAAATAAAAACAAAATAACATCCTATTTTTATTCTTATATTCTATTTTCTTAAGTCCTCCTTAAATTATTATGCAAACACTTTAAATTATCTTTATAATTCCCTTTTTTCCATCCTCTTATTATAAGATACGGGATACTTTGTGATTTGTGCTTTTTATTAATAAGACATTGGGATTTGTATTGACGATTAGCTTCATTCTACACCATATCAGCCGGTTAAGATGTATACAGAGAGCATTCTAGAAGCATTTTAACAGTATGGATGACGTAATGATTCAAATGTCACCATCAGTCATTGTTAGTGGTATGGGTTCTTAGATTTTTTATTTTAAAATAGTCGTTGGTTATATGGAAAACATCAATGTATCTACGTTTTGAAAATGCTTGCTTTATAAGTGGAGCAAGACTATGCTATCAAAAATACAATAGACATAATTTCATCTGGGGATAACTAAATTATTTGGAAGGGCCATGTTCTCAGTTCTGAAAAAAAAAGGATTAGCTGCATTTTATTAGCAGGTTCCAAATGTCTCTATTGGATTATATTATTTGGAAGGCCCATGATCATAGTTTAAAAAAGGATTATCTATATTTTATTTGCAGGTTCCAAAAGTCTCTGTTGACTTGCATACTTATTGACATCTTTGAATTTAATAAAAGCTTGGAATTTCTTGCCATAGTGACATGCAATTATTCATTGTTTAATGGTAATTAGTTAATTAAGCTCTCACAAAGTTGCAAATTAGCCTTAGTTGCAAAGTAAAATAATGTTTACATGTATAAGAAATTAACTGCAAGTTGTTAAACGCCTGCAACTGGCCATGGAGTACAATTTAGGCTTCCACGATGTTTTCTCGAATACCAAACTCAGGAAATTTAATATGATCGCTCTGGCAAAATATTCATGAATTCTGTAACGTAAGTTTTATGGAAACTAGCATTCGACTTATAAAAATATGAGAGTAGAAGTTCTTCCCACAGTGAGTCGGGTGTGCAGAAGGTGGAGAATGGAATTTCAGAAATCCATCAGAGACCTAACCCTTGTTCTCTGTTTATGTCTTGTTTTTCTACTTTCTTATGTAGAAGTTAGAAGATCAGGACCTATTTTCACAGCAGACTTTTGGTCTGCATCAGAGACTAACACTATTTCTGTAAGTTCAGATATGAAAATATCATGTTTATTTTAATTTTTTCAATAACATTTGTACATAAATTTTAAAATATTTGATGGGACATTAATGAATTCTAAAATATTTGATAGGACATTAATGAAGTTAAACAGTTAATTTTGTTAATTTATGTTTATCAGATTTTCAAATTATTTTGAAATTTCCAAATTAATTTGTCAAAGGGAAATAAAAATATATACTTGAATGGTTAATGAGGCACAATACTTGTTAAGGTTTTGCAAATGTGATAGCAAGTTAAGTGAGTTTGATTGTGGGAGAAACTCCATAGTTAAGCCGGCTTGAGTCACAGGAGTTCTGGAATGGTGACCTCCCAATAAGTCTTGATTACTCGGTGTAAGTCTGCTATGTGATTCATTTCACTAGTTTCAATCCCACTTTTTGGCTAATGTTAACATCACAAGATGAGTGAACTACCTCTCATGGAAATGGTCATAGATAAATTACTTGCTTCATAGATGAATGACTTCCTTAACTCAATTAAATCCCAAAAATTATATATATATAAAGTTTCTTCTTAATAAATTGATTAGGTAATATTTAGAATAATAGGTAATATTTCATTTATAATAAGTAAAATGTTTTGATGTTTATTACTTTGTAAATTGATTAGGTAATATTTAGAATAATAGGTAATATTTCATTTATAATAAGTAAAATGTTTTGATGTTTATTACTTTGTAAATTGATTATGTAGTATTGTATGAAATATGAGATTTCTAATAAGATATGTGTTCTCATGAATTAATGAGAAAATTGTTTTGATGCTCTGGATGAATTAATATCTATCTAAATTTATGGTCATTTAATTTATATGTCCACTTTACTATTTAAATTTAAATTTATCATATTTTTTAATATACATATATAAATAGATATCGATCCATGATAAATATAGCCTGTAACAGAAACCAATGGAGCGCCCATTGCTCAGCAAAAATGCAGACGAGCTGGAAATTGCTCTGGCGAAGGCTTCGATGCCAAACAAAACGCTGATCATGACAGCAGCTAACAAAGCATGGATGGAGCCCAACGGCCTCATAGACTTGTTACTGGAGAGCTTTCGTATTGGCGAGGGAACACAGGAACTTCTGGACTATCTCCTCATTGTTGCCTTAGATGAGAGGGCCTTCAACCGCTGCAAGGAAATACATCCCCATTGCTATGATTTGAGGACAGAAGGGGTTGATTTTTCAGGCGAGAAATTTTTCATGACTGAGGATTACTTGAAGATCACTCGGAGAAAAATAGAATTCTTGAAGGATGTGGTAGAGCACGGATTTAGTTTCGTCTTCACTGTAAGTTTACTTCTCAATTTTACGACTTTACATCCCGTTGCAGCAGACTCACAATAATTGGGTTGGATTAGGTTATAATAGATTTTAATATTAGGAATATGATATTGATTGACTCTTAGATTGCAGATTTGAAGAAAAGGAAAATAATTGAACTCTCTTTTCTCTGAAATTTCCAAAATCTATAATCTTAAAAAACAAAAAAAGAGATGCTACTTAACAACATACTAGATTCTGTTGCAATATTTCCTTAAATTACATATAATTGACATTTTTAAATAATGTTGTGCAGGATGCAGATGTGCTATGGCTCCGAAATCCATTCAGAAGGTTCTCAAGTGAGGCAGATTTCCAAATCTCTTGTGATACATGCGACTATGGTCCTACCGATGTCAAAAACTTACCAAATACAGGTTTTACATTTGTTCGTTCGAATCGAAGAACAATCAATATGTACAATTTATGGTACAACTCCACCCAGCGTTACCCTGGGAAACATGATCAAGATGTGTTCAACGAGATGAAGTTCTTAAATGAGTTTACCGAGATCGGGGTCAATCTATTGTTTCTTGATGCAGCGTATTTTAGTGGGTTCTGTGACACCAGGGCCACGTTAGAATACGTGTGCACTATGCATGCCAATTGTTGCAAAGGTTTAAAGGCCAAGACTCACGACCTGAGAGCAACCCTTGAAGAGTGGATGTTATTTAAATTAGATGTTGCAAAAAGAAGTGAAATGCACTGGAGGTCTCGAGATGAATGCAGAGCTTCTTTATAAGGGAAAATCATGTTAGGCTCTTCATATAAAAATCCAATTTCTTCATCATTCTTTCATATTCATGCCAAGATCCATGTAAGTTGATTTCAAAGCAATTGTGCTGCACTCTTATCCGAGTGCTAAACAAATTCATGTGATCCCAAAAACTTGAAGAAATCATTGATCAAAATATTCCTGTGGCTAAGTGTCATTCATAGAAGATGCTCAACATACTAGACATTTGCAAATATGACCAAGAAAGATATCCAATCAAGGATTTGACAACTTTCAGTAGATGGTAGATATTGTTATTGATATTTAATTTAGGGTTTTATGAGATCTTGGTTTCTTTGTATCGCACCGGTGATAATTGTAAACAGATATCTGTCCAGGAAATTAAACGTTGAAAAATTGGAGTTTACCAAAATTTTAATGAAGGAATTAGCGTTATCCATTCATATTTGGTGCAATTCAACCTAAACCTGTAGGTTAAAGAAAAAGACGTCCAAATGAAAAAGAAGTCCAAATGAAGATTGTATAGCTGAGTAAAATCTTGCACAATTTTGAATGTAACCATTATGAGATGATGCTCAACTCTCTCTGCATCTTTGAAGGTTACCAAAATTGAGGTCACATGAGCTCTTCTTACTTTATTTTCTGTGAAATAAGAAAAAAGATTGAATCTTTTTAATTTGTTTAAGGAAAAAAATTGAATTATTGCACTCAGAGGTACTCTACAACCCAGGGTATAGGGATGTGTAGATGTAATGTGTGTAATGTAAACTTTTGATATGTTGGGCCCAATATATAGAGATGTGTAGATGTAATGTGTGTAATGTAAACTTTTGATATATCGGGCCCAATATATAGAGATGTGTAGATGTAATGTGTGTAATGTAAACTTTTGAAATGTCAGGCCCAATATATAGAGATGTGTAGATGTAATGTATGTAATGTAAACTTTTGATATGTCTCAGTGTATATAGATGTGTAGATGTCATGTGAATAACGTAAACTTTTAATATATTTACCACTTTAATACCATGGGATGAATACCATGAGCCAAATACCATATTTATAAAATAGGTATGGTAAATAAATAAAATATAAATAAACCATATATATGGTAAATAAATAAAAAGGCTTTTTATATTTACTCCATAATCCTATTTATATTTATGAACATCAAAAAGTGGTTTTATTTAGGTGAATCCTGAGCTAAATACCATGGACCAAATTATTATTAATACATGCCAAAAAGCATTATTAACCCTAATATTAATATTAATTCTAATATTCACATTATTATATTATAAAATTAATATTATTAAATTTAATTAATGTTGTAGAAATGTACCACTTTAATACCATGGGCTGAATACCATGGGCCAAATACCATATTTATAAAAGAGGTATGGTAAATAAATAGAATATAAATAAACCATAGGTATGGTAAATAAATAAAACATCTTTTATATTTACTCCATAATCCTATTTATATTTAGGAACACTCAAAAAGTGGTTTTATTTAGGTGAATCCTCAGCTAAATACCATGGACCAAATTAAAGTACACTATATGCATTGCCTATCTCGGGTAACAATAAACATGGAAACGTAAATCTAAAAATAATGTTCAATATTTAACATTTAAAATTTAATCTAATTAATCTAATTTCGGCCCCAATGAAAAATGACTTCTCTCTCCCTACATATATAAATTTAACACAGTGGGCCAAATACCATATTTTTCTATTTCTCTTCCATTTTATATTGGAGGGAAAAGAGAGAGAGGGAGAGAGAAGAGAGATGGGGGAAGAGAGAGGGAGGTAGGAGAGGAAGGGAAAGAGAGGAAGGAAGAGACAGAGGAGGAGGGAGGGAGGGAGATAGGAGGAGAGAGGGAGGGATATAGAGATGGATTTGGAGGGTGAGAGAGGGAGGGAAGAAGAAATACATAGAGAGAGCGAGAAGTGGAGAGAGAGAGGGAGTGACAAGGGAGAAATAGAGAGAGTATGTGTATGTTTGGGAGTGAGATAAAGAGAAAAATAAGGAGAGATTGAGGGAATGGGGGGAGACAGAGAGAGGCAGGGATATAGTAACATAGTTGGAGGGTGAAGAGAGGGAGATAGAGAGAGAGATAGATGTGGAAGAGAAAGGGATAGAGGGGAAGGAAGAGAGAGAGGATGTGAGAGAGTGGAGAGGGAGGGAAAGAGAGATGGAGTTGGAGGGGGGAGAGAGGGAAGATGATTTCTTGCACTTGATGCATTGATTTCAGTGTGGACGGTGATTTCTAATGTAAAATTTGATAGATCAAGAATAATGTAAACTTTTGATATGGTGATTTCTAATCCTATTTGATTACTTGCACTAGATGCATTGATATCAGTGTAGATGTTGGTTTCTAATCTTATTTTCTTACTTGCACTAGGTGCATTGATTTCAGTGCAAATACAAATAATATCAAACTCTGGATCCAGAGTAATGTATTTACATAGGGAGTGAGAAGTGGAGAGAGAGAGGGAGTGACAAGGGAGAAATAGAGGAGTATGTGTATGTTTGGGGGTGAGATAAAGAGAAAAATAAGGAGAGATGGAGGTAATGTGGGGAGAACGAGAAAGGGAGGGATATAGTAACATAGTTGGAGGGTGAAGAGAGGGAGAGAGAGGGATATATCGAGAGAGATAGATGTGGGAGAGAAAGGGATAGAGGGGAAGGAAGAGAGAGAGGTTGTGAGAGAGTGGAGAGAGGGAGGGAGAGAGAGATGGAGTTGGAGGGGGGAGAGAGGGAAGATGATTTTTTGCACTCGATGCATTGATTTCAGTGTGGATGGTGATTTATAATCTTATTTTTCTTGCACTATATGCATTGATTTTAGTGTAGATGTTGAGAGAGAGAGTGTGTGTGTGTGTTGGGGGAGGAAAGAGGATTGGAGGGCAGAGAGAGAGAGAGAGAAAGAGATATAATTGGATTGCAAAGAGAGAGAGAGAGGAAAAGATAGAGGAAGGTAGGAGAGGAAGGATAAGAGAGAGGAAGAGAGTTATGGGGGAGAGAGAAAATTGGAGGGAAAAGAAAGAGAGAGAGAGAGGAAAGACGAGAGAGCGAAGGAGAAAGGGAGGGAGATATAAGGAGATATGGAAGGATGGAAAGATGGAGTTGGAGGGGGAGAGGGAGGGAAGAAGGAATACATAGAGAGTGAGAAGTGGAGAGAGAGATGAAGTGACAAAGGAGATATGGAGAGAGTGTGTCTATGTTTTGGGGTGAGATAAAGAGATAAAGAAGGAGATATGGAGAGTAGGAGAGAGGGAGGGATATAGTAATATAGTTGGAGGGTGAAGAGAGAGGGAGATATATATGTGGGAAAGAAATGGAGAGAGAATAAGAAAGAGGGAGGATCTGAGAGAGTGGAGAGATGGAGGGAAAGAGAGATGTAGTTCGAGGGGGGAGATAAGAAAGTAGATGGTGATTTATAATCCTATTTGATTGCTTGCACTAGATGCATTGATTTTAGTGTAGATGTTGATTTCAATGTATATGAGGAGAGATGGAGGGAAAGAGAGATGTAGTTGGAGGGGGGAGATAGGGAAGATGATTTCTTGCACTCGATGCATTGATTTCAGTGTGGATGGTGATTTATAATCTTATTTTTCTTGCACTATATGCATTGATTTTAGTGTAGATGTTGAGAGAGAGACAGAGAGAGAGAGAGAGTAACACAGTTGGAGGGTGAAGAGAGAGGGAGATATATATGTGGGAAAGAAATGGAGAGAGAGAAAGGAAGAGGGAGGATGTGAGAGAGTGGAGAGATGGAGGGAAAGAGAGATGTAGTTCAAGGGGAGAGATAGGGAAGTAGATGGTGATTTATAATCCTATTTGATTGCTTGCACTAGATACATTGATATCAGTGTAGATGTTGGTTTCTAATCCTATTTTATTACTTGCACTAGATCCATTGATTTCAATATAGATGTTGATTTCTAATCTTATTTGATTACCTACATTAGATGCATTGATCTCAGTGTAGATGTTTTTTTGTAATCTTATTTGATTGTTTGCATTAGGTGCATTGATTTCAGTTTAGACGTTGATTTCTGATTTGATGTACATTGATGGTACATTAATTTTAAAGTGATTGGATTAAGATTGTGCATTGATTTCAGTGTAAGCACACAAAATTATTAACAATGTACATTAATATTTATGTTATAGTAAATCAACCTATTAATATTGAAGAGCAAGAGAGACAATGTATGATGTTTAGTACAATAGTTCAAGCTAAATATTTAAATGGTTTATTATTTCAATTGTCCTTTTCATATAATCGATATGAAAAGATGACAAAACTAACAAGGGTGACAATATTAATAGAAAAAGAAAATAATTTGAGATTGATCACAATGAAGACTATTTGTAATTGATTACATTCTTATTATTTTCATTTTCTATCATTCAACACTATTACATTGTCACTTTGCATTCAAAAAAATTATTTCGTCAGTAAATTTATTAACAATATTTATCATCTCAAAAAAGTGAGGTAGCTAAGAAAATTTTAAAATTAAAATGACCAGATAAATATCAGACATATTTAGCATATATAAAATTATTTATTTATATTATTTGTATTTACATATAATTGATAAAATTAATCATATTTTCGATAGATTTTCCTTGGCCGTGCGCGACTGAAACCAGCCTAGATCCATCTTAACTCTGGATCTATCAAGCACCGAGAGAGATCAAATCTCTCGAGGTGCAAACCTTTCCTCAAGTTTTGCACTCAAAAAAAGAGGTTTGCACCTCTAGAGATTTAATCCCTCTCGGCGCTTGATAGATCCAGAGTTTAAATGGATCTAAGCTAGTTTTAATCTGCAAAGAAAATTTTAGGAGTTAAATTTTGCAAATTAGTTATTTTTTTTATATTTTTGGAAAAAATTATTATAAATGGAAAATATTCATCAAAATATTACCAATTCTAATAATGAATTACATGTTTCTCATTAAATATGTACCTATATTACATATGTATAAATTTTTAAACTAAAATAATCAATTATAATACTATAAATAAACATAATATTTAAATCATTAAAAAATATCTAGCCACTCACCAATTTTAATAATAATAATAAATAAATAAACAAAAATTACAAAAAAAAAAATTAATCCACAATTTAGCTAGAATCATTTTCGAAAAATCACTTCAAAAGTGCCATGGTGTCGTGCTTAAGGGAAAACAACATTTTTTAGTACTCGTAATTTAATTTGTGAATATAAACCAATCTTTTAAAATGTGTACTCGTTATTTATTTATTTACACGTGATAGTTCATTGAAATTGATACGGATTGGTATGGGCGGAGCTAGAATTGGGGTGGAGTAGGGTTTTACAGGCCAACAGGGGTGGCCTCACCGCTAGGCAGGGTATCTGCATGTGGAGTGTTGGGTAGACTTGGAATTGGGTGGGTTTTTTTTTTTTAATTATAATAATAATAAATAACTCTTAATCTAATTTAATTAAAAAATAAACAAAATTTTATTTAAAATAATCAAGCAATTAAATTTTAAATATATAATTAAATTCAAAGAAAAAAAAATTACATAAGTATTTTTTTTAAATAAGTTAAATAAAATTTTGTTTATTTTTTTATATGAAATATAGTGCATACAATATATAGGAGGTGTTGAATGAAGCACTCCTATAGAAACATTTAGTATTGCCTTTGTACTCCATTTTTTTAAAGTAATGATGGATCTATTATAACAACTTTTATGAAAATTCCATGTAATAAAAGTTAATAAAGGGAAAATAATAAGCATGGGTATGGGACACTTATTCCAACCTTAATGTTGGGCAAAACATCCTAGTGTGGGTGTTAATTTGGTTTATTATGGCTAAGGAAATTAGAAAAGGCTTTGGAAAGGCAAAGTGACATTAATTGACATTTTGTTTATGAAAATAATGGAAATTAGGAGAAAATGAAGGTGAAAAGTCACAGGTTGCATGTGAGGAGGAAAATAATGGAAAATGAAGAAAATAGAGGCCTCATTGATAAAAAGGTTTATGGGGATCAGTTGGTACCTTTTGTCAATTCAGTTTTGGAGCTCTCTCTCTATTCTCTCTCTCTCATACTCTTGGACACTCGGAGTTTTCATGGAGCATTTCAGCATTGGATCGAGAAAAGAAAAGAAGGCAAAGAGGAAGCAAAGATCAAGCAAGGAAGAGTAGGATCAAGCAACTGCAACAGGATTATTTTCAGGTATTGATTTTCATGTGTGGTTTGCATGGTATTGCATGTGTATTCTTGGTTCTTTTTATGTCACTGACATGAGTTTTTCCAGGTGTGACAATGTTTTTCGGCCTAACCTAACCATTCCCAGATAACCATGGTGTGATGAGGTTCTCATGTTTTTGGTTGAGCTAGATTGTCAAATGGATTCGAAGTTGAGTGAGGTGGATATCTGAATGAAAGAACACATTGTCTAGTAACCCCTGAACTGGATTGTCGGTTGTGGTTAAGTCGAATAGTATTTTGCCTCGGTGGGCCTAGGAATCCTTGACTAGTTAATGGCAAGATATACGGTAAAGCCTGGAGGTGGGTGCTCTCCATCAGGCCTAGGAATCCCAGGATGGGATATATGGTAAATCCTTGAGAGTGGAGTCTCGTTTCTGGCCTAGTGATCCCTAGATCAGACTGTGGTTTGTGGTAAAGCCCAGAGACTAGGAAATAGGAAATATTCCTCGCGGTGTAGGTGAAGAAATTCGGTGGCATCCATGCTTGTTTTGTCCTAGTGATCTAGTGGAGATCATGGTAAAGTCTGTTATTAAATGTTTATTGTTTTGGCTTAGTGATCTGGTATGGATTACGGTAAAGCCTGGTTTCTATTGATGAGGGTGAGGTGGTTTAGCCTCGGGAATCCCTAGTTGGTTCTTTCGATTTGAGTCCCACATTCATTCTTGGAATATGGCACGGGGGTGATTGGATGAAGAGAGATTTGGCTCAGTCAATCTATGGTCGGGATGAACATGGTAGTCCCATACCGGGTTGGTTTTTTCATTCATTAATGAGAAGTTATTTCCTTCGTATTTTATGTGTAATTGTACTTCTTTATATGTGGATTCTATGGCTGATGTATCCTTGATATTTCTGTTTTTATTATGTGGGTTATAAGCATGTATTATGATAGTGATGATGTATGGCTCTCATCATGGTTTGGTTTGTAAATGAATGAACAATGTATCTATGACCTAATAGATGATAATGCAGCTAATGATATAAGGGAACAATGCTTCTTAAAAATTATCATATAAATATGAGACCCCTATGATAAGATATTTTATTTATACCTGTAGATTACATATGTGTGACATGTCTGACGAAATCTCAGTCCCGGTTGGGGATGGTCGGGCCTAGTCCTAGCGTCAAATTTTGGTCTGCAAGCATCTCCTTGTGTACTTTATGAATTCTAGGAGTTACAGGGATTTATGGGCATAGGTCTAGCCCTAGCCCTAGAATCTAGCCTTAAAATATGTAGTTGCTAGCACAACACTGGGTGAAAAAGTCCACAGTCGCAATGATGTAAGCTTACACATGTGACTGGGAGGTTCCAGCCACACTGTTGCCCTGTCAAGGGAGTGACTGGGGTTTTTATGCTTGAAAAGGTTAGCTTCGTGCAGAGAGTAGCCTTCTGGAAGGTTTGCATGGCTCCTTGGTGTCCCATAAAAGGTGTATAAGGTTTGCGTAGTTGTGTGGTGTTGGTTCCACTTCCTTAAGGTGACCTGGGAGGTAGAATCAGATCATAGTGGCTTCTCATCACATCTACCCTAGTTGGCTAGTTACATGGGTAGATATGGGAGGAGGGTGTTACATTTATCAAGCATGGTAATCATGAATATTTTCTTAGTTGATGTGGTAACGATCGATGGCCCTTTGGACTTTCAATATGCTCCATTGGCGTCATTATGTTTATATTATGATTGCTTTGGTGTCTACGCTCTTTAGAGTGATATATTTTCCTCACAATGGAATAATTTCACTACTGATTAGCTTGCATCTAAATATCACCATCATAATTCAACATTAACTCAAAATACCCCTTGGTATGTTCCCAGTGTTCAAGTACACTCTACTCCACCATAATTGAATTATGTCACATCATATCCTCAATGTTAAATTTCTTCTAAGAAGGGTCATTTGAACTCATGTTTTCCTTTGCAAGACTTGGTCCCAATAGTTGATAGAGTGATTTCTCTAATGGGGGCATGGGATCCTTTGCTTCCCCTTGTTGATTCTTCTAGTTCTCATGATTTCTTGGATGTTGAATTGCCTTCATAGTATAATTTAATTGAAGCCATGACGATGGTTAATTGATCATATTTTCTTCCAAAACTAGAGACCATATTTTTTATATGTCAAAGGAGTCTTTGACCTAAGACTTATAAGGGTTTTATCATAGATAATTGTAAGCCACAAGGATGTGTGGTCCCCTGTACCATATTGTACATATAAGGTATGTGTTTTCCATTTGTGCATTCTATAACACAATATTTTATCAAAGGTTTATATATTGGATGTACTAACTTCTAGCATAGTGTTTCTAATTATGTCTACAAGACTTCGAAGCCATCTATAGGATGATGTTCATGTGTTGATGCACTCATTTGTTATATGTCTATATGCTATTATGATTATGTCTATACATGTATTATGTTGATTTGGTCAATCTTGTAAATGATATATCCTCCCAGAATTACGCTAAGGTACATTGGTTTATTGTGATTTGGTTTAGTTGACTTGAGATGCCTTGGAAGAAGAAATCAAAGATGACTAGAAATATGGTAAACTACAAAGTTTTTTCCTATGAATCACATGAGCAGTGTGATGTTGGACACTCTTCTGACTTAGCAGACACATTGAAAACTTTGAAGGGATAAATAAGGAGTCGTAAGGCGGACAATGACAGAATCATACAGGAACAAGAGAAACAAGTGGAGGTTAATGCAGTACTCCTTCAAAGATTTTCAGAATTGCAGTGACAAGGGCCACTTCATATCAACCATGGGTAGGAGGACAAAACTAATGGCAAATATGGCAGTAGGTCTCATGGTGGTCACATGTCGGATCGAGATGACAGAGTGAGAGATGGCAGGTTGTTGGATACTCCGGATAAGAGAGGTGATGGAGACAGATATTACTCTAGTTCTCTTTCTTATAAGCATTCTAATCGTCATCCTTATCATCCTTACAGGAGGAGTGATAGAGGATACTTGTCGGATGATTTTAAGAAAGAAACGTGTTAATATGAATCTTGATTCGAAGTGTACGAAAAAATACCACTTTAGTTGTGCATAACAAACATCCCTAACAGCAGAAATGACTGTTAATATCTTCAGATTTGCAATTAGATGATAAAGACAAATTCTGCAAAAATCTAGATTTATGCATTATAAGACATTAAACAGTAGGAAAATAAGATTTGCTCCATAGATCCAATAGACAAGACAAGAATATATCCAATGAATATTTTTATTAATGGCACCTGGGAGGAAAACATAAGAGAGTGTTCCCTGTTCTCCTCAATGGGATGGGTTCTTGTAAGTCCTCAGCACTTCAGATTTAGAATTCCTCTCTCTTGATGGTGTAGAAAACCCAGACAAAAATGGAAAAGTATGGCTATGATTATGGATCAATAGCTAGACCAAGTGTTGAGATCCAGAGTGATCTTTAGGCAACAAAATGTGACAAATGAATGGGAAAACCCTTCTATTTATAACAAAATATTGAGTTAGTCTAGAGATTGGTGCATAATTAAAATATTATTAACCAAATCTAGATCCAACTTTTATGGAATATTTTATTATATTTGTTGGAGGGAAAAGGAATTCGACTTGAGTCAAATCCCTTTATTTGTAAATAATAAATAAATAAATGATTTATTTATCATTTTAAGGATGTGATTAAGTAATAATAAATAAATGAATGAATTATTTATCGTTTTAAGGATATGGTTAAGAATAATCAAATAAATAATGATTTATTTAATTATTTAAGGGTGAATTAGTCATATTTAACAAATAATATTATTTAAATAAGATTTAAACAATTATTCTTAAAAAATAATAAGATAAATAATGATTTATCTAATTAATTTCCTTGTTTTGGGTTAAATATAACCAGAAATATTAATTAAACTACTGTTTAACTAATTATTTCTTGAGGAAAATCAAACAAATGTATATTTATTTAATATTTCCTTATTGAGTTTCCTGTTTAGACCATAAACAACTTAATAAAGGTGATTTACTAAGTTATTTTCATAGTGAAAGCATTTTTACTTGGAGTAAAATTGGTCTTACATGATGTACTTGGGTCCATCTAATGATAATAGGTTAGATGACAAAAAACTGGTGTGACAGATTGCCCCCTAGCGTGCAAGCGTTAGGAGCTAATCATATAACCGAAGTACGTTGTAAGAACTCAATCACTAGACATCGAAGGGGAAGTCAAAGAGAGAGAAGTATAAGGTAAACCAAAGTGCTGAAAGACCTAGACCCTGAGGAGGCAACTTGCAGGCGTGAAAAGTATTTTTGATGAGTGAGTACCTGCTATAGGCAGTGGGGGAGGCATACCTATGCCTGCCGAGGAAATAGTACAAACAATAAGGCGCCCAGAAAACCACGGAACGCAATAATTAAGTATATGCTGGCATAAACATGAGCCAGGTGAATGACATAAAAATGAATCCCACATACATATTGTGCCTAGGATAACAGCCAGGACTTGAACAATGATATCTGAGTACATGAGATATAAATGAAACCTAGATGCCCTTGAAAACAGGAAAGGGCTCTAAAAATCTGACTGATGTATGAAAAAAAAGGCGCTGCAAGCGGCTATGGCCGACATCATCAAATGTATGGAGCTGCATCGAAGGCTGTAATGAACAGGTCATCTGAGTGTGTGGGGGGCTACCTATAGGGCCACCCCCTCATGAGGGTTGATACATCTCACACACACCCGGGAATCACCAATGTCAGCTACTGCATCACTGAACCATCGAGTATACGGATCTCGATCATGCTGAAAGGAGTTGGAGCTAAGAAACAATCAAGTCAAAGGGAAATAAGGATTCCCTTTTCTTGATCCAAGGTACCGAACAAGAGTGGAAGATGAAACCAAGGTACACCGCTCTCTAGACCTGTCTTTTGGAATGAATGAGCTGATGTTGACAGAAGGAGGTCCACCATAGGTGAGGCAATAAGGGATCCTCAACTAAGGCACGAGAGAAAATAGTAGAGTGACTGACAGACTGACACCAATGATGATGATGAAATGGGGGGGACTGAGTAGCAAACAGACGACTTCCCTTATTAGATCATAAATGGCATGGATGACCTGGAAGCAACTGACACAATATCATGAGGGATAGGGGACAGTGGGACTGAAGGCCATAATGTGCGACACGAGAGAGGGACCAAGCAATGAATGATGGAGGACTATGGCGAGATGTAAAGGGACTCAGGATAGACTCCATGGAAGCAATGATGACTCAACTCAGATTCTCTAAACAAGGGTGACTCGATAGTGTTGCCACATATGTAAAGGGTCCAAATGCGACCATAAAAGCATGAGTACAATATGGTAACTCACGACGAAAGTCGACACAAGTGTGGAAAAGTATGGGGGCCACATGGTTCCCCCGGTATGAGTGTTGCAAGTGAAGAAATTCAATTTTGAGGAAGGGTGAAGTGGCGCTTCTTGGACAAAATGTGTCTTGGTGAAGTATCAAATCACAAAAAGCTAATAAATACCCATTTGAGGGCTTGGTGAGATCTTTCCAATGGTGTAGACGGTTCGTCAAACTGAGCTACAGTTTTGTTTGCAGTAAGCGAAAGAAAAATCAAGGGTTTTCTTTTAATAAGGCATTTTCCTTCCAGATACACTCATTTGCTGGTGGAGCTATGGTGAATGTCGTGAGGAGAAGAGGCCTTAAATCTTGCTGCGGTTGTAGTAAATGAACTGACCATTGGAATTTTAGATCTATCAGTTGTAGGGAAGATGTCTAATCATAATATTTTGTGTCATTGGGTTGAAAGTTAATCTTAGGTACCTAGAACTCATGAACAGGCCAGATCACACTTTCTTGGGGTCTGCCTTGCAACCTGGGTAGTAGGTACTAGGCAGAAAATTGCTACATGTCCCAGGGAATGACCTGGAAAGTGTGACCTATCAGAGAAAGGGGTTTTCAGTGTTGTTTTTGGCTGAGATCTGGGATTTTTATGGTTTAGGGGCATAGGTTCCCCCAAGCATGTTGTGGACATGCCAAAATGTATTTAGAAAGAGGGCAATATAAACATATTTTAATGATGTGGTGCGCCATTTGTTTTAGGTATGGTTATGAAGTTTGAGAAAGTAAATAGACGATTGCCAAGCTCTTTTGGTACTGCATATATGAATCAAATGGACTTTAAGTTTCTGGGTTGGCATACATGGTGTTACTATCCCAAAGAGAGGATTTTGAGATAATGAACTGATGTTCTCCCAAAAAACCCATAGGTTGGTCAACCACAATGTCTATGAGACTGGGTTTCTATTGTAATATGAATAAATGATGAGGGGTATCATCCCTAGAGTGATCTGAAGTGATATGGGGCTCTAGATGTTCTTCTAAATGTGGAAGAATAATGGGACTAGAGTCGACACGACTAGATTCACTAGGAGAGTGGTGGAGAATTTCTTCTCCTAGTCTCTCAAATATGGATGCCCCCTTACCCAAACATTGGGTGTCAATGTAATGGCCACAAGGTGCATGTGGTTCGAATGTATGAGTTCGATGTAAGGGGGAAAAGATAAAGTTGGGAGTGGTGGCTACTTCCATAATGTCGTCATCGTAATAGAAGATGGGGTGAATGATGGAAGAAAGACCACCTAACATAGTGAAGCTACCTGAATCATCATCATGAGAAGAGAGGTTCACATACGCATCGTCACAGGTGGTGACAAAAGAGTAAGCAGATAACGAATCTACTGATGTTGAGCCCAGGGTGATCGTTGAAGGGAGTTTAGGTGAAACATCAGGGGGAGTCTCCAAGGGGGCTTCCACTAAGGATCTCATGGATGATGATAGGTAGAAAATGGTGGATGAAGGCTCTGTCATCTCGACATTAGGAGAGGGAATATCAATGGGAGCATTCATGTCTTCTGGTTTTGCCGAAGCAAAACGTGCAAATAAGGGAGCGGTGGACTCGTTGTGCTTGGCCTTAAATTGGCGTAAGGCTTCTAAAGAGAAACGATACTCTTTGATGCGAGGAAAAAGGTGAGTGTAGTGGCCATGGAAATCACACAAAGCACAAGGGTGATTTGTGCGCAATGGCTTAAGTTTCGGGATTGAATCAGGTATAGTGGCATATACCTCTGGGATATCATATTCCGGAAATGTCTCATTAACCATGGACTTGAGGTGAGGCAGCTCTGGACAAGTATGGGTGGTGTGGTTGAAAACATCACATAATTCATACTGGATGGTATGCTTTGGAGGCCGAAACGGGGCAGTTTTTTCCGAGGTAGCCTTGTCCTTTGATGCCCCCTTGCAAGCTTTTCCCTTCTTACCCGAAGTGGTCACAATAGGAGGTGTTTCCTGTTGAGGTGAATGAGGCACTGTTGCAGCGGGAGAATTCATAGGGACCGGTTGGACCGGGGTCAAAGCAATATAAGGTTTGGGTTGACCAGGCGGGGTAGCGGCTAGAGGATCGAGGTACCAGACGAGAATCCCAAGGGTCAAATTAGGAAGAGAGAGGGTGGCCATAACAGGTACTGTGTACACTCCTGGTGGGGAGCTCAGAACGGTACCTGACCAAGGGGGTAATGACCAGACAGAATGGCTCCAAGATGGTTAAGGCTGAAAGGAACTGTTCCAGGAGGATAAAGGGGCTCATGAGTACCATCTAAAGGGTAAGGGCCAGGAGAAGAAGGTTCAGAAGGCTGATCAGAGGACATCATGAGAATCTGGTAATTGGAGGAACCAAATGAAAGAGGTGGAGTAGCCACCTGACCTTCAGGTGGTTGGGTAGCCACAAATCCCTGATGTGCATCCACCTGCTCCTGAGGGGGGCGGTAGCTGCTATTGCGGGGGTTGAGAAGGCAAGGGAGGTAGAGGTGCTAATTTTGGAGGAGCTTGAGCACCAAGCTGCAGAGGTGCTAACTTGTTCTACGATATTATCTTCTTCTTTTTTTCTAGGATCCTACAATTGTTCCTGAATTCCCCCTTTATCTACCTAGCCCCCAGCCCAATATTAGGTACAAACTTGTAGTTTCCTACCTGGATAAAAATTTCATAATTTTATTTATATGTAAGTAGTTATAGTAGACATGTTGCTTTTATGTTCTATAAACACACATACACATATACTATTTTGATAAACACAAAGTTGAATCATGAACCAAATAGTTGGTTTAAGGTATTGTGGAAGGTCAAAGAACAAGTGAAAATGGTCATCTTCATATGGTTATTTTGGAGAGATAAGAATCTAACATGGAAAAACCTGCAAAGAAATGGTTGGCAAGGACCGAGCCTATGCATTTTATGCAATGAAGAGTCAGAGGATAATTCCCACCTATTCTATCAGTGTACTTTTGCAAAGGACACTCTAGCACTACTATGCGCAAAATTGCATAGACAATCTCCAGAATATAGGACAATAGAGGAATGCATTAGATGGTGGTTAAAAAGAGGTAAGAACTTCAGAGCTATTCCCATTCTATTCCATTGGTATATTTGGTGCAATAGGAACAGAAAATTATTTGAGGGACAGCCATGCTCTTCTGTAAAAACTTGTTTTCAGATATATAGTTCTTGGGAAAGTCTAAAAATTAGTCAGAAGCCACCAAATGACTTATTAAAAAGATTACGCCCACATGAGGTACATTATTCAGCTGGTTATTTTGATTGGGCATCACAAAATTATATGTGTGGCTGTAGTGCCTGCCTTATGATTTCATCCTCTTGTCAAATAAAATTTACTGGAATGGAGGGGCAGGCACAAATACGAGCGCGGAATGTTTGTGTTGTGAAACCAACTCCAAAAATAGAAGAAAATATATATCAATGCCTTATAAATAAGCCACTTCGAGGGGGAAACCTCCAATACATTACATGAATGAACAATTCTTGGATGACACAAATGACAAAACCTCCTCTCTATATATAGGAGTCCATGGGGCCACAATGTAATCCTAGTCGACCTAACAATAATAATGTAAGGGCATAATAATAACAATATGGGGTTTATAGGGGTATAGAAATAACAATAAGGGGGTTACACTAACAACAATAAGGGACCATACTAGTAATATAAGGACCTAACATGCCCCTCTCCTTCAAAAAGTGTTGTCCTCAATGCTTGAGTAGCTCTGGGTGCTTCTGTATAAAATTCTCATCCTCCCATGTCGAATCTTCAATGGGTAAGTTCTTCCATTTGATGAGATACTCAGAAATTGATCGATTTCGTAGCTGTCGAGTTCTTGTTTCCGTGACTGCTTCAGGTTCCAATATGGTTTTTCCTTCCTCATCAAGTTCTAGAAATATTGTTTGAACTGGAATTTTGTCCCCTATAACATTTTTTAAGCATGAAACATGGAAAACTGGATGCACTCGCGAAGAAGTAGGAAGCTCCAATTTGTATTCCATAGTACCAATCTTTTGCAACACCTTGTAAGGACCATAGTATTTTGGCGATAATTTATTATCCTTCTTAGCTTGCTTGAGGGACATTTGTTTGTATGGTTGTAGCCGTAAAAATATCCAGTATCCTACATAAAAACTTCTCTCGTTTCGATGTTGATGTACTGTTGTTTCATTCGATTTTGTGTAAATTTAGGTTATCATTTAAGAGTTGGAGAACTTCTTGTTGATGCTCGATGTGATCCTCTGCTTTGAACCTAGAATTTTCCCTTAAAGAAGATGTGATGGACGGTGGATGATATCCATAAAGTGCCATAAATGGGGTCATTTTTTCTACAGTATGGAAGGAAGTGTTATACCACCATTTAGCGAGAGGTAACCACTTGACCCATTTTGCTTGCTTATCAAATACAAAACAACGAATATAGTCTTCCAAACATTTATTCACTATCTCTGTTTGACCATCGGATTGATAATGATAAGATGAGCTATGAGCTAGCTGAGTACCCAAACAAGAAAATAATTTCGTCCAAAAACTTCCTGTAAAAATTGGATCTCTGTCACTTACAATAATCTTCGGGTTTCCATGTAGCTTTTGAATTGTTTCCATAAATGCAGTAGAAATTGTACTTGCTTTAAATGGATGAGATAATGCATAAAAGTGTGCATACTTGGTAAGTCTATCAACTACCACCATGATGACACTCCTTCCTTCGGACTTAGGTAAACCTGTGATAAAATCCATTGAAATCTCCTCCCAACGTTTACTTGGAATGGATAAAGGTTGTAGAAGACCTGGGGTCTTAATTGTCTCAACTTTATTTTGCTGGCAAACCAAACATTCGGCCACAAACTTTTGAATATCTGATTTCAGGCCATCCCAAAAAAAATTATTTCTTCACCCTGTGGTAATTTTTTAAAAATCCTGAGTGTCCTCCTAAAGGAGAAATGTGCAATTCCAAAAGAATATTTTGTTTTAGTTGGGAATTCTTGCAAATATATAAGCGATCTTTGTACCATAAGGAATCATTTTTCCAACTAAAAGTATCAGATGTACTAGGATCTTGCTACAACTTTCGAATGAGTGTCCAAACTTCTTCGTCCTTCTTCCATTCATCCCTTGCTTCGGTTATCCAATCTGGTTGGATAATAGAAATGGCACAAAGCAATGCTTCCATCTCTTCATCCTTTCTTGAGAGTGCATCTGCAACAACATTTAGCTTCCATTTTTTGTAGATGATTTCAAAGTCATAACCCAACATCTTTGTGACTCACTTTTGCTACTCTTCCGAAGATATTCTTTGTTCTAAAAATTGTTTAAGACTGTCATGATTAGTTTTTACCTTGAAGTGTCTTCCCATTAAGTAAGGTCTCAATTTCTTTAGTGCATGTAGTATTGCCAACTTTTCCTTCTCATAAATAGCCTTTTGTAAATACTTTCCTTTGATTGAATGAATTTCAAAAGAAATGGGTCTTCCTTCTTGCATTAAAACAACACCAATTCCATTTCCTGAGGCATCACATTCCACAATAAAGGTTTTTGTGAAATCTAGCGTAGTTAAGGCTGGTGCTAGGCACATTGCCTCTTTAAGATGTTCAAAGGCCTTAGTTGCTTCAGGAGGCCATGAAAATGCATCTTTCTTCAATAATGTTGTTATAGGTGTTGCTATTCTCCCATAATTCTTAACAAACTTGCGATAATACCCTGTTAACCCGAGAAATCCTCGCAACTGCTTTATGGTTGTGGGGACTTTCCATTCCTTAATGGCTTTAATTTTGTTAGGGTCTACTTTAACACCCTCGTGAGATACAATATGACCCAGATATTCCACCTTTTGTACTCCAAAGAAACATTTGGATGTTTTTGCATATAATTGTTTCTCCTGCAATAGTTTGAGCACCCTATCAACATGTTGAACATGATCCTTCCAAGACCTGTTGTAGATTAGTATATCATCAAAAAACACTAGCACAAATTTTCTAAGGAAGGGTTTGAAAATGGAATTCATCAAGCCTTGAAATGTAGAAGGTGCATTGGTAAGGCCAAAAGGCATGACCAAAAATTCATAATGACCCTCATGAGTTCGAAATGTTGTTTTCGGAATATCTTCAGTCTTCATTCTAATTTTATGATATCCTAAACGAAGATCCAACTTGGTAAAATAAATTGCTCCATGTAATTCATCCAATAATTCATCGATCACATGAATGGGAAATTTATCTTTAATAGTGAGCTTATTGAGATCCCTATAATATGGACACATGCACCATGATCCATCCTTCTTATGCACCAATACTACTGGAGCAGAGAAAGAACTTTGACTAGGTTGAATTATACCAGCCTCTAACATTTCTACAACCATACGTTCAATTTCACTCTTTTGGACATAAGGATATTTGTAAGGCCGATTGTTTGGAGGAACACTTCCTAGAATCAAATGAATAGCATGATCATGATCACGAATAGGTTGGATTCCTTTGGGAGTATCAAACACCTTATAATGATTGTCCAAGACTCTTTGGAGATCTGGAGAAATAGATGATTTTGATGTTGAAACTTCTAGTGAGCATAATTATGAATTTACGCCTCATTGTTCTTTCTTCAGAAGCTTTGTCATGACATTAGAGCTTATTATCTTTCTTGGCTTCCCTGTGATACCCCATGATTCGATTTCCTTTCCTTCTGAAAAAAAAATTAAGAAAAGTTCTTGAAAATTAAAAGCTACCATCCCCAAAGTTTGTAACCATTATACTCCTAGTACGACATCAGCACCTCCCATTGGGATGGAAAGCATTGGACTATTCAATACATATTCCCCCATGGATAACTTGATATTATGGCATTTTCCAGAGCAATTTATAGTTCCTCCATTTGCAACCATCACTTGACATTTTGGTGTTGGGTATAGGAAACAATTCAATTCCTTGGCTACCTTACAATGAATAAAATTATGGCTACTACTCGAATCAATCAACACTATTACCTTTTTCTTCTTGATATGTCCTTCTATCTTGAGAGTTTGAGGAGTGGTAATTCCTGCCAATGCATTACATGATATGGTCGGACTCATTTCTTCTTCTTCTAGGGTTGCTTCCTGGTGTATATCCTCTTCTTTTAAAGTTTCTTGTTCATTTTCTTCCTCCTCTTCACAATCTATGTAAATTAATTTCTTCTCAGCACACTTATGGCCTTTAGTGTATTTTCTATCACAACTGTAGCAAAGCCATTTTGCTCTTTTTTCTTCCAATTATTGTTGTGTCAACCTTGTAGGTTGTGGAAGTTTAGGAGTAGCAACATTTCCATCTTTATAGATGTGAGTGGTAGGCTTCCTTGTCGCCATAATTATACATTAAATTTTTCTTGCCAACCTGAATGCCTTCTCTAATTAATCTGGTTCCCAAACGCGAACTTCATGTTGGATGTTATCCTTTAAATTCCTTATGAAGACATCAATCCTATGTTCCTCTGGAATATCAGTTACCCTTATATTCAATTTTTGGAAGTCCTCAATGTGCTCTGCCACTAAACCCTTTTGTTTGAGATTGATCAATTGGCTAAAGAAGGTGTTGCTCTTTGTATCCTCATAATGTGCTATCATTTCTTCCGTAAAAATTGACCAAGTGATAATTTTTTTATGGGAGCAAAGCCATCGATACCATACAAATGTATTTTGTTCTAGATGTAAAGTTGCAATGCGTACCTTTTGTGTGTTTTGCACATTATTGAGATCAAAATATTGCTCCATTTGTAGTATCCATGTTATGGGATCCTTGCCATCAAACTTCCTCATATCCATCTTTGGAATATGGTGGTTCTTTAATCCAACATTAGAGTTTATGAAATCACGATTAACACTTATTTTGTTCTCATCATGAGTTTCATCTACTATCTTTTCGCCATTAAGAAACATTTCTTGTATCAACTTTGCCAAACCTTTGATGTCTACTTTTAGGTCATTCTTCATGTTTTCCATTTTTTCATCGATCTTAGCTTCCATGTCATCCATCTTAGCTTCCATGCCAACTTCCATGCCATCCATATTAGCTTCCAAACCATTCATCTTAGCTTCCACGCCTTTCTTCAAACCATCCATCTTAGTTTCCATGCCTTTCTTCAAAAATTCCATTTCATTTTTTGTTGCTCTTTGCGATAGCGAAATTTGGTGCACTTGCTCATGGACTTTTGATATCTCATGTTGCATTTCTTCGTCTTCATGAGTCATATTAGAGTCTTATGAAGGCTTAATGGGTGTTGAATTATTTTTAGGAGGCATTTTAGAACCCAATACTGATATCTATACTCAATAGGCCTTTGGAATCACCTAGAACTGATTTTTCAAACAAGACTTATGCAATTTGAAAAAAAATACACATCTTTTCCTTGACTTTTAGGAGCTCGATATTGAAACTGAATTATCTCTATGATTTCATATCTTCGATATCTAAAATTCGGCCCTGAATTAGTCCTCTGAATCTTCTTTCGAATTCCACAAGTCTGACCTGATTTGGATTCTTGAAGACAAAGTTATGCCCAATCTCCTACGATGACCTAATTATGGACTGGTTCAGTAGATCGAACTTGTACGACCTGCCACGTGTCACTGTTTCCTCCTCATCTCTGAAATTGATATAGCAAAAACTAAAGTATTTGTACTTGCGGCCACTTTTTACAAAATTCCAATCCGATGCTCAGAGAGAGAGTTATGAATATTTTCCCACGATCACCTCTTTGAGATGAAATTAGGGAGCCTGAAAAAGACCTAACTTCCATAGACCATATCTCTGAAAATATTGTGAACCAAGCTCTGAAATTTTGCAACGATGTTCCTCAGGATTTCGTCTTCGCACTCTAAAAATTTCAGCTTCTGAACCTTCATATAAAAAAAACTATAGCGAAAATTCCACGATGACCTATTTGGGGCAGCGAAACCCTAGAATCCAAAGCTCTAATACCAAATGTTGTAAAACTAACTCCAAAACTAGAAGAAAAGAAATATCAACGCCTTAGAAATAAGCCACTTCGAGGGGGCAACCTCCAATACATTACATGAATGAACAATTCTTGGATGATACAAATGACAAAACCTCCTCTCTATATATAGGATTCCATAGGGCCACAATGCAATCCTAGCCACCCTAACAACAATAATGTAGGGGCACAATAATAACAATATGGGGCTTAGAGGGGTATATCAATAAAAATAATGGAGTTACACTAACAATAATAAGGGACTATACTAGTAATATAAGGAACTAATAGTTTTGCACTATGGGGCCTATTGTGGTTTGCCAGTCAGTTATATTTGGAAAAGTTATGGGTTTTCGGGGACTCCAAAATCCTTATTGACCACATGAACTTGAAATCTTCATTAAATCTGGGCTTGCTATCTCACTGGCTTGAGAGGATATATGCTTTAAAGAGGACTTTCCCTTCCATTTCTTTTTGTCATATCTACAGTGAGAAAAACAATGAAGTTGATCGACTATCAAAAAGAGGATTGGACGGAATTTTTGGAGAAATGCATTATGAGTTATTTAACTCAAATGGATCAGGAGCAGTGGGGAAGGTTAATTTCATATAATGTTGGGATAGAGCCTCACAGTTTTTGCATTGGAACGGACTGGATTTTCCCCTCAAAAAGAAATGCGAGTGGGGCATTACTAACTTCATGTGTTGTTTTTAGTGGCTCTGGTCCTGTTTTTTGTATAAACTCAGATACATACTTTATAGTTGTTGTTATGGTACATCTAGAGGGAAGTCTCTATATTACAGAACATTTAAATGTAATGTTTAAACTTATGGCCTTGATAGTTTTTGTCCTGATACAATATATAAACCAGAGTATTTTTCATGTTGAAAAAAAAACCAGAGTATTTTTCATGTTGAAAAAAAAACACACAAACTGACCAATTCTTTTACTATAATGATATCCACTTTTCGATTACATATTATGTATATATAAGTAACCACTTTTGGATTCTTGCAAATAATATTAATAAATATTTTTCACGAATAAATTTTGTTAGATTTAAAATCTCAAAGAGATAGAGGACCTCGAATTAGATAGATTAGATATTAGTATCATCAAGTAAGCTCGCCCAACGTTTAGAGAATATAGTTAAGAGTTTTATAGGGTTGAGAAATTCAAGCACTGCCCACATTTCCTCGCACCAGATACAGAAGCACCTTCGTATATTTATAAACAGGTCGGTAAACAAACTCGCCGTTGGAGACATTTTAGTGTATTAATATTACGGCCAACCAATATTGTAACATCTTACTCTTCTTTTAAGTTCTAAGAGGCATCTTACTGTTGTTTTAAGTTGCAAGAGGGATTAAATTTTTATTAGACTCATATTGACTTTAATATTATATTTGATTTTTAGAATAGTATATTAGTTAGAATTTTGGTTCCAAGAATTTATATTTAGTTAGAATTTTGGTGAAAATGGAATTGGAATATTATATTTAATTAAAATACCAATCTAGCTTTATATTAATTCTTTATTTATCAAATTTCTAGAAAAGATTTACACTTCAAAAATTTAATAAGTCTAGAAAATTTGTAAGTTTAGAAAAGATTTACACCTCAAAAATTTGATTCCTCTTAATACTTAATAAATCTCTAATTAAAATAAATTTGAACTATATAATGACATAGTATATAATACTTAATTAAATAAGTATTACTATTACTTAAATCCCCTAACTAAAAAAATTAATCTATTTTATAAATATATATTAAAATTTTAATTATATATAATGCTATGGTATATAATATTTAATTTGAATAGCTATGACTATTACGTAAATCCCATAACTAAAAAAAATTGAATCTATTTAATATATATATATTAAAAATTTAGTTTTCTATCGATTATATATTTTAAAATTCAGCTTTATCCATTTTCTTGCGCAGAGAAAGCGAGTGATCGAGTCTCTGCAGCACCAAATTGTATTTTTTTCTCTCGAAAGAAAAAACATACAACCCACTTTTTTTTATATTTCTAAAAGGTTTTAAACTACAGCACCGATTTTTTTTTTTTAAACTACAGCACCGATACTTATGTGCTTTTTCCTAAATATTGAAATTATATTCCATAAAATCAGTTCTAAGCTTTTTACTAAGTATTGAAATTATATTCTATGATTTCTCGTTCTGTATTTTTAATAATATTGAAATTCTTAATTCACTTTATATATTTAATTTTTACTCTTTACTCAAAATGTTGAAATTCTTACTTTACTTTATATTTTTAATTTTTACTTTTTGCTTTATGTGCTTTTTACTAAATATTGAAATTATATTCCATGAATTATAGTTCTGGGCTTTTTACTAAATATTGAAATTATATTCTATAAATTCAAGTTCTGTTTTTTTAATTCATTTAGTAATATATTTTTATCTAGTTTTTACTTTTAAAAAAATTGTGAAAACTCATGGTTTGAAAACGGAATAATTCTATTTTTTTTAATGCAGATTCCAAATTCTTTACTCATAATTAAAGAAACCACACAAAAATGACAAGCTTGGACCTTTTTCTTGTTTTTATTCTTTTTAGAGAAAGTCATGCTGTCACTGATTATTTTCTGATGTGTTGGCTCTCATACCTAACTGGGGGAAGTTGGGTATACTCTCTCTCAGGGAAACTTGCTTTAGGGTTTAAGAAATATGGCTGCAGAAACTCGGCCCGCTGTGGATCAGGTGTGTGGAAAGTGGAGATATGGCATTACAGAAGCCCATCAGAAAATTAATATTGTATTCTGTATATGTCTGGTCTTTGTACTTTCGTTTATAGCAGTTTCAAGATCCGGACACATTTTCACACCAGGCTTTTGGTTTACATCAGAAATCAATACTTTTTCGGTAAGAAATCAATCTTTTTCGGTGAGAAATCAATACTTTTTTTGGGTGAGATTATTAATTTATTGTAGTATTTCATATTTATTGTAATAAACATTAATTCATGATAAACATCAAAAATATATATGAATTATATTAATTGTAACAGAAACTAATAGAGCGCCCACTGGTTAGCAATAATGCAAAGAAACAACCATGATATTTTCACTTTTTGAGTCACGAAAATATCGAAATGACTACTCAGGTAATCTAAGCAAGAGGGTGTACCAAGTTTCCGTGAACTACCATATACACATTGGTGATCAAATGAAAGAGAAATGACCAAGGACTTGATGTACGTGTAGGTAGTCTCCCCGAATGCTATGTTCGGTGTATCACGGTTACAGGGCGGAAAATTCAGCTTCCTATGGATAAAGGATTTGAAACTATGAGTTTCTCCCTTTATATACGCAATAGTATGAGGAGCACAAGTCCATACTAGTGTTGTCTAAAGCCAGGTGGCAAACGAAAGCTACTAGGTTTAATGACGTTAGAACACATCACTAGCCTAGACCTCTAAAATGTTTGCGTTAGGTTCCAATGCTTCCTTAGATTTATTGAATTAATTTTAAGGTTGATCTTGAATTAATGTTTCAGTTTCAAGGCCCTACCGAATGGGATCTCAAATTCTTGAATGCATGCTATATGAAAAAGAACACCATTTTTCGTTCGATGAATGCTAACTAAGAGAAGGATAGAGATCTTTCACAAAGTTTGAAACAATGAAATCATAAGAAGAATTTCACTAATGCATCTAATATAACCAAACGAGAAATGAAAAACTCTTTCCTAGTTCAATAAGAGTTGTTTATGCAAAAGAAATTTTCATTTTCGATGAAAACGAAAGAATGAATTCTTTTGTTTTTGAATGAATGAAGAACACAATGCACTATTACATTAAAAAGCAAAGCAAACACAAGTTTGGATCATTACGAATGTATAGATCTTAAAATGAATAATTCAAAAGCAATACAGACATAAAAATGCACTCAAACCAATGATGCTCTCTTTCAAACAAACAGAAAGCTTTCAAAATGACCCAAACAAGCAATGTGATCTATGCTCGAAGTGACGAGAAGGAGATTCAAACAGAAATCAAAGTGATCATTCAACAAATCGAAGACATGAAGGATCAAGAAAGACTAACACAATCGATCAGGGAATCGAACTGAAAAAAAAAACAGAAAGACTTGAACTTCAATCAGAAGGCTCAGTGAGCAAAAGACACCTAGAAACCCTAGGGCTATGAACTTCACCGATGACACAATGGACAAACAGTTGAGAAGAACAAGCTTACAATAGTCAAAACAAGCCCAAAAGACCAATTGAAAATCAAAGAAACAACCCAGAATCAAGAACCACTGACCAAAAACTTAGGAGAAAGTTCAAACCAAATCCTACAGGATTCGGCGCGACTGTCAGGTGGTAATCCGCGCCAAACAAGGGTTGGCGCTATTGCAACAAATGAAACAAGCGCCAATTGGCACGAATGTTCAAAGCAAACCTGTGCCAAGCCAGAAAAATATGGGAAAAGGAAAAAGCCAGTGAGCAGAGGTCAATCTTGACACTCTGGAGCTAAAAAAGAGGATTCCAAATAGTCAAGCGAGCCAAAAAAGACAGACAGGCGATCAAATGACTGAACTCGAGTCGACAAGGCAAATTCCCAATGAACAACAAGACGACAAACTCACATTGTTCCCCAGTTGAGTCGCCAATTTTTTGAGTAGGCAAATCCTCTCTAAGGACAGAGACGTTCCCTCTAGCCCTAGAGTGGGTCTAGAAACAAGGGAACAAGCTAATGTGTAGGTTCCTAGTTAACGAATGACATAGGTTGGGATAGATTGTCCTACCCATAGTCTAACACGATTTTCGTAGTTGTAGCAGTGGCGGCCTCTTGATCTCTGTCCCGGCAAGTCATGGTCCTTCAGCGATGTTACTAGGATTCCTGCACAAATATCAAAGGACAAAAGTAGCATACGAGACAATGATTGCATTCATAACTAGCTAATCAGTCAAGGAATATTAAACACATTGCGTAAAATAAACCATATTAACACAAGATGGGAACCAGACATTAGTCATGTATATATAAATAAAAAGAAAGAGATTATAACCGGAGCCTTGACGTCGCAGCCTCCTTTAGTGGGTTCAGTCGAAGCGTGTCTCGAAGGATCGTTGGGGAATTAGGACGAGGCGAGGACACAAGCCTAATCTCTCTCTCAACAAACGTCTCTTTCTCTGCTCTATCTCACCAGCGAAATATTGAACAAATCCTCTTCAGCTATTCAGTTGTTCAGCTAGTGTATTAATGGGAGATAGCTTTATTTATAGAGGGAGAGGAGGAGGTTGGGATCCCTACAAAGGTGGAAGGGAGGCCTTATCCTTTGGGAGGTTCCACCAAAAGGTGGAAACAAGAGACCAAAGGAGGGTGTTCGTGGTTATTCAATCGAACCACCCAAGCTGACTCGCCCACAAATTTGTTAGCATGGAAACTTCGCTTCTATATTTAAAAAACATTCCAAAAACATCTTGGCACGAGTAGCTCACTGGGACAGAGCACCAATGGGCACGGGGCCCAATGTTAATTTTCCTCATTGGCGCGAGGGCATAATGGTATACCAACGCCAACCCAAAAACATGTGTTTCTAATGGTCTTCTCAAGGAATTTTCAACAGAAGGAATGTTGTCCTCATGGCAAAGGATGCAATGATGGTCTTTGCAAGGCATGACACTTCATACAAGTCACAATAATGGTCCTCCAATGTGTCATATGGGGATTGCAGGGACGATGAAAAAATGTTGTGTAACAGTAGTGCAGTGTACATACGGTGTTGTGTGCATGTTGGATATGTAGTGTTGTGTAAGTATAGTTTTGTGTGCATGATGTACGTATGGTGTTGTGTGCATGATGTACATATGGTGTTATATACATTTGGTGTTGTTTGCATGATTGTATATGTGGTGTTGTATGCATGTGGTGTTGTGTACATGTTGTACAAGTGGTGTTGTGTGCAGGTGGTGTCGTGTACATGTCGTACATGTAGCATTGTGTACATATGGTGCCATGTATATGTCGTGCATGTGGTGTTGTATACATGTGGTTTTGTGTACACGTTGTATAGGTGGTGCAGTGTACATTTGGCATTGTGTACACATTGTGTAGGTTGTGTCGTGTACATGTGATGTTGTGCACACGTTGTGTAGTTAGTGTTGTGTACAGGTGGTATTGTGTACATGTTATGCATATGGTACTAGTATACATTGGGTATCGTGTGCATGACGTACATGTTACGTTGTGTACATGTGGTATTGTGTGCATGTTCTACATGTTTCGTTGCACACAGTTGGTATTTTGTGCATGTCGTACATGTTGTGTTGCGGGATGTTGTACTACATATGTGCATTATGTAATCGTGGTATCATGACATGCGTATTTTTTGTGTTGTACTATGTATATGTGTATGTGTTGTGTTGTATTGTACACTAGTTGTAGATGTATGTGTTGTATGTTGGTGTAGATGTATGTGTTGCGTTGTATTGTACACCGGGTGTAGGTGTATGTGTTGTATGTCGGTGTAGGTGTATGTATTGTTTCGTATTGTACACTGGATGTAAGTGTATGTGTCGTATGTCGGTGTGGGTGGATGTATTATATGGTGTTGTATGTCGTATGTGGGTATACGTGTTGTGATGTACACTATGTCTATGTGTATGTGGTTGAATAGAAGGCATTGGGTGTTTGTCAGGTCTGGAAACCGATCTGGTGTGTGTACATAAACAACAAAGGAAGAAATAAGGAACGATGAAGGATAAGTAACGGTAATTTATTTGAGTTCTATTATGCATGTGATCTATGATTCTAACTTATGATAGTTGCATGTGATTTATGATTATGGTTTATGATGATTGCATGTGATTCATGATTTTGACCTATGATGGTTGTGTTTTGAGCTAACCAGATGTGATATGTTTATACATGATGATTTGATTGAACAACTAGTTTTACTTATGTTACAGGAAGTAAACAAGATTGAAAATGTACCCTATTGACAAGCTACCAATGAGGTATGATTTGAATTTATTTCAACTGATTTTGAATATAATGGAAGTTAGGTGCTTGGTACAGGAAAGCATTTAATTCTCGATTTCTAATTATTGAAACCAACTACAAGAACTAGTAGTGCAAGTAAAAGGTATTGGAACATGTAGCAGTATGTTGGTACACTGGTACCCAACCATGCCCATTGATTTCCATGAGCATACTATGACCGGTATGATGGTTTTGAGGCAAGTATGTGCCTTGGTTTTTGTATCATCTGATGTGAGGAAGCCTTTCTAATGGACATGCTGCCTGAGATGGGGATGCCAAAGGAACTTGGAAGGTGTGTGACTGCATGGAAGGGAGTGACCGAATTGCCTGAGGGACTCTGTAGCAGAGAAGGGAATGCCAAGGATGAATTTGTTTTTTGGTCATTAGTTTTTCCAAATGGAATCACATTCACATTAGGAATGTGCCCTGGAAAAATGAGCTGGTAACTGTTCACTGAGAGTAAAAGTGGCGCAGGATTGTAGCGTTGGAAATTTGATGCATATCTGACTTCGACAATGGATTCTAGACTTTATGGGAAGGAGGTGAATCATGGTATTACTTTGAGGGTGGAGGTGTGAGCCTATGGATTCCCTTGTTGCTAATATGGGCATCATATATTTCTATTTTTTGGTGGATCAAATGTGTATATGTGTATATTATAGTAAATATTGTATCGAGGTGGACTTATAAAGCTCCATAGACAGTATGATTATTTTTTGGTTGAAGAAAATGTGGTTTTTATTGTAGATATTGTAATGAGTTTTGTTATAAAGCTTCAGTAAACAATATGTTTTTCATGTTTCAGCAGTGATCATTGTAAATATTGCAACGAGTTGAACATTGAGGATAGTGTTCCACCAAGGGGGAGGGTTCTGTAATAGCCCTAGTGAAAATTCCATGCAATAAAAGTTAATAAAGCCAAAATAATAACCATGGTTGATGGGACACATATTCCAAGCCAAATGGTGGGAAAAACATCCTAGTTGGTGTTCATTTCAGTATTTATGGCTAAACGAAATTGGAAAATGCAATGCAAAAGGAATTGGAAAGGCATGATGCATTAATCAGCATTTTATTTATGAAATTAAAGGAAAACAGGAGAAAAGGGAGGTGAAAGGTAACAAGTTGCATGTGAGGAGGAAAATGAAGGAAAATAATGGGAAATGAAGAACATAGATGCCTCATTGATAAAAATGCTTCTAAGGATCAGTTGGTAACCTTTTTTTAGTGCATTTTTTGAGCTCTCTCATTATTCTCTCTCTCTCATACTCTTGGATACTTAGATTTTTATGGGAGCACTCTTGGAGATTGTGGATACTTGGTGATTTGGAGCAAGAAGGAAAAGGAAGAGCAGGAAAGCACAAGCGGACATCGGGATCAACATCTAGAGCAGGTTTTGAGTACAGATATCAAGTTGCATCTATGTTTTCCTCACTATTTTTGGCATGCATGGTGTATGCATGTGTATTTTCCTAGCCTTTCCATTTCTTGGATAGCCATGGTGTTGTGGGTTTATCTCCATTGTTTTTTTCTAGTTGGTTCTCATGATTCCTTTAGGTGTTGGGTTGAGTTATTAGTTCATGGAGCCTTGGTTGGACAAAACGCTCTAGAGCCTGATAGACAGCTATTGGGTTGAGTTACTAGTCCTTGAGTTTTGGTTGGAAAAGCACTCTAGAGCCTTAGGTGGGTTGAGTTACTAGTCCTAGAGCCTTGGTTGGAGAAATGTTTTGAAGCCTGGAAATAGCTGGGGTTGAGTTACTAGTCGTGCAGCCTTGGTTGGAACAAACACTCTGGAGCACTGGAGCAGCTTGAATAGAGACCAATTCGTGATGGTTGTGATGTCTAACCGTGAGGTGGAATCACTGGTTGAGGGTTGAAGTGTTTTTTCCTTTGGAAGCCCTGGATCTATTTTGAATGATGTGTTTGATGAGATCCCGCATTCATGCTTGAAATATGGCACGGGGTTGATTGGTTGAAGTGAGATTTGGCTTAGCCAATCTATGGTCAGGTGGAAAATGGTTGTCCCATCTCCAGTTGGTTTTTAAATTCAGTAATGAAGAGTTCATTCCTTGGGTATTTGGTATGAAAATGTATTGGTTTCTATGTGGATTCCATTTTTGTTGTATCCATTGTATTTCTATGTTTATTGTGCTGGTTATAAACATGTATTTGATCATTGATGATGTATGGCTCTATATATATTTTTACTTGTAAATTATTGCACAATGTATCTTTTATCACTAAGTTGGTACAGATGGGCTTCTCCACCAAACAACCTAGAGTAACTCTTTCAAACCAACTTCTGACTGAAAATTAGCCTTTTCAACCTAAGAGGGCTCTCTCAAAAATTAAATATGATTTGTTCAGATATTATTCACTCAGATGGATAACTCTGTAATAGTGTTTTGAATGTGGTTGTATGCAAGTGAAAAATATATAGGGTTTACTAACATTGGGCTTATGGAGTCAGTGCTAGGAAATTCAGTGACATGGTTCTCCTTGTGGAAGCTGAGGCATGTAGATGTTTTAATGAAAGGACACCACACACATATATACAATAGCTTAATTATTAAAATAAGTCAGAGCATGATGTACATGAATTCTGAGTAATCAAACGTTAAGATACTGAAAGAAAAATAGCAAGATACATAGGAAAAATGCTCATGAAAACACCAAATGAATCTCAGGTGAAGAAGAAAGCCCACAACCATTGTATATTACTGATCAGAAAAATTTTACAATAGTAGTAGTGTAAAATAACATCCTCCAACCTTGAATTCTTCGAAATTCTGCCTATTAATACGCCTTAGTCACCTTACATTGGATCTGCCTACATGGCTAGATCATCGAAATAATTTTTTTGACACCTATCTTAACAAGAAGAAAAATACATGGGAATGAAAATGACACCTACTGACTTTATGACTTAGAGACCTACTAGGATGTAGGAATTTACAGGGTAAGTTTTGTAGATCGAGAACCAAAGGTCACCACTCACAAACAGATCACAAATCAGTACACCAGTATAATCACATGGTTAAAACCCTCAAAGAGGGAAACAGTCCATGCCCTGAGCCAACGCGGCCACTTCAGGAAATTTATTAATATAAAAAGAAAAGTTACATATGTTTCTCTCATAAATGGTTACCAGACAAATGACCCTCCATGCTCTTTAAATAGAGATCATGGACCAATCAGGTGTTAAGCCACGGATCAAGTGTCGTTAATATTGAGGTGAGAGATAACCATTGGATCACTAAAAATCGTGACTGTTGGATTATAAGTTACAAATGTACATGGTAAAGAAACACACTTTACCTAACTCTACACTAGACTAAGTTATTCTTAACTATTTCCTATGTGTAGGAATATCCTAACATCCCCCCTTAAGAACAACTTGGGATAGGATTGAAGGATTTACAAATATGACACAAAAGAAGCCTATTTCCTATGTGTCGAAATATCCTAACATCCCCCCTTAAGAACAAATTGGGATAGGATTGAAGGATTTACAAAAGTGACACAATAGGAGAAGGAAGGAGGCATTAGAGCCTATTCCCCCTTAATGACAACTTTCCTGAACTCCAAGCATGGATCAAAGTTTGGTAAACTTTACTTCTGTGAGAGCCTTTGTAAATATATAGGCTACCTGATCATTGTTTGGACAGTACTGCACTTCAAGAACACGATAATGAATGAGCTTTCTGATGAAGTTTATGTGGATTTCAATGTGTTTCATATGCTGATGTTGAACTGGATCTTTACATAGATGAATGGCACTCTGATTATCACACCAAAGTGTATTTGGATGTTGCTGATGAAGACCAAATTCAGACAGGATCTGATGAAGCCACATGGCTTCCTTGCTGGCTTCAACTACACCACAATACTCTACTTCTGCTGAAGAAAGGGAGATGGCACTTTGTTTCTTACAAGACCAAGTAATAGGTCCTGAACCAAGAGTGAATACATATCCTGCAGTGGAATTCCGATCATCAAGGTCACCAGCCCAATCAGAATTAGTGAAACCAATCAACAAGGGAGATGCTCCTGCACTATAATGAATCCTGAACTGAACTGTACCTCGAATATATCGAAGTATTCTTTTAGCTGCTTTCCAATGACTTTCATGAGGTTGGTACATAAACCGAGCGACAAGAACGATGGCAAAGGAAAGGTCAGGACGGGTATGGGTTAGATACAAAAGTTTCCCAACAAGTTGACGATATAAGGTAGCATCAACTTTAGGGGTAGTACAGTTGATTGAAAGCTTCACTCCAGATTAAAAGGGAGAAGGGGCAGGCTTACAGTCTTCCATGTGAAAGTGGTGTAGAAGATCACAGGCATACTTGGACTGAGAGAGGGTAATGCCTTCCTTGGATTGCAAGACTTGAAGACCAAGGAAATAATGCAAGTGTCCTAAGTCTGTCATTTAAAACTTATTTTTGAGGCTAGACTTCACATGGTTTATATGGTTTAGATCACTACCAGTAAGGATAAGATCATCAACATAAAGAACAAGGATGGTGAAGGAATTACCCACTTTCTTGGTGTACACAATGTTGTTAGAATGACACCTAGAAAAGCCATTATATAAGAGAAATCTATCCATTTTGGCATACCAAGCCTGAAGAGCTTGTTTGAGACCATAGAGAGACTTCCTAAGGTGACAAACAAGGCTGGAGTCTTTTTGGATAAAGCCAGGGGGTTGTTCCATGTAGATTTCTTCATGCAAATCTCCATGTAAGAAGGCAGATTTAACATCCATCTGATGGACTTCCCATTTAAAGGAGGTAACAAGGGAAAGAACAAGGCAGATAGAATTCATTTTGGCAACAGGGGAGAAGGTTTCAGTATAGTCAATGCCTTCAACTTTTGAAAAACCTTTAGCAACAAGACGAACTTTATGTCTATCCACTTTTCCATCTAGTCCAAAAAAAATTTTGTAAACCCATCTGCATCTCAGAAGTTTTATTCCTTTCGGAAGAGGAACAAGATCCCAAGTATTGTTTGCCAATAAGGAACGATACTCTTCATTCATAGCTTCATCCCAATTTGGATGACCGGAGGCTTCTTCAAAGGTTTCTGGATCAATTTTTTCTGGAACTTGTGCCAATAAGGAAGAAGCTCTTTCGAACTGAGAATGTGTACGTCGTCGATCGGCAGGGTCACCTGCAAGAGAACCTACTGCATCCCGAGTAGAGCAGACCCATATTGGAAGCGGTGGAGTATAAGGAACAATTTCACGAGTTGGAGGAGGATTTTCAACCTCACTGTCATCATCTGAACTAGAAGGAATGCTATTAAAAATAGAAGAGAGAGAGAGAGGTGGCACCTATGCCGAATCAGGCTCACAAGCCGAAGGTGGCACACCTACCGAACTAGGCTCGTAGGCCGATATATTTTCATCAAACTTTACATCTCTTCTAATGATTATATTTTTGGATTTTGGTTGAAGACGTCTATATCCTTTGACATCTTCAGAATATCCAACAAAAATACATTTTTCACTCTTAGGTTCTAAGGCTTTATGTTTTGCATCTGGAATATGGGCCCAAACATCACTTCCAAAAACACGAAAGTGACTTACATCTGGTTTGATTAAGCTCCAAGCTTCTTCTGGAGTTATATTCTTTAAAACCTTAGTAGGAGTGTGATTTACTATGTAATTTGCACAGTTAATGGCTTCTGCCCAAAAATTGAGACCAAGTCCTTTAGATTGAAGCATACAATTAGCCATTTCTTTTAAGGTGCGATTATTCCTTTTGGCTACACCATTTTGTTGTGGAGTATATGGAACAATATGTTGCAATTGAATGCCATGCTCAATGCAAAAGTTGATAAATTTGTTGTTAACATATTCGCCGCCATTGTCTGATCTTAACTTAAGAATTTGATGTCCAGATTGTTTCTCAACAAAGGCCTTGAAGGCCAAGAACATGTTAAAAAATTCACTCTTGAGTTTTAAGAGATATACCCAAGTGCATCGAGAAAAATCATCAATGAATGTTAAGAAGTACTTGCAACCAGAGAAAGAAACAACGGGAAGAGGACCACATAAATCACTGTGCACAAGCTGCAAAGGGGCTGAAGCGTGCCAAGAGGCATGTTTTTCAAAACTGTCCTGATGATTTTTACTGAGTACACATCTGAAGCAAACACTATTTCGGCAAGATACCATAGGAATGCCCGTCACCATATTTTCCTTACATAGAGTTTGAAGAGAGCGATAGTTTAAGTGACTAAATCACTCATGCCAAAGTTTGCTCACATCATCATTATGAGCAACAAAAACCGAGGGAAGAGATGATGACCCAAAGTTTTCAAACTTATACAACCTTGTGGAATCATCAGCAATGCCATTAGCTAAAATATGTTTAGGATCTTTGAGTTTATTGGTTACAACATCATGAGGTGAGAATTCTACTATTTTCCCTTCACCTGAATGAGTTATTTGATAAATAGATAGAAGGTTACATGGCAAGGTAGGAACACATAGTACATCATTAAACTGACCATTATCTAGATGAATGGTTCCAGATCCTACAACACTAAGAGATCTATCATCACCAACATAAATATGTTTGGTGTTACAATCATTTAAAGAAGAAAACATGGATTTAATTTTAGTCATGTGGTAAGAAGCTCCAAAATCAATGAGCCACTCATGAGAAGGAGAAGAAGAAGATACATTTAATGCATAACCAAATATTGATGCTTGACAACCACAAGCAAAAAGTGCCATGCCTAAAGATGAAGGTGAAGAGTGCTCCAAATTCATGTTGTGCTTCTTCATTACTACTCCTAAGGCTTCCATCTTCTTAAAACATTTGGACTCTATATGGCCATCCCGATTGCAAAAGTTGCAATGTCTATCTTCCTTCTTCCCTTTGTTTTGATTTGCCTTATTATTTTGGTGATTTGATTTTTCAGTTTGCAGATGAAATTGCTTAGGGCCCTTGTTTGGTTTAGGACCATATTTTTTAGGATACTGCTTCTTGGGATTATTTTGATATGGTTATTTTTTGGCTACTAAGGATTTCTTAGAAGCGTTTCCAGCAATGATAAGACCAAGGTGTAAAAGTTTTTCTTGTTCTCTTATCAGAGAATCACAAAAGGCATCAAAAGAGGGATTCTTGTAGGTGGTTCCTGAAGAAATGATGGCTTCTCTGGTGGAATGGAAGGTGGAAACAAATACAGAGTATGCAGGACCAATCTTAGCAATAATGCAATATATGAGGCTACCATCTTCCTTTTTGACCTTACACCCTTCTAAAAGAAGTCTAAGGGTCTTAAATTTGGACAAAAAGTCTTCAATAGAGGAGAAGTTATTAGGGTCCAAAGTAAGCAACTCATTTTCAAGTTGGTGGGTCCTGATTTGATTTTGAATGCCAAAAACATTATTTAGCTTTTCTAGGGCTTTATCAGGGGTGTCAATGTCAAGCATGTGAAATCGAAGATCTTGAGCAATGGACGTTCCTATCAACCCTCGTGCTTTATCTTGTTTATTTTCCCATTTAGGAACTTTATCATCATTGGAAGGTTTAGTTTCTTGACCTGTGGCTATTCTATAAAGCCCTTTACTTCTAAGTATATCTAGCATGTGAGGTAGCCATTGGAAATAATTGGTGTTGTTAAGAATAACTGGGCATGCACTTTTCATTTTTTTTTAAGAAATGAAGATGAGAAAAGCTGAAAATAACTGCTCCAATGGAAATATCTTGAAAAATTAGGCCGTTTCAAAAAAAACGGCTTCCAAATGAAGAATTTATGCCTTTTGAAAAATCTGAGTTGTAGATGCCGAATAATTACGAGAACGGGATGAAGTGCGGCTTTTTAAAAAAAAATTCCGCCCCTTTGAACAAAATTTTTTTACAAAAGAAGCTTGAGAAGCAGACTTGAATCCAAGACCTTTATTCTCATAAACTAACCCCTTACCAAGTGAGATAGTAAAAGGATCACGTTATTGTATGAAAGGAGGAAGGGTTTTTTTTTTTTTAAACTCTTCGGTGTGCGTGCCTTTTCCTGCACAAAAACCGAGCAAAAAAAAACAAATGCAAAGCCTTAGAGAAAAATGTTAGATTTTCAGTTAGCCTTACCAGAAACTATCACTTTTTTCACTAAGTCTGATTTCCCGAGATCGCACAAAGACGCGGGGAAAGAGCATACATAGCAAAAAAAATCCCTTTTTCCTGTTTCTGATTTGTCGAGATCGCACGAAGTGCACAGTAAAGAGCATACACAGAGAAGAGGGTATAGATCCAGCAAATAAATAAAACCTTAATACCGAAAAAAAAAAAAAAAAAAAAAGCAGAACTATTAACAAATATAACTGCAAAATAGATGCTTTATACCTCCAGATCTAAACTGACATAACTTGGGTAGCCGGAAACCTTTTTGCATGAAATGAAAGGTGTTCCTTACTGTAACAGATGCTCCTAACACAACCGAGCAGTTCTCCAAGCCAAAAAATGTACATAAATAGTAGATCTACAAAATGGAATTCGCATGCAGTCAAACCAGCTTCGGATTTTGATCAACAATGGACGCAGCCCTCAAAAAAGCTCTGATACCATGTAGGAATTTACAGGGTAAGTTCTGTAGATCGAGAACCAAAGGTCATCGCTCACAAACAGATCACAAATCAGTACACCAGTATAATCACGTGGTTAAAACCCTCAAAGAGGGAAACAGTCCACGCACTGAGCCAACGTGGCCACTTCAGGGAATTTATTAATATAAAAAGAAAATTTAGATATGTTTATCTCATAAACGGTTACCAGAAAAATGACCCTCCATGCTCTTTAAATAGAGATCATGTTCCAATCAGGTGTTAAGCTACGGATCAAGTGCCGTTAATACCGAGGTGAGAGATAATCGTCAGATCACTACAAATCGTGACTATCGGATTATAAGTTACAAATGTACATGGTAAAGAAACACACTTTACCTAACTCTACAGTAGACTAAGTTATTCTTAACTATTTCCTATGTGTCGGAATATCCTAACATAGGACTCTTCCACTTATTTATTACATTCACTAACTGAAAATACTGCATTATTACATCAAAATACTTAAGTTCTCGAGTGGCACTAACCATAATCAAGGCATAAATACCCCCACTAAATTAAGAAACTAATCATCCTATTTTTAAGGAAATGGTGCATTGGGGGAATTTTGAGGTCTAAAATGGGCCTCCTAAGGAAATAATAAAATAATAGCTAAACCAATAAAATAATATTTATGAATTTTCAATTCACTTTTTGCACCACAATCCATGTAACCATAGTTAAATTCAATTCAAAAGTTGTACCAAAATAAAATTAATAAAAAATTTGTATTGATGTGACTATAAATAAGAATGAGTTTTTCAAGAAAAAATCATTATCATTGAACAACTAATGCATTTGTCCTTTGTACTTAAATAACTTAAATAAAATATAAATATAAATTTATAAATTCTTAATTATTATATGCTATTAATTAAAATTTATATTATTTAAATTGTATAATAACATGTAATTAATATACTATATAAAAATAATATAATATAATATAATATAATAAATGTATAGGAATATGCATTGTTTCTTTCAAGAAATATGAAATGACAATAATATATTTTTATTCAAAAAGTGTGAAATGAAATTTATTATGAGTATTTTACTTTGACTTTAAAAGTACTTAGAGCACTACCATGCTTAACAATGAGTTTTTATCCACCATTGAGAATGTGACAAATAAGTACCTTTAACTCAAGCAATGCCACCTCAACCATTAGGGATGATGTCATCCCTTAAAATGTGATTGGTTCTCATAAAGTGAATTTTGATTGTACATTTTTCCTAGGAGATCCATTTTAGACTTCAAAATTCCCCTAATGTCATGATATTTGTTGATTGTCTTCATGATGAGCTGGTGAACTAGACAGCCTTGTCGAAAACCAAAACTTCACCAGAATATTCCATGGATACTCTTTAAACTCTCCACGTGGCTAGCTGACCTCCAATGAACCCTCAAAACACAAAATTTCAAAGAAATGTTTCTCACCACAGAAACAGGGGAATCAAGGCAATTTCGTAGCGAGATTTTGTAGCAAATTTACTTCACCCACCTATGCCACCTGTTAGTTGTCTTTTTTGATTTGGAGATGTTTGTTGAACCAAATGAACTAAATTCAAAAAAATTCCCACCTTACTTTTGATTGTATCCATGATTTTAAGAAAAAAATCAGCTACAGTGATTTCGTAGTGAAATCTAGGCTTCAAGCTTGGGGTTTGCTATGAAATTGCCTAATTGGCAGAAAACTCAAAATTGTCCCTTTTCTTCAAAAAATTTCCTTTGGATCTGGAAATGCTAATTTCGTAATGCTGCAAAATTTCAAAATGTATTAGCTCTACTCTTCAAGCTTTGGGAGCTTCTCCTTTAGCAGTAGGAGGTTGAATCTCTTCAAGTTCATTTATAACTGTGATTTTAAGGCCTCTTTTATTTAACTCTAATTGTACCATCTCCATTTGATCCTCTAACTCTTTGACATGGCCTTTGAGCTTCTTTTTTCCAGATTGTAACTATAAATTTCTGTTTCTGGTGTGCTTCATTACCCTTCTCAAAGGAAGTGTCATTTTCAGCAGTTTCTTGGCATTGGTTAATGATTCATCATATTGATTTAGCTACTCATTTACTTTTTCTTTGAAATATTCCTTCAGCTTTCTATCTACCTTCGCTTCCTGCAACTCTAATTTGGTCTCAATGACCTCTTCTTTAGCCTCTCTCAACTGCTCTTTTAACACCTGCACTTCAGTTTTCTCAACCATTTTCTCTTTACCTTTCCCTTGCACAATGATCTCCTCTATTGCTGGAGACAAATCAATAATATCTTTTAGGATAGTTTTCTTGCCTTTTTTAGTATTCTCTGTCTTATTATTTTCCATGACACCCTTTGCAAGTTGTAGCCTAGTGAGCGGTTTCCTTGGCTGAAATATGAAACCGGCATCTTCTCCTGCAAAATCAAGCTTTTTAGCAGTCATACCTTTCTTTTTCTTCTTTTCACCTTTAATATCTTCAGCTCTGACCATTAGAGTCTCCTCAATATCTATAGCTTGAAGAATGTCTTCAAGGTTTCCCTTCCCACTTGTTTGACTTATGGTTATCCTTCTATGGCCTTGCTTACTGATATTTTGTTCGCTGCTTTTAGGTGAAGGCTGTGGTATTTCTACCTCTTTTACAGGCTCTATTTCAATATACATTGGCTCTATAATTGACTCTATCTCTTCTTCATTGACACCCTTTGTCTCAGCTGCAGGTTTGTCATTTTTATTTGAAGGAGTAGCTTTTGACTTTGGAGTTTTCTTGGGTGTTACTGAGTCAATCTCATAACCACTGAAGGAAATAAAAGTAGCACAGTCTCTATTTAGTTTCTTCAACTCCTGATCTAGCACCAGGATTTTAATCAAACCATGGTGGAAATATGATGTCTCACTACTTTCTGCCCTGGCCTGAACCTTATTAGAAATTTTTCCTAAGCTCCTAAACAAGAAAAAGGGAAGATCAAGAGACTACTTATCAATGAAGTGCAATAAAAGCTTGAAATGGTACAAGTCGACCATATGAAATCTTCCCTCACAAGTAAAGTATTTTTGAATCACAAACAACAATTTGGAGTATTTATCTTTCATGTAGCTCCCTGGAATTCCAGATGCCATGTCTGCTCCAATGTATTCTGGTTTTATAAATTCGTCACAATTCTGCATCTTAAACTTGGTGGCTTTGAACCACTCTTCACCCTCCCTTGGTATCTATGTGGCTTGATAAATGGTCTCAGGTGAAACTGTAAAACTTAGAACCCCCACCTTCGAAGCTGTGCCTATGAAATTTACTGCAAATTCCCTTGATACTTGAGCATGTAAACCTTGAATTTTTTGACTGAATTTGAGGTATCCAACGTTGTTGAAGGTTTCTGTAAAGCTGGGGTCTTCATTGAGTAGCTTGAGATCCATAGGTTCATATCTTACACAGGAACCTCCTTTGTTTGTTTTCTTCTTCATGGTCATCTTCCTTTATAACCACATTACCTTCTTGAATTGTGACACACACAAGGAAAAAGACTGAACAACAAGCTTCTTGCGGTGGGACTAGACTCTTCAAATATTATAATCGGTTGATGCATGCCAAGCTTGAAGGAAGGATGACAGAGAGGTGCTTTGGAGATGAGTTTAAAAAATGAAATTCGAATGTGGAAAGAATAATGACAAATGGGAGGAGTGAAACGTAATGATGAATGGTACTTATGATTTTGCATGCTTGGATGACTGTAATAACCGATCATATGACATCACCTTCACCCTAAACCACTAGAAACTTGACAGCTCATCATCCCCTTTATTGGTGCAGAAAAACATGCTTCTGCAGCTTTTTCAGTTATAAAACTGGCAGATTGGCTACCAACTGGTCAGGTGATTCCATAGCAAAATATGCATGTTTGCAGTTATATTCGCTGCAAAATCGTGAAAAAGCAAACAGGTGGCCACCACCTAAATTTAAAACAATGCATGTGAGCCTAAGGTGGATTTTGATAGATTTGACTGAGATGACATGACCAATGGAGTATTCTAGACTTAGGATAATGACCATTTCATGAGTTTCTCATCAATCTCATGAACCAACTTTATGAGACAAAATGAAACCTAGGTTAATGACCCTATCAGTCAAAAATTGAAAATTTATGTGTGATAATAGTATCTATGGTCAAATAGATTTATTGCAGCTAATGATGTAAGGGAGCAATGCTTCTAAGTGATTCTCAGATAAATATGAGACCCTTATGCTTAAAAATATTATTTACACATGTAGATTCAATGTTTCTGACAAGTTTGACAAAATTCTTGTCATGGCTATGAGGGGTCCAGATGAATTCTTGTTGATGTGATTGCTTTCATATCATTGTTCTAATGTTATTTATCATCTCCTATGTTTTCATGAATTTTTGGGCATTGACTAGGGCTCAGGGCCTAAAAAGGTAGCGCAAATACCGAAGTTGCAGGTACATAACTGAGAATTTGGGGCCCTAGGCGGAGGCATGCATTTTTGTGCCTGGGGCTATGGCCTCCTTACTGCAGGAATGCAGTCTAATGCCTGTGACTATGGCCTCCTTGCTGCAGGAATGCAGTCTAATGCCTGTGACTATGGCTCAAAAGGGTCAAAATGTCAGTGAGACCGAGGGGTAAGAGGCCTGAAGAGTTGTGTTGCCTCCTCAGGGGGTTGTTGATTTTGTACAAGATATTTTTGATGTGTTTCCATTGGATCCACTTCCTTAAAGTCACCTAGGAAGTTGAATCTCATTATAATGGCCCGACTATAAATGTGATAACTCAAATATCGGTTCCACACAAGAAATGGCCTGAAACAAAACCCAACCACATGTACTCTTAATTACTAATATGATTGTTTGACATGTGCTTTTTAATATGTATACACAGTGACCCTCTAAATAAATTTTATGTTGTTATTCTTTGTGGGAAATCTTAGAGTTGTTGCGATGTATCTTTATTTTATTATCACTGTATTAATATTGTTTGGGATGGAAAAAGATTATATGACCAGTTCCTCCCATTACTTTCTTTACCATTCTCTTCATGGAAAAGAGAATTATGATTTTTATTTATGAATTTCTGCTTCAATGCTTGGTCAAATTTAATATTGGACCAAGGTCAAACAAGATTTGGTTCCTTCTAGTACTTTCCTCTTTCCTCAATCCACTTGTCTTAACTATATATATATATACCTCAGAGAACAAGGACTATCCCTTCACAAACTCTCGTTCGATGGTTTAGGACTAACTTGTTCTACGATATTATCTATTATTTTATTTTTGTTTCCATGATCTTACAATTGTTCCTGAATTCCCCCTTTATCTACCCAGCCCCCAGCCCAATATTAGGTACAAACTTGTAGTTTCCTACCCGGATAAAAAATTCATAATTTTATTTAGATGTAAGTAGTTACAGTAGACCTGCTGCTTTTATGTTCGGTAAACACACAAACTTCCCAATTCTTTTGCTGTAATGATATCCACTTGCAAATAATATGAGTAAATATTATTCACGAATAAATTTTGTTAGATTTAAAATCTCAAAGAGATAGACGACCTCGAATTAGATAGATTAGATCCAAGATAATTAATATTAGCGTCATCAAGTAAGCTCGCCCACCGTTTAGAGAATATAGTTAAGCGTTTTATAGGGTTGAGAAATTCAAGCACTGCCCACTCTTCCTCGCACCAGATACAGAAGGAACTTCGTATATTTATAAACAGGTTGGTAAACAAACTCGCTGTTGGAGACATTTTAGTGTATTAATATTACAGCCAACCAATATTGTAACATCTTACTCTTCTTTTAAGTTCTAAGAGGCATCTTACTGTTCTTTTAAGTTGCAAGAGGGATTAAATTTTTATTAGATTTATATTGATTTTCAATATTATATTTGATTTTTAGAATAGTGATGATGATGGTTAGTATTCACTGAAATCAAGTATATTTAGTTAAAATTTTGGTTCCACGGATTTATATTTAGTTAGAATTTTGGTGAAGATGGAATTGGAATATTACATTTAGTTAGAATATCAATCTAGCTCCATATTAATTCCCTATTTATTAAGTCTCGATAAGAATTAAATTTCTCAATACACAAACATTTTTTAAGTGTAAAATTTGAAAAAAATTGTAAATTGAGAAAAGATTTACACTTCAAAAATTTGATTCCTCTTAATGCTTAATAAATCTCGAATTAAAATAAATTTGAGCTATATATAATAATATGATATATAATATTTATTTAAATAGCTATTATTATTACTTAAATCCCTTAACTAAAAAAATTAATCTATTTTATAAATATATATTAAAAATTTAGTTATATATACCATAATGATATGATATATAATTTTTAATTTGAATAGCTATTACTATTACTTCAATCCCATAACTAAAAAAAATTGAATCTATTTAATAAATATATATTAAAAATTTAGTTTTCTATCGAATATATATTTTAAAATTCAGCTTTATCCATTTTCTTGCTCAGAGAAAGCGAGTGATCGAGTCTCTGCAGCACCAAATTGTATTTTTTTCTCTCGAAAGAAAAAACATACAACCCACTTTTTTTATATTTCTAAAAGGTTTTTAAACTACAGCACCGATACTTATGTGCTTTTTACTAAATATTGAAATTATATTCCATAAAATCAGTTCTGGGCTTTTTACTAAGTATTGAAATTATATTCTATGAATTCTCGTTTTGTATTTTTAATAATATTGAAATTCTTAATTTACTTTATATATTTAATTTTTACTTTTTACTCAAAATGTTGAAATTCTTACTTTACTTTATATTTTTAATTTTTACTTTTTGCTTTAAGTGCTTTTTACTAAATATTGAAATTATATTCTATAAATTCAAGTTCTGTTTTTTTAATTCATTTAGTAATATATTTTTATCTAGTTTTTACTTTTAAAAAAATTGTGAAAACTCATGGTTTGAAAACGGAATAATTCTATTTTTTTTAATGCAGATTCCAAATTCTTTACTCATAATTAAAGAAACCACACAAAAATGACAAGCTTGGACCTTTTTCTTGTTTTTATTCTTATTAGAGAAAGTCATGCTGTCACCGATTATTTTCTGATGTGTTGGCTCTAATACCTAACTGGGGGAAGTTGGGTATACTCTCTCTCAGGGAAACTTGCTTTAGGGTTTAAGAAATATGGCTGCAGAAACTCGGCCCGCTGTGGATCAGGTGTGTGGAAAGTGGAGATATGGCATTACAGAAGCCCATCAGAAAATTAATATTGTATTCTGTATATGTCTGGTCTTTGTACTTTCGTACATAGCAGTTTCAAGATCCGGACACATTTTCACACCAGGCTTTTGGTTTACATCAGAAATCAATACTTTTTCGGTGAGAAATCAATATTTTTTTTGGTGAGGTTATTAATTTATTGTAGTATTTCATATTTATTCATATGTTTTAATATGTACACAGTAATAAAACATATATATGTACACTAATAAATATCAATTCAGGATAAACACCAAAATATATATGAATTATATTAGTTGTAACAGAAACCAATAGAGCGCCCACTGGTTAGCAATAATGCAAATGAACTGGAGATTGCTCTGGCTAAGGCTTCCATGCCAAACAAGACACTGATCATGACAGCAGCGAATACAGCATGGATGGAGCCCAACGGCCTCATAGATCTGCTACTGGAAAGCTTTCGTATTGGCGAGGGAACACAGGAACTTCTGGACTATCTCCTCATTGTTTCGTTAGATGAGAGGGCCTTCAACCGCTGCAAAGAAATACATCCCCATTGCTATGACTTGAGGACAGAAGGGGTTGATTTTTCAGGGGAGAAATTTTTCATGACGAAGGATTATGTGAAGATCACTCAGAGAAAAATAGAATTCTTGAAGGATGTGGTAGAGCACGGATTCAGTTTCGTTTTCACAGTAAGTTTACCAAACCTTAGCAGACCTTGAAGCTAACTGAGCTCTATAGATTTAGTTGGTTGGCATCTGGCAACTTTTTCTTAGTTGGGTTACTATACTATTCAATATAGGACTTTTTATTCATATTTATTTTACATTTTTATAGGTTTGTTAAGCATGGTGTTTTCTCTATTGTTCAATTTTTACATATATGTTTATGTTGTTTTTTCTAGTAAATTGTTTCTGAATTTATATGAATTGAAAGTTCTAAAAATAACTTTTAGAAAGTTTTGTTTGAATTTTTTCTTAATTATGAAATTTCTAAATATTCCTAAAATCTACCATCAACATAAAAATTACCATAAATTGTAATAAATCTATATTTTCAAATAATATTGTGCAGGATGCAGATATAGTATGGCTCAGAAATCCCTTCAAAAAGTTCTCAAGTGAGGCAGATTTCCAAATTTCTTGTGATACATGCAACTATGGTCCTACTGATCTCAGAAACTTCCCAAATACAGGTTTTGCATTTGTTCGTTCCAATCAGCAAACAATCAATTTGTACAACTTATGGTATAACTTCACCAAGCTCTACCCTGCCAGACATGATCAAGATGCATTCAACGAGATGAAGTTCTCAAAAGAGTTTGCCAATATTGGGTTAAAGCTACTGCATCTTGATGCAGCGTACTTTAGTGGGTTCTGTGACACAAGAGCGACGTTAGAATCCGTGTGCACTATGCATGCTAATTGTTGCAAAGGTTTAAAGGCCAAAACCCACGACCTGAGAGCAACTCTTGAAGAGTGGATGTTATATAGGTTAGATGTTGGAAGAAGAAGTAGCATTCATTGGAGATCTCGAGATTTATGCAGGCGGTCACTCAGGTAACATTATTAGTGAAACCATCATCAAATGCAAAATTTACAAAGCAATTTTGGAATTCTATGCTTGTGCTATACGTTTGAAGTCTTCGATAATTGTCAAAGTAGTCTTTGACAATTGTCAAAATATTTGTAATCTAGGGGTGACATTTCGATGGTAATAATTTTAAATGATGGTTTGAAGTCTTTGATAATGGTCAAAGTAGTCTTTGACAATTGTCAAAATATTTGTAATCTAGGGGTGACATTTTGATGGTAATAATTTTAAATGATTGATGGTTTGTAGTGATTATTCTTTTATTTATTTTATTATTGGTAGATTAGAGATATATTTATATTATTTATTTATTTTATTAATAATTGATTATGGTATATATATATATATATAATTAGTGATGATATTGATACTTTTCTTTGCTGCACAAAAATATTTTTGATAATGGCTTTAAAATATTTAGTTTTTTTAGATGATTCATTCATACTATTACTCATAATGGCTTTATAATATTTGATTAACTTTAATGATGATTTCATTCATTTAATTATGTAGTTGATATATAACATTTAGATATATTTGATGATGATTTGATTTTTTAATTTTGTAATTGATATATAATATTTGATTATTTTTATGATGATTAAATTTTTTTAACTATGTAATTGAAATATAATATTTAGTTATTTTTTTTATAATGATTTAATTCGTTTAATTATGTGATTGATATATAATATTTGGTTATTTTTTTTATGATTTAATTTTTTTAACTATGTAATTGATATTATATTTATTTGTGAAATAGATTGCTGATTCTTCATGTTACAATATTATTGATTTATGATAATGGTGATAATGCATATACATTGATATTTTGGAGAAACAAATACAAGGAAATGTAGTGACAAGATTGATGACTTAATGAGGATGACCACCATATGCTAAAGCTCAGGAAGCCTTTAGCAAGGGGAAGGGTTTGAGAAAATAATATCTAAAGTAAACTTGAGTAAAAAGGAAAAAGAAAAAGAGTTGTAACTGTTTTTACCTTATTCTTCACACTTGTAAATTCATTGTATTTTAAGTTATACAATTGATGTATAATATTTTATCTTATACAATTGATATATAACATTTGGTTATATTAGATGATGATTTAATTCTTTTAACTATATCATTAATATTATATACAATTGTGCAATAACATACTTTTCAATGTACCTCATGTTACAATGTTAGTGCTTCAGTGATTGATGATAATGATGATGATGCATATACATTAATATTATGGAAAAAAAAAATATTATTGATATTGACTATAAAATATTTAGTTTTTTTAGGATGATTCATTTATACATATTATAATAATGTTTTTATAACATTTGGTTAACTTTGATGATGATTTAATTCATTTAACCATGTAATTTATATAATATATTTGATAATGGTTAATTCTTTTATCTATGTAATTGATAAATAACATATGGTTATTTTTATGATGATTAAATTATTTTAACTATGTAATTGATATATAAGATTGGGTTATTTTTTATGATCATTTTACTATGTAATTGATATTGTATACAATTGTAAAATAAAATACTTCTTGATGTACTTCATGTTACAATGCTATTGATTTATTATAATGATGATGATGCATAATGGAAAAACTAATACAAAGAAATTCCCATGAATGGTTGATGAACCAATGAGGATAACCACCATATTCTACAGCTTAGGAAGCCTTTGGAAAGGGAAAAAATTTATAGAAAAAGAGTTGTAACTTGTCTGACCTTATTCACATTTGTAAATTTACCTTCGAGCCAAAATTTTCCCTTGGATAAGGGAAAGGCCAAGAGCCAAACATTGGGATGATGTTACATTTTAGAGGGTATTATAAAAGAAGTTGTCTCCCTTGTAAAGGAATCAGCTAGCTCCTAAGGAAATGTTCAAATTTTATTGTTGTCATGCTAGAACATGTGATTAGAACTCTACCCTAGGTAGAGAAAATTATTGATTACTTTAATCTAGTACAATAGGATAAGAGGTTGGGAGTGTATTACTCATTGATGGGCTACTAAGGCTCATTTTTTTCTTGGGTACTTGTATTAATTTTTTGGGCCCTTGGGATTCCATGATCGATTGTGATTATGTGCACCAAGAGAAATGGTGGTAGTATAGAGTGGTCGTGATCACAAGGGGTGCCCGTAGTATTAAGATCCTCGTACACCATACCTTGTGAGTTTTTGTGTGTTATTTAATAGGAACCTCCACCACACTCAATTTAATATGAAAATAGTCTTAATATGTGATGTTCCTTTGGGAACTAGGAATTACAAGTAAAGAGTTTACATGTTCTCAAAACTTCCTCACCTCATTGAGCTTAATCCTTGCTCAAGGGACAACATTGATGAAAGAAGTTGTTTTGGTCGGATGGAAAATTGACCCTTGGGTGTGATTTATTTATGTTGATTGATAATTGGATCATTAGGTGTTTGTTATCATTGTGCATCGTTGCTTATATTGATTAAAACATATAAAATTAAATTAATTTTCTACTAAATGAAGCACATATTACTACTAACTAAAATTGTCCTTTTTTCGAATTTTATATATATACCTTGTGTGTTTTTGGTTACATTGATTAAAACATAGAAGTCATATATGTTTTATGGTATCATGGTATGCCCAGTATCCTATGTGTTTATTACATGTTTAGGTCCTGAAGGAAGACTCATACAATAAGGAATTATCTCAAACATGTAAAAAGACAAACACACACATAGAGGAAATATAGATTCAAAGAAAGATAAGATTATATATGTTAAAGTGGCATGCATTGCAAAATTACGTGACACACACAAATATACAGAAAACAGTATAGATTCAAAGAAAAACAAGCTTACATATGTAGAAACACACACACACACAAACACACATAAAATATAGATTAAAAGAACAAGATTACATATGTTAAAGTGTCTCGCATTGTAAAATTATGTAATATTGCTGCCACAAGAAGCCTTAACAACAGTTTAAACACCACACAGACACACACGAAATATAGATTCAAAGAACAAGATTACATATGTTAAAGTGCTCTACATTGTAAATTTATGTAATATTGCTACCACAAGAAACCCTAACAACACTTTAAACATCACACACACATGCACACACGAAATATAGATTCAAAGAAAAATATTACATATGTTAAAGTGTCTTACATTGTAAAATTATGTAATATTGCTACCAAACTTTAAATACTGACCCCCCCTATTGTGCCACTACATGCCGAATCATTTTCTTAGGAAACTATGTAAATTACCTTCTCATAAACATGAGCCTTGAACCTCTTAATTGCATAACCTCCTACAAACTACCAAAGAGCAACATTTTCTCAAATAGAAAGTTTTTTCATATATATGTATACAGAATGTGTTTTTAAAGGTTTTTTGCTAATAAAATATGCATTTTAGTTGGACATGAAGAGTCATTCTAATTAAAAAAATCAAAACTTGATATCATAAAAGAGTTTGTAGAGACATTTCAAACCAATTGAAAAAAATTTAACCATGTCTTTTCTTCTACCTATTGAACTACATTGATTTTTTTTTATTTATTTATTTTTGACAAAGTCTGTTACTGATTATATTCCAAAAAAAGAGGGGATCCAGAACTCCATTACATCTGAGTTACAAAGAGAGTGATAGAAGAGGGGTATCACACCAAAAACCTAGCCTCATAGAAAATGACTATTGTTACTATACTTAAAAATTAACTTTTTATATATCCTGACAAACGGAAACAACATGACAGTGAATTTAAAAGACATTGGACATAATAGAAAATTTGTCCCTATACCTGCAGGAAGAATGGAGTAGAGTTATCCCCTTTGGTTTTGTTGCTCGTTGCAGTTATCCGGAGTCACTAGGTTGTTGTCCAAGTTAGTGTTGGTTGCAATGTTGGTGCTTGAACTTGGTGTAATTCTTTTTTCCATCATGTAGCAGAGGCTTTACAAAGCTTCTTCAATATGCGCACAGCGATTGGTGAATCCTATCGACTATTCTGTAAGATAATGAGCTCTGTAATGGAGGAAGTTAATGTCTGAGACATGCTTCTCCTAGGTGATCTTGAGTTGTGTATTTATTTGCTCCAGTTCTGCTTGCATGTCAGAGTAGTTAAAACAATACTCACTTTTCATGTTGATTGTAGGAAGAGAAGATTGTAAAGAAACTACAGCAGGAGGAGCGATGGGAGGGGGGGATGTGAGATCCAAAAAATGCAGGGAAGTCCCACGAAGACGCTGCAGGAAAATAACAACATTGCACAAACACGAGGCACAAGAATGTCGTGGAAGAAGGGGAGAGAGCGACGAATAGGGGCGGTTCAAAAGGAGGAGCGTCGATTCACTGCATCGAAGAAATAACAAGGGAAGGCGATTGATACAAAGGGACAGGGAGAGAAATAAATAGGGGAGAGGAAGGAGGGGGCGTGCGAGGGGAAGAAGGGATAAGGAGAGGAGAGGGGGACAAAGTCACGGGATAGGAGAGTGGGGAGGGATGGGCATGAAAGGGGATCGGAAATGAAATCGAGAGGGCACAGATAATGAAGCAAGTCATCGTGACAAGGGAGGACATGGGAATAATCAAGGGATTGGGGTGATTTGAGAGGTACCTTGAGATAAGAGAATACAAGGGGTTTTGGAGCAGGCTAAGCTAGCCAAAGAGTCATTTTTTTTGTTATTTCCTCTGAGAATGTGATAGAAGGCTATATCCTCAGTTTTCTAAGCCAGGATGCAGTTTCTGACTATAAGTCTATTGAGAGAAATTTTGGGGGTCATTGAGGGATTCAACATCATTTGGATAACTATAGAGGAGTCTCTAAACACCAATACATATGAGGAAGTTTGATGGAAAGGATCTCGTAACATGGATACTTCAGATGGAGTAATACTTTGATCTTCGTAATTTGAAAAACATGAAAAAGGTATGCATTTCAAATTTATATTTAAAATCCAATACATTTGTATGGTATCTATGGATTTTCTCTCATAAAAAAATTGTCACTTGGTCAAATTTTACAAAGGAAATGATAGCACATTATCAAGATACAAAGAGCAACACCATATTTAGCCAATTGATAAATCTCAAACAAAAGGGTTCAATGGTGGAGCACATTGAGGAATTCCAAAAAATGAATATAAGGGTAAAGGATATTCCAGAGGAGCACAGGATTGATGTCTTCATAGGGACTTTGAAGGATAACATCCAACATGAGGTTCAACTTTGGGAACCTATTCATTGGAGAAGGCATTCAGGTTGGCAAGAAAAATTGAAAGCAAAATTATGGCAACAAGGAATCCTACCACTCACAACTATAAATATGGAAGTGTTTCTACTCTTAGACTTCCATAACCTACATAGTTGACACCACAAAAATGGGAATAAAAAAGATAAAAAGGGCTTTGCTATAGTTGTTATAGAAAATGCACTAAAGGTCATAAGTGTGCTAAGAAGAAATTATTTTACATAGATTGTGAAGAGAAGGAAGAAAATGAACAAGAAACTTCAAAAGAAGAGGATATACACTAGGAACCAACCCTAGAGGAAGAAGAAATGAATCTGACCATATCCTGTAATGCATTGGTAGGAATTACCACTCCTCAAACTCTCAAGATAGAAGGGCATATCAAGAAAAAAAATGTAATAGTGTTGATTGATTAAGGTAGTACCCATAATTTTATTCATTGTAAGGTAGCCAAGGAACTGAATTGCTTCCTATACCCAGCACCAGAGTGTCAAGTGATGGTTGCAAATGGAGGAGCTATAAATTTCTCTAGAAAGTTCCATAGTATCAAGATAACCATGGGAGAATATGTATTTAATATTCCAATTCTCTCCATTCCATTGGATGGTGTTGATGTTGTACTATGAGTACAATGGTTACAATATTTGGGGTCTATATATTTTAATTTTCAAGAACGTTTCTTGAATTTTTTTTTGGAAGGAAAATTAGTTGAATTACGGGTATCGCATGGAAGCCGGCAAAGATAATTAGTTCTAATGTCATGACAGCTTCTGAAGAAAGAAAAATGATGTGCAATTGCACAATTATTCTCACTAGAAGTTCAAACATCAAACTCATCTATTTCTAAATATCTCCAAAAATTATTGGACAAACATTCCAAGGTGTTTGAGACTCCCAAAGGACTCCCACATATTCGTGATCATGATAATGTTATTCATTTGGTTCTAGGAAGTGTTCCTCCAAACATCAGGCCTTATAGATATCCTTATGCTCAAAAGAGTGAGATTGAACGTATGGTTGCATAAATGCTAGCGGATGGTATAATTCAACCTAGTTAAAGTTATTTCTCTGCTCCAATAGTATTGGTGCATAAGAAGGATGGATCATGGCGTATGTGTATGGATTATAGGGAGCTCAACAAGCTCACTATTAAAGATAAATTTCCTATCCCTGTCATTGATGAATTATTGGATGAATTACATGGATAAATTTACTTCACCAAGCTGGATATTCAATCTGGATATCATCAAATTAGAATGAATACTGAAGACATTTCGAAAACAGTATTTAGAACTCATGAGGATCATTATGAATTTTTTGTCATGACTTTTGACCTGACTAATGCACCTTCCACATTTCAAGTTTTGACGAATTCCTTTTTCAAACCCTTCCTTAGAAAATTTGTGTTATTATTTTTTGATGATATACTAATCTACAACAAGTCTTGGAAGGATCATGTTCAACATGTTGACAGGGTGCTCAAACTATTGGAGGAGAAACAATTATATGCAAAAACCTCCAAATTTTTATTTAGAGTACATAAGCTGGAATATTTGGGTCATATTGTATCTCATGAGGGTGTTAAGGTAGACCCTAACATAATTAAATCCATTAAGAAATGGAAAACCCCCACAACCATAAGGCATGTTCAAGGATTTATGGGGTTAACAGGGTATTATCGCAAGTTTGTTAAGAATTATGGGATAATATCGGCACCTCTTACATCATTACTGAAGAAAGATGCATTTTCTTGGACTCAAGAAGAAACTATGGCCTTTGAACATCTTAAAGAGGAAATGTGACAAGCATCGGTCTTAGTTACGCAAGACTTCACAATTTTTTTTTTAATGTGGAATGTGATGCCTTAAGAAATGGAATTGGTGCAGTTTTAATGCAAGGAAGACCCATTGATTTTGAAAGTCGTTCAATCAAAGGAAAGTATTTACAGAAACCTATTTATGAGAAGTAAATTTTGGCAATACTACGTGCACTAAATCAATGGTGACCTTACCTAATGGGAAGACACTTCAAGGTAAAAATAGATTATGATAGTCTTAAATAATTTTTAGAACAAATATTATCTTCAGAAGAGCAGCAAAAATGGGTCACAAAGATGTTGGGTTATGACTTTGAAAGCATCTACAAAAAAGGGAATCAAAATTCTGTTGTAGATAAACTCTCAAGAAACGATGAGGATGTGGAAGCATTTCTTTGTTCCATTTCTATTATCTAACCTAAGTGGATAACCGAACAAGGGATGAATGGAAGAATGATGAAGAGGTGTGGACACTCATTCAAAAATTGCAGCAAGTTCCTAGTACTTCTAAAACATTTAGTTGGAAAATTTATTCATTATGGAATAAATATCACCCAACTCAAACAAAATATTGTTTTGGAATTGCACACCTCTCCCTTAGGAGGGCACTCAATATTTGTAAAACTTACCACAGGGTTACGAAGGATTTTTTTGGGATGGCCTTAAATCTGATATTTAAAATTTTGTGGTAGAATGTTTGGTTTTCCATCAAAATAAAGTTGAGACAATTAAGACCCCAGGTCTGTTACAACCTTTATCCATTCCAAGTCAACGTTGGGAAGAGGTTTCAATGGATTTGATCACAGGTTTACCCAAGTTCGAATTAAATATTGTCATCATGGTGGTAGTTGATAGAATTACCAAGAATGCACACTTTTGTGCATTATCTCATCCATTTAAAGCCAAAATAGTTGCTACTACATTTATGGAAACAATTCAAAAGCTACATGGAAACCCAAAGATCATTGTAAGCGATAGAGATCCCATTTTTACAGGAAATTTTTGGACGGAATTATTTTCTTTTTTGGGTACTCAATTAGCTCATAGCTCATCATATCATCCTCAATCTAATGGGAAAAATATGATAGTGAAAAAATGTTTGGAAGGATATCTTCGTTGCTTTGTATCTGATAAAAAGACACAATGGGTCAAGTGGTTACCTCTGGCTGAATGGTGGTATAACACCTCCTTCCATGCTGCAGCAAAAATGACCCCATTTATGGAACTTTATGGATATCATCCACCGTCCATCACATCATATTTAAGAGAAAAATATAAGGTTCAAGCAGTGGAAGATCACATCGAACATCAACAACAAGTTCTCCAACTCTTAAAAGATAACCTCACTTTGGCGCAGAATCAAATGAAACAACAGGAAAATCAACATTGCAGAGAAAGAAGTTTTGATGTAGGAAATTGGGTATTTTTACAGGTACAACCATACAAACAAATGTCCCTCAAGCAATATAAGAAGGATAATAAATTATCACCAAAGGGTAAACCCACGAAGTTGGGTTACACTTTTGTGAGAATCAGGGGTGGAAAACTTTTGTTCTCAATAATTCGGCCGAACTTTTGAAATTATTTTGGTTGAACTCATTATGGCGTTTAAATTGAAGGCATATTGATGGCGTGGGAAAACAGATTTTTGGTCGGATATGGGAAAACCGACAGTAAAATTTCGGCCGAAATTTTAAAATAGTTCGGCCGAACTTGTTCTTATAAATATATCGGCCTGTAAACCTTAACAAGTTTCTTATGCACATGTGTCTCGCGTATGTCTCTATCTCACATCTATCTCTATCTCGCTCTATTGCGGTGTTGTTGTTGCGGTGTTGCTTTGTTGAGGTCTGTTGTGGTGTTGCCCTGTGTCTGTTGGGGTGTTGCAGTTGCTATGCTTTTTTTGTTGATTTTTGTTTTGTTTGATTTTAAATTAATTATTTTTGTTCGAAGGGAATTTGGTCCCGGCTTCGTCTACAAATTTGGTTGCGGCTTTGTCTACAAATTTCTGCGAATTGATCTCCCGGCTTCATCCTCATTGTAGCTTCGTCTGTGAATTTCTGCAAATTGATCTCCCGGCTTCGTCCTCCTTGTGGCTTTGTCTGCGAATTTCTGCGAATTTCCAGATATGAAATCCTGTCATTGAAATCTTGTTAAACATTAAATGGTTAAACTGAGATATAATACCATGCTAATTTTTAACAATGGTATGTTCTATTCTTGCAAAAATTACTTCAATGTCTTTTTATTATCCCAGTTATAATTCTAATTTAAATAGAAATCACATTAACCATTAGATCAATCTTGATATTAATTGTATATGGAGCATAGAAATTGTCCTCCAAAATCCAAACGACAGTTGACCGACCGAAAGATGCTCATAAAACCAATCGAAACAACCAATTGTCACCTCTGAAATCTCTTAGGAAACCTGAATTTAAGCCTCTACAATTTTGGTCAAGGATCTTGACAGTAATTATATATAGAACATAGAAATAATTGTAATTGTATATTGATAGTTGATAGTAATTGTATATAGAACATAGAAATAAAATGCAAATCTCTTAGGAAACATGATTTTAAGCCTCTGTAATTTTTGTCAAGGATCTTGACAGTAATTTTATATAGAACAAAAATAAAATGCAGAAGACAAAACAGATAAGGGAAAACCCAACAGATCTTCTTCTTCTTAATAGATATAAATGTTTGGAGAGAGAGATAATAAAACTAGTAGATAATAATTTTGGTCAAAGATCTTGATAGTAATTGTATATAGAACATAGAAATAAAATGCAAATCTCTTAGGAAACCCGAATTTAAGCCTCTGCAATTTTGTTCAAGGATCTTGACAGTAATTGTATATAGAACATAGAAATAAAATGCATAAGACAAAACAGATAAGGGAAAACCCAACAGATCTTCTTCTTAATAGATATAAATGTTTAGAGAGAGAGATAATCAAACTGTCCTAATTTTCAAACTGTCCTCCAAAATCCAAACGATAGTTGACCAAAAGATGCTCAAAAAACCAATCGAAACAACCAAGTGTCACCTCTGAAATCTCTTAGGAAACCTGAATTTAAGCCTCTACAATTTTGGTCAAGGACTGCATATTTGAATTCCCTTCAATGTAGGTCAATAGAGGGTCTAAACCTACAATTGATAATCCCATGGCTTCGTTCTTTCAGCCTTCAAGAACTCGCTCAAGATTCCTCTCAAAATATCCTTCTAGAAAAAATATAATATTTCTTATGCATGCACAATTATAGTAGTGTTAAAGGGAACAATTTTTTCTTTAAATGTATTTGAGGTATGTTACACTCTTACCTATCATATCAAATAGTTTGGATTCTTAAACTTCCTTAAATATCTATGGTTTCTCACCTTCGTTCAATATTGGGTAAAAGGTCATGGTCTTACCTTAATTTCTATTCTAATTCCATTTCCTAACTTTGATTTTTATTTTGACCTTGGAGTTAAACCCAATCATTAAATATGATAGTCATCCCTTCTAGGGAACTTAGTATGGGTTTCTTAGTGGTTTCCAACCCTTATGATGATGTGAGGTGGTGTTTCAAACACGGGAGTAACTTGTGTTTGCATGTGATGCTCATGGGCCATGGTTTATTTTGTGGGTTATAAACGGTTAAGTTCTACCTCCTAAGATAAACTTTCTAAAAAACATGAAATATTCCTTAAAGTCAAAATAGATCTATACTAAGGATTAATCTTTATACTTATTTCTACCATATAAATTCTAACGATAATTAATCACATATGTGTTAAAGAAGAATATGAAATAAGCCCTTTTTACACTTAGCTTGGCTCTTAGGTACATAGATGGGTGGGTTTGGGAATGTGGTTCACATGAAAAGTAATAGGGAATGGATTTAGTGGAAACCTTTTATAATATCAAGACCCAAACAATGAGAGAGAGAAAAAACCTTTTATATTCAATGTAAAACACATGCATTAACATATAATTTTGATATTTTCCCTTCTTTCCAACTTAGTCCATCCTTCTAGAAAAATCCCTTTTAATGAAGCAGATACATCCATAGTGATCCATTGATATTTGTTCACCAACAACTATTCCATTTTGGACTTATATATCTCAAAACTATGCTCATTGAATTTATGCATCTATATCTTTAAACTACTTGAAACTATTTTATTACACCACAGGAATCATTTCGAGATATCTCCCATTTTAATGGGATCTATCACATTTCGAGAAAAACACATTAGCCATAAAAGTTTCTCATTGAAACCAAAAATAATTTGACACAAAACATAGGTTTTAACCTTATAGAGTTAATTGTTTCAAATAGATTCTTAATAAAATGAAAAATATTCAATGTAAAACACATGTACATTAACATATAATTGTGATATTTTCCCTTCTTTCCAACTTAGTCCATCCTTCTATAAAAATCCCTTTTAATGAAGTAGATATATGCATAATGATACACTGATATTTGTTCACCAAAAACTATTCCATTTTGGACTTATACATCTCAAAACTATGCTCATTGAATTTATGCATCTATATCTTTAAACTACTCAACTATTTTATTACACCATAGGAATCATTTCGATATATCTCCCATTTTAATGGGGTCTATCACATTTCGATAAAAACACATTAGCCATAAAATTTTCCCATTGAAAACAAAAGTGATTTGATACAAATCATAGGTTTTAACCTTATATAGTTAATTGTTTCAAATAGATTCTTGATAAAAATGAAAAATATTCAATGTAAAACACATGCACATTAACATATAATTGTGATATTTTCCCTTATTTCCAACTTAGTGGACATCCTTCTATAAAAATACCTTTTAATGAAGTAGATATATCTATAGTGATACACTGATATTTCTTCATAAACAACTATTCCATTTTGGACTTTTATATCTCAAAACTATGCTCATTGAATTTATATATCTATATCTTTAAACTACTTGAAACTATTTTATTACACCATGGGAATCATTTCTATATATCTCCCATTTTAATGGGGTCTATCACATTTCCAGAAAAACACATTAAGCATAAAATTTTCCCATTGAAACCAAAAGTAATTTGATACAAAACATAGGTTTTAACCTTATATAGTTAATTGTTTCAAATAGATTCTTAATAAAATGAAAAATATTCAATGTAAAACACATGTACATTAACATATAATTGTGATATTTTCACTTCTTTCCAACTTAGTCCATCCTTCTAGAAAAATCCCTTTTAATGAAGCAGATATATCCATAGTGATCCACTGATATTTTTTCACCAACAACTATTCCATTTTGGACTTATATATCTGAAAACTATCCTCATTGAATTTATGCATCTATATCTTTAAACTACTTAACTATTTTATTACACCATAGGAATCATTTCGATATATCTCCCATTTTAATGGGGTCTATCACATTTCGAGAAAAACACATTAGTCATAAAAGTTTCTCGTTGAAACCAAAAGTGATTTTGTTGGGTATGTGTTATATTCTTTCCACGACTAAGCACGCGCCCATGGTTTTGTGCATGGTTTTGCACATCGTTTTGGGGTACGATGGTTTTTGGCCCCTGGTATTTTTGTAGATCCGGTCAAGAGAAATATGGTTATGTTCTAATCCAGGGGTAATGGATTAGGGTTCATGTATGCTTCGGCATGTATATATATGTGTTGTAACACTAAAAAAGAATATAATGAAAAATCAAGCTAGTCGTCCCAATTTGGGATCCAGGGGAAAATCTCTGTGTTTATCTGTTTTATGTTTTATGCTCTCGCTATTGTTTATTTTCTGTTATAAGATTGGTGTGTAGATAATTTTTGTCCAGGGTTAAAACCTACATTTGGGATCAGAGCAGTTTCGGCTTCAAGGGGACATCTTTGCTGCTGAGGGTTTTTTGCTCGGGCCTGAGGTAGACCCTGTTCAATGGGAGATCTGCGGGATCGATTCTTGCGGTGAAAGAAGATGGCGAGCAGTGGAAAGATAAAGATCGAGAAATTTAATGGTTAGAGTTTTGAGTTGTGGAAGCTCAAGATGGAGGATCTGCTGGTGGATAAAGATCAATGGATCGTTGTAGATCCAGGAACTAAACCAATGGCAATGTCAGATAAAGACTGGAAGAAACTGGATCAGAAGGCTAAGAGCACAATATGGTTGTGTGTCTCAAATTCATTATTGTTGAATGTATCTGGGGAAGCTACGGTGAAGACCTTGTGGGACAAACTAGGGACTTTGTACCAATCTAAGTCTCTAGTGAATAAATTGTTCCTGCAGAAAAAGCTATATAACCTGAGGATGAAGGATGGAGACTCAGTGACAGAGCATCTGAACGCCTTCAATACTGTGGTAAGTCAGTTGTCATCTGTTGATATTAAAATCTCAGATGAAGATAAGTGCATCATTTTGTTGTGTTCTCTACCAGGTTCGTGGGACAGTCTGGTTATTGCAATAGGTAGCAATACAACTACCTTCGATTTTGATGACATTGTCTCAGCCTTGCTATCGGAGGAAATGAGATAAATAAATATGGAGGGTCAGAATGGATATGCCTTATCTGTACGAGGAAGGTCCTAGAACAGAAACAAGAATAAGGTTTTGAGTGGGAGATCTAAATCTAGAGGGAGATCTAAATCTCCTGGAAAGTTTGTAAAGGTGTGCTGGAAATGCGGAAAGGAAGGGCACTACAAAAAGGACTGCAGATCTAAAGCTCTTGAGAAAGGAAAGGGATCCGATGATGCTCCTTCTGCAGAGGCAAAAACCACCTCGGATGAAGGTGGGGATGTGTATTTGGCTTCTTCTTCAAATACACATGTAGATCATGAGTCATGGTTGATTGACTCAGGTGCATCCTTTCACTTCACTCCCCATAGGGAGTGGTTCTGCGAGTATGAGAAATATGGTGGTGGTGATGTATTCCTAGGGGATGATAGGAGGGCCAGAATCATCGGACGTGGAAAGGTCAAGCTGAAGCTACAAGGTGGAAGGATTAGAACACTTCCTGGTGTTCTGCATATTTCTGCATTGGCCAGAAATCTGATTTCTGTAAGCAAGATGGATGATGCAGGTGTAAAAACAATGTTCGAGAAAGATGCCTGCAAGATGGTTCGGGGAGCACTGGTATTAATGCGGGGAGTTCGGACTGGAACTCTGTACAAGCTACAAGGTAGCACTGTTATTGATGGGTGTAACAATTCTATGGTTCCTGAAAGTGGAGCGGAAAGCCTAGCTATCTCTGGAGAAAAGACCATGTTATGGCATCAAAGGCTTGGACATATTGGAGAGAAGGGCCTTCAGATACTACATAGAAATGGTATGGTAGAAGGTATGTCTAATTTCTCTCTGGATTTCAATTTCTGTGAACATTGTGTATATGGGAAGCAGAATCGAGTGAGTTTTCCTTCTGGTGCTAAGAGGGCAAACAAGATATTAGAACTTGTGCACAGTGATGTGTTTGGACCTGTGTCAGTTCCATCACTAGGAAAATTTGTGTATTATGTTTCATTCATAGATGACTTCTCAAGGAACACATGGATATATTTCTTGAGGAAGAAATCTGAAGTCTTTGACAAATTTAAAGAATTTAAGGCTCTGGTGGAAAATCAGACAGAGAAGAAGATAAAGGCGCTGAGGACAGATAATGGTGGGGAGTTCTGCAAGAAGGAATTTGAAGAGTTCTGCAAGAAGTGTGGTATAGCACGGCAGAAGACTACTCCATACACACCTCAGCAAAATGGAGTTGCAGAAAGAATGAATAGAACACTGATGGAAAAGGCAAGAAGCATGCTCAGTGGTACCGGGTTAGGACAAGAATTCTGGGCAGAGGCAGTGGAGACTGCATGTTACTTAGTTAACAGATCACCTTCATCGGCGTTGGAGGATAAGACTCCACATGAGGTATGGACTGGTAAGAAACCCTCTCTTTCACATCTAAGGGTATTTGGATGTGATGCATATGTACATGTTCCAAAGGAGAAAAGGACCAAGTTGGATAATAAATCTGAAAGGTGCATCTGAAGCTCCATGGACAGTATGATTACTTTTTGGTTGAATCAAATGTGGTTTTTATTGTAAATATTGTAATGATTTTTGTTATAAAGCTTCAGTAAACGATATGTTTTTCATGTTTCAACAGTGGTCATTGTAAATACTGCAACGAGTTGAACATTGAGGATAGTGTTCCCCCAAGGGGGAGGGTTCTGTAACAGCCCTGGTGAAAATTCCATGTAATAAAAGTTAATAAAGCCAAAATAATAACCATTGTTGATGGGACACATATTCCAAGCCAAATGGTGGGCAAAACATCCTAGTTGGTTTTCATTTCAGTATCTATGGCTAAAGGAAATTGGAAAATGCAATGGCAAAAGAATTGGAAAGGCATGATGCATTGATTGGCATTTTATTTATGAAAATAAAGGAAAATAGGAGAAAAGGGAGGTGAAAGGTCACAAGTTGCATGTGAGGAGGAAAATGAAGGAAAATGATGAGAAATGAAGAAAATAGAGGCCTCATTGATAAAAATGCTTCTAAGGATTAGTTGGTAACCTTTTTTCAATGCATTTTTAGAGCTCTCTCATTATTCTCTCTCTCTCTCATACTCTTGGATACTTAGATTTTTATGGGAGCACTCTTGGAGATTGTGGATACTTGGTGATTTAGTGATTTGGAGCAAGAAGGAAAAGGAAGAGTAGTAAAGCACAAGCAGACATCGGGACCAACATCTACAGCAAGTTTTGAGTGCAGGTATCGAGTTGCATGTATGTTTTCCTCACTATTTTTGGCATGCATGGTTTATGCATATGTATTTTCCTAGCCTTTCCATTTTCTGGATAGCCATGGTGTTGTGGGTTTATCTCCATTGATTTTTTTCCTGGTTGGTTCTCATGATTCCTTTATGCGTTGGGTTGAGTTATTAGTTCCTGGAGCCTTGGTTGGACAAACACTCTAGAGCCTGATAGACAGCTATTGGGTTGAGTTACTAGTCTTGGAGTGTTGGTTGGACAAGCGCTCTAGAGCCTTAGGTGGGTTGAGTTACTATTCCTAGAGCCTTGGTTGGAGAAATGTTTTGGAGCCTGGAAATATTTGGGGTTGAGTTACTAGTCGTGCAGCCTTGGTTGGAACAAACACTCTGAAGCCCTGGATCAGCTTGAATAGAGACCAATTCGTGATGGTTGTGATGTCTGGCCATGAGGTGGAATCACTGGTTGAGGTTTGAGGTGATTTTGCCTCTGGAAGCCTTAGATCTGTTTTGATTGATGTGTTTGATGAGATCCTACATTCATGCTTGAAATATGGCACGAGGTTGATTGGTTGAAGTGAGATTTGGCTTAGCCAATCTATGGTCGAGTGGAAAATGGTTTTCCCATCTTCGGTTGGTTTTTAAATTCAGTAACAAAGAGTTCATTCCTTGGGTATTTGGTATGAAAATGTATTGGTTTCTATGTGGATTCCATTATTGTTGTATCCATTATATTTTTATGTTTATTGTGTTGTTTATAAACATGTATTTAATCATTGATGATGTATGACTCTATATATGGTTTTACTTGTAAATGATTGCACAATGTATCTGTTATCACTAAGTTGGTACAGATGGGCTTCTCCACCAAACAACCTAGAGTAACTCTTTCAAACCAACTTCCGACTGAAAATTAACCTTTTCAACCTAAGAGGGCTCTCTCAAAAATTAAATATGATTTTTTCAGATATGATTCAATCAGATGGCTAAATATGTAATAGTGTTTTGAATGTGTTTGTATGCAGGTGAAAAATATATAGGGTTTACTACCATTGGGCTTATGGAGTCAGTGCTAGGAAATTTAGTGACATGGTTCTCCGTCTAGAAGCTGAGGCATGTAGATGTTTTAATGAAAGGACACCACACACAAATATACAATAACTTAATTCTTAAAGGAAGTCAGAGCATGATGTACATGAATTCTGAGTAATCAAACATTAAGATACTGAAAGAAAAATAGCAAGATACATAGGACAAATTCTCATGAAAACACCAAATGAATCTCAGGTGAAGAAGAAAGCCCACAACCACTGTATACTATTGATCAAAAAAAATCTACAATAGTAATAGTGTAATATAAAATCCTCCAACCCTAAATTCTTCAAAAATTTTCCTATTAATATGCCTTAGTCACCTTGCATTGGATCTGCCTACATGGCTAGATCATCGAAATACTTTTGCTGACACCTATCTTAACAAGAAGCAAAATACATGGGAATGAAAATGACACCTACTGACTTTATGACTTAGAGACCTACCAGGACTCTTCCACTTATTTATTACATTCACTATCTGAAAATACTGAATTATTACATCAAAATACTGAAGTTCTCGAGTGGCACTAACCATAATCAAGGCATAAATACCCCCACTAAATTAAGAAACTAATCATCCTATTTTTAAGGAAATGGTGTCATGATATTTGTTGATTGTCTTCATGCTAAGTTGGTGAACTAGACAGCCTTTTCGAAAACCAAAAATTCACCAAAATATTCCACTGATACTCTTTAAACTCTCCACGTGGCTAGCTAACCTCCAATGAACCCTCAAAACACAAAATTTCAACGAAATGTTGCTCACTGCAGAAACAGGGGAATCAAGGCAATTTCGTAGCGAGATTTTGTAGCAAATTTACTTCACCCACCTATGCCACCTGTTAGTTGGCTTTTTTTGATTTGGAGATGTTTGTTGAACCAAATGAGCTAAATACAAAATTTTTCCCACCTTACTTTTGATTGTATCCATAATTTTAAGCAAAAATTTAGCTACAACGATTTCGTAGCGAAATCTGGGGTTCAAGCCTAGGGTTCGCTACGAGATTGCCTAATTGGAAAAAAACTCAAAATTGTCCCTTTTCTTCAAAAAATTTCCTTTAGAACTGGAAATGTTGATTTTTGAATGGTGCAAAATGTCAAAAATGTATTAGCTCTACTCTTCAAGCTTTGGGAGCTTCACCTTTAGCAATAGGATGTTGAATCTCTTAAAGTTCATTTATAACTGTGATTTTAAGGCCTATTTTATTTAACTCTAATTGTACCATCTCCGTTTGATCCTCTAGCTCTTTGACATGGCCTTTGAGCTTCTTTCTTTCAGTTTGTAACTATAAATTTCTATTTCTGGTGTGCTTCATTACCCTTCTCAAAGGAAGTGTCATTTTTAGTAGTTTCTTGGCATTGGTTAATGATTCATCATATTGATTTAGCTACTCATTTACTTTTTCTTTGAAATCTTCTCTCAGGTTTTTGTCTACCTTGGCTTCCTACAACTCTAATTTGGTCTCAATGACCTCTTCTCTAGCCTCTCTCAACTACTCTTTTAACACCTGCACTTCGGTTTTCTCAACCATTTTCTCTTTACCTTTCCTTTACACAATGATCTCCTCTGCTGCTAGAGACAAACCAATAATATCTTATGTGATAGGTTGCTTTCCTTTGTAAGTATTCTTTGTCTTCTTATTTTCCATGACACCCTTTGCAAGTTGTAACCTAGTGAGTGGTTTCCTTGGCTGAAATATGAAACCTGCATCTTCTCCTAAAAAATCAAGCTTTTTAGTAGTCATACCTTTATTTTTCTTCTTTTCACCTTTAATATCTTCATCTTTGACCACTAGAGTCTCCTCAATATCTATAGCTTGAATAATTTCTTCAAGGTTTCCCTTTCCTCTTGTTTGACTTCTAGTTATCCTTCTGTGGCCTTGCTTACTAATCTTTTGTTTGTTGCTTGTAGGTGAAGGTTGTGGAATTTCTACCTCTTTTACAGGCTCTATTTCAATATCCATTGGCTCTATAATTGAATCTATCTCTTCTTCACTGACACCCTCTGTCTCAGCTACAGGTTTGTCATTTTTCTTTGAAGGAGTAGCTTTTGAATTTGGAGTTTTCTTTGGTGTTACTGATTCAATATCATAACCACTGAGGAAAAGAAAGGTAGCCCAGTCTCTGTTTAGTTTCTTCAACTCCTCTAGCACCAGGAGTTTAATCAAACTATGGTGGAAAGTTGATGTCTCACTTCTTTCTTCCCTGGCCTGAACCTTATCAGACATTTTCCCTAAGCTCCTAAACAAGAAAAAGGGAAGATCAAGAGACTGCTTACCAATGAAGTGCAATAAAAGCCTGAAATGGTACAGGACAACCATATGAAATCTTCCCTCACAAGTAAAGTACTTTTGAATCACAAACAAAAATTTGGAGTATTTATCTTTCATGTAGCTCCGTGGAATTCCAAATGCCATGTCTGCTCCAATGTATTCTGGTTTTATAAATTCATCACAATTCTGCATATTAAACTTGGTGGATTTGAACCACTCTTCACCCTCTCTTGGTATCTCTGTGGTTTGAGAAATGGTCTCAGGTGACACTGTAAAACTTAGAACCCCCACCTTCGAACCTGTGCCTATGAAATTTACTGCAAAATCCCTTGAAACCTGAGCATGAAAAACTTGAATTTTTTGACCAAATTTGAGGCATCCAACGTTTCTGAAGGCTTCTACAAAGCTGGGGTCTTCATTGAGCGGCTTCAGATCCATAGGTTCATATCTTACACAACCTCCTTTGTTTGTTTTCTTCTTCATGGCCATCTTCCTTTATAACCACATTGCCTTCTTGAATTGTGACACACGCAAGGAAAAAGACTGAACAAAAAGCTTCTTGCAGTGGGACTAGACTCTTCAAAGATGGTAATTGGTTGATGCATGCCAAGCTCGAAGGGAGGATGACAGAGATGTGCTTTGGAGATGAGTTTAAAAAATGAAATTCAAATGTGGAAAGAATAATGAAAAATGGGAGGAGTGAAAGGTAATGATGAATGGTACTTATGATTTTTCATGCTTGGATGACTATAATAACCGATCATATGACCTCACCTTCACCCTAAACCACTAGAAACTTGAAAAATCATCATTGCCTTTATTGGTGCAGAAAAACATGATTCTGCAGCTTTTTCAGTTATAAAACTGGCAGATTCGCTACGGACTGGTCAAGTGATTCCATAGTGGAATATGCCTGTTTGTAGTTATATTCCCTGCAGAATCGTGAAAAACCAGACAGGTGGCCACTACCTAAATTTAAAACAATGCATGTGATCATAAGGTGGATTTTGATAGATTTGACTGAGATGACATGACCAGTGGAGTATTCTAGACTTAGGATAATGACCATTTCGTGAGTTTCTCATCAATTTCATGAACCAACTCTATGAGACAAAATGAAACCAAGGTTAATAACCCTATCAAACAAAAATTGAAAATTTATGTGTGATAATAGTATCTATGGTCAAATAGATTTATTGCAGCTAATGATGTAAGGAAAAATGCTTCTTAGCGGTTCTCAGATAAATATGAGACCCTTGTGCTTAAATATGTTGTTTACACTTGTAGATTCAACGTTTGTGACATGTTTGACAAAATCCTTGTCATGGCTATGAGGGGTCCAGATGAATTCTTGTTGATGTGGTTGCTTTCATATAATTTTTCTAATGTTATTTATTATCTCCTATGTTTTCATGAATTTTTGGGCATTGACTGGGGCTCTGGGCTTAAAAAGGTAGCACAAATATCGAATTTTCAGGTACATAACTGGGAATTTGGGGCCCTAGGCGGAGGTATGCATTTTTGTGCCTGGGGCTATGGCTTCCTTGTTGCAGGAAAGCAGTCTTATGCCTACGGCTATGGCTCAAAAGGGTCAAAATGTCAGTGTGACCCAGGGGTAAGAGGCCTGAAGAGTTGGGTTGCCTCCTCGAGGTGTTGCTGATGTTGTACAAGGTATTTTTGATGTGTTTCCATTGGTTCCACTTCCTTAAAGTCACCTAGGAAGTTGAATCTCATTATAATGGCCCAACTATAAGTGTGATAACTCAAATATCGGTTCCACACACCAGATGGCCCGAAACAAAACCCAACCGCATGTACTCTTAATTACTAATATGATTGTTCGATGTGTGCTTTTTAATCTGTATACACGGTGACCCTCTAAATAAATTTTATGTTGTTGTTCTTTGTGGGAAATCTTAGAGTTGTTGCGATTTATCTTTATTTAATTATCATTGTATTAATATTGTTTGGGATGGAAAAGATTACATGACCAGTTCATCCCATTACTTTCTTTATCATTCTCTTCATGGAAAAGAGAATTATGATTTTTATTTATGAAGTTTTGCTTCAATGCTTGGTCAAATTTAATTTTGGACCAAGGTCAAACAAGATTTGGTTCCTTCTAGTACTTTCCTCTTTCCTCAATCCACTATAAGGGTTATCCATTGGTCTTTCCTCAAAGAATAAGGGTTATCCCTTCACAAACTCTCGTTCGATGGTTTAGTACTAACTTGTTCTATGATATTATTGAGCCGAGAGGCTCATTCTACAATCCAATATGAGGGACATGTGTAAGTATGTCACATCCTCAAAATATATATATATATATATATATATATATATCACTAATATCTACCAAAACAAAATCAAAATAAAATAAAATAACCATAGAAATAGATACTAAAAAATCCACAGGCTTATTGACTCATTGACTCTAGAGACTCATTCTATAATCCACTATGAGGGACATGGACATGTGTAAGTATGTCAAGTTCTCAAAAAATTAATAAAAATGAGATGGACATGTGTAAGTATGTCATGTTATCAAAAAAATAATAAAAATGATTTTCCCTCATGTGGGCTAAACAAAAATAAATAAATAAATAAATAACCATATAAATAAAAAATTTAAAATCTATTAACACTAAAATTAACTCAGTTGTTGAAATTTCATTTTTACTCTTGAAGTAATAAATACAATATTTCAATGTCTATCTTAAATAATATAATTTTATATAACTTTAAAGAGATAAAATTAAAATATATATATATATATATATATATATATATATATATATATATATGTATATATATATATATATATATATATATATATATATATATATTTCTCTTGTAAATATCTTAATATAGAACTTAAATAAACTATTTGAATATCCATATAAGCTAATATATTTCATTATAAACATTCACTCTCTTTATAAAAAGAGAGTATGTGTGTGTGTGTGAGAATTAATGTTAACCTTAGTTTCATAAGAAAAAGCAATTAAAAGGAGGGTAGAGTAGTTACTCTTTAATAAAAGGAAAATGTGAAAATCATTTAATTTTTAATATAGAATATTAATAATGATAAAATATTAAAATATACATTTTAAACAATGAAAAATTACTACTATAGATCTATATTAATCACATATTTACCAAGCATTAAAATGGATTAATTGACGTGTATTTTTTTTTCAAGTGTGAGATTTGATCCCTTTAGGCTCTTGCTAGATAATGTGACTAGTTCTAAGGCCGGAAGGTGATGTGTAAGTATGTCCACCCCTCTAAATAGAAAATAAATGTCCCCTACAATTAAAAAAAAAAGAGAGAGAAAAAATATATACTATGCATTTTTAATTAGTTTCCCATATAACCTAATATCATGTAAAGTAATTAGAAGTAAAAAAAAAAAATTGTGATTATGATTTAAGCCTTATAATTTTCAAAATATTTTAATACTTTATATCAACTTTATATATATCTATATATAGAAGAAAATGCTAAAGGAAAATATTTTAATGTCCTATAGAATAAAATATCCAATGTGAATTATGAATAAAATATTTTAATATGAATTAATATAAAATGACTCAATACACATGTTATGTAATCTCTATAACATTCAAAAAGACAATTTAAAGAATAAAAAATTACAAAAAAAAATTGACGTTTGCAATAAAAGAAATTTGATCTTATGTTAGATCCGTGCTTTAGATGAATCTATGCTAGTTTATTATTATTTTTTTGTCTTACAATTGTTCTTGAATTCCCCTTTATCTACCCATCCCAACCCAATAATAGGTACAAACTTGTGGTTTCCTAACCCGGATTAAAATTTCATAGTTTTATTTAGATGTAAGTAGTTACAGTAGACCTGCTGCTTTTATGTTCGGTAAACACACAAACTTCCCAATTCTTTTGGGGTAATAATATCCACTTTTCGATTAAATAATATATATATATATAAGTAACCACTTTTGGATTTTTGCAAATAATATGAATAAATATTATTCACGAATAAATTTTGTTAGATTTAAAATCTCAAAGAGATAGACGACCTCGAATTAGATAGATTAGATCCAAGATAATTAATATTAGCGTCATCAAGTAAGCTCACCCACCGTTTAGAGAATATAGTTAAGCGTTTTATAGGGTTGAGAAATTCAAGCACTGCCCACTCACACCAGATACAGAAGCAACTTCGTATATTTATAAACAGGTCGGTAAACAAACTCGCTGTTGGAGACATTTTAGTGTATTAATATCACAGCCAACCAATATTGTAACATCTTACTCTTCTTTTAATTTCCAAGAGGCTTCTTACTCTTCTTTTAAGTTGCAAGAGGGATTAAATTTTTATTAGATTCATATTGACTCTCAATATTATATTTCATTTTTAGAATAGTATATTTAGTTAGAATTTTGGTTTCATAAATTTATATTTAGTTAGAATTTTGGTGAAAATGGAATTGGAATATTGCATTTAATTAGAATACCAATCTAGCTTCATATTAATCTCTGATTTATCAAATTTCTAGAAAAGATTTACACTTTAAAAATTTAATAAGTCTAAAAAATTTGAAAGAAAATTTGTAAGTTTAGAAAAAATTTACACGTCGAAAATTTGATTCCTCTTAATATTTAATAAATCTCTAATTAAAATAAATTTGAATTCTATATAATGACATAGTATATAATACTTAATTAAATAACTATTACTATTACTTAAATCCCCTAACTAAAAAAATTAATCTATTTTATAAATATATATTAAAATTTTAGTTATATATAATGCAAAATATATGCAAAACTTTATAAATATATATTAAAATTTTTACTCAAAATGTTGAAATTCTTACTTTACTTTATATTTTTAATTTTTACCTTTTGCTTTATGTGTTTTTTACTAAATATTGAAATTATATTCCATGAATTATAGTTCTGGGCTTTTTACTAAATATTGAAATTATATTCTATAAATTCAAGTTCTGTTTTTTTAATTCATTTAGTAATATATTTTTATATAGTTTTTACTTTTTAAAAAAAATGTGAAAACTCATGGTTTGAAAACGGAATAATTCTTTTTTTTTAAATGCAGATTCCAAATTCTTTACTCATAATTAAAGAAACCACGCAAAAATGACAAGCTTGGACCTTTTTCTTGTTTTTATTCTTATTAGAGAAAGTCATGCTGTCACTGATTATTTTCTGATGTGTTGGCTCTAATACCTAACTGGGGGAAGTTGGGTATACTCTCTCTCAGGGAAACTTGCTTTAGGGTTTAAGAAATATGGCTGCAGAAACTCGGCCCGCTGTGGATCAGGTGTGTGGAAAGTGGAGATATGGCATTACAGAAGCCCATCAGAAAATTAATATTGTATTCTGTATATGTCTGGTCTTTGTACTTTCGTACATAGCAGTTTCAAGATCCGGACACATTTTCACACCAGGCTTTTGGTTTACATCAGAAATCAATACTTTTTCGGTAAGAAATCAATCTTTTTCGGTGAGAAATCAATAAAAAAAATTTGGGTGAGATTATTAATTTATTGTAGTATTTCATATATATTTATTGTAATAAACATTAATTCATGATAAACATCAAAAATATATATGAATTATATTAATGGTAACAGAAACCAATAGAGCGCCCACTGGTTAGCAATAATGCAAATGAACTGGAGATTGCTCTGGCTAAGGCTTCCATGCCAAACAAGACACTGATCATGACAGCAGCGAATACAGCATGGATGGAGCCCAACGGCCTCATAGATCTGCTACTGGAAAGCTTTCGTATTGGCGAGGGAACACAGGAACTTCTGGACTATCTCCTCATTGTTTCGTTAGATGAGAGGGCCTTCAACCGCTGCAAAGAAATACATCCCCATTGCTATGACTTGAGGACAGAAGGGGTTGATTTTTCAGGGGAGAAATTTTTCATGACAAAGGATTATGTGAAGATCACTCAGAGAAAAATAGAATTCTTGAAGGATGTGGTAGAGCACGGATTCAGTTTCGTTTTCACAGTAAGTTTACCAAACCTTAGCAGACCTTTGAAGATAACTGAGCTCTATAGATTTAGGTTGTTGGCATCTGGCAACTTTTTCTTAGTTGGGTTACTATACTATTCAATATAGGACTTTTTATTCATATTTATTTTACATTTTTATAGGTTTGTTAAGCATGGTGTTTTCTCTAGTGTTCAATTTTTACATATATGTTTATGTTGTTTTTTCTAGTAAATTGTTTCTGAATTTATATGAATTGAAAGTTCTAAAAATAACTTTTAGAAAGTTTTGTTTGAATTTTTTCTTAATTATGAAATTTCTAAATATTCCTAAAATCTACCATCAACATAAAAATTACCATAAATTGTAATAAATCTATATTTTCAAATAATATTGTGCAGGATGCAGATATAGTATGGCTCAGAAATCCCTTCAAAAAGTTCTCAAGTGAGGCAGATTTCCAAATTTCTTGTGATACATGCAACTATGGTCCTACTGATCTCAGAAACTTCCCAAATACAGGTTTTGCATTTGTTCGTTCCAATCAGCAAACAATCAATTTGTACAACTTATGGTATAACTTCACCAAGCTCTACCCTGCCAGACATGATCAAGATGCATTCAACGAGATGAAGTTCTCAAAAGAGTTTGCCAATATTGGGTTAAAGCTACTGCATCTTGATGCAGCGTACTTTAGTGGGTTCTGTGACACAAGAGCGACGTTAGAATCCGTGTGCACTATGCATGCTAATTGTTGCAAAGGTTTAAAGGCCAAAACTCACGACCTGAGAGCAACTCTTGAAGAGTGGATGTTATATAGGTTAGATGTTGGAAGAAGAAGTAGCATTCATTGGAGATCTCGAGATTTATGCAGGCGGTCACTCAGGTAACATTATTAGTGAAACCATCATCAAATGCAAAATTTACAAAGCAATTTTGGAATTCTATGCTTGTGCTATACGTTTGAAGTCTTCGATAATTGTCAAAGTAGTCTTTGACAATTGTCAAAATATTTGTAATCTAGGGGTGACATTTTGATGGTAATAATTTTAAATGATTGATGGTTTGTAGTGATTATTCTTTTATTTATTTTATTATTGGTAGATTAGAGATATATTTATATTATTTATTTATTTTATTAATAATTGATTATGGTATATATATATATATATAATTAGTGATGATATTGATACTTTTCTTTGCTGCACAAAAATATTTTTGATAATGGCTTTAAAATATTTAGTTTTTTTAGATGATTCATTCATACTATTACTCATAATGGCTTTATAATATTTGATTAACTTTAATGATGATTTCATTCATTTAATTATGTAGTTGATATATAACATTTAGATATATTTGATGATGATTTGATTTTTTAATTTTGTAATTGATATATAATATTTGATTATTTTTATGATGATTAAATTTTTTTAACTATGTAATTGAAATATAATATTTAGTTATTTTTTTTATAATGATTTAATTCGTTTAATTATGTGATTGATATATAATATTTGGTTATTTTTTTTATGATTTAATTTTTTTAACTATGTAATTGATATTATATTTATTTGTGAAATAGATTGCTGATTCTTCATGTTACAATATTATTGATTTATGATAATGGTGATAATGCATATACATTGATATTTTGGAGAAACAAATACAAGGAAATGTAGTGACAAGATTGATGACTTAATGAGGATGACCACCATATGCTAAAGCTCAGGAAGCCTTTAGCAAGGGGAAGGGTTTGAGAAAATAATATCTAAAGTAAACTTGAGTAAAAAGGAAAAAGAAAAAGAGTTGTAACTTTTTCTACCTTATTCTTCACACTTGTAAATTCATTGTATTTTAAGTTATACAATTGATGTATAATATTTTACCTTATACAATTGATATATAAAAACATTTGGTTATATTAGATGATGATTTAATTCTTTTAACTATATCATTAATATTATATACAATTGTGCAATAACATACTTCTCAATGTACCTCATGTTACAATGTTAGTGCTTCAGTGATTGATGATAATGATGATGATGTATATACATTAATATTATGGAAAAAAATAATATTATTGATATTGACTATAAAATATTTAGTTTTCTTAGGATGATTCATTTATACATATTATAGATAATGTTTTTATAACATTTGGTTAACTTTGATGATGATTTAATTCATTTAACCATGTAATTTATATATAACATTTGGATATATTTGATAATGATTAATTCTTTTATCTATGTAATTGATAAATAACATATGGTTATTTTTATGATGATTAAATTATTTTAACTATGTAATTGATATATAAGATTGGGTTATTTTTTATGATCGTTTTACTATGTAATTGATATTGTATACAATTGTAAAATAAAATACTTCTTGATGTACTTCATGTTACAATGCTATTGATTTATTATAATGATGATGATGCATAATGGAAAAACTAATACAAAGAAATTCCCATGAATGGTTGATGAACCAATGAGGATAACCACCATATTCTACAGCCTAGGAAGCCTTTGGAAAGGGAAAAAAATTATAGAAAAAGAGTTGTAACTTGTCTGACCTTATTCACATTTGTAAATTTACCTTCGAGCCAAAATTGTCCCTTGCATAAGGGAAAGGCCAAGAGCCAAACATTGGGATGATGTTACATTTTAGAGGGTATTATAAAAGAAGTTGTCTCCCTTGTAAAGGAATCAGCTAGCTCCTGAGGAAATGTTCAAATTTTATTGTTGTCATGCTAGAACATGTGATTAGAACTCTACCCTAGGTAGAGAAAATTATTGATTACTTTAATCTAGTACAATAGGATAAGAGGTTGGGAGTATATTACTCATTGATGGGCTACTAAGGCTCATTTTTTTCTTGGGTACTTGTATTAATTTTTTGGGCCCTTGGGATTCCATGATCGACTCTGATTATGTGCACCAAGAGAAATGGTGGTAGTATATAGTGGTCGTGATCACAAGGGGTGCCCGTAGTATTAAGATCCTCGTACACCATACCTTGTGAGTTTTTGTGTGTTATTTAATAGGAACCTCCACCACACTCAATTTAATATGAAAATAGTCTTAATATGTGATGTTCCTTTGGGAACTAGGAATTACAAGTAAAGAGTTTACATGTTCTCAAAACTTCCTCACCTCATTGAGCTTAATCCTTGCTCAAGGGACAACATTGATGAAAGAAGTTGTTTTGGTCGGATGGAAAATTGACCCTTGGGTGTGATTTATTTATGTTGATTGATAATTGGATCATAGAATTATAGAGCACCAACCAATAAGGGATATAGGTGTTTGTTATCATTGTGCATCGTTGCTTATATTGATTAAAACATATAAAATGAAATTAATTTTCTACTAAATGAAGCACATATTACTACTAACTAAAATTGTCCTTTTTTCGAATTTTATATATATACCTTGTGTGTTTTTGGTTACATTGATTAAAACATAGAAGTCATATATGTTTTATGGTATCATGGTATGCCCAATATCCTATGTGTTTATTACATGTTTAGGTCCTGAAGGAAGACTCATACAATAAGGAATTATCTCAAACATGTAAAAAGACAAACACACACATAGAGGAAATATAGATTCAAAGAAAGATAAGATTATATATGTTAAAGTGGCATGCATTGCAAAATTACGTGACACACACAAATATACAGAAAACAGTATAGATTCAAAGAAAAACAAGCTTACATATGTAGAAACACACACACACACAAACACACATAAAATATAGATTAAAAGAACAAGATTACATATGTTAAAGTGTCTCGCATTGTAAAATTATGTAATATTGCTACCACAAGAAGCCTTAACAACAGTTTAAACACCACACAAACACACACGAAATATAGATTCAAAGAACAAGATTACATATGTTAAAGTGCTCTACATTGTAAATTTATGTAATATTGCTACCACAAGAAACCCTAGCAACACTTTAAACATCACACACACATGCACACACGAAATATAGATTCAAAGAAAAATATTACATATGTTAAAGTGTCTTACATTGTAAAATTATGTAATATTGCTACCAAACTTTAAATACTGACCCCCCCTATTGCGCCACTACATGCCGAATCATTTTCTTATGAAACTATGTAAATTACCTTCTCATAAACATGAGCCTTGAACCTCTTAATTGCATAACCTCCTACAAACTACCAAAGAGCAAAATTTTTTCAAATAGAAAGTTTTTTCATATATATGTATACAGAATGTGTTTTTAAAGGTTTTTTGCTAATAAAATATGCATTTTAGTTGGACATGAAGAGTCATTCTAATTAAAAAAATCAAAACTTGATATCATAAAAGAGTTTGTAGAGACATTTCAAACCAATTGAAAAAAAATTAACCATGTCTTTTCTTCTACCTATTGAACTACATTGATTTTTTTTTTTTTTTTTTTTTTTTGACAAAGTCTGTTACTAATTATATTCCAAAAAAAGAGGGGATCCAGAACTCCATTACATCTGAGTTACAAAGAGAGTGATAGAGGAGGGGTATCACACCAAAAACCTAGCCTCATAGAAAATGACTATTGTTACTATACTTAAAAATTAACTTTTTATATATCCTGACAAACGGAAACAACATGACAGTGAATTTAAAAGACATTGGACATAATAGAAAATTTGTCCCTATACCTGCAGAAAGAATGGAGTAGAGTTATCCCCTTTGGTTTTGTTGCTCGTTGCAGTTATCCGGAGTCACTAGGTTGTTGTCCAAGTTAGTGTTGGTTGCAATGTTGGTGCTTGAACTTGGCGTAATTCTTTTTTCCATCATGTAGCAGAGGCTTTACAAAGCTTCTTCAATATGCGCACAGCAATTGGTGAATCCTATCGACTATTCTGTACGATAATGAGCTCTGTAATGGAGGAAGTTAATGTCTGAGACATGCTTCTCCTGGGTGATCTTGAGTTGTGTATTTATTTGCTCCAGTTCTGCTTGCATGTCAGAGTAGTGAAAACAATACTCACTTTTCATGTTGATTGTAGGAAGAGAAGATTGTAAAGAAACTACAGCAGGAGGAGCGATGGGAGGGGGGGATGTGAGATCCAAAAAATGCAGGGAATTCCCACGAAGACGCTGCAGGAAAATAACAACATTGCACAAACACGAGGCACAAGAATGTCGTGGAAGAAGGGGAGAGAGCGACGAATAGGGGCGGTTCAAAAGGAGGAGCGTCGATTCACTGCGTCGAAGAAATAACAAGGGAAGGTGATTGATATAGATGGACAGGGAGAGAAATAAATAGGGGAGAGGAAGGAGGGGGCGTGCGAGGGGAAGAAGGGATAAGGAGAGGAGAGGGGGACAGAGTCACGGGATAGGAGAGTGGGGAGGGATGGGCATGAAAGGGGATCGGAAATGAAATCGAGAGGGCACAGATAATGAAGCAAGTCATCGTGACAAGGGAGGACATGGGAATAATCAAGGGATTGGGGTGATTTGAGAGGTACCTTGAGATAAGAGAATACCAGGGGTTTTGGAGCAGGCTGAGCTAGCCAAAGAGTCATTTTTTTTGTTATTTCCTCTGAGAATGTGATAGAAGGCTATATCCTCAGTTTTCTAAGCCAGGATGCAGTTTCTGACTATAAGTCTATTGAGAGAAATTTTGGGGGTCATTGAGGGATTCAACATCATTTGGATAACTATAGAGGAGTCTCTAAACACCAATACATATGAGGAAGGTTGATGGAAAGGATCTCGTAACATGGATACTTCAGATGGAGTAATACTTTGATCTTCGTAATTTGAAAAACATGAAAAAGGTATGCATTTCAAATTTATATTTAAAATCCAATACATTTGTATGGTATCTATGGATTTTCTCTCATAAAAAAATTGTCACTTGGTCAAATTTTACAAAGGAAATGATAGCACATTATCAAGATACAAAGAGCAACACCCTATTTCGCCAATTGATAAATCTCAAACAAAAGGGTTCAATGGTGGAGCACATTGAGGAATTCCAAAAAATGAATATAAGGGTAAAGGATATTCCAGAGGAGCACATGATTGATGTCTTTATAGGGACTTTGAAGGATAACATCCAACATGAGGTTCAACTTTGGGAACCTATTCATTGGAGAAGGCATTCAGGTTGGCAAGAAAAATTGAAAGCAAAATTATGGCAACAAGGAATCCTACCACTCACAACTATAAATATGGAAGTGTTGCTTCTCTTAGACTTCCATAACCTACATAGTTGACACCACAAAAATGGGAAGAAAAAAGATAAAAAGGGCTTTGCTATAGTTGTTATAGAAAATGCACTAAAGGTCATAAGTGTGCTAAGAAGAAATTATTTTACATAGATTGTGAAGAGAATGAAGAAAATGAACAAGAAACTTCAAAAGAAGAGGATATACACTAGGAACCAACCCTAGAGGAAGAAGAAATGAATCTGACCATATCCTGTAATGCATTGGTAGGAATTACCACTCCTCAAACTCTCAAGATAGAAGGGCATATCAAGAAGAAAAATGTAATAGTGTTGATTGATTAAGGTAGTAGCCATAATTTTATTCATTGTAAGGTAGCCAAGGAACTGAATTGCTTCCTATACCCAGCACCAGAGTGTCAAGTGATGGTTGCAAATGGAGGAGCTATAAATTTCTCTAGAAAGTTCCATATTATCAAGATAACCATGGGAGAATATGTATTTAATATTCCAATTCTCTCCATTCCATTGGATGGTGTTTATGTTGTACTATGAGTACAATGGTTACAATCTTTGGGGTCTATATATTTTAATTTTCAAGAACGTTTCTTGAATTTTTTTTTGAAAGGAAAATTAGTTGAATTACGGGTATCGCATGGAAGCCGGCAAAGATAATTAGTTCTAATGTCATGACAGCTTCTGAAGAAATAACAACGATGTGCAATTGCACAATTATTCTCACTAGAAGTTCAAACATCAAACTCATCTATTTCTAAATATCTCCAAAAAGTATTGGACAAGCATTCCATGGTGTTTGAGACTCCCACATATTCGTGATCATGATAATGTTATTCATTTGGTTCTAGGAAGTGTTCCTCCAAACATCAGGCCTTATAGATATCCTTATGCTCAAAAGAGTGAGATTGAACGTATGGTTGCAGAAATGCTAGAGGATGGTATAATTCAACCTAGTTAAAGTTCTTTCTCTGCTCCAATAGTATTGGTGCATAAGAAGGATGGATCATGGCGTATGTGTATGGATTATAGGGAGCTCAACAAGCTCACTATTAAAGATAAATTTCCTATCCCTGTCATTGATGAATTATTGGATGAATTACATGGATAAATTTACTTCACCAAGCTGGATATTCAATCTGGATATCATCAAATTAGAATGAATACTGAAGACATTTCGAAAACAGTATTTAGAACTCATGAGGATCATTATGAATTTTTTGTCATGACTTTTGACCTGACTAATGCACCTTCCACATTTCAAGTTTTGACGAATTCCTTTTTCAAACCCTTCCTTAGAAAATTTGTGTTATTATTTTTTGATGATATACTAATCTACAACAAGTCTTGGAAGGATCATGTTCAACATGTTGACAGGGTGCTCAAACTATTGGAGGAGAAACAATTATATGCAAAAACCTCCAAATTTTTATTTAGAGTACATGAGCTGGAATATTTGGGTCATATTGTATCTCATGAGGGTGTTAAGGTAGACCCTAATAGAATTAAATCCATTAAGAAATGGAAAACCCCCACAACCATAAGGCATGTTCAAGGATTTGTGGGGTTAACAGGGTATTATCGCAAGTTTGTTAAGAATTATGGGATAATATCAGCACCTCTTACATCATTACTGAAGAAAGATGCATTTTCTTGGACTCGAGAAGCAACTAAGGCCTTTGAACATCTTAAAGAGGAAATGTGACGAGCATCGGTCTTAGTTACGCAAGACTTCACAATTTTTTTTTTATTGTGGAATGTGATGCCTTAAGAAATGGAATTGGTGCAGTTTTAATGCAAGGAAGACCCATTGATTTTGAAATCCGTTCAATCAAAGGAAAGTATTTACAGAAACCTATTTATGAGAAGTAAATTTTGGCAATACTACGTGCACTAAATCAATGGTGACCTTACCTAATGGGAAGACACTTCAAGGTAAAAATAGATTATGATAGTCTTAAATAATTTTTAGAAAAAATATTATCTTCAGAAGAGCAGCAAAAATGGGTCACAAAGATGTTGGGTTATGACTTTGAAAGCATCTACAAAAAAAGGAATCAAAATTTTGTTGCAGATAAACTCTCAAGAAACGATGAGGATGTGGAAGCATTTCTTTGTTCCATTTCTATTATCTAACCTAAGTGGATAACCGAACACGGGATGAATGGAAGAATGATGAAGAGGTGTGGAGACTCATTCAAAAATTGCAGCAAGTTCCTAGTACTTCTAAAACATTTAGTTGGAAAATTTATTCATTATGGTATAAATATCACCCAACTCAAACAAAAGATTGCTTTGGAATTGCACACCTCTCCCTTAGGAGGGCACTCAATATTTGTAAAACTTACCACAGGGTTACAAAGGATTTTTTTGGGATGGCCTTAAATCTTATATTTAAAATTTTGTGGTAGAATGTTTGGTTTTCCATCAAAATAAAGTTGAGACAATTAAGACCCCAGGTCTGTTACAACCTTTATCCATTCCAAGTCAACGTTGGGAAGAGGTTTCAATGGATTTGATCACAGGTTTACCCAAGTTCGAAGTAAATATTGTCATCATGGTGGTAGTTGATAGACTTACCAAGAATGCACACTTTTGTGCATTATCTCATCCATTTAAAGCCAAAATAGTTGCTACTACATTTATGGAAACAATTCAAAAGCTACATGGAAACCCAAAGATCATTGTAAGCGATAGAGATCCCATTTTTACAGGAAATTTTTGGACGGAATTATTTTCTTTTTTGGGTACTCAATTAGCTCATAGCTCATCATATCATCCTCAATCTAATGGGAAAAATATGATAGTGAAAAAATGTTTGGAAGGATATCTTCGTTGCTTTGTATCTGATAAAAAGACACAATGGGTCAAGTGGTTACCTCTGGCTGAATGGTGGTATAACACCTCCTTCCATGCTGCAGCAAAAATGACCCCATTTATGGAACTTTATGGATATCATCCACCGTCCATCACATCATCTTTAAGAGAAAAATCTAAGGTTCAAGCAATGGAAGATCACATCGAACATCAACAACAAGTTCTCCAACTCTTAAAAGATAACCTCACTTTGGCGCAGAATCAAATGAAACAACAGGAAAATCAACATTGCAGAGAAAGAAGTTTTGATGTAGGAAATTGGGTATTTTTACAGCTACAACCATACAAGCAAATGTCCCTCAAGCAATATAAGAAGGATAATAAATTATCACCAAAGGGTAAACCCACGAAGTTGGGTTACACTTTTGTGAGAATCGGGGGTGGAAAACTTTTGTTCTCAATAATTCGGCCGAACTTTTGAAATTAGTTTGGTTGAACTCATTATGGCGTTTAAATTGAAGGCGTATTGATGGCATGGGAAAACAGATTTTTGGTCGGATATGGGAAAACAGACAGTAAAATTTCGGCCGAAATTTTAAAATAGTTCGGCCGAACTTGTTCTTATAAATATATCGGCCTATAAACCTTAATGAGTTTCTTATGCACATGTGTCTCGCGTATGTCTCTATCTCACATCTATCTCTATCTCGCTCTATTGCGGTGTTGTTGTTACGGTGTTGCTTTGTTGAGGTCTGTTGTGGTGTTGCCCTGTGTCTGTTGGGGTGTTGCAGTTGCTATGCTTTTTTTGTTGATTTTTGTTTTGTTTGATTTTAATTTAATTATTTTTGTTCGAAGGGAATTTGGTCCCGGCTTCGTCTACAAATTTGGTTGCGTCTTTGTCTACAAATTTCTGCGAATTGATCTCCCGGCTTCATCCTCATTGTAGCTTCGTCTGTGAATTTCTGCAAATTGATCTCCCGGCTTCGTCCTCGTTGTGGCTTTGTCTGCGAATTTCTGCGAATTTCCAGATATGAAATCCTGTCATTGAAATCCTGTTAAACATTAAATGGTTAAACTGAGATATAATACCATGCTAATTTTTAACAATGGTATGTTCTATTCTTGCAAAAATTACTTCAATGTCCTTTTATTATCCCAGTTATAATTATAATTTAAATAGAAATCACATTAACCATTAGATCAATCTTGATATTAATTGTATATGGAGCATAGAAATTGTCCTCCAAAATCCAAACGACAGTTGACCGACCGAAAGATGCTCATAAAACCAATCGAAACAACCAATTGTCACCTCTGAAATCTCTTAGGAAACCTGAATTTAAGCCTCTACAATTTTGGTCAAGGATCTTGACAGTAATTATATATAGAACATAGAAATAATTGTAATTGTATATTGATAGTTGATAGTAATTGTATATAGAACATAGAAATAAAATGCAAATCTCTTAGGAAACATGATTTTAAGCCTTTGTAATTTTTGTCAAGGATCTTGACAGTAATTTTATATAGAACAAAAATAAAATGCAGAAGACAAAACAGATAAGGGAAAACCCAACAGATCTTCTTCTTCTTAATAGATATAAATGTTTGGAGAGAGAGATAATAAAACTAGTAGATAATAATTTTGGTCAAAGATCTTGATAGTAATTGTATATAGAACATAGAAATAAAATGCAAATCTCTTAGGAAACCCGAATTTAAGCCTCTGCAATTTTGGTCAAGGATCTTGACAGTAATTGTATATAGAACATAGAAATAAAATGCATAAGACAAAACAGATAAGGGAAAACCCAACAGATCTTCTTCTTAATAGATATAAATGTTTAGAGAGAGAGATAATCAAATTGTCCTGATCTTCAAACTGTCCTCCAAAATCCAAATGATAGTTGACCGAAAGATGCTCAAAAAACCAATCAAAACAACCAAGTGTCACCTCTGAAATCTCTTAGGAAACCTGAATTTAAGCCTCTACAATTTTGGTCAAAGACTGCATATTTGAATTCCCTTCAATGTAGGTCAATAGAGGGTCTAAACCTACAATTGATAATCCCATGGCTTCATTCTTTCAGCCTTCAAGAACTCGCTCAAGATTCCTCTCAAAATATCCTTCTAGAAAAGATGTAATATTTCTTATGCATGCACAATTATAGTAGTGTTAAAGGGAACACTTTTTTCTTTAAATGTATTTGAGGTATGTTAGACTCTTACCTATCATATCAAATAGTTTGGATTCTTAAACTTCCTTAAATATCTATGGTTTCTCACCTTCGTTCAATATTGGGTAAAAGGTCATGGTCTTACCTTAATTTCTATTCTAATTCCCTTTCCTAACTTTGATTTTTATTTTGACCTTGGAGTTAAACCCAATCATTAAATATGATATTCATCCCTTCTAGGGAACTTAGTATGGGTTTCTTAGTGGTTTCCAACCCTTATGATGATGTGAGGTGGTGTTTCAAACACGGGAGTAACTTGTGTTTGCATGTGATGCTCATGGGCCATGGTTTATTTTCTGGGTTATAAACGGTTAAGTTCTACCTCCTAAGATAAACTTTCTAAAAAACATGAAATATTCCTTAAAGTCAAAATAGATCTATACTAAGGATTAATCTTTATACTTATTTCTACCATATAAATTCTAACGATAATTAATCACATATGTGTTAAAGAAGAATATGAAATAAGCCCTTTTTACACTTAGCTTGGCTCTTAGGTACATAGATGGGTGGGTTTGGGAATGTGGTTCACATGAAAAGTAATAGGGAATGGATTTAGTGGAAACCTTTTATAAGATCAAGACCCAAACAATCAGAGAGAGAAAAAACCTTTTATATTCAATGTAAAACACATGCATTAACATATAATTTTGATATTTTCCCTTCTTTCCAACTTAGTCCATCCTTCTAGAAAAATCCCTTTTAATGAAGCAGATACATCCATAGTGATCCATTGATATTTGTTCACCAACAACTATTCCATTTTGGACTTATATATCTCAAAACTATGCTCATTGAATTTATGCATCTATATCTTTAAACTACTTGAAACTATTTTATTACACCACAGGAATCATTTCGAGATATCTCCCATTTTAATGGGGTCTATCACATTTCGAGAAAAACACATCAGCCATAAAAGTTTCTCATTGAAACCAAAAATAATTTGATACAAAACATAGGTTTTAACCTTATAGAGTTAATTGTTTCAAATAGATTCTTAATAAAATGAAAAATATTCAATGTAAAACACATGTACATTATCATATAATTGTGATATTTTCCCTTCTTTCCAACTTAGTCCATCCTTCTATAAAAATCCCTTTTAATGAAGTAGATATATGCATAATGATACACTGATATTTGTTCACCAAAAACTATTCCATTTTGGACTTATACATCTCAAAACTATGCTCATTGAATTTATGCATCTATATCTTTAAACTACTCAACTATTTTATTACACCATAGGAATCATTTCGATATATCTCCCATTTTAATGGGGTCTATCACATTTCGATAAAAACACATTAGCCATAAAATTTTCCCATTGAAAACAAAAGTGATTTGATACAAAACATAGGTTTTAACCTTATATAGTTAATTGTTTCAAATAGATTCTTGATAAAAATGAAAAATATTCAATGTAAAACACATGCCCATTAACATATAATTGTGATATTTTCCCTTATTTCCCACTTAGTGGACATCCTTCTATAAAAATACCTTTTAATGAAGTAGATATATCTATAGTGATACACTGATATTTCTTCATAAACAACTATTCCATTTTGGACTTTTATATCTCAAAACTATGCTCATTGAATTTATATATCTATATCTTTAAACTACTTGAAACTATTTTATTACACCATGGGAATCATTTCTATATATCTCCCATTTTAATGGGGTCTATCACATTTCCAGAAAAACACATTAAGCATAAAAGTTTCCCATTGAAACCAAAAGTAATTTGATACAAAACATAGGTTTTAACCTTATATAGTTAATTGTTTCAAATAGATTCTTAATAAAATGAAAAATATTCAATGTAAAACACATGTACATTAACATATAATTGTGATATTTTCACTTCTTTCCAACTTAGTCCATCCTTCTAGAAAAATCCCTTTTAATGAAGCAGATATATCCATAGTGATCCACTGATATTTTTTCACCAACAACTATTCCATTTTGGACTTATATATCTGAAAACTATCCTCATTGAATTTATGCATCTATATCTTTAAACTACTTAACTATTTTATTACACCATAGGAATCATTTCGATATATCTCCCATTTTAATGGGGTCTATCACATTTCGAGAAAAACACATTAGTCATAAAAGTTTCCCGTTGAAACCAAAAGTGATTTTGTTGGGTATGTGTTATATTCTTTCCACGACTAAGCACGCGCCCATGGTTTTGTGCATGGTTTTGCACATGGTTTTGGGGTACGATGGTTTTTGGCCCCTGGTATTTTTGTAGATCCGGTCAAGAGAAATACGGTTATGTTCTAATCCAGGGGTAATGGATTAGGGTTCATGTATTCTTCGGCATGTATATATATGTGTTGTAACACTAAAAAAGAATATAATGAAAAATCAAGCTAGTCGTCCCAATTTGGGATCCAGGGGAAAATCTCTATGTTTATCTGTTTTATGTTTTATGCTCTCGCTATTGTTTATTTTCTGTTATAAGATTGGTGTGTAGATAATTTTTGTCCAGGGTTAAAACCTACATTTGGGATCAGAGCAGTTTCGGCTTCAAGGGGACATCTTTGCTGCTGAGGGTTTTTTGCTCGGGCCTGAGGTAGACCCTGTTCAATGGGAGATCTGCGGGATCGATTCTTGCGGTGAAAGAAGATGGCGAGCAGTGGAAAGATAAAGATCGAGAAATTTAATGGTTAGAGTTTTGAGTTGTGGAAGCTCAAGATGGAGGATCTGCTGGTGGATAAAGATCAATGGATCGTTGTAGATCCAGGAACTAAACCAATGGCAATGTCAGATAAAGACTGGAAGAAACTGGATCAGAAGGCTAAGAGCACAATATGGTTGTGTGTCTCAAATTCATTATTGTTGAATGTATCTGGGGAAGCTACGGTGAAGACCTTGTGGGACAAACTAGGGACTTTGTACCAATCTAAGTCTCTAGTGAATAAATTGTTCCTGCAGAAAAAGCTATATAACCTGAGGATGAAGGATGGAGACTCAGTGACAGAGCATCTGAACGCCTTCAATACTGTGGTAAGTCAGTTGTCATCTGTTGATATTAAAATCTCAGATGAAGATAAGTGCATCATTTTGTTGTGTTCTCTACCAGGTTCGTGGGACAGTCTGGTTATTGCAATAGGTAGCAATACAACTACCTTCGATTTTGATGACATTGTCTCAGCCTTGCTATCGGAGGAAATGAGATAAATAAATATGGAGGGTCAGAATGGATATGCCTTATCTGTACGAGGAAGGTCCTAGAACAGAAACAAGAATAAGGTTTTGAGTGGGAGATCTAAATCTAGAGGGAGATCTAAATCTCCTGGAAAGTTTGTAAAGGTGTGCTGGAAATGCGGAAAGGAAGGGCACTACAAAAAGGAATGCAGATCTAAAGCTCCTGAGAAAGGAAAGGGATCTGATGAAGGTCCTTTTGTAGAGGCAAAAACCACCTCGGATGAAGGTGGGGATGTGTATTTGGCTTCTTCTTCAAATACACATGTAGATCATGAGTCATGGTTGATTGACTCAGGTGCATCCTTTCACTTCACTCCCCATAGGGAGTGGTTCTGCGAGTATGAGAAATATGATGATGGTGATGTCTTCCTAGGGGATGATAGGAAGGCCAGAATCGTCGGACGTGGAAAATTCAAGCTGAAGCTGCAAGGTGGAAGGATTAGAACACTTCCTGGTGTTCTACATATTCTTGCATTGGCCAGAAATCTGATTTCTGTAAGCAAGATGGATGATGCAGGTGTAAAAACAGTGTTCGAGAAATATGCCTGCAAGATGGTTCGGGGAGCACTGGTATTAATGCGGGGAGTTCGGACTGGAACTCTGTACAAGCTACAAGGTAGCACAGTTATTGATGGGTGTAACATTTCTGTGGTTCCTGAAAGTGGGACGGAAAGCCTAGCTGTGTCTGGAGAAAAGACCATGCTATGGCATCAAAGGCTTGGACATATTGGAGAGAAGGGCCTTCGGATACTACATAGAGATGGTATGGTAGAAGGTATGTCTAATTGTTCTCTGGATTTTGATTTCTGTGAACATTGTGTATATGGGAAGCAGAATCGGGTGAGTTTTCCTTCTGGTGCTAAGAGGGCAAACAAGATATTATAACTTGTGCACAGTGATGTGTTTGGGCCTGTGTCAGTTACATCACTGGGAAAGTCTCTGTACTATGTTTCATTCATAGATGACTTCTCAAGGAATACATGGATATATTTCTTGAGGAAGAAATCTGAAGTCTTTGAAAAATTTAAAGAATTTAAGGCTCTGGTGGAAAACCAAACAGAGAAGAAGATAAAGGCGTTGAGGACAGATAATGGTGGGGAGTTCTGCAAGAAGGAATTTGAAGAGTTCTGTAAGAAGTGTGGTATAGCACGGCAGAAGACTACTCCATACACACCTCAGAAAAATGGAGTTGCAAAAAGAATGAATAGAACACTGATGGAAAAGGCAAGAAGCATGCTCAGTGGTACCGGGTTAGGACAAGAATTCTGGGCAGAGGCAGTGGAGACTGCATGTTACTTAGTTAACAGATCACCTTCATCAGCGTTGGAGGATAAGACCCCACATGAGGTATGGACTGGTAAGAAACCCTCCCTTTCACATCTAAGGGTATTTGGATGTGATGCATATGTACATGTTCCAAAGGAGAAAAGGACCAAGTTGGATAATAAATCTGAAAGGTGCATCTTTATTGGGTATAAGGATGGTTTTAAGGGCTACAAGCTTTGGAACCCAGAAACAAGGAAGGTTGTGTACAGCCGAGATGTGGTGTTTAGAGAGGTGAAAGATGTTGTTACACATGAATTCCTACCAAAGGAACCTGAGAAGATAGAGTTTGAGCTAAAGGAGGATGAATCAGACTCTACAACAGAAGAAGACTCAGAAGAAGAAGAGCCACAAACTCTAGTTGTGGGAAGATCAGCTCGGGAAAGAAGGCAACCAAAAATATATAGTCCATCTGCTTTCTTTTCAGGTTTTGCATTAACTATAGCTGATGATGATCCCAAAACTATCAGGGAGGCAGTAGATTCATAGGATGGAAAACTCTGGAAGGAGGCCATGGTTGATGAAATGGCATCCTTGCACAAAAATGAGGCATGGGATCTGGTGGAGTTGCCGGCTGGAAGGAAGCCCATCGGGAGAAAATGGGTGTTTAAGAAGAAGATGAATGTAGAAGGCAAGGTGGAGAAATACAAAGCTCGATTGGTAGCAAAAGGTTATTCCCAGGTGTTGGGAATTGATTTTGGTGATATTTTTTCTCCTGTTGCCAAAGTTACTTCTATTAGATTACTTTTATCTGTTGCTACTGCATTTTATTTTGAGATAGAACAGATGGATGTGAAGACATCTTTTCTTCACGAGGATCTAGAAGAGGAGATCTACATGAAGCAACCTGAAGGCTTTATGGTGAAGGGTAAGAAATAACTAGTATGCAGGTTGAAGAAGTCTCTGTATGGGTTAAAACAGTCACCAAGGATGTGGTATCAGAAATTTGATACCTATATACGGGGACTTGGCTTCACCAGAAGTAAGGAGGATCACTGTGTTTATTTTAATTTAATTGGTGATCGTGTTATTTATTTGGTCTTGTATGTGGATGATATGTTGTTGATTGGAAATGACAAAGAAATTATCCAAGATTTGAAGACCCAACTGTTCTCCAAATTCGACATGAAGGATCTGGGTGCTGCAAACTATATTTTGGGCATGGAAATTAAGAGAGATTGGGCAAAGAGGAAGCTTTGGTTAAACCAGAGGAAGTATGTCGAGACTATATTGCAAAGGTTCAATATGCAGGATAGTAAACCGGTGAATGTTCCTATTCCTGTAGGTGTAAAGCTATCTGTTGAACAGTGTCCCAAGACATAAGAAGAAGAGGAGGATATGTCCTGTGTTCCATATGCAAGCGCAGTGGGTAGCCTGATGTATGCAATGGTCTATACTAGACCAGACATTGCACATGCAATGGGAGTATTGAGCAGGTTTATGTCAAACCCAGGGAAGGAGCATTAGACAGTAGTGAAGCGGGTTTTCAGATATTTACGTGGCACTAGTGATTATGGCTTATGCTACTAGGGAAGACTAGGATTGGAAAGAATGTTGGAAATTCATGGTTTTGTTGATGCAGACTGGGTTGGAGATCTGGACCAAAGAAGATCTACAATTGGGTATGTATTTAGCCTATTTGGAGGCACGGTCAGTTGGATGAGTAAAAGGCAGTCTGTAGTGGCTCTTTCAACTACAGAGGCAGAATACATAGCAGCCACTCATGCAAGCAAGGAAGCAATTTGTTTGCAGAGATTGTGTTCAAGTATGGGGTTGGTACAGCAAGCTATAAGGATAGACTGTGATAGCCAAAGTGCAATTTTCTTTCCTAAGAACCATGCTTATCATTCAAAGACAAAGCACATTGATGTTCAATATCACTTTATTAGAGATATGGTTGAGGCTAAAAGGGTGTTGCTGGTAAAGGTGGACACTTTGAAGAATGTTGCAGATGCATTGACAAAGTCTATGAGCACTCAAAAGTTCTCTTGGTTTAGAGAAACAATGGGTGTTGAAGAATTGGGCCAATGACTAAGCTCTCCTGTGGCCCCCTGCTAAAAGAAAACAAGAAGTGGGAGAATGTTGGGTATGTTTTATATTCTTTCCACGACTAAGCACGTGAAAATTTTTGGTCCTTAATTTCCAGTGGGTAGTCCGTGCCCATGGTTTTGTGCATGGTTTTGCACATGGTTTTGGGGTACAATGGTTTTCGGCCCTTGGTATTTTTGTAGATCTGGTCAAGGGAACTACGGTTATGTTCTAATCCAGGGTTAATGGATTAGGGTTCATGTATGCTTCGGCATGTATATATATGTGTTGTAACACTAAAAAGGAATATAATGAAAAATCAAGCTGGTCGTCCCGATTTGGGATCCAGGGGAAAATCTCTGTGTTTATCTGTTTTATGTTTTATGCTCTCGCTATTGTTTATTTTCTGTTATAAGATTAGTGTGTAGATAATTTATGTTCAGGGTTAAAACCTACAGATTTGATACAAAACATAGGTTTTAACCTTATATAGTTAATTGTTTCAAATAGATTCTTAATAAAATAAAAAATATTCAATGTAAAACACATGAATTAACATATAATTGTGATATTTTCCCTTCTTTCCAACTTAGTCCATCCTTCTAGAAAAATCCCTTTTAATGAAGCAGATATATCCATAGTGATCCAGTGATATTTGTTCACCAACAACTATTCCATTTTGGACTTATATATCTCAAAACTATGCTCATTGAATTTATGCATCTATATCTTTAAAATACTCAACTATTTCATTTCACCATAGGAATAAATTCGATATATCTCCCATTTTAATGGGGTCTATCACATTTCGAGAAAAACACATTAGCTATAAAAGTTTCCTATTGAAACCAAAAGTAATTTGATACAAAACATAGGTTTTAACATTATATAGTTAATTGTTTCAAATAGATTCTTAATAAAATGAAAAATATTCAATGTAAAACACATGCATTAACATATAATTGTGATATTTTCCCTTCTTTCCAACTTAGTCCATCCTTCTAAAAAAATCCCTTTTAATGAAGCAAATATATCCATAGTGATCCACTGATATTTGTTCACCAACAACTATTCTATTTTGGACTTATATATCTCAAAACTATGCTCATTGAATTTATGTATCTATATCTTTAAACTACTCAACTATTTTATTACACCATAGGAATAATTTCGATATATCTCCCATTTTAATGGGGTCTATCAAATTTCCCATTTTAATGGGGTCTATCACATTTAGAGAAAAACACATTAGCCATAAAATTTTCCCATTGAAACCAAAAGTAATTTGATACAAAACATAGGTTTTAACCTTATATAGTTAATTGCTTCAAATAGATTCTTAATAAAATGAAAAAATTTCAATGTAAAACACATGCATTAACATATAATTTACTCGAGAAAGCCAAAACAAGAAGATTATTTTTTTATTAGTATATTAATTTTTAGACCATCACACACACACACACACATATGTATGTATGTATATATGTATATATCCCACGACAATTATAAACTACCAATCCATGACCTTGGATCAGATAAAATTTTAGTTCTTTAACTGAAACTATAGAACCATAAGGTAAACTACCATGCATTAGAAAAATGCTAAAAGAAAAATCCATGTGATGAAAACCATCATAAAGGGAGAATTTTTTTTCCCAAAAATGTTTTTTGGGGCACTACCCCTAAACACCTGTGTGTGGGGAATTTTTTGTCTATGTGAAACCCTAAAGTGGGGGTCATTTCCTCCCATTTTATTCCACCACTATTCTTAGAAAAATATATAGTGCATGGGGGTATTCACATAAAGAATATAACACATACCAAACATCCAATAATTCTCCTTAATGTGACCATCAATTTTGCAATGGTTAGAATTATTTCTACTACCCTTGCTTGGATGTGTAGTGGCTATTTTATTCTTATCTTCCTATTTCCAGTTATTTTTCCCCTCCTTCAAAGCTTCTTGGTGCTATTTTTTCTTCAAACCACTTAAGTACCATTTATTTTGGCCTATGGTTTCTAGATAATGTGTGTATACACATGGCTCATACATTATCCTTAGCTTGGAAAGAATCACTTGTTTTTGTAGATGGTTTTATAGACCCCACATATACTTAAGGAGTACATTTGGGCTATTGGGAAATATATCCAATAATATGACCATATTTTTGAACTTAGTACACTCTTATACACCCTTATGTCTACGTAAAGTAGTGTGAGTGATTCCACGGGTCCTCTACACACTTCATAGGGTATAATTGGGACAGGTAGTGTTAACTTCTACAAGTTCTATAGGAAGAGTCTGTAAAGGGCTAGGTAGCCTCTGGATCTCATCTTTTATGAAAGGTGACATATCTAGTAAATGCCCCTATAGTCAATCTCTTGAATAGATCTAAATAGAAGTTATATATTTTAATATCCATAAACCACAACCACTTTAAGGCAAACTGTGTACATGTGTCCTTTCTCCCATAAATTCTTAGGCAAAATTTTTAAAGCATACATATCATGTTGGCTTTCTCCCATTGCATGTTTTTTTTAAGTGCATAAAATAATTTTGCAAACCATGTAAATGTCATTTCTCCCACAAACTAAAGGCTTTCTCTCATTAATTCAAGGAAAACTTTAAGGCCTAAAAATTGAACCTAAAGTGGTTGAACTCTCAGAGGATTTTGAACTTCCATAGGATTTTAGTCTATCTGTTGAGTCTTAAATTCTATAAGTTCTAAAGGCAAAGTCTTTAAAGGGCCAGGTAGCCTCTGGATCTCATCTTTTCTCAAAGGTTACATATCCAGTAAATGCCCCTACAGTCAATCTCTGTAATAGATCTAAATAGAAGTTCTTCATTTTAATATCCAAAAAACAACTACCACTCTAAGGCAAACCTTGTACATGTGTCATTTCTCCCTTCTCCCATAAGCTTTTAGGAAAACTTTAAGGCATGTGTCATTTCTATTTCATACTCCCACAAACTCATAAAGGTGTGAATTGACATAACTAGTTGTTTTAGTAAGTGCATAAAATAATTTTGTAAACCATGCAAATGTCATTTCTCCCACAAACTAAAGGCTTCCTCCCATTAATTCAAGGAAAAATTTAAGGCCTAAAAACTGAACCTAAAGTGGTTGAAATCTCATAGGATAGTATCCCCCAAACTCAAGGCTTTCCCCCATTAATTCAAGGCAAACTTTAAGGCATAAAAATTGAACATTGTTTTAGTAAGTGCATAAAATAATTTTGCAAACCATGTAAATGTCATTTCTCCCACAAACTAAAGGCTTCCTCCCATTAATTCAAGGCAAACTTTAAGGCCTAGAAACTGAAGCTAAAGTGGTTTAACTCTCATAGGATAGTATCCCCAAACTCAAGGCTTTCCCCCATTAATTCAAGGCAAACTTTAAGGCCTAAAAACTGAACCTAAAGTGGTTGAACTTCCATAGGATTTTAGTTTGTTGGTTGAGTCTTAACTTCTACAAGTTCTAAAGCAGTCTGTAAAGGGCTAGGTAGCCTATGGATCTCATCCTTTCTTAAGGCATGTTATTGAACTAGATGTGATTTACACCATAAATTTTAAGGAAAAACTTCATGAAAACCATGCATGAACCATGTATATGTGTCATAAATCTCCCTTAAAATCTAGGCAATGCAATCTTTAACGCATCTCATTTCTAGATGTGAATTCTCCCATAAACTTTAAGTCAAACTTTAAGATAAACCATGCACATGTCATTTATCTCATGCAATTTCAATAAATGTCAATTTAATATATTTTTATTGAATTTGTTTTTTTTCAGAGATAAAAAAATCCACTAAATATGGTTGAAAAATGGAAATTACGCATAGATGTTTCTTGCTATCCCAATCCAGGGAAAGCAATGATTACATATGTGCTTTCCAATATTGCGACTAGCAAAGTCGTCCAAAGGAAAATGAATATACCAGGATGAACAACAAACAACGAGGAATATTATATTACATTGATAGAAGGCTTGGGAATAGCTATGGAGTATGGATCAAATGGAATTGTAGTTTTCGCCAATTCTGAACTTGTGTGCAACCAGATGAATCGTATGTACCAAGTTAAGAAGGAGAGGTTAAAAGAACTGCATGGAATAGCAAATAATATTGTTAGCCAATTTCAATTTTTTAGTATAAGACATTGTATAAATGTAAATAAGATGTCTACCGGTCTATTGCGTGGGGAAATGCCAATTCAGGATTCATCTATCAAAGATGAATTAATAGATGAATTAGAATTATACGGGGCAACGCCAATGCAAGATTCATCTCTCAAAGATGAATTAGTTTTGAGACGCTCTTCTTCAAAAATTTAAGATTCATCTCTCAAAAATGAATTAGTTTTGAGACGCTCTTCTTCAAAAATTCAAGATTCATCTCTCAAATATGAATTAGTGTTGAGACGCTCTCCTTCAAAATGTATTGATGGAAATTGTAACACATCTTGGATATGTGTGTGTTTTGTACTTATAAATGCGTATTTTTTAATGACCATGTGTTTTTTTCAATTATATACCAAGTGTGCTCCCACCACACCATGTAAAACGCAACTTGGTGAACTTCACATTTTTATAAAATTAAAATACGGGGACTTCAACAAATTTGTGTTTAAATGGAGTTTCACACTTCTTTTTTAATGACCATGTGTTTTTTTCAATTTTATACCAAGTGTGCTCCCACCATGTAAAGCGAAATTTGATGAACTTAACATTTTTATAATTTTTTTGCTTAAAGTGAGTTTCACACATCAATTAGTGCTTTGAAAGTTGTGTTTTACATAATTTGTGTACACTAAATTACATTAATTTTCTGAAATTTATTTTGAATTTATTTTAAATAGTAATTTAAAAAAAAAAATTTAAATGTCCACTGTAGATATATATATCATGGAGGATGAACAACGAAGATAAAAAAAAAAATCCCATATCTCTACGAGAGAGGGGGATCAGGGATTGAGGGGTGTTCATGGTATTAAAATATAATATTAAACCTTCATACATATAGATACATGTGTGTACATATGGAATTGATTTTATATCAATTTTGTGAGTTAAATTAGTTGTTAATAAGTTTCATTTTTTATTTTTTAGGAGCCAATAAGAGAAGAATGTCTACTCCATCAATGGAGCATGTCCATGTTTCACGCAATCGTGGTATGGTTCATGCAATTTAATCAATGAATATGTACATGTATTCATACATATGAATATATTTTTGAATTTATTATAAATTCATGTTTGTTTATGAAGCTTCTCTCTCATCTCGTAAGGTTGGTGGTGGTTCATATTTCCTTAGAGGGAAATCAGTAAGTGCTAGTGGGTTGCATGAAGGTGGTGATATGTATTCCCTTAGAGGCCAATCAACAGATGGTCGTGTTGGTTCTCAACCAATCGGTGGTCTTGTGGGTTCTCAGCGGGGTCATTTTGGTTCTCAACAGTCTCAGGGTGGGCAAGATGCTAGCCAACCACATCGAGATGGCCATCAATTTGAATATTTTTTTCATTCAATTTATACAAATTTGTTTACATGTTTTTTTTAATATAAAAAATTTTATATATTGATGTAGAGGCTGAAAATTTTGCTCCAAATGTTGCCCAAAAAATATGTAGGTTAAAACGCGTCATTCAAGAAGAAGGTTGTCCACCAACCACGACTTATCCAGCTAACATTTCCGATATACCTTGGGAAAAAAACATGCAGTATTGCACCTTAAAAAGGTGTCAACATCTTCATGCAAAATTGCAGAGAGATCTCGTGGCTTTGACTCTACCTGCTGAGAGTCAAAAAAGCTTAGAAATTGTTACACACTCTTTAGGCGAACTAGTATATGTGTACCGAAAGTTTGAGCCAACCACTGATACTTTTGTAGAAGTCATGAGAAAAAGAAAGGAAACAATGATGGGTCCCGATAAATGGTAGGTTGTTAAACAAAGAGTTACAACAAATATGGCCAAGTCTATGTTTAATTTCAAAGAAGGGCCGAAAAGAAAGATGTTGAAGGTGTAATATTTCAAGCAACCTAATATAGCTCACTATATGTATGATAGACACCTTGTGGCCTATGGAAGACTCTCATGGAACGACAAGGTTCCGCTTTATTTTGAAAAAATATTTTATGCATAATTCTTTTTGCAAATGAAACCTAATTACAATGACCTTTTCTCTGAATTTTTTGAGCCTAGGAAAGGTCGATTGTGTGACTGTAGGGGCGCTAGGTATGATGATGAATTTCCTCGCCCTGAACCACCATTGGTTAGTCGACATTTTCGTGTTGAAACTTTGCGGTCAAAGATGGAAGCCACTTCTCAAATTACTCGAGAAGCAAGGGATGTCATCATTGACAATGTTCACAGTGGATTGGGTGGAGTCAATGTTTGTCTGAATCGACAAAGAGCATGTGAGAATGCACACGCAAATTTTGTGTACTATATAGATGAAGAGATTGACAACATGAGTGTTGAAGATCTCAAAACATATGCAAATAATTGTCGCAATGGTTGGCAGGACCTAATTGTTCACGAGGAAGAGGGAATGGGAATGGTATGTGCTAATGGATAGGGTTCAATTATTTTAACACATGTAAAATTTGTAATAAATACATATATACATACATTTTTTTGTATACATTAATCTAACAAAAATGTATCATTATATGTTAACACCATTTGCAGTTGTCACGCTTGATGAATGAAGAAAATGTTAGTATCATGGTCGGAGCCTCTCGTTCAAACAACCAAGATGGTTCTCACCATCAAGATATGTTGGAAAATGTTAGTGAAGTGAACATGATCATGTACAATTATTTTTTATCTATTATTAGATATATCGAAACATGGTGAGATATTTTTAAAATAAATAATTGTGCACACATTTACATGTACATATATATAATAAAATGTTTTAACAGATTCTGATTCCGTCTGATGTTTTTGGGATGGCGATACCTTCTTCTTCTTTGGGAGATGTACCTTCTACTTCCTTAGGAGATTTGCCAAATCCATAAATATGGACAATTTTTCACTCTTAAAATCTATGTTTTTAAGTTATATATTCCACCTCAAAAACTTCCATTAAAAAATGAGATATATCTATACCTTGAGTTATTTTAAATTTTTTGAATTTTAGATTTTTGGAGATTTTCTTTCTGAACCACTCTTAGGAGATGTGCCAAATCCACCAGCACAAGTATTCAAATTTTCACTTAAATATATATAAGTTTTCAAGTAATAATTTATAAATTGAAGTTTAAAATTTTATTATAAATTGAGATCTAGAGATTTTGAGTTATTTTAAATTTTTTGAATTTTAGGTTTTTGAAGATTTCCTTTTGGAGTCTCTCTTAGGAGATGTGTCAAATCCACTAGTAGAAGTATTCAATTTTTCACTTAAATATATGTTTTTAAGTTATAATTTATAAATTGAAGTTTAAAAGTTTTATTATAAATTGAGATCTTGATCTTGATTTATTTTATACTTTTAAATTTTTTGAATTTTAGGTTTCTATAGAGGATTTCTTTTCTCCACGGACTCTAGCGATAGAGATAGGAACATCCACACCATTTAAACCATTTGAACAAGTTGTCTAACTTTTTTTTTAATATTATTGAAAATAAGTTTATATATATGCATTTTCATTTGAAAATTATATATAATTTTACATGTATATTGTACAGTTTACTGTTGGAGATGTTCCTGTGGGGGAAGTTGTAGTGGACGAGCAACAAATGGAGAGGGAACCTCATGAGGTATTGCATGATTTTTTTTTACGTTTTGTTTTTTACATGAAGTTCTATATATTCTCACTCAATTTTAAAACATCAAATTTTAATATTTGTACACATTCTGTATAGGTTCCCCATGCTTCGCAAGATAGCTCAAGGATTGAGACTTTGTTGGGAAAGACACTACATCCATCTGTATTTGATGGATGATGCACATGCACTATTTGATGGATGATGCACATGAACACATGTAACATTATATTTTCAATAGATTTAGTCTTAAATTTACTTTTTTATATATCTAGACTTATCTAGATGCAGTCATGTATAACTTGATACTTGATACTTGTGAGATCTACAAATTTTGGACATATTTTCTGTGAACTACATTTGGTACATGTGAATGTGATATATAATGTTTTTAAAACTTAATTTTTGGATGGTTGAACTATATTGGCCTGTGAAGTAATGTTACAGTGTTATATATAATTTGTTTTATTTTTAAAACTCAAGTTTTGGATGGTTGAACTACATTTGGCATGTGATGTGAAGTAATGTTGTGTTAAATAATTTGTTTTGTTTTTAAAGTGTTATGGTTGAACTACATTTGGCATGTGAAGTAATGTTACTTGATACTTAATACTTGTGATCTATAATGTTTTGTTTTAAAACTCAAGTTTTGATACTTGTGATCTATAATGTTTTGTTTTTAAAAGGTTTTGATACTTGTGATCTATAATGTTTTGTTTTTATAACTCAAGTTTTGGATGGTTGAACTACATTTGGCGTGTGAAGTAATGTTGTGTTATAGTTTGTTTTGAGATTAAAACTTATGTTTTGGATGGTCAGGAACTACATTTGGCATGTGAAGTAATGTTGTGATCTATATTAATGTTTTGCTTTTGAAAAACTCAAGTTTTGGATGGTTGAACTACATTTAGCATGTGAAGTAATGTTGTGTTATAATTTGTTTTGTTTTTAAAATTTAAGTTTTGGATGGTTGAACTACATTTGGCATGTGAAGTAATGTTGTGATCTATATTAATGTTTTTATTTTGAACTACATTTGGCATGTGAAGTAATGTTGTGTTATAATTTGTTTTGTTTTTAAAACTTAAGTTTTGTATGGTTGAACTACATTTGGCATGTGATGTAATTTTGTGATCTATATTAATGTTTTTCTTTTGAACTACATTTGTCATGTGAATTAATGTTGTGTTATAATTTGTTTTGTTTTTAAAACTTAATTTTTGGATGGTTGAACTACATTTGGCATGTGAAGTAATGTTGTGATCTATAATGTTTTGTTAAATTAAAACTTAAGTTTTGGATGGTTGATCTACATTTGGCATGTGATATAATGTTAAATGTTTTTATTGGATAGTTGAACTACAATTGGCATGGCATGTGAAGTAATGTTGTGATATAATCAAAAAGTTTTTAAAACTCAAGTTTTGGATGGTTGAACTACATTTGGGATGTGATTTTGATATTATGTTTTGTTTTTAAAATTCAAGTTGTCGTTTTCCAAACAAAAAAAAAATCACATGAATATATGTACATGTAGAAATGATTTTACACATGTTTGAATATATATGTTAAAACGATTGAAGTACAATACATATATATATATATATATATATATATAAACAATCATAAGATTCTAGGTCTTGTTAGATGCATCAAACAATCATAAAATTTTAAAAATGCATTTTATAATGTATATATATCCAGTACGTGCAACATTTTTCATCAATGCACATAGAAAAGCTACTTGAAAAGTTAATTGCATTCTAGAACATATATATCCAGTACTTCAACATTTTTCATCAATGCCAATAGAATTTAGCTACTTTCAGTTAATTTCATTCTAGAACATATATATTTAGTACGTGAAACATTTTTCATCAATGCACATAGTAAACTACTTGAACAGTTAATTACATTCTAGAACATATATATAGCCAATACGTGCAACAATTTTCATCAATGCACATAGAAATGATACCTTCAGCTAATTTTCTAGAACATGTATATATCTAGTACGTGCAACATTTTTCATCAATGCACATAGAAAAAATACTTTCAATTAATTGCATTCTAGAACATATATATCCAGTACCTGCAACATTTTTCATTAATACACCTAGAAAAGCTAATTTCAGTTTTAATTGCATTCTAGAACATATCTATATATATATATATATATATATATATATATATATATATATATATATATATATATATATATATATCTAGAACATATATATCCATTACTCGCAACATTTTTCATCAATGCACATAGAAAAGCTACTTCCAGTGAATTGCATTCTAGAACATATATATATATCCAATACATGCAACATTTTTCATCAATGCGTGTATATAAAAGCTACTTTCAGTTGATACTAGTGTGCACGTACCAAAATAATGTACATGTGCAAACACTTGCACAGATAACATAACAAGTTAGCTCAATTTTTAGTTGAGTTCTGAAAGTTCTAAAACATGAATCCAAAGAGAAGAAATTGTTGGGCAATTCAATCAAAAAAATTCCAATGGAATGCCATCTTCAATGATCTGTTCATGATCGGATTTTGACATTTTCCATTTCTTAATTTTCTTTTTTTCTTTGATTTAACCTTTATCAACTTTATCTGTGCTGCACACACCAAGTGACTATATTGACAACTTATGACATTAGGTTCATAGTCTTAAAAGTAAACAAATCCCCACTTTTATTAGTTTGTTTGAAAAAATAACCTTTCAGTATAATAGATCCTCTTTCATATGGAAACCCATGATCATTATAGTCTTCTAATAATTTCATTTTTCGTTCAGTGAAACGCATCAAATAATACTTCACATTCTCATTATTGTCACTAGGTGAAATTACAAAAAAAAACATCTTCTGCACTGTTGTACAATTTTACCCCTGCATTTCAAATTTTGGCCTATTGCCCCGCTCAAATCTGATACAAAGCTCCACCGTGGCCTAAAACCTTATGCTCCTATCTGATATTTACCGTTTCCGCTCGAAGACCCGCTCTACAAAGGTTGAAAACCCGTCATTTAAATTATATCGAGCCGAAGCCTCAAGGCCTTAGCCCCCTTTCTGTCGTCATCACATGACCTGAGCCCGAAAACCACAGGCTATAGGGAAAGGAGCTCAGCCATAAATTTTTCGGGGGCGATAGAAACCGTCCGATCTAAATCAAATCAACGGAGCGGTGATCATTACAGGTGGAGGGCCCCGCGCGCAAGAAACCGGCGGTATAGTCCCGCACTACTCCCACCGGGCCGGCTGTTTTGGGCCCAAGGCCAGCGATTCCATTAGAAATTTGCCACGCGTCTTTGGTACGGGTTCCAAAACCGCTCTCCCCGCGCGTTAATGACTGTACAAAGGTTGGGTAGCAGAACCCATACGCTCCGTAGGATCTGCCGATCTCCATCCGACGGCGGATATGTACCAGAACTGCTTGCTCGTTAACATGTGTCTGCCATGTTTCGTGGCCCACCATCGTGCCGCTCTCGTCGCTTCCCAACCGTTGATCTATGACTGCCATCCAACGATCCAGATCCTAGTCTCCCCGTCCATTGACTCTACCGCCACATCACCCATCCACCTGTCCCCCGTACGTCCATGTGTCTTACTCCCTCACGTCTAAAATAGTTTTCCCCGTCATATATATATATATATATGTGTGTGTGTGTGTGTGTGTGTGTGTGTGTGCGTGCATATGTTTTCATTCATACCTTTCGTTTTCATTCACCCCTCACGTCCAAACTGTTTTACGTAAAAGGTCGCACTTCGCCTATTAAATCTATGTCTCCATTGCTTCTCTTCCACCACCCTGTGTATTTCTCCCGGTCGATCACGTATCCATTGTCCCCGCCTCCATCTGTGTCAGTTTTCTCTAATATTTTGTGGGTTTTGCAGGTTTCAAGGTAATAGAAAGGGCATTTTAATTCATGGTTTCCGTAGCAGAGGTTAAGAGCATTTCAAGGGTGATATATCGCTGGCAAAATTTAAAGAGGAAGCCGAGGGTAGGTGTGAGAAATGATCACCATTAAAGAAGAAAAAGATATGGATTCACAGAACCCTCCAGAGAAATTCGCCCTACATTAAAGATCCAGGATTCGAATCCCAAGTTAAGGGCCAAGAGTACAGTACAGAATTGCAGACTGTCTCAGGGCTCTTACGGCAGCAGATTTTTCCTCAGCAAAAGGCTGAGCACTGTATATATTTTATTATTTGTGTCTTGTAAAAAAGGAGATTTTCCTCTCCCAGCATTTATTTCTATAGACAGATTGTAAAGTACAGTCATTTATAGTTAGTCATTCATAAAGTGGGCGCGATTGTTTTCTGCCATTTTATTCAAATTGAGTCATTAAATGTGCTCTATCTACCTCCTCCTCTAGAATTCTCTATCTTCCCTATAAAGGCCCGTAAAGAAGACATTGTAAAGGTTCTAGATTTCTATCAGCAAACTGTGCAGTGAAAAGGCTTTTGCATACATTTTGTAGTATTTTTGTATGAAGGTTTATAGCCCGTAGGGTCTCAGTGAGGAGGAGTTATAACTGTAATGAGGATTCTGGTCTTTGGTATCTCACAGTATGTAATTTCTCTTATGTGTTAATACAATATCTCATTTCATGCTATTTATCTTCTTGTATCATGTTCTAGAATGCGAGTGGCTCACTAGTTTGCAGTAAGGATTCATCCTTGTTGGTGCCCTTTCTAGAATTAGTCAAGCGCTTTAAATAGGCCTAGTCATGATATATTGTTCCATGATCATTTCTTCCATATTTTCTGCTATATTGGTTGCATGAGGAGGGTGCTTTTAAAACGCCATTTTCATATAAGGATTCATAAATTGGTATGCCCTTATGTGGTTCTGTTGTGTATCTGGGCATCAGTCTCATGTTAACTAATATCTTCTTTATGTTTCCTCACTGCACTCACTTCCTGATATTTGATTTCTGTGATATATTATTTGAACCGGCCCTCTTTACAGTAAGCGATCTCTTAACTGTCTGATGCCTTTGTATTGGAGTTTTACATAATGTCCCTACACTATTCTTATCTTTGTGTCAGCTTCTGAGAGAGTTTGGTCCCATTCAAAACTTATTTCCTTGTTCAAACAAGAGATAGCAAGTGAGCTTTTGGATTGACAACCCAAGCTTTATAATGAGCTCCTTGTTATAATTAGATGTCCTAGGCACTGGTCTATGGAAACTCTAGACTATCTCTAGGGGGGTGACAAAATCATCCACAACATCTTTCTGGCGCCGTTGCCAGGGAACGAATTCAAGAATATCAGTTTCCCTGGGTCTCGACAAATTTTTTTCACTCTCTAATCAAGTGAGCACAGAGAGTTGAAGAGTTGCATATCTCTCACCTTGGCGACTCCACTGGTCATCATTTGATAAATTTTATTGGTAGTCCTGGCTTCTCGAAAGCCACATTTGAGGTCATATACATCCCAATCGAAAACACCTTACGTGTCTGACCCTGAGAAGATCATTCATAAAAGAGTTTGGAAGGAGAGGAATTCGGTTCGTGCTGAAAACCCTGAATATTCCGTTGAAGATTATCCACCCTCTTCTTCTCAGGAAGTTAGAACAGAAAATCTTGAGTTTATTTCAGAAACTCCACGTAGAGGAAGTGCCTGGATTGAAGAAGATTCTCATCCTACTTTCGAGGCTGAAGAAATTAAAGAAGTCACAGAAGTAGTTGTGGTTAACCGTGAATTATTCCCATCCACACCTCAGGCCTCTGTGCAATATACTCCTATTGTTATTCATACTCCACTTCCTCCTACTCCTCTCCCTTCATTTGTATCTCAGACTGCTGTACAACCCCCACCTCCTCCAATGGCCAATGTTCCTGCATTTCTTTTGAACAAATATGCCCCACTGGCCTTACCCCAAGTGCTAAATGATATGCCACAGGATTACCTGAAGATTCTGCCAATATTTAATGGTGAAAATGAAGTTGATGCTCAGAAACATCTTGAGACCTTCTGCTCCTTTGCAGAAAACTTAAATGTTGAACATCTGGATGTGGTCTTGAGATTATTTGTGCAATCTTTGGAAGGTGAAGCCAGAAAATGGTTTAAGACATTGGGGAACCGTTCAATAACCACCTGGGATATCATGGAGAATACTTTTCTTAGAAAGTGGGTAGAAAAGAAAGATCATGGTCAGTGCCTTACTAAGTTTAATACAATGAAGAAGAAACAGAATGAAGGGGTATCAGACTTTATTAAAAGATTCAATAAGTTATATTTGAGCCTGCCTCCTGAAATGAAGCCCCATGAAGCTGCCGCCAAGATAATTTTCATAGCAGCCTTTGAGTTTGATTTTCGCTTCGCATTGAGAGAAATAAAACCTGCCACTTTGGATGATGCACAATCAGATGCTCTGGAATTAGAAGCGAACTTCGCCTCTACTGGGAAGTTAAAAGGGAAAAATGAATAGGATACTAAGAGGAGAGGCAAAGAAGAGGTCTCCACCTCTAATCAGGAAAAAGATTCAGATAAAATGGATGAAATAAGCAAAATGATAAAGAAGATGGTCAAGCTTGAACTGGAAGCAAAGAATGCAGCTCCCAAGAACTACTATAATGCTCCAAACAGAGGATATAATCCCCAGTATAGAAGGCCACCATTGCAGATATTGCCAAGAGAAACGAAGGAGCAACAAGACCAGGTACCTCATCCCTTGTACCTGGAAGGACCAGCAGATGACTCCACTGGAGATGCAGCTTATGGATTAGAAGATTCAAATCTGGCTTTTTCAAATAATGATGATATGGAATGTCCATTGCAAGACGAAGACGAAGAAGCAGAGATTGATCATTATTGTAAGCAATTTGCTGATTTCATGCAAGCACAATTCAATGTTAAATATGATCTCAGATCTTCAAGAAAGAGGACCAGAACTCAAGAGCAAGAAGAGGAGCCACCTCATAAAGAAGCATCTGCTCAGAAGGAATCAGCAGCAAAGAGAAATATCGAAAAAGGTAAGAATCCTCTAAATACTCCCTTGCAGCCTAATGATCAGATTCCTTCTTCTTCAAAAATGGTCAATCCTCCTAATGCTGAGCCAGTGTCAAAAGGAGTCAAATCTTCAGTTGAAAATAAGGAGTCAAAAGAGGTAGTGATAGAAAAGCCCCTATCTGCTTTCAATTTGCAAAAAGAGCTTGAGAAGATTAAGATTCCTGTCCCCTTGACTGAGTTATTAAAACAGCCTGTATATCAGTCTCAAGTTACTTCTTTTATACTTCCTCCTGAAATACCAATTGCACCTGATAGTTTAAATCTTCAAGAAGAAAGACCCATGGTAGTCTTTGGCCCACATGTCGAGGAGATAGACCCTTCTACTCCTCCTTTCTATGTGTCCCTAGTTATTCATGACCTGTTGTTACACAATTGTATGTTAGATTCTGGGGCTTCCCATAATCTTATGCCTCTGTCTGCCATGGAGCAACTAGGACTGCAAATTACCAGGTCATATAAAGATTTATACTCATTTGACTCTAAAAGGGTTAAGTGCTTGGGGATGATAAAAGATTTAGTGGTCAATTTGGCCCAAATTCTAGCAAAAAGTGTGGTCATGGACATCGTGGTTACTGATATCCCAGCCCGCTTTGGCATGCTGTTTTCAAGGTCCTGGGGTACAAAGATTGGGGGATCAATTAAATTAGACTTAACATATGCTACTGTCCCAGTCTTCGGAGGTCAAGAAAGGAGGTTATACAGGGAGACCCGATTTGTTAAAATGGTAAGTAAGGTTGACTGCTCAGAGAACTCCCCAGTGTATAACAAAGAAGGAGACTTCTCCTGTTTGATGTTAGAAGAAAATCAAAATTATGCTCACCAGCCCCTTTTTGGTCAAATTCAAGCTGAGCAGCTTAAAGAAGATCAGGAATCAGGAGTTTGGACTTTGCATTTTGATGGGGCAAACTCAAGGGAAGGTAATGGAGCTGGGGTATTGTTGATTTCTCCTACAGGAAGATGGGTGCCACTGTCCTTCAAACTAGAATATGAGGCTACCAACAATGTAGCTGAATATGAGGCATTATTATTGGGACTGCAAACAGCTAGAAACATGGGCATCCAATGTTTAAAAGTCTTGGGAGACTCTGAGCTGGTGGTAATACAAATCAAAAATCAATGTCAAACTAAGCATCCTCGGCTTAGAGCTTATAGAAACGAAGTATGGGACATGATAGAAAATTTCTTCTCAGCATTTAACATACAGTTCATGCCCAGAGAGAAAAACAGAATAGCAGACTCTCTTGCTATAGCTGCCAGTACATTTCGTCCTCCTCAAAACCCACTTTTAAGATATGAAGTGGAGGTACGGTACAGACCGTCCATTCCAGATAATATAAAGCATTGGCAGGTGTTTGAAGACGATGAACAAATGAAGAGATTCATGGAGACAGTGGGAGAATTCTCTAATATAGAGATTGATGATGAGAGGGAGGAAGAAGCTGAAAATATCGCAGAAAACAAATGGGAAGAGAATATAGCAGGAAATAAAGTGCTGCAGCTGAAAGGAAATGTTATACCTAGAGGTCTGGTGCCTCTAGAAATACTATTTAGCAAAGATGATATTCCATTGCAGCCAAATAAAATTACAGAAGAAGATCAAGTAGGAGACTTGAATCTAGGTACTTATGCGGATCCCAAAATTGTTAAATTATCTAAAAGAGTCCCAGAAGATTATAAAGAGAAATATTTGAAGTTGTTTCAATCCTACAAAGATGCATTTGCTTGGTCCTATCAGGACCTAAAAACTTTTGATGTAAATATAATACAGCATAAAATTCCTTTGAGGGAAGATGCAAAGCCATACAAGCAAAAAATCAGACAGATCAATCCTCTGCTGCTTCCCTCCATTGAAAAAGAAATCAAGAAATTACTGAAAGCTAAGATAATTGTGCCATTAAGATACTCAGAATGGATAGCAAATATTGTTCCCGTTCGGAAGAAAAATGGAGAAATAAGGCTGTGTGTGGATTTCAAGAATTTGAATAGAGCATCTCTCAAAGATAATTATCCACTGCCTAAGATGGACCACATCCTGCAGAAAGTAGTGGGAGCATCCAAAATGTCAATGATGGATGGATTCTCTGGTTATAATCAGGTAGCTGTATTTCTAGAAGACCAGAAGAAAACTGCATTCACCACGCCTTGGGGAACCTTCATGTATGCTAGGATGCCATTTGGATTAATTAATGTAGGAGCTACTTTTCAGAGGGCAATGGACATAGCCTTTGTGGGAGAATAGAACAAGTTCTTGGTGGTTTATCTTGATGATATCACAGTGTTTTCAAAGAATGCTGATAATTACCTGAAGCGGAAGCGCAGAGGAGATTGAGTAGCAGAATGAAATATTCAATGGTCTGCGTGTTCTCGACATGCCCGAGGACGAACATGTCATCCCCAGAAGGAGCCGATGTTGTACAATTTTACCCCTGCATTTCAAATTTTGGCCTATTGCCCCGCTCAAATCTGATACAAAGCTCCACCGTGGCCTAAAACCTTATGCTCCTATCTGATATTTACCGTTTCCGCTCGAAGACCCGCTCTACAAAGGTTGAAAACCCGTCATTTAAATTATATCGAGCCGAAGCCTCAAGGCCTTAGCCCCCTTTCTGTCGTCATCACATGACCTGAGCCCGAAAACCACAGGCTATAGGGAAAGGAGCTCAGCCATAAAGTTTTCGGGGGAGATAGCAACCGTCCGATCTAAATCAAATCAACGGAGCGGTGATCATTACAGGTGGAGGGCCCCGCGCGCAAGAAATCGGTGGTATAGTCCCGCACTACTCCCACCGGGCCGGCTGTTTTGGGCCCAAGGCCAGCGATTCCATTAGAAATTTGCCACGCGTCTTTGGTACGGGTTCCAAAACCGCTCTCCCCGCGCGTTAATGACTGTACAAAGGTTGGGTAGCGGAACCCATCCGCTCCGTAGGATTTGCCGATCTCCATCCGACGGCGGATATGTACCAGAACTGCTTGCTCGTTAACGTGTGTCTGCCATGTTCCGTGGCCCACCATCGTGCCGCTCTCGTCGCTTCCCAACCGTTGATCTGTGATTGCCATCCAACGATCCAGATCCCAGTCTCCCCGTCCATTGACTCTACCGCCACATCACCCATCCACCTGTCCCCCGTACGTCCACGTGTCTTACTCCCGCACGTCTAAAATAGTTTTCCCCGTCATATATATATATATATGTGTGTGCATATGTTTTCATTCATACCTTTTGTTTTCATTCACCCCTCACGTCCAAACTGTTTTACGTAAAAGGTCGTGCTTCGCCTATTAAATCTATGTCTCCATTGCTTCTCTTCCACCACCCTGTGTATTTCTCCCGGTCGATCACGTATCCATTGTCCCCGCCTCCATCTGTGTCATTTTTCTCTAATATTTTGTGGGTTTTGCAGGTTTCAAGGTAATAGAAAGGGCGTTTTAATTCATGGTTTCCGTAGCAGAGGTTAAGAGCATTTCAAGGGTGATATATCGTTGGCAAAATTTAAAGAGGAAGCCAAGGGTAGGTGTGAGAAATGATCACCATTAAAGAAGACAAAGATATGGATTCACAGAACCCTCCAGAGAAATTCGCCCTACATTAAAGATCCAGGATTCGAATCCCAAGTTAAGGGCCGAGAGTACAGTACAGAATTGCAGACTGTCTTAGGGCTCTTACGGCAGCAGATTTTTCCTCAGCAAAAGGCTGAGCACTGTATATATTTTATTATTTGTGTCTTGTAAAAAAGGAGATTTTCCTCTCCCAGCATTTATTTCTATAGACAGATTGTAAAGTACAGTCATTTATAGTTAGTCATTCATAGAGTGGGCGCGATTGTTTTCCGCCATTTTATTCAAATTGAGTCATTAAATGTGCTCTATCTACCTCCTCCTCTAGAATTCTCTATCTTCCCTATAAAGGCCCGGAAAGAAGACATTGTAAAGGTTCCAGATTTCTATCAGCAAACTGTGCAGTGAAAAGGCTTTTGCATACATTTTGTAGTATTTCTGTATGAAGGTTCAGAGCCCGTAGGGTCTCAGTGAGGAGGAGTTATAACTGTAATGATGATTATGGTCTTTGGTATCTCACAGTATGTAATTTCTCTTATGTGTTAATACAATATCTCATTTCATGTTATTTATCTTCTTGTATCATGTTCTAGAATGCGAGTGGCTCACTAGTTTGCAGTAAGGATTCATCCTTGTTGGTGCCCTTTCTGGAATTAGTCAAGCGCTTTAAATAGGCCTAGTCATGATATATTGTTCCATGATCATTTCTTCCATATTTTCTGCTATATTGGTTGCATGAGGAGGGTGCTTTTAAAACGCCATTTTCATATAAGGATTCATAAATTGGTATGCCCTTATGTGGTTCTGTTGTGTATTTGGGCATCAGTCTCATGTTAACTAATATCTTCTTTATGTTTCCTCACTGCACTCACTTCCTGATATTTGATTTCTGTGATATATTATTTGAACCGGCCCTCTTTACAGTAAGCGGTCTCTTAACTGTCTAATGCCTTTGTATTGGAGTTTTACATAATGTCCCTACACTATTCTTATCTTTGTGTCAGCTTCTGAGAGAGTTTGGTCCCATACAAAACTTATTTCCTTGTTCAAACAAGAGATAGCAAGTGAGCTTTTGGATTGACAACCCAAGCTTTATAATGAGCTCCTTGTTATAATTAGATGTCCTAGGCACTGGTCTATGGCAACTCTAGACTGTCTCTAGGGGGGTGAAAAAATCATCCACAACATGCACAATAAAACAAACTTAACAAACTTATGTATTTAAATTTATTTCTAGATATCTATCATTTGAAAGCAATTTAAATGTTACCTTCTCTAAAAAGATCAAAAACTCGATCACCATCAGATGATATTGTAGTCTCCTGTGATTGCATTTCTTCAAACATTACAATGGACATTTTCCCCTTTGTATTTAGCTCTGTATGTTTCCAATCTTTTACACACATTTTGTTTTCACAAACGTCATTGGATTCTGTGTTGTCTATGCAAACATGACAAAAACAAGAATATTTTCTTTTATCCAATGCAAACACATTTATGGACAACTTTGTTTTAATTGAATGCAATTTTCGAGTCCCTTTTATTATTTCAACGTCATTTCCAATTGATATCTACATCTTCGATCCCAATATGGAAAAAACAATTATATATGGAAAATTCAAAGAAGAATGTAAATATGATATCAAAATACCATCAAAGATAATCATTGTGATAAATCTACATTGTTTAAAATTAGATATCCAATAAAAATTAAATTGAATGTACCTTTGCACTTCCCTTGATCGGTTAGTCTTATGGCTTAGAGAAGCGATGCACCATTGAACAACTTCTTTAGCATCCACAAGTCGGTTTGTAGAGGGGTTCATTTGATATCTTCCAAGTGCTCGTTTTATGCATGCCCCTGCACCGTCATGTTCTCCTTTTCCATGGCCAATCTCAAAGAAATACCAATAATGTTCAATGCAGGTTTTCTTATGAAGACAACACAACCAAAAGAATGATCGTGAATATTTGAATTGACCTACGCATCCATCTGACCATATCCAATGTTCATTGAATTTTATTCCACGACTTTTCAAGGAGTCATAAATCTTTCCAAAACAGTGTTCTTCAAAATATATATCATGTGTACGGTCGTCACTGATATAAAAGTGATATTCTTTAATAACATGTCGATTTTCACTGGTGCTTTCTATATGATCGACGTTTTGTTTAGCATGTCTATATATAATATGGACGAGCATGGAGACTTGGTCAGAATGATAGTATTCACTCTGAATTTCTTTTTGTGGAACATGTTAGGAATCTGTAATTAGCAAGATTGGAAAAGTCCAATCACAGAAACAACATCGTTTCAACCACTTTGGGATTCTAGGATCTAGCCCTCCTGAATCCGGAGAGGGATCTCTCCGATAAGTGAAAAGATGGATTTGTCTTTGAAAGTTTATAGTTATGATGGCCAAGGGTTTTGTTTTTTTTTGGATTGTTGAGCATGATTATTATTTGAGGTGGAAATTCCTAAATGCAAAGAGTTTCAAAGGTGAGAAGTTGCAAGCAGATAAAACAAGATTAGGCCAAAAAGGTAGATAATTGCAGGTTTTAGTCCATTGGGCTATGGAGTCATAATAGGGTTTAATTGAAACAACAAGAGGCAAGAGTGGTCCATGGGGCAAGTCATCTATGTCTAAGGATCTCTCTAAAGTTTGATTTATGGAATGAAATGGTACAACAAGAAGGGGAATTAAAACAAATGAAGAACAAAGAGCAGCCCAAGATAAGGTAAGTACTTTTAAACTAGCCTGCTTTGACATACACTTAAGAAATACATAAAAGTAATCTAAGATCAGGTAAGTATTTCTAAACTAGCCTACTTTTGATGCACTTTCAATAGAAAACATTTTAAAACAAAGGGAAACTTGAAGGCAACTGTTGGAGAAGAAACTAGCGGGCCGGGCTCACCACAAATCCTCTCCTAGCTCTGCTCTACTTGGTAACTTTCAAGACAAACACAAAGATAACAAAGAATGGCCTAAGATCCGGTAAGTACTTTTAAACCAGCCAACTTTCAACACATTCCAAGGGAAACTTTGAGACAGTATTTCGGGATAAAACTAGGACCAGGGCACACCATATCTTCCTTAGTTCATCTCTACTTAACATATACTGAAAATAACATTTAAGAATAAAAACTAGCTCAGACAGTAGGACGAGGGAACGCCAACATTCCTATGCTTGAACTGAATTAAATCATTCCTAAATAACACAAATTGGAAGAAAACATGGAGATAAATATTTTCACTCAGAGAAGGGTACTGATATACAGTAGGTCCTAACTCTATGCATGCTGTTCTTTATAAGAGAAGATGAACACAGTGAAAACAGAAATAGAATAACAATTCACAATAAGAAATAACATCACTTTCGACATAGACCAGGATCCCATAAATCAACTTGTATTGATGCTTCAAACCAGTTACAGCTTTAAGTCCAATGCTTTAGTTTAGAAATCATCTACACTTCCCAGACTAACTTATCTATCACAAGCAGAGCTCCAAGAGCCAGTGAAAACTATTTACAATCAGAAGTTTCAACTCAAGTATATTTCAAAGTTCTGCAACCAACCCCTCTCTCATCTTTTCCAGTCGTATTTATAGAAAAATGAGGAGGTGAGATCTGATAAAAAATCTCCAAAGATAATTAATACAGACTAATGACTTCTCGGCCTTTGAAGGGCTCAATGGAGAAGCGTACAGGTATTCTTACTGTATTAATTGATTTACATTTAAGATTAAGCTCGGTGGGAGCTTTTGTTGACTTTTGAGGCTCTGTGTCATATTAAAGTAACTCTACTGATATTTTGTCATGAAGTTTATTTGCAGAATTAACTTTCTAGCTATGCTGAGGCAAATATCTGATCTTGATCAATAACTTCGGCCTCTGTTTGAATGCTATGAGGCACAGGTGGCACTGTGGTAGCTGGGATGAATCAATTTGCCTCAGATGTGGCGGTGGAGGCTTTTCTGTTTGATAAAACACTTATGATTTCCTTTAAACTGTGTTTTAATTGGGAGGATTAGGATTTTGATAATAAATCTTAGCCGTAATCCCCCACAGATCTGTCTTCAATCTTCCATTCTGGTGTGTTCTGTCTTCAACACTGATACTCTTTGATTTTGATTTATTTACTATGTTTTTTTGGTGTGCAGTGCTGCGCAGGGCTCGTGAGGCATCAATGCCTTTGGAGTATTGACGAGGCGCAGAAATTTGAACCCATGGATGGCTTCCTTTTAAAGAATTGAAGGCGTGAGAATTAAACCCCAGCCTTCGGCCTTCCTTCAGTATATAATGAAAAAAAACATATAATCACCCTTTATCAAATAACATACCCAGACTTCAAAACTTTGATAAAACCAAGCTGTATAACCATTTCGAGTCACAAAAGGAGCTTGCTGACGTCAGGGTGTTTGTGACCCGAAATTTTTATGAAATCCGCCATATAAAGTTCTCCGCGTCCGTTTTGGGGCCTGCTGACGACGTGAGCCCAAGTGTGACCCGAAATTTTATGAATTCCGCCATATAAAGTGTATCGGGTCCGGATTTCACGACCCTACGAGCAACCGAACAAGATCCGCTCCAATCAGTTGCTGCCACGTGGATGCTGACTAGGCGTTGGGACCACCAGATCTGTGGGACCGTTAACTGCTGTCGTGGCCGTGGAGACCAAGGCGACTGATTGTGGGCCATCGATCTGCAGATCAGATCAACAGCGGAGATGTTTTGAGAAATGCGTCGTACCTTAGTTTATCCCCCGAGCTCCTTTTGAGTGCAATCACCGTCCGATGGGCCAACCTCAGATCGGATGGCGCACGTCAATATCGCGCTGAGCCCACAATCGATATTTAACGCGCGATGAGAGTGGGTTTTCAAAACTGCTTAAGGCCACGTGTCGGCCTGTGGCATTGATCGCGATCAAATGGGGAATACAGCTTATCCCACAAAGGCGGTGCGATCAAACTGCTCCGGTTTTTGAACAGTAAGTGATCGTGGGGACCACCGGGGTGATTGATTTGTGGGTCATTGATCTGCAGATTAGATCGATGGTGGGGAGCGAATTAAGCTTTGCACCAGCGGAAACCTTTTCAAACCCTGCAAGAAACACAAAAAATTAATATAAACAAAGGTTCCATGTGTAGGGATGGTTTTATATATACGAAGTGGATAGGCGCCCGACTGCGGGGCCTTGGTCTATATGGGATGATAATAGGCCCGGGGCTTATATAAGAGGGCCAATCAGCATCGGAGCTTTGTTTAAAACACAAAAAAATGCGCTCTGTGAGTTGCTCCGACGCGATAAGCGCTCAGGACCTTAGCACTTGGTTCTAGCACTAGGGCACATGGAGGGAAAATGGTTTGGATTTAGCCCAAAGGGGCTTAAACCCATAGTCAAGATACTTGTTTTTTTAGGACATTTTCAAGATGTTTTAGAAGGATTTTGGGGGTTTCGATATAGTTCAAAATGAGTTTTAAACTTTGTAAAAATTATTTTTATGAATGGAAGAAGGGGAATCAAAATGGAGGTTAGTTTTTCAAGTGAGGAAAGGGAAAAAAGGTGATTTTGCAACAGTTTCTTCTCATGAAATCAGCAAAATTTCAGAGTATAAAATGGGCACATTAGGGAAGATTTTGGACAGAGGCATGAGGCCTTCAAGAGATAACACTTTTTTGTAATAAAATTTGTTCCTTGAAGGCTCCAAAAAATGATTTAGCCACCTTTTGGTATAATCAAATTTTATAGGTGGCTAACAGTGGCTCCACTTGAGGATGGTGCTTTCTTGAAGGCATCAAGAACTTCAGACTTGCATTCTCTGGGGGCCTGATCAGTGCCTCATCCATTGGGCTGTCTTTCTTTCCTTGAATGATATTCTTTTATTCTGAAATCAAGTTAGCAGCCATAAAAACAATGGATCTTTCATCAACAAGCTTTCTACCTACCCAATCCTACAGATCTAACATTTTTTCTTCATTAGAGTGCACTTGGATTCGCAAACTCTTCTTACAACATTTTATTCTTTTGAAAAAAGAGAATCTAATCTATTTCTACTTCTTATTTCTCCATGGACTCAGATTAAACAGTTGAGCCCATATGATTCTCTACCTAATCTACTATCTGTTGGGATTAAACAGTCCAACAGATTTTTATTCTCTAGATTCTACAATAGAAATTTAAAAGCATACAAGTCAGGATTGAACAATCTAACTTGTTTCTCATCTATGGCATAAAAAAACAAGCTGCACGTAGATCTTATTTTGCAGAAAATTAAAACAAAATTGAAGGCTTAGGATCTGGACTTTCAAAGTATTTCCTTCATCTTTTTTACAACTCTGTTTTGACTTTTGTTTGAGTTGTCTTTCCTCTGTCAACTGATTCAGATTTTGAGCTAATTGGAACCAGATTTACATCTTTTTTGACTCAGAATTTGAAACATATTTGAGTCATTCTCTTTGGAAACTTAGGTTCAGATTTTGAGCATGTTTGAACCTTTAATTTCTATCCTAATCTATCTACTGATAAGCCAAGATTAAACAGTTTGGAAAATCGAATTCACTATCCTATCAGCAGAAAATTTAAAACTAATTATTCAAGATTAGCTTGTTTGACTAACTAGAAGTGTGTTCTTTGGGAGTGGCATTTAAGCTTGCACACTTTCAGATTTGCTTCTCTTTTTTGGTATGGGGCTATACCTTTCTTGTTTTTTCAATCTGCCCTCTTTTCTTTCTTTCACTGTTTCTGTATTTTTTATTTTTCTAACTTTGAATGCAATGGTGGATGAGATATTTATAATGGAAAAAGATAAAAAGGCTTTCAGAACATAAAATGTATCAAGAGAAGTAATGCTTAAGCATCCTGCCATTGACAGGACCCCCAAACAATTCTGCTCCATTCAACTCTTGTAAAAAACAGGCATTGTTACCAGCAGCTGAATGAATAGAGTAATGGCCAAGCCATAAGTTGTCAAATTTTCCATGCTTATCCTTGTCTTCCCTCCTTGAGTCCCACTTCAAAACTTTGTCCCCAATTTTGGAATTGTTGGCCTTTGTTCTTCTGTCAAAAAACTTTTTAATGTTGTCCTACTTCTGCAATGCTTTGTTATAAACCTCCTCTCTGGTTTGCTGAAGGTGAATGGTCTGATTTATTCTTTTTATCATGTCATTATCTTCAGTTTGCAACTCTTGAATCAACTTCATCACTAGTGCACCAAGGCTAGTTGGAAAAATTGCATCAGTACCATACACAAGTTGGAAAGGTGACATACCAATAGATTTCTTTAAAGTCAATCTGTCAGCCCAAAGTGCATGAACTAGCTTTGTGTGCCAAGACTTTTTGTTTTCCTCCAACAGTTTCTTGATTATGTTCACTAAACTCTTGTTTGAGGATTCTACAATTCCATTACCTTGAGGGTAATAGGTCGTGGAATTCCCCAATGTTATCTGATATCTTTGGCAGAATTCAACCATCTTCTTTGATCTGAATGATGCTGCATTATCAGTGATGATCTTGGTAGGACAGCCAAATCTAGAGAGAATATTATTCTCTATGAATTTTATAATAACAGAATCATTGGCTTGCCTACAAGGTATGGCTTCTATTCACTTAGTGAAATAGTCTGTAATAGTGAGAATCCATTTATGCTTAGCAGAAGATGGTGGATGGATTTCTCCTATGAAGTCAAGTCTCCACTATTCAAAAGGAGCTTCAACAGTGATTGGATGCAGAGGTAGGGGTAGCAGTTTTCTTTTGCCTTCAAAAAGTTGACATTTATGACAGGCAATGATCATTTTGTGTATATCAGGAAAGAGAGTAGGCCAATAGAAACCAACCCTCAAAATTTTGTTGGTTGTTGTCTTCTAGTACAAATGACCTCCACACTCTCTTTCATGGAACTCGTGCTTAACCTTCTCTGCATCAAACTCAGGCAAACATTTAAGCAATATTCCACTTGCATTTTTCCAATAAAGACATCTATCTATAATGCAATAGTTTACAGCTTTTAACTTTAGGAACCTTGCCTTTGTTTTTGTCAAACCAGGAGGTGTATTTAAATTAAGAAACACATAAATAATATCAGCATACCAAGAGGAATTCATAAAATGATCTTCAACAATCGGAGTTGAGATTTCCTCTTGTTCATCCAAAGCATTAATCATATTAATATCAAGAAATTCAAAATTGGATTCAGCCATTAATCTAGCTAGAACTTGGCCTTTGATGAGTTTAGTGGGTTTTATCTCTAAATCATATTCAAGAATAACAGCGATCCACTTACCTCTTTTACCATCTGGGTCCTGTGTTAGAATGTCTTCCATAACTGAATTTGGGACAAAGGCAATGATGTGTGAGTGCAAGATGTATACTCTGAACTCTTTTAAAGCTTTAACCAAAGAAAAAGCTTACTTCTCCATAATTTTATACTTCAGAGGGGCATCCCTCAATGCCTTGCTAAAGAATGCAATAGGCTGCTCTTGTCCTTGTGGATTTTTTTGTAAAAGGACAGCAGCTATGGTATGTTTTGATGCAAATGAAAAAATATAAAAATCTTTTGAAAAATCAGGACTTATTAGAACCGGTGTTTTGGTTAACGCTTGTTTCACCAGTTCAAAGGAATTTTTTACTTCCAAGGTCCATTTTACCCCTTGCTTCTTCTTTAACATGTTTGTAATGTTCCTAAGGAGCTCAGCCAAGTTGGGGATGAACCTGTTAGGTCCCTATATTACTAGTATAGTCCCTTATTGTTGTTAGTGTAACCCCCTTATTGTTATTATTGTACCCTTGTAACCCCCATTTTGTTATTATTGTGCCCATACATTATTATTGTTAGGTCGGCTAGGATTACATTGTGGCCCACTAGGATTACATTATGGCCCCATGGACTCCTATATATAGAAAGGAGGTTTTGTAAATTGTATCATCCAAGAATTGTTCATTTATGTAATGTATTGGAGGTTTCCCCCTCGAAGTGGCTTATTTCTAAGGCGTTGATATCTTTTTCTTCTATTTTTGGAGCTGGTTACACAACATTTGGTATCAGAGCTTGGGATACTAGGGTTTCGCTGCTCCAAACAGGTCATCGTGGAATTTTCGCTATAACTTTTTTTCTACGAAGCTTCAGAAGCTAAAATTTTTAGGGTGCGAAGCTGAAATCCTGAGGATGATTGTCTAAAAATTTCAGAGCTTGGTTCGCAATATTTTCGGAGATATAATCTGTGGAAGTTAGGTCTTTTTTAAAGCTCCTAAACAGGTCATCGTGGAATTTTCGCTATAATTTTTTTTCTACAAAGGTTCAGAATCTGAAATTCGTATGGTGCGAAGCTGAAATCCTAAGGAAATTCGTCAAAAAATTTCAAAGATTGGTTCGCAATATTTTTGGAGATATGATCTGTGGAAGGTAGTGCTTGTTCAGGCTTTTGAATTTCATCTCAAAGAGGTGATCGTGGGAAAAGTTCAATAAATCTCTCTCTGGGAAGTGGATGTGAGTGCCGTAAAGAGTGGTCGCAGGTACACAGACTGTAGTTTCTTGGCTATCAATTTCAGAGACAAAGGACGAAACAGTGACACGTGGCAAGTCCTACAAGTTTGCTCAACTGAACCAGTCCAGAATTAGGTCATTGTGGGAGATTGGACACAAATTTGTCTTGGGGAATCCAAATTAGATCAGACCTATGGCATTTGAAAGAAGCTTCAGAGGGATACTACAGGGCTGAATTTTAGATATTGAAAATTTTCAATTACAGAGATAATTCAATTTCAATATCGAGCTCCTCAAAGCAAGTAAAAGGTATCAATATTGGATTCTAAAAGGGCACCTAAAAATAATTCAACACCCATTAAGCCTTCAGAAGGCTCTACCATGACTCATGAAGATGAATAATTGCAACATGATCTATCAAAATTACAAGAGCAAGTGCAACAAATTTCACTCTCGCAAAGAGCAACAAAAAATGAAATGGAAGTTTTGAAGAAAGGCGCAAGTGAAGATGACTATTTGAAGAAAAGGCATAAGCTAAGATGGATGGCAGAAGTGAAGATGGACGGTTTGAAGAAAGGCGGAAGCTAAAGATGGATGGCACAAGCTAAGATGGATGGCGGTGGAAGCTTAAGATGATGCATATGGAGGCCGGCATGGAATCTAAGATGGATGACATGGAAGCTAAGATCGATGAGAAAATGGAAAACATGAAGAATTTTCTAAAAGCAGACATGGAAGGTTTGACAAAGTTGATACAAGAAAGGTTTCCTAATGGTGAAAAGATAGTAGAAGAAGCTCATGATGAGAACAAAATAAATGTTAATTGTGATTTCATAAACTCTAATGTTGGCGGGAAGAACCACCATATTCCAAAGATGGATATGAGGAAGTTTGATGGAAAGGATCCTGTAACATGGATACTACAGATGGAGCAATATTTTGATCTCCATAACGTGCAAAACACACAAAAGGTATGCATTGCAACTTTACCTTTAGAACAAAATACATTTGTATGGTATCAATGGCTTTGCTCCCATAAATTTTTTTTCACATGGTAAATTTTTACGAAGGAAATGATAGCACATTATGAGGATACAAAGAGCAAGACCTTCTTTAGCCAATTGATAAATCTCAAACAAAAGGGCTTAATGGGGGAGCACATCGAGGACTTCCAAAAATTGAATATAAGGGTAACTAATATTCCAAAGGAACATAGGATTGATCTCTTCATAGGTACTTTAAAGGATAACATCCAACATGAAGTTCGTGTTTTGGAACCTGATTCATTGGAGAAGGTATTTAGGTTGGCAAGAAAAATTGAATGTAAAATTATGGCAACAAGGAAGCCTACCACTCACTTCTATAAAGAGGGAAGTGTTGCTACTCCTAGATTTCCACAACCTACAAGGTTGACACCACAACAATTGGAAGAAAAAAGAGCAAAAGGGTTTTGCTACAGTTGTGATAGCAAATACACTAAAGGTCATAAGTGTGCTGAGAAGAAAATATTTTACATAGATTGTGAAGAGGAAGAAGAAAATGAACAAGAAGAGGATATACACCAGGAACCAGCCCTAGAAGAGGAAGAAATGAATCCGACCATATCATGTAATGCAATGGCAGGAATTACCACTCCTCAAACTCTCAAGATAGAAGGACAAATCAAGAAGAAAAAGGTAATAGTGTTGATTGATTCAGGTAGCACCTATAATTTTATTCATTGTAAGGTAGCCAAGGAATTAAATTGTTTCCTATACCCAGCACCAGAATGTCAAGTGATGGTTGCAAATGGAGGAACTATAAATTGTTCTGGAAAATGCCATAATATCAAGCTAACCATGGGGGAATATGTATTGACTAGTCCAATGCTTTCCATTCCTATGGGAGGTGCTGATGTTGTACTAGGAGTACAATGGTTACAATCTTTGGGGACGATAGCTTTTAATTTTCAAGAACTTTTCTTGAAATTTTTTTCAGAAGGAAAGGAAGTCGAATTACGAGGTATTGAAGGGAAGCCAGGAAGGATAATAATCTCTAATGTCATGACAAAGCTTCTAAAGAAATAACAACGAGGCGTAATTGCACAATTATGCTCACTAGACGTTCCGACATCAAAATCATCTATTTTGGCAAATCTCCAACAAGTCTTGGACAATCATTCCAAGGTGTTTGAAACTCGCAAAGGACTCCCACCTATTCGTGATCATGATCATGCTATTCATTTGATTCCAGGAAGTGTTCCTCCAAACATCAGGCCTTATAGATATCCTTACTTCCAAAAGAGCTAAATTGAACGTATGATTGCAGAAATGTTAGAGGCGGGTATAATTCAACCCAGTCAAAGTTCTTTCTCTGCTCCTGTAGTATTGGTACACAAGAAGGATGGATCATGGTGAATGTGTCCGGATTATAGGGAGCTCAATAAGCTCACCATTAAAGACAAATTTCTCATTCCTATGATTGATGAATTATTGGATGAATTACATGGAGCAATTTATTTTACCAAGTTGGATCTTCGTTCAGGATATCATCAAATTAGAATGAAGACTGAAGATATTCCAAAGACAGCATTTCGAACTCATGAGGGTCATTATGAATTTTTGGTCATGCCTTTTGGCCTTACCAATGCACCTTCTACATTTCAAGGGTTGATGAATTCCATTTTCAAACCCTTCCTTAGAAAATTTGTGCTAGTATTTTTTGATGATATACTAATCTACAGCAGGTCCTGGAAGGATCATGTTGAACATGTTGACATGGTGCTCAAACTATTGCAGGAGAAACAATTATATGCAAAAACATCCAAATGTTTCTTTGGAGTACAAGAGGTGGAATATCTGGGTCATATTGTATCTCACGAGAGTGTTAAAGTAGACCCTAACAAAATTAAATCCATTAAGGAATGGAAAGTCCCCACTACCATAAAGAAGTTGTGAGGATTTCTCGGGTTAACAGGGTATTATCACAAGTTTGTTAAGAATTATGGGAGAATAGCAGCACCTCTAACAACATTATTGAAGAAAGATGCATTTTCATGGACTAATGAAGCAACTAAGGCCTTTGAACATCTTAAAGAGGAAATGTGCCTAGCACCGGCCTTAGCTACGCCAGACTTCACAAAAACCTTTATTGTGGAATGTGATGCCTCAGGAAATGGAATTGGTGCAGTTTTAATGCAGGAAGGAAGACCCATTGCTTTTGAAAGTCGTCCAATCAAAGGAAAATATTTACAAAAACCTATTTATGAGAAGGAAATGTTAGCAATACTTCATGCACTAAAGAAATGGCGAACTTACCTAATGGGAAGACACTTCAAGGTAAAAACTGATCATGATAGTCTTAAACACTTTTTGGAACAAAGACTATCTTCAGAAGAGCAGCAAAAATGGGTCACAAAGATGTTGGGTTATGACTTTAAAATCTACAAAAAAGGAAAGCTTGATGTTGTTGCAGATGCACTCTCAAGAAAGAATGAAGAGGTGGAAGCATTGCTTTGTGCCATTTATATTATCCAACCAGATTGGATAACCGAAGCAAGAGATGAATGGAATAAGGACAAAGATGTATGGACACTCATTCAAAAGTTGCAGCAAGATCCTAGTACATCTGATACATTTAGTTGGAAAAATGATTCCTTATGGTACAAAGATCGCTTATATCTTTGTAAGAATTCCCAACTAAAACAAAAGATTCTTCTGGAATTGCACACTTCTCCTTTAGGAGGACACTCAGGATTTTTAAAAACTTACCACAGGATGAAGAAAGATTTTTTTTGGGATGGCCTTAAATCTGATATTCAAAAGTTTGTGGCGGAATGTTTGGTTTGCCAGCAGAATAAAGTGGAGACAATTAAGACCCCGGGACTTCTACAACCTTTATCCATTCCAAGTCAACGTTGGGAGGAGATTTCAATGGATTTTATCACAGGTTTACCGAATTCCGAAGGCAAGAATGTCATCATGGTGGTAGTTGATAGACTTACCAAGTATGCACACTTTTGTGCATTATCTCATCCATTTAAAGCAAGTACAGTTGCTACTACATTTGTGGACAGAATTCAAAAGCTACATGGAAGCCCATGGGTTATTGTGAGCGACAGAGATCCCATTTTTACGGGAAATTTTTGGACGGAGTTATTTTCTTGTTTGGGTACTCAATTAGCTCATAGCTCATCTTATCATCCTCAATTTGATGGTCAAACAGAGATAGTAAATAAATGTTTGGAAGGATATCTTCGTTGTTTTGTATCTGATAAACAAACACAATGGGTCAAGTGGTCACCTCTCGCTGAATGGTGGTATAACACTTCCTTCCATACTGCAGCAAAAATGACCCCATTTATGGCACTTTATGGATATCATCCAGCATCGATCACATCATCTTTAAGGGAAAATTCGAAGGTTCAAGCAGTGGAAGATCACATCGAGCATCAACAAGAAGTTCTCCAACTCTTAAAGGATAACCTGAATTTGGCATAAAATCGAATGAAACAACAGGCAGATCAACATCGCAGCGAGAGAAGTTTTGATGTAGGAGATTGAGTATTTTTATGGCTACAACCATATAAACAAATGTCCCTCAAGCAAGCTAAGAAGGATAATAAATTATCGCCAAAGTACTATGGTCCTTACAAGGTGTTGCAAAATATTGGTACTATGGCATACAAATTGGAGCTTCCTGCTTCTTTGCGAGTACATCCAATTTTCCATGTTTCGTGCTTAAAGAAGGTTATAGGTGAAAATCTTCCAGTTCAAACAATATTTCCAGAACTTGATGAGGAAGGAAAAATCATATTGGAACCGGAAGCGGTCACGGAAACAAGAACTCGACAACTACAGAATCGATCAATTTCAGAGTATCTCATCAAGTGGAAGAACTTACCCACTGAAGATTCTACATGGGAGGATGAGAATTTTATACAAAAGCACCTGGAGCTACTCAAGCATTGAGGACAACACTTTTTTGAAGGAGAGGGGCATGTTAGGTCCCTATATCACTAGTATAGTCCCTTATTATTGTTAGTGTAACCCCCTTATTGTTATTATTGTACCCTTGTAACCCCCATTTTGTTATTATTGTGCCCTTAAATTATTATTGTTAGGTCGGCTAGGATTACATTGTGGCCCACTAGGATTACATTATGGCCCCATGGACTCCTATATATAGAAAGGAGGTTTTGTAAATTGTATCATCCAAGAATTTTTCATTTATGTAATGTATTGGAGGTTGCCCCATCGAAGTGGCTTATTTCTAAGGCGTTGATATCTTTTTCTTCTATTTTTGGAGTTGGTTACACAACAGAACCTTCTCAAAAAGTTAATCTTTCCAATGAACTATTGCAACTCCTTGATGTTTCGAGGATGAGAGATTTGTAATATGGCCTCAATCCTTTTGGGATCTATCTTAATACCCTCTTCTGAAACAATGTGCCCAAGAAGTTTACCTTCTTGGAGACCGAATAGTTTCTTCTTAGGGTTTAAAGATATTCCAAACTTTCTGCATTTCTCGAAGACTCTTCTTAAATGTTCTAAGTGCTCTTCATCTGTTTTTTAAAACACAGTGACATCATCAAGGTATATAATGATGAAGAAGCCCAGTTCCTCTGAGAATGATATGTCCATGGCTCGCTGAAAATTTGCTCCAGCATTCATTAGACCAAAGGGCATTTTCACATACATGAAAGTGCCCCAAGGTGTAGTAAACGTTGTCTTTAGTTGATCATCAGGGTGGACTAAGATCTGATTGTACCCTGAATAGCCATCAAGAAAATAAATTCTTCTAGACCCTACCACCCTTTGTAAAATATGATCCATCTTGGGCAAAGGGTAGTTGTCTTTTAATGAAGCTTCGTTTAAGTCTCTAATGTCTATACAAAGCCTGATCTCTCCAGTTTTCTTCCTAACTGACACCATATTAGACACCAACTCAGAATATCTAATAAGGACAATAATACCAGCATCGTACATTTTCATGATCTCCATCTGAACCAAAGGGAGCTATATAGGGTTTATTCTGCGCAGTTTCTGTTTGCATGGTTTTTTGTTTTCCTTGAGAGGGATTTTGTGTTGTATTATTTCAGTGTCATAAGACTTAAGATCTTCGTAACTCCATTCAAAAACATCAGAAAACTCTTTAAACAACTCTATGTAGTTGATTTTAATGTGAGCTGGTAAAGTCTTAGACAGTTTGATCATCATTGGTTTAAGTTTACTGCCTATATTTCACTCCTCAACTTCAGACTCTACAGGTTCCAGTTTTGGCATCTTGGCCACATCGTTAAAATCGAACAACTCTTCTAAAGGGGCCAGACCCTTAGGAAAACTCTGATCTTTAGATTGTAGAGTTTCTAACTCTACTACTTCTAACTCTGCTTTCATCTCTGTTTCATTTTCTAGTTTTTCAGACAGTAGATTAATATTAACAAGTTCAGGAGACGGTTCTTCTTCATCAAGGAAATTTTCTTCACTAGGGCAGTGGGTTTCATAATATGAATCTGAACTTGGTAGTTCGAATTTGTTTCTGAACTGCATGAAGTATTCTATTTGTTTGTCTCCGTCGAACACTTGCCAGTATTTTTCGTTATCAGGTATAGCTGGTCTGAATTTTATTTGAGTTGTGCAGTATGTGGTTTCATATGGTGTTAAGCATGTTCTAGATGCAAAGGCTAAATTGTGGGTTGCAATATTTCTTCTTCTTGGGACAAAAATTATCTGGTGTTCCTCAAAATTTTTTAAAAGGGCCATGACATCATTTTGGTAGGCCCTAAGTCTTTGGTGATTTGCATTATACTCCCCATTGACTTTCCTAATGACTAACTCTGAATCCCCATACACATTGATTCTTTTGGCTCCTAACTTCTTCAACAATCAAAAGCCTAAGAGAAGGGATTCATATTCCGCTATGTTATTCGAACACTAGAAATTTAATCTACAGGAGAGGCTTTCTGTATGATTATTTTCAGTGTTGCAGATCCAGACACCTGCTCCAGTGTTGTTCCTAGTGCACGACCCGTCAAAGTTGATATTCCACAGAGGATTAGTCTCGGGTTCGGCAGTTTGGTCACTATCCTCTTCAACAAGCGTGCTTTCAGCTTTTTTCTGAATATCAGCGCTTAGTTGAATTTGTTCTAATTCCTCAGATTTTTTGTTGGGTTGAGGACTGCGTTCTTGACTCTCAACGTTTAAAAGAAAAGGACACATGATTTGTAGCTCAAGATCTACATTTTATTTTCTAGAGTTTACAGGTTCAGCAAACTGTTCTAACACTCCTACGTTATCTTCTTCCTCCTCTCTATCTATCATTAAATCAGACAAGGTCACTTGTTCACTGAAAGTTTCATCATTGAAAAGGATAAATGAATCAAGGTCTGTGTTTACAGAATATAGGGGAGAGTTTTGGGGTCTGTCTTGACTAGTAACCATGTACTGCATATGGGAATCCCTGTAAAGTCTTCTTGATTGATTAAACACAGGGATGGTCGCATAGGTCATATCCATTTGCATAGTCCCTTGTAACTTAGCCCCCCAAGATCTTGATAACAACATTCCATACTTTGGGGGCACATCAGCCACAACTATATCCATGACCAAACATTTGGCTGGAATCTGGGCTAAGTTAACGCAGAGGTCTTTAATTAAACCCAAACATTTTACTCTGTTAGAGTCAAAATAGTATAGGTCTTATAAGGTCTGGTGATTTCTAGACCCAAGCTCTCCATTACAGCTTTCGGCATTAAATTGTGAGAAGCTCCTGAGTCATGCATAGAGTTGTGCAAGATCTTGTCATGAACGTTTAAACTTACATAAAAGGGAGGAACAGGTCCCTCTTGATATCTACCTTCAATCTTAGGACCAAAAATCAGCTCTGGTTGGTCATCGTTAAGATTTACAGTGTCATTATTATCCTCAATATTCAAAGCCTTCAAAATTTGGGTTCTGTATACATTCTGGGTAGCTAACTCAGTCAAGGGAACAGAGATTTTGATTTTTGAAATTTCCTGCCCCAAACTGAAAGGCATTTTATTCTTTGCAGAACTTGTTTCAGCCTTATTAATAGCTACCTTATCAACAAATTCTGTTTGTTGATTTTTTCTATTTACATTTAACAAAATGGTTTTAACAGGAGTACTAGCTGAAGTGTTACTACTACTAAGGTCTGCACTCTATTTTCCATTGTTTTGAGTGCCTTTCTCTTTACCATTATCAAAATTCATAGCCATTGTTTTGTCCTTCTGTTTGACAACTTTAGGCTTGGTTGCAGTGTTGTGTTGTGAAGATTTTTCAGAGGTTTTGGTGTTGGGAGTTTGTTGACTGGTTTTGCTTTTAAGGTCATACTTCTTTTGAGGCTCTATGATAACATTTTCCATGTCTTGATAATAACTTTCATCATCATCTCTTTTGTCATAAAGACCTTGTTTTCTATCGTAATGGACTTCAAAGTCATCATTATCTACTCCCAACATATTTATGTCCTCGTCCTCTGCTTGCTCATCCATTTCTTCAACCTCACTCACATAGTTTTGATGAAAGGGAGAAGTGATCTGTTGATCATCTTCCCTTGGTCTATTTTGAGGTTGGTTTCTTCTAAAATTCTGATTTTGATTCTGATTTCTATTTTGAGGAGCATTTTGGTTTTGACTTGCTTGTGCTCTCTCAAGAATGCTCATTTTCTTCATCATTTCCTCCATCATTCTTTCCATCTTTGAGCTGGAGGTAGAAGGTGTGGATTCCTCTCTGAAGGATACTCTCTTCTCATTTTTCATTCTGGCTCTTTTTTCCATCAAGTTAACTTCCACAGCAAGAGCACCTTTTTGCATCTCTTCAAGAGTTGCAGGATCTCTCTCTCTCAGTTGATAGGCCGTCTCAGGGTCAAACCCCTCAGGAAACTTGTTTAATGCTAAGCCTTGTGGAGGTTTTAAATCTTGGGAAAGGGCATTATACACACTGTTGAATCTAGTGCAGTAAGCTTGAACACTTTCCCCAGTGTTTCTATGAAGGTTCTTGTAATTAGAGAGGACTTGGAGAGGATTCTTCTTTACTTCCCATTTGTTTAAGAAGGTCTGATGGAAGGCTTGGAGATCATTGATACTATGGGGGGTTAAGCCTTTAAACCATTTTCTTACTTCTCCCCTCAAGCTTTGAGCAAATAATCTAATCTTGACAGAAACGTCATCAATTTCATTTCTGTCAAAGTAGTCATTCATCTTATCCGCATGTTGTGATTCAGTAGTATTATTACTAGCATCATACAATGGAATTTTGGACTGATAGTCCTGTGGAATATTGACTAAGGGAACAGGAAGGACTAAGGGAGCATACCATGCTGCCATGATATGTGGTGGAGGTGGATTTACAAGAGGTGGATTAACAAAAGGTAAAGTGGGCTGAAGTGGAGTGGTTTGGATAGTGGATGTTTGGTGAACAGATGTGGATGGAACAGTAGTAGATTGCTGAGCTGATCTTGGATGAGAGACACCTAAGTTGTGAAGGAAATGTAAATCAGGAGGTGTTGTTTCTCTGCTACCAGGATGTTCACTTGTTTCAGGAGATGAAAGTGAAGCCTCAGAATCTAACTGATCTAAGTCATCAAGAGACCTAGTTCTAAAGGGAATTACTAAGTCAACTTGTGATTGTTGTAGAGCTGAAAGATTTTTAGGAACTGAACTAGCTCTCAAGGGTAATCTGAAAACAGTTGATAATTTTATCTTAGGAGACTTCCTAAGGATACTTTCTGGGTTATCAACTATCTCAGGTGGATCTGGGTCAGAGTAGGCTCTAGTATGAATCTTTCTAGGAGCCACTATGTTGTGTTATTCAGACCCAACTTAAACAAGAAAAGTTAAATCAGATATGACAATCTTTGAGAGGTTAACTGATCTTTTTTACACAAATTTTAATCCCACAGTCCTCTAACTGAGTTTTAATGACTTTCTGATGATTAGGGTTCTTCCCAGTGGAGTATTAAGGTCTGTTAAGGATTGTGGAGTCACCAAGTGGAAGTTTTTAGCTCTTTGCAGAGGTAAAAGGCTTTATGGTCCACCACCATGTTTATTGAATACCAATATGAAATATTTTTGGGTATTTCTAAATTATTTTTTATTTCTGTGGTTTCTAATAGTGTCCTAAATTTGTTTCACAACTTAACTACGGTTATGAGACAAAAACAGTCTACTCTTATGGCTAAGCCAGCTGATTTTTCAAGATTAGATAAAGTCTTATGAGAATTCTAGGGTTTGACTAGTTTGTCACTGATTCAAACAAGTTTCATCGTGATTACCGTTACTTGGTAGTGCTTGAAAAGGCTGCTTTTTACTCACAATGTTATATGAAGTGTTTAAGGGAACCTAAGATGAAAATTCGACTCAATTCCCCAGCGGAGTCGCCAGAAATGTTAGGAATCTGTAATTAGCAATATTGGCAAAGTCCAATCACAGAAACAACATCGTTTCAACCACTTTTGGATTCTAGGATCTAGCCCTCCTGAATCCGGAGAGGGATCTCTCCAATAAGTGCAAAGATGGATTTGTCTTTGAAAGTTTATAGTAACGATGTTAGGCTAGTTATGATGGCCAAGGGTTTTGTTTTTTTTTGGATGGTTGAGCATGATTATTATTTGAGGTGGAAAGTCCTAAATGCAAATATTTTCAAAGGTGAGAAGTTGCAAGCAAGTAGAACAAGCTTCAGCCAAAAAGGTAGATAATTGCAGGTTTTAGTCCACTGGGCTATGGAGTCATAATAGGGTTTAATTGAAACAACAAGAGGCAAGAGTGGTCCATGGGGCAAGTCATCTATGTCTAAGGATCTCTCTAAAGTTTGATTTATGGAATGAAATGGTACAACAAGAAGGGGAATTAAAACAAATGAAGAACAAAGAGCAGCCCAAGATCAGGTAAGTACTTCTAAACTAGCCTGCTTTGACATACACTTAAGAAAGACATAAAATTAATCTAAGATCAGGTAAGTATTTCTAAACTAGCCTACTTTTGATGCACTTTCAATAGAAAACATTTTAAAACAAAGGGAAACTTGAAGGCAACTATTGGAGAAGAAACTAGTGGGTCGAGCTCACCACAAATCCTCTCCTAGCTCTGCTCTACTTGGTAACTTTCAAGACAAACACAAAGATAAAAAAGAATGGCCTAAGATCTGGTAAGTACTTTTAAAACAGCCATCTTTCAAAAAATTCCAAGGGAAACTTTCAGACAGTCTTTCGAGATAAAACTAGGACCAGGGCACACCATATCTTCCTTAGTTCATCTCTACTTAACATATACTGAAAATAACATTTAAGAATAACAACTAGCTCAGACAGTAGGACGAGGGAACGCCAACATTCCTATGCTTGAACTGAATTAAATCATTCCTAAATAACACAAATTGGAAGAAAACATGGAGATAAAGATTTTCAGTCAGAGAAGGGTACTGATATACAGTAGGTCTAACTCTATGCATGCTATTATTTATAAGAGAATATGAACACAGTGGAAACAGAAATAGAATAACAATTCACAATAAGAAATAACATCACCGTCGACATAGACCAGGATCCCATCAATCAACTTGTATTGATGCTCCAAACCAGTTACAGCTTTAAGTCCGATGATTTAGTTTAGCAATCATCTACACTTCCCATGTTGAATATTGCAACAAGAAACATTGAAGGAGGCATCTTGAAACATCATCCTTGATCCTAGTTGGAAAATAATCACCTAAACTAGGTGGGGCCCACACAGGCTATTTTTAGGTGTATGTCTATTTTGGACGTGGTGAGCATATTCTATATGTAGTAGGAGGCTATTTGTAGATGGTTGGTCAAATGTGAAAAATAGATGAGATTCTATTTTTAGAATATTGGGCGAAGTCTATTTATAGATCGTCGATCTAAAAATAGATGCATGTCGGTTTTTATTAGCTATTAATAATAATCCGACAATAAACAACATATTATTCTCTTGGAGCACTTTATTTCAGTGAAAAGATTTGGAAAATCAGTGGGCTGAAGGAATTACGCTATTCCTAAGGGTTTACTGGAGCTAATGCATGAAGGACTTAGATAGAACTCAAGTGGCAGAGTTATGACATAGTTGGAAGAAGTAGTTATGGAGTTGTATTTAGTTTAACTCAGTTAGACTCAGTTGAGCTAGTTTTATCTAGTCTAACTGAATGATACACTAGTGAGAGTGGAGTGAATTAATTATTTAATTAATTCATAAATAATAACTCATTAATCAACTGAATAATACATCAGTTAACTACAGTGCATGGCAGTTTCAGTGGAGACCTAGTGGAGAGATAGGTGAAAGGGCAAGATGGACTATCCGTTGTGACTATTAGTGATGCATGAATTGCATCTACATATACATTGGAGTTGCCAATGATAATCACACAGTCAATGAAAGTGGGATTAAATCGAATTGGTCTTTGTAATCAGCTTGGATTGCGCAGTGGAGGCAGGCTAGCAAGTGGTAAAGATCGGTGCATGGATTTGCAAGATCGGGCCTGATTAGTGTATGAAAATTGTACTATACTGAGAGCTTGTGATAAGCTTTGTATGCTTGTATGAGATTTTTATACGATATCCATGTTACATAATATATGGTTGGGGTTTTCAGCTTCAGGCTTTCCCGTTAAACAACTGTGTTATGTGTGTTTTTATTGCTTCATGTGTTTTGCAATTGTTGATTAAATTTCCACAAGAATTATAGTGGAAGGATTCTGTATTTTGCAAGAAGATAAATATTGTGAGATCGGGAGAGTCCGGATATATACATGCATATTGTATATAATTTCTACATCCCAAACTAACTTATCTATCACAAGCAGAGCTTCAAGAGCCAGTGAAAACTATTTAGAATCAGAAGTTTCAGCTCAAGTATATTTCAAAGTTCTGCAACCAACCCCTCTCTCATCTTTTCCAGTAGTATTTATAGAAAAATGAGGAGGTGAGATCTGATAAAATATCTCCAAATATAATTAATACAAACTAATGACTTCTCGGCCTTTGAGGGGCTCAATGGAGAAGCGTACAGGTATTATTATTGTATTAATTGATTCACATTTAAGATTAAGCTCGGTGGGAGCTTTTGTTGACTTTTGAGGCTCTGTGTCATATTAAAGTAACTCTGCTGATATTTTGTCATGAAGTTTATTTGCAGAATTAACTCTCTGGCTGCGCTGAGGCAAATATCTAATATTGATCAATAACTTCAGCCTATGTTTGAATGCTTTGAGGCACAGGTGGCACTGTGGTAGCTGGGAGCAATCAATTTGCCTCAGATGTGGCGGTGGAGGCTTTCCTGTTTGATAAAACACTTAGGATTTTCTTTAAACTATGTTTTAATTGGGAGGATTAGGCTTTTGATAATCAATCTTAGCCGTAATCCCACAGATCTGTCTTCAATCTTCCATTCTGGTGCGTTCTTTCTTCGACACTGATACTCTTTGATTTTGATTTGTTTACTATGTTTTGTTGGTGTGCAGTGTTGCGCAGGGCTCGTGAGGCATCAATGCCTTTGGAGTATTGACGAGGCACAGAAATTTGAACCCATGGATGGCTTCCTTTTAACGAATCGAAGGCGTGAGAATTAAACCCCAGCCTTCGGCCTTCCTTCAGTATATAATGAAAAAAAACATATAATCACCCTTTATCAAATAACATACCTGGACTTCAAAACTTTGATAAAACCAAGTTGTATAACCATTTCGGGTCACAAAAGGAGCTTGCTGACGTCAGGGTGTTTGTGACCCGAAATTTTTATGAAATCCGCCATATAAAGTTCCCCGGGTCCGTTTTGGGGCATGCTGACGTGAGCCCAAGTGTGACCCGAAATTATATGAATTCCGCCATATAAAGTGTATCGGGTCCAGATTTCACGACCCTGCGAGCAACCCAACAAGATCTGCTCCAATCAGTTGCTGCCGTGTGGATGCTGACTAGGCATTGGGACCACCAGATCTATGGGACCGCTAACTGTTGTCGTGGCCGTGGGGACCAAGGTGACTGATTGTCGGCCGTCGATCTGCAGATCAGATCGACGGCAGAGATGTTTTGAGAAATGCGTCGTACCTTATTTTATCCCCCGAGCTCCTTTTGAGTGTGATCACCGTCCGATGGGCCAACCTTAGATCGGACGGCGCACGTCAATATCGCACTGAGCCCACAATCGATATTTAATGGGCGCGATGACAGTGGGTTTTAAAAACTTCTTGGTTCCACGTGTCGGCCTGTGGCATTGATCGCGATCAAATGGGGAATACAACTTATCCCACAAAGGCGGTGCGATCAAACTGCTCTGGTTTTTGAACAGTAAGTAACCGTGGGGACCACCGGGGCGATTGATTTGTGGGTCGTCGATCTGCAGATCAAATCAATGGTGGGGAGCGAATTAAGATTTGCACCGGCAGAAACCTTTTCAAACCCTGCAAAAAACACAAAAAATTAATATAAACAAAGGTTCCATGTGTCGGGATGGTTTTATATATACGAAGTGGATAGGCGCCCGACTGCGGGGCCTTGGTCTATATGGGATGATAATAGGCCCGGAGCTTATATAAGAGGGCCAATCGGCATCGGAGCTTTGTTTAAAACACAAACAAATGCACTCTGTGAGTTGCTCCGACGCGATAAGCGCTCAGGACCTTAGCACTTGGTTCTAGCGTTGGGGCACATGGAGGGAAAATGGTTTGGATTTAGCCCAAAGGGGCTTAAACCCATAGTCAAGATACTTGTTTTCTTAGGACATTTTCAAGATGTTTTAGAAGGATTTTGGTGGTTTCTATATAGTTCAAAACGAGTTTTAAACTTTGTAAAAACGATTTTTATGAATTGAAGAAGGGGAATCAAAATGGAGGTTAGTTTTTCAAGTGAGGAAAGGGAAAAAAGGTGATTTTGCAGCAGTTTCTTCTCATGAAATCAACAGAATTCCAGAGTGTAAAATGGGCACATTAGGGAAGATTTTGGACAGAGGCAAGAGGCCTTCAAGAGATAACACTTTTTTGCAATAAAATTTATTCCTTGAAGGCTCCAAAAAATGATTTAGCCACCTTTTGGTATAATCAAATTTTATAGGTGGCTAACAGAACAAATGTGTAGTTTTCTGCAAAATCAATTACTGAGAAAATGGTCCCTGGTGGAAAAACTTCACAGGATTTTTTTAATTTACATTATTGCCTTTGAGCTCTATGGGAATGCTTGGTGTATTTATAAATTTCTGCCTCAAACTTTTTCAAAAAATCTATCGCAAAAATTTCTTCTTCTTGTAATTCAATACTTTTAGCACTATTTGAACCTTGAATCGATCATGGATATATTCATATATCTTCCATTTCACTTTCATGTTGGACAATGATTGATCATTTATATCAATACGATATTTGTTTTGAAATTTAGTCAAATTTCCACAATCATCGCATTTTTTACCACCAACACATTTCTTTTCGTAAAATAATCTATCGCTTTTCTTTTCTACATAGGAATTGATATGAAATCATGGATAGTGGAAGAGGAGGAAGAATTTTCCAAAATGTTCTACCAAAATTAAGGAATGTGTCATAATATAACTCAAATTCCACATGATAACGACAACAACAAGTGTTGTGTACGGTGATAGGTTTTACATACCATGGTTTTTGTTGAACAAAAGCACTGATTGAGACATGAATTTCATGATTCTATTATTTTCACTTGTTGAACAACTCTATTTGAGTGGTTTCCAGGAAATTTTTTTCATGTTGTTCGTACTGATTTCGTGTTATTCTTCTTCGCATCACATCCCTTGCATTTGGCGAAACACGTGAATTTTTCTTCCAATATTCATATATTGTTTTTTTAACATTTTCTCCAAGTCTATCTTTGTATGGTTTCCTACAATAGCTCTCCAACAAGCGAGTTCATCATTTACATCTATTTGCAACCGAAATTTATGATGTTTGTGCAAAGTTTTTTTTGAGGTTCCTAATGCTCGTGCCATAGATTTTACCAAGTTGTTCTCTTTAGTACTTGATGAAACCAGTGCCATATGTATTGCTCTATATACAACTAAAACATTTTTCATTCTAGATATTCTAGTTGAATTTATAGCACTTTTTATATTTTGTATCACATTTTCCTTCATTTTTTTTATCTTTCGTTGATTTTCGAATACCCAATAAAGTCATAGCTTCTTTTAATTTCCTTACTGATAAGAAACCTTTCAACAGTTGGACTTGAACTGTCACATTTTCCTTTATGAATTACGTATAAAAAAAGTGTTTAACACGATATCGTATAACATGGTCAGCTCTTTTATCTCCATATTGTGAGTGTCAACATTTTCTAACATCTCATCATCGACATTGATTTCATCTGCACATATTCGAATGAATAGTACATAATAAGTTTACATATTCAAAAAAATAACTAAATTAATAAATATGTATAATTTCAATAATGCGTGCATGTGTTCAACATATATATATATATATATATATATATATATATATATATATATATATATATATATATATATACCTTGTGTTTCAATCTCTTCACTTGAATTTCTTTCAACATTTTCACCATCTTCAATCATTGGTTCAATATCTCTTTCACTTTCTCTTTCAAAATTTTGTATCTCATCATCAATATTTTGAGGAATATCTCTCTCTGTTTACATTGCGAAATATTTTTCAAATTAGTTCATCAAATAAAAATTAAACTTCACATTTTACACTAGGAAAATTTTAAATATCAAATTCATAATGTTTACATTTACATACCTGATTTTCTAGTTGAGGTTGATTTTCCCTTTCAATATTTGAGAGTGCTTCTCTCTTTCTTTTGTGAGATTCTCTCGTCTCTTCTCTACGTTCCTCAGGTTCTCTTTTTCGATCATATTTTCTCGTGCAATTCCTTCGATTTCCCATGATAATAGAGTATGAAGTTTAAAAAATTTCCTTCAAAAATTTAGACAAAAACTCAATTAAGAAAAAACATCACAAAAGATTTAGTTTAAAAAAAAAAAAAAAACTCACTTTAAAAATTTTGCAAAAAATACATACTTCAATCCAAAACACTTTTAAAAATCCGAGAAAAAAATGTCTTATAAAAATGAAACGAAGCTCAAAATATTTCCTTCCAAGTCCTCCACAAAAATTTCATTTAAAAAGTTAGACAAAAACTCATTTTAAAAAATCATTATAAAAGATTTACTTCAACCCAAAACATGTACTTCAAAAAAATGTCACTTCAAAAAATACTTTCAAAAAAGGTCCATTGAAAATTAATTCCAACTTCTTAAAAATTTTCACTTTAAAAAATACTTCAAAAAAACCTCTAAAAAAATATCACTTTAAAAAATACCTCCAAAAAATGTCCTTTGAATATTAAGCTTAAAAAGAGTTCTTTCGAAATTAAGCCTAAAAAGAGTCCTTTGAAAATTAAGCCCAAAACCTATAAAAACAATGAAAATTAAGCCCAGATCCTCTAAAAACAAAATACCTTAAAACAAAATGAAGCCCAAAAAAAATCCAAAAAATGTATCACATACCTCCAAGAAATGGCTTTTGAATGTATGTCCTTTGAATGTACCTCCAACAAAATTCCTTAAACTCAAAACAATCATTTGCAAAAAATGTCCTTTGAATGTACCTCCAAGAAAATTCCTTAAACCCAAAAAAATCTTTTACAAAAATGTCCTTTGAATGTACCTCCAAGAAAATTCCTTAAACCCAAAACATTCTTTGCAAAATCAGACCAAGACCTTTGCAAAATCAGACCAAATGTGCGAAATTATGCGAAAATAATGAATGTTTTCGCGTCAATTTATATTTCCGCAAAATGTTTTTTTGGAGGGGTTTCGTTGTATTTTCCGACCGACGGAAAGTTAGGTAAAAGTTCGGCCGAACTATTATGTCATTAGACTTGACGGGTTGTCGACACAAAAAACAATTCGGCCGAACTTTTTTTAAGAGTTCGGCTGAACTAACACTTCTGCAATTACGCAGAACCAAGCTCTAAATACATATATTCAACTTTAGACTGATTAAACTCCATGAAACATTCTGAATTAACTGTCGGAACCAAGACAAGCATTTTCATAATTCAATCTACTTTCAGGAAATATAACTTTTATGGAATTTCATAAATATTTACTAATTTTAATTAATTTTTTAATAAAACGGGTGCAAAAAATTTCTGAAGGTCATTATGATTCAGTGAAATCATAACGTTGTATCTTCCAAAATACAATATAAAAAAAATTGAAAAAATTACGGTGCATTACATTGGTCCATCGTTTGTAATGGATAGTTTTTATATTTTTAGTTTATAACTTATATGTTAAGAAATTTCATGTGTCGTGAAACATATTCAAAATATGCAGTTTTTTCATATTGGGCCAGTTCAAAAAATTCTAGTAATTATGATATGCATCAGTTGGCTTTGTAAATTTAATGAAACCGAAGTAAACTTTGTCTACATTGTTTTAACACATTTTGTTTCTAAAAAACACAAAGTTTCAAAGAATACAACATTGCGTATTAACATGACTTCTTATGAATCACTTGATTGTTAAAAAACACACACTCAAAGAAACGGTAAGTTGACATATCAAATGTGTATAGAAAAATTATAAAAAATAAATAATAGAAAGCTAATAAAATTTTTGACAACTTTTATTTTTATCGCAAAATGAAATTCTAAACAGAAAAAATGTTTTGGCTTGCAGAAAGTTGAAGAACATTAAAAAAATGAAAAAAATTTCTCAAAAAAGGGCAAAAAGTGTAACCCAACTTCACATTTTCACCCCAGTGGAAGTATTATGGTCCTTACAAGGTGTTGAAAAATATTGGTACTATGGAATACAAACTAGAGCTTCTTGCATCTTCCCAAGTGCACCAATTTTTCCATGTTTCATGCTTAAAGATGGTTACAGGTGACAAGCTCCCAGTTCAAAAAATATTGCCAGAACTTGATGAAGAAGAAAAAATCATATTGGAACCTAAAGAAGTCACAGAAATAAGAACTCGACAACTATGAAATCAATCAATTTCATAGTATCTCATCAAGTGGAAAAATTTACCCGTTGAAGATTCGACATGGGAGAATGATAATTTTATATAGAAGCATCCAGAGCTACTCAAGCATTGATGACAACACTTTTTTGAAGGAGAGGGGCATGCTAGGTCCTTATAATACTAGTGTATCCCCTTATTTTTATTGTAGAATAGCCCCTTTATTGTTATTATTGTGCCCATGTAGTCCCCATATTGTTATTATTATGCCCTATAGAATCCCACTATTGTTATTGTTGTGCCCTTACATTTTCATTGTTATGTCGGCTAGGATTATATTGTGACCCATTGGACTCCTATATAAAGAAAGGAGGTTTTTTCATTTGTATCGTCCAATAATTTTTCATTTATGTAATGTAAAGGAGGTTTCCCCCTCGAAGAGGATCCTTTATAAGTCGTTGAACTATCTTTTCTTCTATTTTGTGAGATGGTTTCATAACAATCACAATGAGACACTTTTCGACGCAGTAACGAAGTATCCCACTTATGACAAAGAGATGTATTCCATTGTGCAGGCTTCCCGACAATGGAAGCATTACATTCTGGGGAAGGATACGGTCACCCACATAGACTACCGACCCCTGCAGTTCATACAGACACAAGGGAAGTTGCAGAATGGTTGCCATTAGAAATGGTCCACATACCTAAAAAAGTTTCATTTGAAAATCAAGTACAAGAAGGGCAGCACCAATAATGTTGTAGACTTCCTCAATCGACCACTAATCATGGCGCTAACCATCATGGTAAACTCTTATGGGCTTGATAATTCCAACTATCCACTTCTCTACAAAAGTGATCCAAAATTCGGCTACACGTACAAGACATTATTGGAAGGTAAGCAAGTTCCAAATTTTCACCTCCAGGATGCACTACTATGTCACCTGGGAAACCTTTGTGTTCCTTCAAGCGAGTGTGCCAAGATGGTTTGGGAAGCGCACTACAGTCAGTTCGATGGTAATTTCGGGGCCGAGAAAACACTATCAGTACTTCAGGAGTATTTCTATTGCCCTAACTTTCGACATGATTTCAGGAAGTACATCAGATCTTGCACTACCTGCATCATTGCCAAACTAACCATCAAGAAGCAAGGCCTCTATACTCCATTTCCTACCCCTATTCAACCTTGGGAATCGATCTCCATGGATTACATGTAGAGATTCCTTCTACTAAGCATGGAAAGGGTTGTGTTTTTGTGTTCCTCGATAGATTCTCAAAGATGGCCATTATGGCGGCCCAGAAGAAGAATATCACAACAGAAGCCACTGTTAAACTCTTCTTTCATGATTTTGGGTACACTTTGGGATCCCACAGTCTATCATCTCAGATCATGACAACAGTTTCCTCAATACATTTTGGTCCAACCTTTGGTCGATGTTGGACACCAAGCTCACCAAGTCCACAACTTTCCATCCCCAAATTGATGGATAGACAGAGGTCGTCAACAAGATGATCGTACACATTCTGCACATGTACAACTCAAAGAATCTGCACATAAGGGATGGGAGCCTCACCTATGTACAACACATCTATAAACGGGCTCTCCTCAGCTTAATCAGCCACAACCCCTTTTACATGGGCTTGGGATTCCAGCCACTATGTCCCATTGATGTAGCCATTCCATTTGTGGCTACTCAGGAAGATTTGGCTCATGTCCAGTCTGAAGCTGGCAAGAAAAACAACTTGATTGAGCGCATTCAACACATATGCCAATAGTTTCATGACATATTGGACAGAGCCAATGCTACGTAGAAGCAGTGACATGATCAACATCAGGTGCCACATAACTTCCAGGTGAGCGACAAAGTGTGGCTACATTTGTAGAAGGAGTGCCTTGCTGGACCCCACAACAAGCTTCGCTTGCTCCGATATGGGTCATACACCATCACCAAGTCTATAGGGGAGAATGCCTTCGAGCTTAGTATTCCATCATTCCTTTGTCTACACCCAGTGTTCAATGTGGACCACCTTCGACCCTAGTTTCCACCTCTACTAGACACATCTGACATGGCAGAACAACTCACACCAACATAGTTAAACCCAGACTACATTGAACAAGTGATAACTGAATGGATCATGGACACACATATCAAGAACACTCGCTAATAAAGGATCCAGCTATATCGAGTTGTCAAAGCAGGCCAACTCCTCCACTAGGGCAAGTGGTTCACCAGGGACCAGATTCAACAGAAATTTCCTCACCTCATGAAGGATCTGCATGCAATGGGTACCATTGCTTCCTAAGGGGGGAGGAATGATCCATGTGGATATTTGTGGAGACCCACCTATTCCACCTAGACCTTTTTATAGCAGCATTTACTATTTTTAGCAATTTTTCTGTTCGTTAACTTGCGGAGTAGTTTTGACCCCCTAAACAACGTTTTTCTAGGTCTGTAGTAGGCCCATAGCCATAGGAAGGGGCTTGTGGAAAAAAAATTAGTATTCATAAAGATATTTCTAATGATATATCATATGTTCCAAACGGATGTAGTATGACCAAGTTACGAACCCAGGAAATTGGCTACCCAACTAACCCCAATAAGACCCACAAACTCTTGATGTTTCATCTCCAGGGGCTAGGATTTTGGTTGTTTATGGTTTTCCTATATTTCTCAATAATAATAATTCCCTTCAGCCTCATTGTAATACAGTTCAGAGGCTTGTAGCTGCCACATCTATTCTCAAAGATAATCTATCAATGCCCTAGCTAGTTTATTTCCATTATTTCTGTAAGCATATTTCAGTGATTTGATATTAATGAAATGAAGTGTTATTTCTGCTACATCTTTGTGTTTATCTGTATTTATTGTATTTTATTGTATTTATGTATCACAGCGGTCTGCTCTTTCTCGGTCCTTCTTTGCATGTCCCTAATGAGGTTGGGGTATAAGGAGTTAGGGCTCGATCTAGTGGAACCTTTGCAAGATCAACCTCGCAAACCCCGACGGTCGCCCATCAAAATGAATACAACGGAGAAGAGATACTATAAAATATTTGTCGAGGAGGTCCTTGAGAAACAAAGGAATGTGATGATAGATAAATTTTCCCAAATCCTTAAACAACGAACCCTTTTTTTTATCGACCACACCCAATAGGTTTCCCTCTTTGTTATCGACCGCACGCACTTGGGATTCGTTCCGGGATGCCATCAAGGAACAATATTATCCTGTGGGGAGCTATGAGGACAAGTGCATACAATGGACTACGCTGCAGCAGCAAAGGGATCAATATGTGTATGAGCTGACGAATTTGTTCCATACCTTACACACAAAGTTGGGTATCAAATATTCGGAGAAACATTTGGTGCTGAAGTATCACATTTTTCTGCAAAGATAAATTGAGGAGGAAATGGAGTTCCTAAACATTTCCTCGCTTGGTGCAGCATGCTGGTATGCTACCAAGATTTAGCATAAATTCAAACAGAAGAAGCGATACTTTTGATCTGTGAATCATAAGCAAGGGAAAGGTGCCCCTAAACAGTAGAACAAAGGACAAAAACAAGGCCAGGCAGCCCAGGACAACCCTCCAAATCCACAAGTAAATAAAAATGTCGTAAAGCTAAAGAAGTACACGAGAAAGTGGTGTGAGTTCCATAAGAGCTCCACTCACAACACAAGTGAGTTTCAGACCAAGAAACCACTGGTGGTCGAGCTGAAGGCTTCTGAATCAACTGCATGCTACGACTCTGAATCATAACCCAACAAGGGGAATGACAAAGAGAAGCATATTATTGATGTGGAGCCAAATTCCACCATTGCCACCACAAATATCCAAAAGGAGGAACCGGAATATCCAAAGGAGGGGGAGTGCCTCTTCCATTTGCAGATATTGGTAAAGGGTTCCCCATTGCAGTTCATTACCGACAGTGGGAGCCAAAATATCCTCATTTCAGAAGAGGTCGTGAAGCGGTTAGGCTTTCCGACCAGAGGACACCCACAACTGTACACCATCGGGTGGCTTCACCAAGGACAAGATCTTTGCGCCAGCCAGCGATGCCACCTTCCCTATAGCATCAAGCCCTTCACGAATGAGGTATTATGTGGAATTTCTCCTCTTGATGTTTGTGATGTATTATTAGGCTAACCATACTTGTGGAAGCGACATGTTGTGCATTCATGAGTCCAGGCCTCATGCTATTATTGTCACTTTGGAAAATAATTTGTACATGATACTAGAGGAAGAACCACCTACCACCATCTCTTTGGTTACTGCAAAACAATGTAGTAAGCTCATTTCCAAAATTGGGAAATTTGTTTTCTTGATGATCCACCCTCAGGGAAAGAAGAATATTATGGCCACGACTGCTAGACAAGGTTCCTCCACACTACAACAACATATGGACAAAGTCATGGAGTAGTACGGTAACATCTTCACATCACCCGCAGGGGTGCCTGTGCATTGTCAAGTCAAGCACTCCATCGATTCGACCCCAAGTGCATCGCTTCCCAATGTACAAATTTATCGGTATTATGTTCTAGAGAATGACGAAATAAAGAGGCAAATTCAGGAGCTATTGCAGAAAGGTCACATCCGGCCAAGTTCATCGACCTGTGGGAGCCCAATCATGTTGGTGCAGAATAAATATGAGACTTGGAGACTCTGTATTGACTATCGAGTGTTGAACAAGATCATTGTTTGGAATAGGTACCTGATCCCAATGATTGATGACCTTCTAGACGAACTCAAGGTGGAAAAATATTTCAGAAAGATTGAATTGAAGTCCAGGTATCACCAGGTACCAATCGAACCCTTCGATGTATGGAAGAATACCTTTAAAGCCAAGAAGGAATTTTTGAATCACTGGTCATGCCTTTCGGGTTGAAAAATGCTCCTACAAGCTTCATGAGGCTAATAGAAAACATCTTGCGACCATTCACCAACTCATTTTTGGTGGTCTACTTGGATGACATCTTGATCTTCATTCGGGCTTGGGAAGAGCACCTCCACCACATCCGACAGGTCCTCCAAACACTGTGGCAACACAAGTTGTGTGCCAATTTGGAGAAGTGCACTTTTGGTATTACCCAGGTTCAGTATCTGGGATACATTATTGATGAGCGGAGGGTGCATGTGGATCCATCCAATATCCAAGTCATTCGGAATTGGCAAGCCCCAACCACTCTAACAGAGCTCCACAACTTTCTTGGTCTTGCCAATTTCTATCGCAGTTTCGTGTTGGGATTCTCTCATATCACTTGGCCCTTGAGCCAAGTCACCAAGGGGGGAGAGAAAGAAATTTTATTTTGGTTTGAATCTCAACAGAAGGCCTTTGTAGATTTGAAACATCGCCTCTGTTCTACACTAGTGCTCACAATACCAGACTTGCAACAACCATTTGAGATCAATACAGATGCCTCTAACTATGCTAGTGGGGCAGTTCTTACTCAATAGGGGAATCCAATGGCATATCATAGTGAAACACTTTCCGACACAGTCTGGAATTATCCCACTTATGACAAAGAGATGTGTTCCATTGTGCAGGTTTGCCGATAATGGAAGCATTACATTTTAGGGAAGGAAATGTTCATCCACACAGACCACCGACCCCTATAGTTCATACAGACACAAGGGAAGTTGCAGAACGATCGCCATCAGAAGTGGTCCACATACATGCAACAGTTTCATTAGAACATAAAGTACAAGAAGGGCATCACCAATAATTTTGTAGACTGCCTTTTAGCGCTCAAACCTACCAGAACAAATAATAAAACTCAAGGTTACATCAAACTACGTCAGCCCTTAGCTCAGTTTTACGACAAGGTGAGAGGGCTCTTCCGGTTCATTCTCGGCAAAGGATCTTCAAAGGGGCTGAGATGACTTATAATGAACAATGAATACTGATTTTAGGCTAGTAAAGAGATAGGAAAGTTTGATTTTGATTTTTTGGGTTTTTGTTGGAGAAATGGGAAAAAACAATTTTTTGGGTCCGGGGATAAGGCCAGATTTTTGCAGAATTCGAGTTGGGGCGAGGTAGGCAGTAGTCTTAATACTTTTTGATTAAGTGTATGGATGGATCAGAATGAAAAGGAGCTGAAAATGGCAAGGGAGAACATGGATCCTCTCCAAACAGGCGAAAACATGTAAAACTAAACAAATTCAAAGGCAGAGCACTGAAATCAATGGATTCAACCTTATTTACTCATTCATTTAGTTTCAGAAGCATAAGAAGGGAATGGAATACATTAAACATGAAAGAACTTACAATAAACTGAGAGAAAACACCATCAAGAACTGAAAGCCACAAGAATCCCAACAGGTGCTGCAAAACCTCTGATCTTTCCTTGGCCAAAATATGAAAAATATGTACAATAGTGTGCCAAAATCTTCCCAAGAGTCCAACCTATCCAACCTCTGAAAATGATTGAGAAATTACATCATATAGACCATCCTAACCCCTTCCCACACCTCTAGGGGTCAAATTCCTCTTTCTAGGAGTAGTTCCAACTAATTCTAAACAAGGATCTAGAATATAGGCATTCAAACAACTTGCCTCTAAAAGGAGGGAAACTGATTCTTACATTTGATTTTTACTTTTTTAGGAGTGAATCATCTAGAATAGGTAAAAGTGAGTCCAAGTTACATGCCAACCATAAATTTACATCAAGATAACTCAAAAATTTCATCCACAAGCAAAACTGGTTCAACTGGCCGAAATTCTGAGCTGGAAGGTGAAAAATTGACCAAAAATCTATATGCGTAGCGCGCCTGAGCCATATGCGTAGCGCGTCTTTCAGCCTGATTTTGGGGCACTTCCCGGCATCCAAATTGAGCTCATGATAGCTCGTTGGAAAGCCCTGGATGTTGGCTATCCAACCCAAGTGGAATTTCCCAATTTGGAGCTCATTTTCCCCTCCAAAAATTCATTCTCCCAGAAGTACTTCCTGCTGGTGCAAAAGGTGGCAGCAAGGTGGTTTTCATGGTGTTTTTGGGCCTTTTGATCATCCAGAACTTGATGAAATGCTTCGGAAATACTGGAGCATGCATAACTTACCATGAAAAACCCAGAAATATAAATTTTTCCTCCAGCAAGTGTCTCAATCATAAGCGAGCGCGTCGACGCGCTACTCGTATAGCTGAAAAATCTGTTTTGAGACCAAAATATTTCAAAATGACAAAAATTTCTCCGAATTTGCTCAAATTCGGAGCAAAGACCCTCCATCATGTATCATGCCCAGCCAACGAAGCCTCGGCCAAAATCCGGAGTGGATCAGGCCTTTTCCGCCGTTTTAGTGCTTCGCTCAACCTCCTCTTCAGAATCTTCATTCTTGCTTTGCAGACGTGCATGCGGGCCCAATAATGACCTTTCATGTGACGAAGCATGTCTTTGTCTCTGTTGGATTTTTCAATCAGCTTCTCCAAATGAATGTTAACACGTGTGAGGCAAGAATCTCGATCAATTGGTGTCATGTCGCTAGGTCTCTTCCGGGCCAATTGTCGATCTTCACGGATTCGCCGCAGCTCATAAAGTTCGTGCTCATCCTCTAGTTGTTTGTTACGCTGCTCCAGGTAGTTTATCACCCACTGAGCCCTCTGCAATTTCTCTTTCAGCGTGTCATTCTCGGCCCTTTTCTCCTGGATGATCTCTTTCAGTTTCGAGCTAGGAGAGCTCGCACCGTCATCAATGATCGTGACCGTGTCTCGCTCGAAGGGGCCCTCACTGCGTACGGGCCTCTCGTTCGGGCTCGAAACCCACTTCCGTGTCAAGAAGAAGGCGAGACCCTTCACACTGCGAGATAATACTCGCTCTGCTGATGGAGTCGGCGAGACCCCTTCCACCCCGGGTGGAGATAATACTCGCCGTGTAGCTGCAAATAAGGCCCTATGGCCTCGCTGGTATGTCACATACAATGGAGCACTAATATGCTCAATCTCAGGGATGTCAGGCTGGTGTGAAGGCTCTCCCTCATCATGAACTATCTCGAGAGGCGGCTGTGGCGTTGTGAAGAAGCCACGGGAGATGAAATCCTCCCAAGTGATGCCCTGCTGTGTCAACTGATGTACCACTACGATCTTGATCAGAGCGTAATGATATATACTTCTATGCTGCTGTGCTGGGGTCTTCTTCTGTACAAAAATCATCATCCTCTCTATGTTGCGATACATGAAGTACGAAATGTTCATCATACGTACCCTGGTGAAGTGCATCAACAAACGGACATGGTACAAAAAGAGACGCAAGAATCTTCCCTCGCAACTGAAATACCGAATGATGAGTTTCATCAGTGGTGCAAACTCATCCTTCAGGAATCTGAAAGGAAAAACCCTGCTCAAGTGCCTCATATACCCAGGTTTGATGTATGGCTCATAGTGGAATTTCTAATCGGGCCGATGTTTGTTCCATTCTCTCTATATTTGGTATCTCATGGCTCCTATAACAGTTCGGTGACAGAATGAAATTCCACTCGCTTTAGGTTTACACGTTCATCATGTAAATGTAGAACAAATAGACGAAGTCAGCTTCACGATGATGTTGGGTTTGGGAAATCATTCCACAGACAACGAACATGAGTGACGTCAAAAAATTATTACAAGCGCGCAAGCCTCGCAATTGAGCCAAAGAAGTGTCTTCCAGATGCTTGCCCCCACCTTTGCTACTTTTGTGAGACCTCCGTGGCACATTACCCTCTGTTGTGGAATCACTGTCATACTCCTGCTCATAAACTGAATCCGTCTCTGACATGGCTTTGAAAACAAGATGTCTGCAATATGTATGTTGATATAGGTGTAGTGAAGTCAAAAGTTTCAATATATGCTCAAAACCCAAATATGTTGCATATGTACCAAAGCATCATAAGAAAATAAGTCACAGTGGTAATAGCTCTGTTTAAGTGGATTGGCATAAAAACAGTCACTGCTTTGATCACAAGGGAATTTGACAAATGAGTAAAAAGTGTAATGTAGTGTGCAGCCTTTGTAATGCTGGCTAAAATTTGTCAAAGGGGAAAATGAGTATGAGACTGTGTTTTGTCAATGGAGAATAGGAAACAGTGACAATGACCATAGTGAAACCATAGCCATGATAATAGTGTTCCGATAATGTCAATGGGGATATGGACAAGTGAATCATGAGACTATGTGAAAACATGAATAAGGAGCATTGCTAAAATGAGGATGACAATCATAGTGACGGCAGTGGTGAGATGGAAAAATGAGAGCGTGAGGGCCGTGACACTTTGACAATAGATGCATAGGTATATATATCAACAATACAAGCTGGGAAATCCTTCACAAGACCATCAACATGTATTCAAAACCCTAAGAAATGAATCTGCTATGAACATAGGGTTTCACCTCTGTCCACATCAAACACACTAATTTTCCCACTTTAAAAACACCACAATCCTGTTCAAAAATCACTTAACAATGGTGGAGAACCTACTTGCAAGCCGATTAAGGCATTTGGGCATGAAATCAGACGCAAAGGCAAAATTTTTTGGCTCTAAGACTGTATGGGTAGCGCGCTCACCCAATGCGTAGCGCGCTGCAAGTGCGTAGCGGCCTTGGTATTTAACATTGGCTGGTGTGGTTAAATGCGTAGCACGCTCTATATGAGTAGCGCGCCTCCTCTGCGCGTAGCGCGCACCTCCAGTTCCGGTCCACAACTTTTCAAAACACGATTTCGGCCTTCAACTTCACCAGCTCGATTTTTGCCTTGAGGATTTGTGCAAATGAATTGTTTACCATGGTTTATATGTGAAGAAAAATATCTCATAAAATCAGATTTGATTTTAAATTTACTCCATGACCCACTTTTATAATGTTTGGCACTTTGTCATTCGATCACTTAATACAATGTTGTTCTTTGGCTTTTCTTTGCTTTTTCTGAGTCTTGGACTGATGATACTTGGTTGTTTTTTGCAGGTATTTGGCATTTGGCTTGGGCAAATATCAGAGGCTTGCTCTGAAACTTCTTATGGTGAAATAAATACAATTATTACAAAAAATGAAGTTTGACAATTTCTAGTTCCAAAACAGAGTTTTGGACTAGAAATGTCTTCAAATGTTTTTGATAATAAAAACGTGAAATAGAAATCTTTTGAAACCAACCTCATGGCCTGCGGGCTTTTATTACATGTATGCAAAGGACTGAAAACCCTAGACTCTAGGACTAAAGACTTTTTTTAACGAAACTAATCATTTATGACCATGAATGCAATGACCATGAACTTCAGTGATTTTTAAGGAATTTTAATTAGCCCTGCAGGTACAAGCATGAGGAAACACAAAACAACCAGACCCCCTCGTCAGTCAATGGCATGCCCCTAGCGAAATGCAACAAAGTGGAATGAGCGAGACACCTAAGAATGATATGCAAAAAGCGAATCGATTCGACGAGGTCGTAAGTACTGACTCTACGACCATTTTTTCGACCACCGATCATGGTGCTAACCATCGTGCTCAAATCTTGTGGGCACGAGACTTTCAATTGGTCACTTTACAAAAGCGATCGAGAATTCATCCAAACATATAGGATGCTCTTGGAGGGTAAGAAAGTTCCAAATTTTCAGCTCTAGGATGCACTGCCATGTCACCTGGGATACCTTTTTGTTCCTTCGAGCGAGTGTGCCAAGATGATTTGGGAACCGCACTACAGTCAGATCACTGGGAATTCTGGGGTCGAGCAAATAGTGACAATACTGTAGAATTATTTATATTGGCATAACCTTCGACGGGATTTCAGGAAGTGTATCAGATCCTACACTGCCTGTGCCATTTTGAAACCGACCATCAAGAAGTAAGGCCTTTATACTCCATTCCCTACCCCTATTTGACCTTGGGAATCCATCTCCATGGATTACATGTCGGTCCTTGCTTCTACTAATCATGGAAACGAATGTGTTTTTTTGGTCGTCGACAGATTCTCGAAGATGGCCATTATGGCAGCCTACAAGAATAATATCACAACAGAATCCACTGCTAAACTTTTCTTTTAACGAGTGTGGGTACACTTTGGGATCCAAAAGTCTATCATCTCATATTGGGATAGCAGGTTCCTCAGAAAATTTTGTTCCAACCTCTAGTCGATGTTGGACACCAAGCTCACCAAGTCCACAACTTTCCATCCCCAAACTAATGGACAAACAGAGGTCATCAACAGGATGATCGTACACATTTTTCGCATGTACAACTCAAAGAATCCCTGCAAACGGGATGAGAGTCTCCCCTATTTACAACATAGATATAACCGAGCTCTCCATATCTCAATCGGCCACAACCCCTTTCAAGTGGTCTTGGGATTCTATACATTATGTCCCATTGATGCATCCATGCCATTTTTGGCTACTCAAGTAGATTCGGCTCATGTCTAGTCTGAAGCTGACAAGGCGAACAACATCATTAAGTGCATTCAACACATCCGCCAATAGGTTTATGAAATATTGGACAAAGCCAATGCTAAGTACAACCAGCAACATGATCAAAATCATTTTCCACACAACTTCCAGGTGGGCGACAAAGTGTGGCTACATTTGTAGAAGGAGAGCCTCATTAGACTCCACTGCAAGATTTGACCACTCTGATATGAGCCATACACCATTAAAAAGGCTGTAAGGGAAAATTCCTTCGATCTTAGGAATTCCACCATTCATTGGCCTGCACCTAACGTTCAATTTGGAACACCTTCGTCCCTACTTTCCACCTCTACTGGACACATCCGACGTGGCAGAACAACTCATGCCAACATATTTAAACCCATAATGCATGGAGCAAACCGCAACTGATTGGATCATGGAAACACAGATCAAGAACCTCTGCTAGTAGAGGATCCAGCTTTATCGAGTTGTCAAAGCAGGCCAACTCCTCCACCAAGGCAAGTGGTTCACTAGGGATCAGGTTCAACATAAATTTCCTCGCCTCATGGAGGCTCTACATGCAATGGGGACCATTTCTTCCTAACAAGGGAGAAATGATCCAGGTGGATATTGGTGGCCACCCACCTATTCCACCTAGACCTATTCCCGAACTTTCAGAGCAGTTTGACCCCCTAAACGACATTTTTTGAGGTCTGCAGCAAGCTTGTAGCTATAAGTAGGGGATTGCACCAAAATTTGTAGTAATAAAATAGATATTTCTAATGATATTTCGTGCATGCCAAATGGAGATAATATGACCATGTTACAACCCTGAGAATTTGGCTTCCCAACTAACCCCAACGGGGCCCACAAACTCTTGGTGTTTCATCTCCTGGGGTTAGGGTTTTGGTTGTTTAGGGTTTTCCAATTTTTCTCAACAATAAAAAGGCCCTTAAGCCTCATTGAAACACATTTGAGAGGCATGCAGCTGCCACATATCTTCTTAGATATAAGCTATCAACGCCCTAGCTAGTTTATTTCCATTATGTTTGTAATCATATTTCAGTTATTTGATATTAATGAAATGAAGTGTTATTTCTGCTGCATCCCTATGTTTATGTGTATTTTTGTATTTTATTACATTCCTACATAAGTCTGGATCGGTCCTCTCCACCCTGATCTGGATCTGTCCCTTCGGTTTCTTCCTCATCCTTCTGTGTTTCCTACTATACATCTTTCCCTCTCTTTGTATCTTTTCCACTTGTTCCCCCATGCTGCACGGTGTCTTTCCCTGTCTCTATGCCACCAACTAGTGGATTCATATAATCTGTCGTATGTTTCTTTAGGATGCCAAAAAGGTAAATCTCTATGACCAAATATGGCAAAGAATGCCATGTCTCTTTCAGATACTTTCATGCCTTGTTGTAAGCTTTGTAGAAATCGGCCTTAAACTTTGCAATATTCTGGTATTCTTCAAATAAAGTGGGTTACAGCCTAGGACACTGGTTCACCACCTTACACAAATCCATCTCCATAAATACCCAAAAAAATTTGTTTTCTATTGCCTGCGTCAGCTCCTTGGAAAACCATAGCGAGGCATACCTCGCGGCTTCGCACAGATTTGGGTCAACTGTGGAAAATTTTGATTGCGCAGGTTCCTTCCACTCCAATAACGTTATGATCAATAACAACCACGTGTAGTGAAATGTCTTCCCTTCCTCTTGTGATTCTCAGCAGTCCTCCAAAAATTCCTTGGACAAGTAACCAGCCCAGTTAAACTAGAACCCCGGTTGTTGGGACTTCATTCGCTCGACAATTTGACATGATTTTTCCTGCAAGAATGTGCACAACAAATCACACTACTTAGTCATTGATAAAGCTCATTTCATAGCCCCTTGACTTATTTACTAGCTCATACTTCTTCTTCATTTCATCAGGGACTGCCTTATCCTGATTTTTTCCCACGAAATCATCAGCGGGAATCTTTCCCTGGTATGGCAGCACAGTGATTCTTCTTATCATCATTTCATCTATGGGGATCCTCTCTCCTAGCGAGAGGTATTTTTCATGCACTATATCCAAAATTTTTCGAACACATATACTATTGATATAACTTTGACCGAAGTGTGGTACATTCAACATTTTCAAAAATCCTTCTCATTGCAATCCTTTTGCCCACTGGTGTGGCTCCAGCCTGTTGACTTTAGCCTCTGGGAAAAACACTTGGTGGAGGTACCTGCTTGGTTCAAATTGCAAGTACTTTCTTCTATCTTTGAAGTCCCAATCCTCCATCTTCAACTGCGGAACTTTCCCCAATTGTTCGCCTTCAAACAGTACTTGCTCGGGTAGCAGCGGTGTAAAGACATCGAACTTCACATTATGAGGTTCTTTGACTGGCTTAGAATTTGTTTTTATTAGCAGTACATATGATGGTAGTACAAAGAGGTATTTTGCACCTTCTACTTCAATTTCCAGTTTCTCTACTTTTAGGATTTCAATTTCTTCCTCACTATCCTGAATCTCCATGGGCTTCTTCTACTTCTTATCATGTCATTGCTTTGTGCACTGCTCCTTAGCTATCTTATTTCTTGAAGACTGTCTAACTCCAGGGGTCATAGCTGGCCTCTTTACCTGCTTTTTCTTCATTTTTGCTTCTTTTGTGGCTTCTTGCTTTCGCAGCGACCTCGGGTCGGTTACGCTTGGTGTTGTACCTTCCATGATTCTTGTGAGTCCTTTCTTGATAAATTGTCTGGAAATTTCTTCAAAATCTTATCTGAATGGGAATATTAGTTTTGTTGTGCTAAGATCCAATTTAGAATATAAACAAAGTGCTTGAGGATTGATGAGGTTAATTGCAAGTTTAACATGATTTTTTGTGTGTTTTTATATGAATTTTTTGAGCAAATTAACATAAATTAAACATTCAACAGCAACATCTAAAAGATATGAATATCACCATAAAAAATCACAAAACACAATATGATGAAGGAGTTCACCCTGCCTAGGCTACGTCTCCTTGGTCCAGCTTCTGATGGCTTGGCCCTCTTCTGTTATGCTCAAAAGTGTGATTACATGTGTTTACAATGCTCAAACAGCTCTGAAACTTGTTTCATCAGCTCCAGGATGCCCAAAAATTCCTGTGTATCCTTCTTCTACATCAAATTTTCCCAAAAATGCATTAAGTTATGACTTCCCCAAGTTTCTCCACTATTCGTTCCACATTTTCCACACAATCTGGCACCGAACCCATAATTTTGCCACAAAAAGCGTTATCGGAGCACCAATTCCACCAAAAATAGGGCGAAATTGTCGGGGCATTAATTTTCCCTCTAACGCCTAAAAACCAAATTTAAAACCATATGTAATATGGTTCATAAAATTATTTTTTATATAACAAAATCTGCTCATTTTTGGCTAACCGTCGGACTTAACATTGATGTGGGCACATGCGTGGTTGGCGGAAAATGTTAATGCTGGTGGTTCCAGCTCCCCAGTGGTCTTCGGCGTGGTCACAATGGCCTGGCATCAAATGTAATAGTTACGGGTGTGGGGGAGGGGGGCGCAAGGCTAGCCTCCTACCCGTGGTCCCTGCCCTCGGCGTGGTGACCAGGGCTGGGGCTAGACCTCGGCCCGACGCGACAATTATATGATAACAAAACCAAACTACACCCATAGTTTAATAAGGAACATGTGCAATGGTGTGATGGTATGCCTTGGTGCTTGGCGCTTGGTGGTCGTGGGTTCGACCCTCGTTGTTGCTCCTCGGACTTGACCCAATATTTTGGTGGCCCTCAGACTTCCACATGGCGGCCCCTATTTGGGTCACGTGGCAACCTATGGTTGGCCACCAAATCCACCAATAAAAACTTTCCACGCGCAACCAATACAATCATGCCACTTGGCAGCAAACCATTCGCCCATGGAGACCATTGACCAAGTAAAACTTGTACAATCACCTTGCCACGTAGGCATTCCCAGTTAACTGTATGAATTGTTGATTGGGTTGTCCGGCATTTAAAAAAATAATAATTGCTTGTTTGAAAAAGTGACAGAAAGAATTTATGGGAGCATACGATGTCGGTTTTCCGAAAAATGAGTTGTGCCAGATTCAGAATGATGAGATCTACGTGGTCGTTCATTTTCCACACTAATCCGAAAACTTTTATTTTTTAGCATAATTTTGAGCACCTAATCAAAATCCCTCACAGACATACAACCAATTTCTTTGTTCTTATTTAGGTGAAAATTCTCAATTTGAATTATCTGGAAACAAAGTTTCAAAATATGGAGTGGGACATTACTTTTATAATTTGAATTCCATACCTCATGATCATCTCCATATTTGGCTCATTTAATGTAGATATGGCACTAGATTCGGCCAGTTATGCCTAATAAATGTGTTTCCCCCGCTCCTTTTAACGGAAACTTTCCTTTCATGCCAACATTTTCCTTCCAACGATCATATTTCTGGCTAAATTTGAGGATCTTTCCCTTTTGTCGCAACAATTCCTCCCTCGTCGCAGTTTCTTCGTAATTTGACATACACAGTGATCTTCCTTTGGCATGGTTCTCTCTGACTTCTCTATACTCCTAATGATAACGCAGTAACCTTCCTTCGGCGAAGCCCCTTTCTGCAGAGTATTTTATAGTCCAGTTCCCACTTTCAACTGCATCTGGCACTAAGACTTTCCCCTTTTATTTTTCAAGGCGATGTTCCAGGGACATATTTTTCCTTGTATATCTTCAATCTACTACCATTTACTCATCCTCACATCAGATGACCATCCAACTTTGCAAGCTGAACTGCACCTCCCTCAGAGACGTGTCTGACGATATATGGTCCCAACCAATGTGTTTCAAACTTTCCAGGAAACTTCACGAAATACCTATCATACAATATGACAAGATCTCCTTCCTTAAATGTCTTATGCTTGATGTGTCTCTCATGCCAAGCTTTCCCCTTTTCTTTTTGCAGTTTTTGATGAAAACCTGCTATATGTCTTCTTCCAAAGCAAGCAATCGCTCCATCCGTTCTTCCATTGTATCATGATCTGCTATGTCTATGAATATTGCAATTCTTAAACTTGGCACAATGTACTCCATAGGCATAACTGCTTCTTGTCCATAGACGAACCTAAAAGGTGTTTGTCCTGTCAATTTCTTGCATGTTTTCATGTATGCCCATAACACCTTTGGAATTCTCAGATCCAATCATTTCTATTGACATTGCACACTTTTGTGAGCACATTATCTAGAATATTATTAAAAGCTTCGAACGATCCCATTTTTCTGAGGATGATATGGTGTACTTTTATGTTGATATACTTTAAATTCTTCAGTCAACGTCTCATTAGTCTTATGGAAGAAGTTGAACCCCGACCACTCATCAAAATCTTTGGAAACCCAAATTGGATAGAATATACTCAAATATGAATTGCACGGTGTTATCTGCATTATAATCCTTCATTGGTTGTGCTCCGTCCCACCTTGTAAAATAATCAGTTGTAGTGATTATGTATCTCGCACCGATCTTCTTCCCTGGTGGGTTAATAGATCCAACAAAGTCAATATCCCACTTATCAAATTCCAACAACATTACCTGCGAATTCAATGGCATTACATCACTTTTATATGGCCTTCCTATTCTTTGACATGCATCACAAGCTCGAAAAAACTCTTTTTATCCTTATGCACTGTGGGCCACCATAACCTAGCTCTCAAAATCTTTTGCACAGTGGTCTTTCCGTCATAATTTCCTCCTCAACTCCTCCATGACCTTCTGCAAAAATATTTTTCCTTTCATGCTCCGAGACGTATCTACGCAATATTTCATCTGGTCCCATTTTGTAAAGTTGTCCTTCAATCAATGAGAAATTAGTTGCTTTGACTACCAACTCCTTCTTCTGTTGCGTAGTGTACTCCGTGGGTGCCATTCCTATAGCCAAAACAGAATAATGTCTGCAAAGTGATCATCTGCGACCCTGGTTGTGACTAACTGTGCATCCGAAAGGTTATCCTTGATACTTTTGGTTTCTTCTCCTGTTTCTATCCTTGACAGATGATCAGGCCCGAAGTTCAATCTTCCTTGTTTGAATACTACCTCAAATCATACTCCTGGAACAGCAACAACCATCGACATATTTTTCCTCATAAAATAGACTTATTCACGAAATACTTCAACATGAAGTGATCATTGAACATCTTGAAGTGCACTCCAAACATATAATGCTTGAAATTTTATAATGCATAGACCATATCCAACCCTTCTCTTTATGTCATAGAATAGTTCTTCTCTGTCTTGGACAGTTTTTTTCTTGAAAACGATATGGGGTGATCAATTTCTCTTGCTCTTGGCTGATCCAATATTGTACCCAACGCTATGCAAGATGCATCGACATGTACATGAAACTCCTTATTCCAGTCTAGGAAAACTAGGATAGGCGCAGTCACCATATTTCCTTTAGTATGTTGAGGTTCTTTTGGCATTCTTTTTCCCAGTGAAAAGTAACATCCTTCTTCAATAGCTTCTCCATTGGCACAGTTATCTGTGCATATGCCTTCATAAAATTTATGTAGTAACAAATATGTCCAAGTGTCATGCGCAGTTGCTTCATTGTCATAGGTGGTTCCAGGTTCACAGTAGAAGCAATCTTCACAGGATCTACCATCAATCCCTGCTTACAAACAACATGACGCAATACTAAAAGGTACACAAGAGAAACACTTCTTCAAATTCAACGATATATGATACTGTCTACTAGTATCCAACATCAACCTCAAGCTCACAACATGCTTTTTCAACAACCCAAAGACAATCCAATAATCAAAGTAAACCTCTAGAAATTTGTTTATATACTCCTTGAAAGTTGTGACTACAACTCTAGAAAATATGGCAAGAGCATTATTCAAACCAAAAGGTATCACTATGTACTAGTAACAACCCCACTTAGTATCAAAATTTGTCTTATGTCTATCTTCTGGCACAATTCTGATATGATGGTAACCCGAAAATCCATCTGCGAAAGAATAAGCCTCCTATCCTCCTACATTGTCCAATACTTCATCCGTGAATGGTGTGGGAAGGGGTTCATACAAGGGTGCATCATTGAACTTCCTTAGGTCTACAAATATTCTGATCTCACCCTTTGTATTCTTTTCCTAAACTACCATGGGACTTACTCATCCAGATTCTTCGACTAGTTCAATTATCCCCGCTTTGATCATTTTTTCTAATTACGCCTTCACTTTTTCCTTGTATTTTGGATTCAACCTATATGGTCTTTACTTTACTGGCTTCACGTCAGGTTTCAGATTAATTCTCATGACTCCTAGATCTCCTACTATAAACTTCAATTCAGAAAAATTCATGGGGAAGAGCTCTTGATACTTGTGCAGCAACTCTGCAACTTTGCTAATTATGTCTTCGTCCCAATTGTTATCACTTCCCCCCACTAGAAAGGTAACCACAAACCATCGTTTAGGTCAGGTAGCTAGCCCTACCAAAACTAAAGAGGGCCCTCTCAATTTCACTTTGCAACCAAATATATAATTAGATATAATGAACTTAGGCTAGTTATGATACTTGGTAGATTATGATTTTTTTTTGTTTGAAGTTTTGTTGGATAGGAATGATAGTTAGGGAACTAGGTCCAGGTTTTAGGTCAAATTTCAAAGGTTAGATTCTAGAGAAAAGGATGAGGCCAGGTAGGTAATATTAGGAACATGCTTAAATTTTTCATTTGTGTATAGGGTGAACAAGAGAGAGATGGAATGAGCATTAAAATGAATTCATTCATTAGAAGAGCAGAGACATGTTCATGTGAATATTATTAAAACAGAGCATGGAAATCGTGATTTTTGTCTATATACTGATAAGATTAAAATACAGAAGCATATATGTGAAATAAGGATAACATAACATTCAACTTGATAAGATTACAGAGAAAACAAATACTCAAATGCATACCATTGGAGTCTCAACACTATATTTGCAACATTATCTTTGATTTCATTAAAATCGAAAGCTTGTACTATAGCTCCACTGCAAATAACAACTATCCAACCACTAAAAAGACTTGAGGTGGGCTACTTATAGAAAATAGATTTCATGACACCTCATAGATTCAAAATCTGATCTAAAACACATCATAAATGTATTGCATGAGTCATTACCTAGAATCTAGGGAAGTTAGAAACCACTTCCTTAAATTTAGCTAATAACTAGGAGTTCATGTCTCTTGGATTAATTACATCATTAATCCACAAAGGGAGGAAAATATATATATACCACCCAAAATACACCTCATGAGATAGATAAAACTTTAATTTTGGAGGTTTTCTGAGCTGACAACTATCCAAGGGAATCCAATGACAGAAGCGTCGTGGAGAGGCAAAATAGGTGGCAGAAGCATGAAAAAAAGTTGGGTTTTTCTCATTTTCCTTCAAAATGGGAGGGTGACATGCAAACCTGAGGTCATATATGTGATGTAGGAGTGAAAATAAATCCAACCATGTAAAAATTTCTCCATTTATATGGTCTAAGAAAAAAACTCGTGCCGCTGCGCGACACTTCTGCAATGACCATTTTTCCAGAATTTTCAAAATCAATTCTGCAAAAATATGGATTAATATCTCTCTAACCATAATTCTTTTTGAAACCATTAGAGAGGGTTTTTTTCTATGATATTTTATTAACAAAAACCTCATCTATTTTTCCAAAATACTTTCCCATTTGTTCAGAATCCCAGTTTTAAGTTGATCACTTAAAAATTGCAGAAGCGTAGCGCGCCCTCAACAGAAGCATCACGCCACTTTGAGAGGGATTTTGGAGGCCTTCCCAATGTAGTTTTGGGCTGAAATGGGTATGGTTACAAATATTAGGATGTATGCTACAAAATGGAGTAATCAAGAACTGCAAAAGCCTGCTCCAAACATCTGAAAATATGATTTGAAGACAACCTCTTCAAAAGTGCAAAAAATGACCTAGAGAAAATGTATTTTAAGCATTTCTCTCAAACCATAACACCTGTGCATAAGCTTACAGTCTTCCATGTGAAAGTGGCGTAGAAGATCACAGGCATACTTGGACTGAGAGAGGGTAATGCCTTCCTTGGATTGTAATACTTGAAGACCAAGGAAATAATGCAAGTGTCCTAAGTCTGTCATTTCAAACTTCTTTTTGAGGCTAGACTTCACATGGTTTATATGGTTTAGATCACTACCAGTAAGGATAAGATCATCAACATAAAGAACAAGGATGGTGAAGGAATTACCCACTTTCTTGGTGTAGACAGTGTTGTCAGAATGACACCTAGAAAAGCCACTATCTAAGAGAAATCTATCAATTTTGGCATACCAAGCCCGAGGAGCTTGTTTGAGACCATAGAGAGACTTCCTAAGGAAAAAAAAAAGGATGGATTCTTTTTGGATAAATCCAGGGGGTTGTTCCATGTAGATTTATTCATGTAAATATCCATGTAAGAAGGCAGATTTAACATCCATCTGATAGAATTCCCATTTAAAGAAAGCAGCAAGGGAAAGAACAAGGCGAATAGAATTCATTTTGGAAACAGGGGAGAAGGTTTCAGTATAGTCAATGCCTTCAACTTGGGAAAATCCTTTAGCAACAAGATGAGCTTTATGTCTATCCACTTTTCCATCTGGTCCAAACTTGGTTTTGTAAACCCATCTGAATCTAACAAGTTTTCTTCCTTTTGGAAGAGGAACAAGATCCCAAGTATCGTTTTCCAATAAGGAATGATACTCTTCATTCATAGCTTCATCCCAGTCTGCATGACTGGAGGCTTCTTCAAAGGTTTCTGGATCAATTTTTTCTGGAACTTGAGCCAATAAGGGAGAAGCTCTTTCGAACCGAGAACATGTACGCCGTCGATCGGCAGGGTCACCTGCAAGAGAACCTGCTGCATCCCAAGTAGGGCGGACCCATCTTGGAAGCGATGGAGTATAAGGAAAAATTTCAAGAGGTGGAGGAGGATTGTCATCCTCGCTGTCATCATCTGAACTAGAAGGAATGCTATTAAAAATAGAAGAGAGAGAGAGAGAGAGAGAGAGAGAGAGAGGTGGCACATATGATGAATCAGGCTCACAGGCCAAAGGTGGCACACTTACCGAACTAGGCTCACAAGCCGATATATTTTCATCAAATTTTACATCTCTTCTAATGATAATATTTTTGGATTTTGGTTGAAGAAGTCTATATCCTTTGACATCTTCAGAATATCCAACAAAAATGCATTTTTCACTCTTAGGTTCTAAGGCTTTATGTTTCACATTTGGAATATGGGCCCAAGCATCACTTCCAAAACACTGAAAGTGACTTATATCCGGTTGATTGAGCTCCAAGCTTCTTCTAGAGAGTTGTACTAAAACCTTAGTAGGAGTGCGATTACCAGGCATCTGTACGTAATTAATGGCTTTTGCCCAAAAATTGAGACCAAGTCCATTGATTGAAGGTAGATCTTTCCTTTCTACCTACACCATTTTTTGTATATAAGGGAACAAGATGTTGCAATTGAATGCCATGCTTAGTGCGTGTTGATAAATTTGTTGTTAACATATTCTCTCATTTACTGTCTAATCTTAACTGGTACTTGATGTCCAGATGTTTTCAACAAAAATTTTAAAGGCCAAGAACATGTTAAAAAATTCACTTTTGAGTTTTAAGAAGTATACCCAAGTGCCCGGAAAATCATCAATGAAGGTACAGAAGTACTACAACCGTGAGAAATGAACAACAGAAGTGGGATACATATATAACCTGTGTTTGCCGCAAAGGGGCTGAAGCGTGCCAAGAGGCACGTTTGTCAAAACTATCCCGATGATGTTTTCCGAGTACACATCCGGAGCAAACACCATCTCAGCAAGATACCATAGGAAGACCCGTCACCATATTTTCTTTACATAGAGTTTGAAGAGAGCGATAGTTTAAGTGACCAAATCGCTCATGCCAAAGTTTGCTCACTTCATCATTATGAGCAACAAAAACGGAGGGAAGACATGATGACCCAAAGTTGTCAAACTTGTACAACCTTGTGGAATCATCAGCAATGCCAGTAGCTAAAATATGTTTAGGATCTTTGAGGTCCTTGATTACAACATCATGAGGTGAGAATTCTACTATTTTCCCTTCACTTGAATGAGTTATCTGATAAACAGAGAGAAGGTTGCATGACAAGGTAGGAACACATAGTACATCATTAAACTGACCATTATCTAGATGAATGGTTCCAGATCCTACAACACTGAGAGATCTATCATCACCAACATAAATATGTTTGGTGTTACAATCATTTAAAGAAGAAAACATGGATTTATTTTTAGCCATGTGGTAAGAAGCTCCAGAATCAATGAGCCACTCATGAGAAGGAGAAGAGGAAGATACATTTAATGCATAACTAGATCTTGATGCTTGACAACTAGAAGCAGAAAGTGCCATGCCTGAAGATGAAGGTGAAGAGTGCTCCAAATTGATGTTGTGCTTCTTCATTGTTGCTTCTAAGGCTTCCATCTTCTTAAAACATTTGGACTCTATATGGCCATATCAATTGCAAAATTTGCAATTTTTATCTGTCTTCTTCCCTTTGTTTTGATTTGCCTTATTATTTTGGTGATTTGATTTTTCAGTTTGCGGCTGAAATTTCTTAGGGCCCTTGTTTGGTTTAGGACCATATTTTTTAAGATACTGCTTCTTGGGATTCTTTTGATATGGTTGTTGTTGGGCTACTAAGGCTTTCTTAGAATTGTTTCCAGCAGTGATAAGACCAAGGTGTAAAAGTTTTTCTTGTTCTCTTATCAAAAAATCACAAAAGGCATCAAAAGAGGGTAGGTGGTTCCTGAAGAAATGATGGCTTCTCTGGTGGAATGGAAGGCAGAAACAAAAACAGAGTATGCAGGGCCAAGCTTAGCAAGAATGCAATAGATGAGGCTACCATCGTCCTTTTTAATCTTACAACCTTCTAAAAGAATCCTGAGGGTCTTGAATTTGGACAAAAAATCTTCAATGGAGGAGAAGTTATTGGGGTCCAAAGTAAGCAACTCATTTTCAAGCTGGTGGTCCCTGATTTGATTTTGAACGCCAAAAACAGTTTTTAGCTTTTTCAAGGCTTCATCAAGGGTGTCAATGTCAAGGATATGAAATCGAAGATCTTGAGCAATGGACATTCCTATCAACCCTCGTGCCTAATCTTATTTATTTTACCATTTAGCAGCTTTATCATCATCAGAAGGTTTAGTTTCTTGTCCTGTGGCTATTCTATAAATCCCTTTACTTCTAAGTATATCTACCATGTGAGATAGCCATTGGAAATAATTGGTGTTGTTAAGAATAACCAAGCATGAAATTTCCATTTTTTTTTAAATGAAGCTGAGAAAATCTAAAAATAACTGATCCAATGGAAAGATCTCGGAAAATTAGTCCGTTTCAAAAAAAACGGCTTGAAAAACGGCTTCGGGATGAAGAAGTTATGAATTTTGAAAAATCTGAGTTGTAGATGCCGAATAGTTATGGGATCGGGATGAAGTGCGGTTTTTAAAAAAAAAATCCGCCCCTTTGAACAAAAACCTTTTACAAAAGAAGCTTGAGAAGGAGACTTGAACCCAAGACCTCTATTCGCATAAACTAACCCCTCACCAAGTGAGATAATAAAAGGATCACATTATTGTATGAAAGGAGGAAGGGGGAATTTTATTTTATTTTATTTTACTTTTTTTTTTTTTACTCTTCGGTGTGCGTGCCTTTTCCTGCACAAAAAAACACAAAAACCGAGCAAAAAAAAAGAAATGCAAACCCTTATGACAGAATCTTAGATTTTTGGCTACCCTTACCGGCAACTATCACTTTTTTCACTATTTCTGATTTCCCGAGATCGCACAAAGACGCGGGGAAAGAGCATACGTAGCAAAAAAATCCCTTTTCCCTGTTTCTGATTTGCCGAGATCGCACGCAGCGTACAGAAAAGAGCATACACAGAGAAGAGGGTATAGATCCGGAAAATAAATAAAATCTTAATACCAAAAAAAAAATAATTAGTAAAAAAAAAAAAAAACCGAAATAAGCAGAACTATTAACAAATATAACTGCAAAATAGATGTTTTATACCTCCAGATCTAAACTGTCATAACTTGGGCAGCCGAAAACCTTTTCGCATGAAACGAAAGGCGTTCCTCACTGTAACAGATGCTCCGGACACAACCAAGCAGTTCTCCAAGCCCAAAAAAAATCATAAATAGTAGATCTACAAAACGGCAATCGCATGCAATCAAACCAGTTTTGGATTTTGATCAACAACGGACGCAGCCCTCAAAATAGCTCTGATACCATGTAGGAATTTACAGGGTAAGTTCCTTAGATCAAGAACCAAAGGTCATCCCTCACAAATAGATCACAAAAAAATACACCAATATAATCACGTGGTTAAAACCCTCAAAGATGGAAACAATCCACAGCCTGAGCCAACGCGGCCACGTCAGGAAATATATTAATATAAAAAGAAAAGTTACCTGTGTTTCTCTCATAAACAGATATTGGAAAAATGACCCTCCATGCTCTTTAAATAGATATCATGGACCAATCGAGTGCTAAGCCATGGATCATGTGTCGTTAATACCGAGGTGAGAGATAACCGTCGGATCACTACAAATCGTGACCGTCGGATTATAAGTTACAAATGTACATGATAAAGAAACACACTTTAACTAACTCTACACTAGACTAATTTATTCTTAAATATTTCCTATTTGTCGGAATATCCTAACAAAAATATCAAAACACAAGGATTTACTAGTTTTTCTGCCAATAAGTAGCGAAAATTAGGGTTTTGACGAAATTGGTGGAAAGGAGGGTTGTGAGTGAAAGGGAGTGTGAGGATATGGTGTATGAAGGATGTATTAAGGTTGTATATGTTTAGAGTATGCTTTTATCATCTGAAACAAACAAAATATGAAAAGAACCAAAAACATAGTGGAGATGACCTAATGAAGGAAACCACTCATTTGTTGATCAATTTTGACTTGAGAGAGGTAGGAATGGTGTCCACATACTATTTAGGAGGTATATGAACCATTTTGCATTGGTTTTTGAGTTTGGATGACTGATTTGGAACTCAAACAACAAAATTGTAGCGCATGCTAGAAACGTAGCGCAACACCTGCGCAACACCTCAGAAGCGTAGCACAACACCTGCGCGACACCTCAGAAGCGTAGCGCAGCACATCTAGAAGCATAGCAGAGCTGGTGTGGTACAAATTTACTTATTTTTATTCAACCCTTGGTAGTTTTGGAGTATTATGGTGAGAAGAGAGGAGCTCTATCGAACATCAAAGGATAAAATGAGTTGAAGAAGCCTCTTTTTCTTTTATAACAATGACAAAAACTTATTTTTTGTCTTCTAGTGAAATCAAAAACTTTTTGAAATTTTTTTTTTTTTTTTTAAACTTTAATCAAGAAACACACTTTATTTGATTAAAGACAAATTGTCTTCACTTATTTCTTTGTATTTTCTAACTTCCTATGCAAATGACTTGTATGGTGAAAATCAAGTTTTATTCGCCATCTTTCATGACAAAATTGACTCTTATGGTGGTGAAACAAATGAGCCTAGACTCTAACCTAGATGAAGGTGTGATGAAGGACCTCAAACCCTCGATGATAAATGGATGAAATGACCTCTGAAATGAGATTGATAATCAATAGAGTGAAGGGAGTAGCATTTCAGACCTAGACACATTCAGTAAACAAAATTTTATTTGAAAATTGACTTGAAATATGAAATTTTGACCTAGGACCACTACTAAGTAAATCTGAAAGAGTACATTTGATCTCTGAACATTTGGACACTAACACAAACAATCTTAATTTTTTGCAAATTCGGTTCTTCTTCTGATCCAATATTTACCTTCTTTGTCTTCGCATGTTGTGTTATGTCAACTATTTCAAGTTCAGGTCCAACAACTTCACAATGACCTTTTGATTCGAGAATATGGATATTATGTGGATCCTCATCATCATCTTCTGTTGTCACATTATAGAATTCTAGTGTGTGTTGCAACTATGCGGTCCAATATTGTTGCATCTAAGTTAGCACATTTGTGTTCTTAAGAACCCTTGCTCTGACTTCCTAAGGGGATTCATCGATGCACGAACAGAAATCTTCAAAACTAAAGGATAGTACGAACCCTTGAACCAAATCTGTCGAGTTTTTCATTCCATGTTGCAGTTTTGTCTCAAGATGCTAATTCATAGGTATCAGGTCCAATATGTGAAAAAACACATGTACCCACTCTGGTTCTTGAGCTTCTCCCCAAGCTGAATTCCAATGAAAAATATGCTCCTGGGGGTCAGCCTTGCCATCATATTTTACTTCGATTCTATTTTTACTAGGCCAAATCTGATCTTCATTAGCCTGCGATATTCTTTGCAACTCCCTATATTCTCTTTATGAGTAACCCACCATCTAGCAAGTGTAGACCTCGGGACTACATCCAAAGGGTGGAACCTCTGTACTTCTGGTACTTCCTTTTCAAATTTATCAAGAGAGAGACTTACATCTCCTATCCCATCATAATAAGGCAGATCACATACCTTTGAATTTATGCAGCGAAGTGATCTTGTGATTATGTTACATCGTCTAGTGGATATTTCATATAGCCTCTATGTGGTGAAGATCTGCCCTCCTCAAGCTCAAATGAAAGAGGTGAGAGAGGGAGGCTTTGACACACAACTTTGTAGTTTTAAATGCTATTGTACCATGATATACAAGAGACTAACTATAGCAACATGAAATGGAATCAAACTAAACACAAAAAAATGAAATGTAAGCAAACTAACTACAACACATGAAATAAACTAGCTAGAATGGCATGGAAAGTAAACATAAATACACAACAGAGTCTGAGGCCAATAGATTGGGCCCTAACCCACAAGATCAGCTCTCTAAAACTAAATCAATGAAGGATAAACTGAATACTCATTTTATTGCAGAAACAATCTCATTACATAGCCATGAAACTTCACAAAATTCTATTACAAGAGCTGAGAGTCTCCTAGCTATATCCAAAATTCGAATCCTAATGAGCTCTTGCTCTTACCTATTTAACCTAAAGGGTAGCTACCAATAGCTCCCTAAAAATTAGTTTAATTTCCCCCTTTGACTACAAGATAATTTGAGCTTTGGTTCAACCGGTCTTCATTAGAGGAAATTTCAGCCTAAAAGTGGCCTCCTAAAGAAAATTAATAAAATAATAAAATAAGAGTTATGAATTTTGGAGGGAAAATTAAAAAAACTATTTTTTTTTAATTGTATTTTCAACTTATCCCCTTATAGGTTTACTCAAATTTCAATTTTATACACTCATTAGATGCGGAATTAAATTCCACATCCAATGAGTACCCATTATGCATACTTTTGAGAGGACCCACATTGATAAAAATTGCAGATACATTAAAAAACGTGTTAAAACGTGTTTTTTAATGTATTTGAAATTTTTATCAAGGTGGGTCTTCTCAAAAGTATGCATAATGGGTATGCATTGGATGTGGAATTTAATTCTGCATCTAATGAGTGTTTAAACTTGAAATTTGAGTAAACCTATAAGAAGATAAGCCAAAAATACCATTACAAAAAGTAGTTTTTGTTCTTTTCCCTCCAAAATATTTACATGTGCCTCTTTTTAAATTTAAATAATATTGATTGGTTTACATATTATGACATGGAAATTACATGAAAATTTCATGGGCACTTTTAGGCTGAAATTTCCTCTAATGTGACTTGCTTGGCTGCCTTTGATTTCGATTTGTTGGAGGTAATCTCGAGGATCCTTCGAATGCCTTTAGGAGTTAAGGAGGTGGTAAACCCCCCTATAATCTCTCCTTGTTGTCTACTCCGATATTTGATTTCACATTCTTCAACAAAAATGGCATATCTTCGTGATTATCCTGCATTTAAACCATATTAGGCATTCGAAGTATGACAAGCCTTAATCATCATCTACATTAAGAAACATATGACCATAATGTAATTAAATGTGAGAAAGAGAGACTAATAAGGATAAAAATGTGACAATTAACCCCTCAAAATATACCTAATGATGGTGCTCATCATCACCCCCCTACCAAATGGTTTCTCATCCTCTAAGCAACTTAGTCCTCCATCTTCATCTCTTTTAGTGCCTTAGTGGCCCCTCTAACATCCCAAGGAAGAAGTGAAGGAGTTCACTCAAGAGGGTAGAATCCAACATTATTTTATGCCTCTTCCCATTCTTTGTCTTCCTTATCTTTGTCTTTCCTTTCACCCAAACCAAGCAGCAAAGGTGGACTGAGTTTCAACTCAAGCCATTGGATCTTCATTGTCTGCATAGCCCTCTTGTACAATGGTGCCCTCTCTATGGCATTTGTTAATCTCTCTCGGGTATGATATTCCATGTTCTTGAGACTAAGGGGGGGGGGGGGGGGATTCCATATTCTTTTACTTGCCATTACTCATTCATCTCCCAACAATCTAGAAATGTCATCAAAATGTGCAATGGCCTGTGCTTGGGTGTTGAGGTACTTGTCTGCAAGGTTAGCATCATTTTCTATCATGAGGTGATTGTTAATGAATACCCTAGGGCTGAATAGATCTACCCTTATGTGTAGAGTATCTTTGTTTTATCTTCTCATCACCCTTTTTAGCTCCTCTACCCTTGCCTCCTCATTCACCATCCAAGAGGCTAAGGCCATCAACTGCATGTCCCCCAACCTAGGGTTAGGGTTCCAAATATTTAAATCCGTCAAAACAAAATTGTGCATATAAAATTCCACGAACTTGGCCTTGTCTCCTGTGTTGGACTAATTTCAAAAGTCAATAAATTTCCTGCAGTTTTGAAAAAGCAGTGATCCATGAGATGCTAGTGTCTTAATTTGAAATTGTGGCCATTGTTCTTTCAAGTAGATGGCATAGGAGTTTGAAGGATATCTATGATGGATTTCCTCCATGCACAAATTTGCCATGGTGGAAATATGTTTTTCCTTTTGTTGGAATTGACTTTGTAACCTTGCATTTTTTGCCTGTGTTTCTTGAAGTTGATCCTTTAACATGGTTTCTATGAGTCTGACATTAGCTAAATCCCTCCCCATTTTTGTGACCTTTTCTTCCATGATTCATATTTCATGCACGCCTTTTGTTTTTTCAATTTTCATCCAATGATGTGTGTGTGCTCTTTCTTTATCTAGCTGATAAAATATGGGGACTGCAAGATTTTAAGGAATCATTCTTCCTCCTTTAATAAATTTATAGTAGGAACGCAGATTTGGTTGAGGGCTAGGGTGTGAAATTGTTGAGAATTATTTAGGGATGGATTTTGGGGAGGTAAGCTCCTCCCTTTGTTCCTTCTCTTCCTTCCCTTTAGTATCCTGCCCTTTAATATATGCCTCTTTTTCAACATCCTAGGCCTCTTGGCCTTCCAAGGGTGCCTTATCTCCCTCCCCCGTGGTTTTATTCTTTTTTTGTTACACTGTTGGAGTTTCATGTAGCATAGAGAGAGTTTCATGTAGAAAAATTCGTTTTTCCTGTAACAGACCCTCCTTTTATTGATGCTCCTTATTTTCTGCCTCTTGAAAGTCTGTAGGATTTGGTACATGTTTAACATATGCCAGCCTTGAAGAATGTATCCTTCTATAGGTCATAGGTGTACTCTCAGGTGAGGTGACCTCTTGAACTTTTCCTTATTCTAAGATTATCTCCTCTTCCTTTTTGGGTGACTCCTCAATTTTTATAGGGCTTTTGGTTGGCGTATGTGGCTTCCCTTGCTTTACCCTAGAACTCTTTCTAGTTCTGAAGTACATAGGGGTTTATCTTTTTCTTTTTTCCTTCATTGGTGTGCTTAAAGTGAGTAAGGTAGCAGTCACTTATTTCTCTGATATTTCAGGTGAAATACTTGTCTATCTGGGAGAGGTATCAGTGCACATCATAGGGTCTAATGTCTCTTCCTCCCCTGTATCATCTTCCTTATTCTCTTCTGCTTCTTCCTCCTCTTTTTCATCTTCCTCTTTTTCTTCTTCTTTCCCTTCCCCTGTCTCTAGGGTTTTTGTGTTTTCTACTTCAGTCTCCATCTCTTCCTCTTCTTCATCTTCTCCCTTTGTCTCTTTAGTCTCCACTCCTTATTCTTCCATCCCCCTCCCTCCAATACTAGAGGTAGGGGTTTTTACAGTTTTTGTACCTATGAATGCTTCCCTATCCATATCTATAAAAGTGGACCACGATACAGTGGTGTTCAATCCATTCAGATCATCTAATATTATAAGCTTGATGAGGCCATGGTGAGCTAAGTGTTGGTACTTTATCCCCCTCACCTTTTGGCTCGTGCCCCTAATTGAATGTAGGAGGAAGTAGGGAATGTTCAGTCTTTGTTCTAGAGGGATATCTCCTTAGAACCTAAGCTCATTCAACAGTCTAAAGTGTTATCCATAAACTGCACTGAGTCTTCCCTCACAAGAAATGTATTTCATTATGTTAAATTCTAATTCATACCAAGGGTATGGAAGGCTTTCTCTTCTCACTCCATTTTTGTCCTCAATGAATTCTCTGTTTGATAGAAATAAGTTATTTTTGGCTACATTGTTGGACACCCTATCTTATCTATTCCACTTGATTCCCAGAGGAAAAGTGGTCTCTCTGCTAATCAATTCAGATGCAATGGTGATGGCTAGACCTCTTACCACAGTGGTTACCCTATCATCTTCTTGTGCATGCAGCGCCACTGCAAATTCTTGATTCACCTCCTCATCAAAGCCTTTGAGGAGCTCGAAGAATCCTAGCCACTAATGATTCCTAAAAATTTCCACCACCTGAGGGTGTAATATGATCCTCTTGATATCTGTGGGTTCCCTTCTGTTAAAACCTCCTCCCATTTTATGGTTGCATTAAGAAGGTGGTTGATTGGTTTTGTCTGAGAATACTGGTGATGTGTGGATTTAGAGGTTATAAGTTTACATAAACTTAGACTACCATGATTCTATTTCATCAATCAGCCTCTTAAATTATGAATTATTGTTGTGGTTGTGTATAAATTTTCATGGAAAAATTCACAATTTTGGTGAGGTGATATTCACTTACCTCTGGCCTCTGGTGTTTCCTGCATGGGAGATGGTGGTTTTAGGTGTGAATACCACCTGTGAGTGGCTCTCACTATAATTCTGGGCATTGTCCAACCTTCTGTAAACTTTCATCTAGCATCAGCAATTTCCTATAGAATAGGGTTTTCATGCAGACTTCCGCCTTGGTGAAAATTTCTTTGATGGATCCTATCACCCTCATTCTCTAATTTCTCTCGAAATTCTCAATGGAATGAAGAGAATGAGCCAAAAACTCTCGTTATGGAAAATCGAACGTATTTGGAGCAGAGTGGTGACTTGGATTTTGGCACGGGTTTTCCTCTTTTGGATCGTTGGTCGCACTCCACTTAATAATTTTCTTTTGCCTCGGAATCACCCTCCCTGTCCTCGTGAAATCGCCCTTAATTGATTTGACTACCCAGGTGGCATGCATACTTAACTTTTGGTTCACTTTAACTTCATGAGGGTGGCCAATTTACATGGCCACATTTTTTCCTTTTTAACCTCTAATTCTCGACATTAATTCATTTTGGTCAACATGATGCATAGAGAGAGGGTGAAGGGCCATACCTGAGCCAATGTGTTGATGAGGATTTTCAAACATTAGTTGATGTAGGGAGCTGGAGATTGGTGATAGCCATGATTGTTTTTCCTGTAGTAATTTACAAGGTAAGTTCCGTAGATCAAGAACCAAAGGTCGCCGCTCACAAACAAATCACAAATCAGTACACCAGTATAATCACGTGGTTAAAACCCTCAAAGAGGGAAACAGTCCACACCCTAAGCCAACACGGCGACTTCAAGGAATTTATTAATATAAAAAGAAAAGTTACATATGTTTCTCTCATAAACGGTTACCGGACAAATGACCCTCCATGCTCTTTAAATAGAGATCATGGACCAATTGGGTGTTAAGCCACGGATCAAGTGTCGTTAATACTGAGGTGAGAGAGAATCATCGGATCACTACAAATCATGACCGTCGGATTATAAGTTACAAATGTACATGGTAAAGAAACACACTTTACCTAACTCTACACTAGACTAAGTTATTCTTAACTATTTCCTATGTGTCGGAATATCCTAACATCCCCCCTTAAGAACAACTTGGGATAGGATTGAAGGATTTACAAGGGTGACACAAAAGGAGCCTATTTCCTATGTGTCGAAATATCCTAACATCCCCCCTTAAGAACAAATTGGGATAGGATTGAAGGATTTACAAAAGTGGCACAATAGGAGAAGGAAGGAGGCATTAGAGCCTATCCCCCCTTAATGATAACTTTCCTGAACTACAAGCATGGATCGAAGTTTGGTAAAATTTTCTTCTGTGAGAGCCTTCATAAAGATATCGGCTACTTGATCATTGGTTGGACAATACTGCACTTCAAGGACATGATCATGAATGAGCTCACTGATGAAGTGTATGTGGAGTTCAATGTGTTTCATACGCTGATGTTGAACTGGATATTTACTTAACTGAATGGCACTCTAATTATCACACCAAAGTGTAGTTGGATGCTGCTGATGAAGACCAAATTACTACAGGATCTAACGAAGCCACATGGATTCCTTGCTGGCTTCAACTGCACCACGATACTCTGCTTCTGTTGAAGAAAGGGAGATGGCACTTTGTTTCTTACAATACCAAGTAATAGGTCCTGAACCAAGAGTGAATACATATCCTACAGTGGACTTCCGATCATTAGGGTCACCAGCCCAATCAGAATCAGTGAAACCAATCAACAAGGGAGATGCTCCCGCACTGTAATGAATCTCGAACTGAACTATACCTCGAATATATCGAAGTATTCTTTTAGCTGCTTTCCAATGACTTTCATGAGGTTGGTGCATAAACCGAGCGAAAAGACCAATGGCAAAGGAAAGGTCAAGACAATTATGGGTTAGATACAAAATTTTACCAATAAGTTGATGGTATAAGGTAGCATCAACTTCAGGGGTAGCACAATTGACTAAAAGGTTGACTCCAGACTAAAAGGGAGAAGGGTCAGGCTTACAATCTTCCATGTGAAAGTGGTGTAGAAGATCACAGGAATACTTGGACTGAGAGAGGGTAATGTCTTCCTTGGATTACAAGACTTGAAGACCAAGGAAATAATGCTAGTGTCCTAAGTCTGTCATTTCAAACTTCTTTTTGAGGCTAGACTTCACATGGTTTATATGGTTTGGATCACTACCAGTAAGGATAAGATCATCAACATAAAGAACAAGGATGGTGAATGAATTACCCACTTTCTTGGTGTAGACAGTGTTGTCAGAATGACACCTAGAAAAGCCATTATCTAAGAGAAATCTATCCATTTTGGCATACCAAGCCCGAGGAGCTTGTTTGAGACCATAGAGAGACTTCCTAAGGCGACAAACAAGACTGGAGTCTTTTTGGATAAAGCTAGGGGGTTGTTCCATGTATATTTCTTCATGCAAATCTCCATGTAAGAAGGCGGATTTAACATCCATCTGATGCACTTCCCATTTAAAGGAGGCATCAAGGGAAAGAACAAGGCAGATAGAATTAATTTTGGAAACAGGGGAGAATGTTTCAGTATAGTCAATGCCTTCAACTTGTTAAAATACTTTAGCAACAAGACGAGCTTTATGTCTATCCACTTTTCCATCTGGTCCAAACTTGGTTTTGTAAACCCATCTGCATCTGACAATTTTTCTTCCTTTTGGAAGAGGAACAAGATCCCAAGTATCATTTGCCAATAAGGAACGATACTCTTCATTCATAGCTTCATCCCAATCTGGATAACCGGAGGCTTCTTCAAAGGTTTCTGGATCAATTTTTTCTGGAACTTGAGCTAGTAAGAAAGAATCTCTTCGAACTGAGAACGTGTACGTCGTCGATCGGCAGGGTCACTTGCAAGAGAACCTGCCGCATCCCGAGTAGAGCGAACCTATCTTGGAAGCAGTGGAGTATAAGGAACAATTTCACGAGGTGGAGGAGGATTGTCATCCTTGCTGTCATCATTTGAACTAGAAGGAATGCTATTAAAAATAGAAGAGAGAGAGAGAGGTGGCACATATGCCGAATCAGGCTCACAGGCCAAAGGTGGCACACTTGCCGAACTAGGCTCGCAAGCCAATATATTTTCATCAAATTTTACATCTCTTCTAATGATAATATTTTTCTCTATTTTGGTTGAAGAAGTCTATATCCTTTGACATCTTCAGAATATCCAACAAAAATACATTTTTCACCCTTAGGTTCTAAGGCTTTATGTTTCGCATCTGGAATATGGGCCCAAGCATCACTTCCAAAAACATGAAAGTGACTTACATCTGGTTTGATTGAGCTCCAAGCTTCTTCTGGAGTTATATTCTTTAAAAACTTAGTAGGAGTGCGATTTACTATGTAATTTGCACAGTTAATGGCTTCTGCCCAAAAATTGAGACCAAGTCCTTTAGATTGAAGCATACAATTAGCCATTTCTTTTAAGGTGCGATTCTTCCTTTCAACTACACCATTTTGTTGTGGAGTATATGGAATAGTATGTTGCAATTGAATGCCATGCTCAGTGCAGAAGTTGATAAATTTGTTGTTAACATATTCTCCTCCATTGTCTGATCTTAACTTAAGAATTTGATGTCCAGATTGTTTCTCAACAAAGGCCTTAAAGGCCAAGAACATGTTAAAACTTCACTCTTGAGTTTTAAGAAGTATACCCAAGTGCGTCTGGAAAAATCATCAATGAAAGTTAAGAAGTACTTGCAACCAGAGAAAGAAACAACAGGAAGTGGACCACATAAATCACTGTGCACAAGCTACAAAGGGGCTGAAGCGTGCCAAGAGGCACGTTTGTCAAAACTATCCCAATGATGTTTTCCGAGTACACATCCGAAGCAAACACCATCTCGGCAAGATACCATAGGAAGGCCCGTCACCATATTTTCCTTACATAGAGTTTGAAGAGAGCGATAGTTTAAGTGACCAAATCGCTCATGCCAAAGTTTGCTCACATCATCATTATGAGCAACAAAAACCGAGGGAAGAGATGATGACCCAAAGTTGTCAAAATTATACAACCTTGTGGAATCATCAGCAATGCCAGTAGCTAAAATATGTTTAGGATCTTTGAGGTCCTTGATTACAACATCATGAGGTGAGAATTCTACTATTTTCCCTTCACTTGAATGAGTTATTTGATAAACAGATAGAACGTTGCATGACAAGGTAGGAACACATAGTACATCATCAAATTGACCATTATCTAGATGAATGGTTCCAGATCCTACAACACTAAGAGATCTATCATCACACACATAAATATGTTTCGTGTTACAATCATTTAAAGAAGAAAACGTGGATTTAATTTTAGCCATGTGGTAAGAAGCACCAGAATCAATGAGCTAGTCATGAGAAGGAGAAGAAGAAGATACATTTAATGCATAACCAGATATTGGTGCTTGACAACCACAAGCAGAAAGTGCCATGCCTGAAGATGAAGGTGAAGAGTGCTCCAAATTGATGTTGTGCTTCTTCATTGCTACTTATAAGGCTTCCATCTCCTTGAAAAATTTGGACTCTATATGGCCATCCCGACTGCAAAAGTTTCAATGTCTATCTGTCTTCTTCCCTTTCTTTTGATTTGCCTTATTATTTTGGTGATTTGATTTTTCAGTTTGCAGCTAAAATTGCTTAGGGTTTAGGACCATATTTTTTAGGATACTACTTCTTGGGATTCTTTTGATATGGTTGTTGTTGGGCTGCTAAGGCTTTCTTAGAAGCGTTTCTAGCAGTGATAAGACCAAGGTGTAAAAGTTTTTCTTGTTCTCTTATCAAAGAATCACAAAAGGAATCAAAAGAGGGATTATTGTAGGTGGTTCTAGAAGATATGATGGTTTCTCTAGTGGAATGGAAGGCGGAAATAAATACAGAGTATGCAGGGCCAAGCTTAGCAATAATGCAATAGATGAGGCTACTATCTTCCTTTTTGACCTTACACCCTTCTAAAATAAGTCTAAGGGTCTTGAATTTGGACAAAAATTCTTCAATAGAGGAGAAATTATTGGGGTCCAAAGTACGCAACTCATTTTCAAGCTGGTGGGCCCTGATTTGATTTTGAATGCCAAAAACTGTATTTAGCTTTTCCAGGGCTTTATCAGGGGTGTCAATGTCAAGGATGTGAAATCGAATATCTTGAGCAATGGACATTCTTATCAACCCTTGTGCTTGATCTTGTTTATTTTCCCATTTAGGAACTTTATCATCATTGGAAGATTTAGCTTCTTGACCTATGGCTATTCTATAAATCCATTTACTTCTAAGTATATCTACCATGTGAGGTAGCCATTGGAAATAATTGGTGCTATTAAGAATAATCGGGCATGCACTTTCCATTTCTTTTTTTTAAATTGAAGCTGAGAAAAGCTAAAACTAACTGCTCCAATGGAAAGATCTCGAAAAATTAGTCGAAAAACGGCTTCCGGATGAAGAAGTTATGCCTTTTGAAAAATCTGAGTTGAAGATGATGAATAGTTACGAGAACGGGATGAAGTGCGGCTTTAAAAAAAAAAAAAAAAATCCGCCCCTTTGAACAAAAACTTTTTACAAAAGAAGCTTGAGAAGGAGACTTGAACCCAAGACCTCTATTCTCATAAACTAACCCCTCACCAAGTGAGATAGTAAAAGGATCACGTTATTGTATGAAAGGAGAAAGGGTTTTTTTTTTTTTTACTCTTCGGTGTGCGTGCCTTTTCCTGCACAAAAAACACAAAAAACCGAGTAAAAAAAACGAAATGCAAAGCCTTACGGCAGAATGTTAGATTTTCGGTTAGGATTACCGGAAACTACCAATTTTTTCACTATTTCTAATTTCCTGAGATCACACAAACATGCGGGAAAGAGCATACCTAGCAAAAAAAAAAAAAAAAAACCCTTTTTCCCGTTTCTAATTTGCCGATATCGCACGCAGCGCACAACAAAGAGCATACACAGAGAAGAGGGTATAGATCTGGAAAATAAATAAAATCTTAATACCAAAAAAAAAAAAAAAACTGAAATAAGCAAAGCTATTAACAAATATAACTGCAAAATAGATACTTTATACCTCCAGATCTAAACTGTCATAACTTGGGCAGACAGAAACCTTTTCGCATGAAACGAAGGGCGTTCCTCACTGTAAGAGACGCTCCAGACACAACCAAGTAGTTATCCAAGCCCAAAAATTTCAAAAATAATAGATCTACAAAACGGCATTCGCATGCAGTCAAACTGGCTTCGAATTTTTATCAACAATGGACGCGGCCCTCAAAATAGCTCTGATACCATGTAGAAATTTACAAGGTAAGTTCCGTAGATCAAGAACCAAAGGTCACCACTCACAAAAATATCACAAATTAGTACACCAGTATAATCACGTGGTTAAAACCCTCAAAGAGGGAAACAGTCCACGCCCTGAGCCAACGCGGCCACGTCAGGGAATTTATTAATATAAAAAGAAAAGTTACATATGTTTCTCTCATAAACGGTTACCAGAAAAATGACCCTCCATGCTCTTTAAATAGAGATCATGGAACAATCAGGTGTTAAGCCACAGATCAAGTGCCGTTAATACCGAGGTGAGAGATAACTATCGAATCACTACAAATCGTGACCGTCGGATTATAAGTTACAAATGTACATGGTAAAGAAACACACTTTACCTAACTCTACACTAGACTAAGTTATTCTTCACTATTTCCTATGTGTCAGAATATCCTAACATCTCCCTTTCCTATGGTTTTTTTTTTAAATGCATTTTTCTAAGTGAGTAGCTTATTTCTGAGTGAATTCCTTAACACTTTTATTTGGTTGTTCTTCTTGCAAGTATTGCATGGAGGTCCTTAGGTGTTGTTTCTGGTGTGTTCATCCTCCTAGAGTCTTCTGGTGGTAATTTGGAGCCATCTCCATCAACTTCTTCTCACTTTTTATGCTTGTTGTGTCATGTACAGGATCTCTACACGAAGTGATCAACTTCCTGTAGCCGCTTTCCTTTCTACTACTTTGGAGCTCCAAGTTGCTAAGAAATGAGGGGAAATAGTGTATGGAGGTTAGGGATTGCGCTATGGAGTGAGTGGAGTGATGGAGAGACGAGGGTAGAGTTCCCATGTCAAGATATAGGTGAACTAGCTGCTAGTGGTGAAAAATAGGGTTTAGAGAGTGAATACTCATGCATGGAGTGGAGTGAGGGTTAGGAGTGGTAGGTATAGGAAAGAAAATTATTTCCATGCTTTTCTTGAAGATTATATGCCCTTAAGAGAGCTTCCTTAGGAACGGATGCATGTTGGATTTTCTTATGGAGTGGTTAGGAAAAGGAGAGAGAGGAGAGAGGAAGAAAATTTCTCCTCTTTGTGTAAACCTCCCTTGATCAGCAACCTGCAAAATAGAAATAAGTGAGTGCATAGGTGTTGTTTTCATTTTTCTTTTTCTTTTTTTCTCTTTGTTTTGTTTCTCTTATCTTTTTTCTTTTTTTTTAAAGACAAGTGGGTTGCCTCCACAAAGGTTTTCAACCCAAAAACCTACCTTAGGCGCCTCAAAGAGGTTTTACCCAAGGATATTTTATTTCTTTGTTTTTTTCTTTTTCTTTTTTTGCTCAAGGATCGCCTCATAGAGGTTTTCAACCCAGGAGTTGGCCTTGGATGCCTCAGAGACGTTTTCATCCATGCCTCTCTTTTTTTCTTTTTCTATGAAGGGGAGGTGCTGGAAACTATGGATCTTCCAATGACATACACCCCCCTATTTATGGAATTAATAAACTCAACCCTAGACACGGGCTTCTTGTACACTTTGAGCCTATAACCACTGATAAGTAGGGGGATCCCCTCCTCATCTATGGTTCTGATCTGAATAGCGCCATTGTAATATAATTTTTCCACTATGTAAGGTCCCAACCATCTTTTCATTAATTTTCCTTTGATGTCCTTAAACCTTGAGTCATAGAACAATGACCAATCTTCTTCTTGAAATATATTTTCCTTAATGTGTTTGTCATGCCAAACCTTCCTTTGCAGTTAAATTACCTCTGTGTGAAGGAGTGCCTGCATTTTGAACTCATCCAAACCACTTAACTGCAACAACCTTTCTTGTTGGCCCTTTGTGATATCAAGGTCTGACATAGTTGGCATTCTCAAGGTGTTGTACTCAAATTCAATGGAAAGCAGAGCTTTCTTCCCATAAACTAAATCATAAGGAGTAAACCATGTTGTTGTCTTCCAAGTGGTATTGTAAGCCGAAGTAGCTTCCACCAATCTGTCTGCCCAATATTTTTTGTTGTTGCTCACAACCTTGGTGAGTATATTCTCCAAGACTTTGTTCATCACTTCCACCTAGCCATTTTATTGAGGATGATAGGAAATGGAAATCTTGTGCTTTATTTTGTGCCGCCTTGGTAGGTTTTCAATGAGATTAGATGTAAATTTGGCCCCCTGATTAGTGAATATCTCTCTTGTGTATACAAACTTGTAGAACACATTTTCTCTTAGAAACTCAGTTGCCTTCTCCTCTGTTGCTACCTTTACAGCCCTTGCTTCAGCCCACTTGATCAAGTAGTCAGTGTAGACTATGATGTACCTCTTTTGTATGGGTGGTGGATCAATGGGTCCAATGAAGTCCATTCCCCATTTTTCAAATGGCTCTAGAGATACCTAAGGGTGTAAAGGAATTTCATCCTTTGGTGTAGGCCTCCCCATTCTTTGGCACTGGTCACACTTACTGGTGTATCTCCTGGAATTTAGTGTAGGGTAGGACAATAGCAACTTTCCTACAAAGCTTTGAATGTTGTCCTTTTTGCAGCAAAGTGGCCTCCACAAATAATATCATGACATGCCAAGAGGATGTCAAAAACCTGTTCTTCCCTCACACATCTTCTGAGAATTTGGTCAGGACCGAAGTTGAAGATATTTCCACCAATCTAGGTGAAAGGGGTGTTTTTCCTTAAAACATTTCTCTTCTCCCTGGATGAGAGGTTTAGAGGGAAATTTTTAGCAACCAAGTAGTTAGCTATGTCAGCAAACCAAGGAGAGAGTGTTGAGATAGCAAATAGGTGTTCATCTGGAGGTATAGTTAGTCTTGATAAGAAATCTACAACAACATTCTCCTTTCCTGGTTTATCAACAATTTTTAAGTCAAACTGTTGTAATAACAACAACCATCTAATTATTCTAGCATTAACATCAGGTTTATTCATTAAGTACTTGATGGTTGCACGGTCAGTGTGTACAAAGGTTTGATAACCATTAATAAAATGTCTAAATTTTTTTAAGGAATGGACAATGGCTAAAATCTATTTTTTTGTGACAGTATAGTTGAGTTCAACTTTGGAAAAATTATTGCTAATGAAATAGATGACATATGGTAATTTGTCTTCTAACTGCCCCAAAGTTGCACCCATAGCTTTGTTTGATGCATCTGCGTGGATATGGAAAGGCAGAGCCCAATTTGGACCTCGAATAATGGGGGTAGTACTTAACTTTTCCTTAATGAGCTCAAAAGCTTCTTGACAGAGAATGGACCAGAAAAACTCAAAATATTTGGCCAATAATCCAAATAATGGCGAAGCCGATTTGTTGAATTCTTTAATGAATATTCTATAGTAGCCATCCAAACCTAGGAAACTTCTGACATCTCACTACTTTTGAGGAACATGAACCCTTTTTATGATAGTTATTTTGTTAGGTTCTACATGTATTCTTGCTTGTGATATTGAGTCACCTAGGACTACTCCTGCTCTTTTTAATAATTCACACTTTTCCGAACTCGGGGAGAGAGGAATATAGATGCACATTCTCAGCACTTTTCCCAAATTAGAGAGAGCTTCTTGGAAGTCATCCCATTAAGGTGTGAAATCGTCCATGTAGATTTTAACAAAGTCATGGACTAGATCAGAGAAGATGCTCAATACTACTCTTTGGAAAGTAGTTGGTGCATTGCACAACCCAAAGGGAAGGACTCTATAAGCAAAGGTGCCCAAGGACATGTGAAAGTAGTCTTTTCCTGGTCTTCAGGGCTACTTTGGATCTGGTTATACCCACTGAACCCATCTAGGAAAGAAAAGAACTTCTTCCCTGCAAGGCCATCTAGGACTTGATCTATAAATGGAAAATGGAAATGGTCCTTCTTAGTGGCTTTGTTTAGTTCCCGGTAGTCAACACAAATTCGCCATTTTCCATTCTTCTTTGGGACTAGGACAATAGGAGACACCCACTCACTATCAGATATGGGATAGATGAAGCCTCCATCCAATAATTTATGTAGTTCTTCCTTCACTATGTCCTTTAGATTTGGGTTCATCCTCCTTTAGATGTGGGTGCATCCTTAATGTAGATATGACGTGTGCACATTGAGGGATGCACCCTTTTCATGTATTTGTAGTCCCAAGAAAATGAATCAATGTTTTCTTTCAAGAGCTTGCATAGTTTCTCTTCCTCTTTGCTTGAGAGGGATGAGTTAATTTTCAGAGATTTTGATGGGTAAATTCCTTAGCCTTGGTGGTTTCATAGGTTGAATCAACTAAGTGCAACTCCATCCAAGGGTGGCTTTCAGACTCTTTGACTAGGTCATTGAGTGGATTGTCATTGGGGGGTTGGCTCTGAAAGATTTGGTTGATGAGCTCATCCTCATCAGGTTACCCCCTTCTAAGTACAACATCTATAGTACAAATGGGGTGGGGTGTAGTGTTTTATATTGCATCTTCTTCTTCTTCATCCTCCAACCACAAAGGTAGGTCATGGTAAATGGAAGGTTGGGCAGGAGGATATGATACCAACTATTTATATAAAGACCCATTCTTTATAGTCATGTTTCTGACCCGACAGTTGATATAAGCATCGACAGTGGCTAACCAAGGTCTTCCTAAAATGAGAGGGTATCCATTAAACTTGGTTTTTGGATGCAGGACCAAGAAATCTATAGGGTACTCCAAAGAGTCGATTGAAACCATAACATCCTCAACAACTCTATTCGGAGTTACTTTGGACTGGTCTGCAAGTTGCAAAATCGTTGTGGTTTTCCTCAAAGTCCCTTGGAGGTTGAGTTTAAGCATAGTTTCCTTGGTCATTACATTGATGGCATCCCTGAGATAAATCAGAGTATTGGGGACTATGAAACCATCTATGTGTACATACACAACTGGACTACTAGGGTCCAGGTACTTTGGGAATATCACCCTTCCCAACATTAAGTCAGACAGTTGTCCTACTACATTGATGGTGGGGGTATCTTTCTTCTTTCTCCTAGGTTTCTTAAAGAACTTTTCCTTGATCAGCCTATTGTAAATAGGAACATCCTTAATGGCCTAGAGAAGGGGTAATTTCACACACAAATTTTTTAATTCTCCCAAAAGTTTAGTCTCCTCTGGGGTGTGTTGACTAGAGTGGATCAAGCACTTAGGAAAAGGAGGTTGTTGGATTTGAGTGTTACTCTCTTCCTTTTCCTCCTTAACCTCTATAGGTGGAGATGGAGTATTATTTTCCTAGATTACTCTTCCTGGCCTAATATTGATCTCATGTATCTCCACAGTGTAAGTTGGATAGGATCTTTCTCCACTGTAAACCTGTTGTGTTTGCTTGTTGTTCGGGTTCGGATTGGGCTTTGCAGGCATCTGAGGAAGCTTGGGTGAAGTAGAATGGGTGAGCTAAGTTTGAGGTTGGGGTGGAGGTAGTAAGGCAGGTGGTTGATTATGTTGGAGCCTCCAACCTTGTGATGGGTTGCTCCACTGAGGTGGTTGAGGAACATACTGTTGGAATGGTTGGTTCAGAGGTTGGGGGTGATATGGAGGGTTGTAAGGCCAATTAGGAGGTGTATTACATGACGGATTAGTGGAATTGTACCAAGATTGCATAGGTGCATTTTGATTGGTATGATAATAGGAGTAAGTTTCACCTTGCATACCCTGTTGATATGACCATGGCCCTTGAGGCCTTCTCTGATTTATGAAACAAAGTTGCTCTAGTCCTACTTCCCCACCTTGATATACAACTTTGAGCCCAGGTTAGGAGGGACACTTATCTATGGCATGATTCTCTTCACACACTAAGAAAACCTCTATGACATTTAGTGGACATTTGTTCCGAGGGTGTTTTCTAGTACATCTAGGGCAGAAGATATCCAAGGCCCCTTATAATTCCTCTTTCTTCTTCTTGATCTGCAGTGTGTCCATTTTCAGAGAAAAGGTGTGGAACATCTCACTTTTTAAGTCCTCCAACATATTTCCAATCTCATGCTTGATGGAGGTGGAAGAGGAAGGGGTGATGGTCATGCTTTGGCTAGCTCTACCTTTCTTCCTAGTTGCCCTAGAGTAATTCCTAAAGACAACATTTATGTCCTCATAAGGAAGCTGGTAGATATATCCTCCTGAAAGCATACTAAGTTTTTCTATTACCTCCTCCCTAATCCCTCAAAGAAGTATCAGCTTAAGTGATCCAGGATCAAGGGTGCAGTTGGCTATTTTGTATTTTAGCTGGAAGTTTATTCATAATCCTCTAGGGATTCATCAGGTCCTAGAGTCATCATAAATATTTTCTCCTTAGTTTCTTTGGATCTACAGTATTCCCTGTATTTTTTTTAAAATAAATCTTGCATATGTTCCCAGGTAGTGATGTTTTTCCCAGGAAAACCCATGAACTAGCGCAAGGTTGCATCCTCGAGGGTGGATGGGAACAGTTTCAACTTTTGGTCATCTGAGGCATAATAATAGGTCCTGCAGACAATAGAAAATTCGAACATGAAGGTGTCACGATCCTCAGAGGTAATTCCATGGAAATGTGGAAGGGTTGAGGGACTGATGTTCTTCATCCTAGTTTTCCCAACTATTTCTCTAATGGGAAATACTCCTTGGGTATTGGTCTCATCCATATCTTGAATTAGTGAAGCAGGTTCCTCAAGCGAAGCAAGTTCTTCTTCTTCTCCAATAGGTTCTTCAAATTTTTCAAGAGACTCACCTATGGTGTGTTCAACCTCACATTCACTGAAGAAGAGTGAAGAGTGACTGTGTGGGGATGTGGGAATTTTTTTGGTAAATTTTTTCCTTGGTTATCCCTACTCTTACGAGGCATGAAAGTCAAATTGTTTTTGTATTTTTTAATATTTTGGAACTGAATGTAAAAGAAAATAATAAAATAATGCTAAAACGTAATCAAATCATCTACTTAGACACATCCCCGACAACGGAACCAAAAAGTGGTGAGCCCTGGTATTGCACCAAGAGTGCTACAACTTCCAGACGTTACTCTACTTTACTTTATCAACCCAGGGTTCATACAAACTTGGAGGTGACAGTGATATACACACAGCAGATGCACTCCACTCATGCCATCCTCTTCTTAGTACTACGAAGAGGTGCTACTGCTAGGGCTACTTCTAAGGGATGAATTTTGTCACACTTTTGAATGAAACCTAAGACTGTAAATAGCTCAAGACAATTACTCTATCAGCAAGAAAGAAATTAGTCTAAAGCAAAAGGACACACCTAGCTATTTGCAAGAAAGGAAATCCACAATTAGGCTAAAGTAATAAATAGGGTTAAACTAAGTGGCATTCATAAAGTAAATTGTTGAATTAAACTTGCAGAAAGGGAAAATTATCTAAGCACGCATTTCTGGGAAAATGGCTAATTAACCTCTAACTACTTAATGCTTGACTAGTATGTTTTAACAATGCATCTATTCCATTAGGGGAATTTTGAGGTCTAAAATGGGCCTCCTAAGAAAAATATACAACAAAAATAAACTTTAAAAGAACCATTAGGATTCAAGATGATGATGTCAACCATGGGGTATGATTCACCATTTTTTAAACAAAATAATTAAAAGATTAAAAAATAATAAAATAATAAAACTAATTTTTCAACTCGTATTTTCAACTTATCTCACAAAGTTTTTACTCAAATTTCGAGTGGGAGTACTCGTTGGATGCAAAATTTAATTCCTCGTCCAAGGAGTACCCATGTTGCATACTTTTGATGGACCCTGTTACACGAAAAATGAGAAATACACGAAAAACATTATTGCAATCACATTTTTCATATATTTCTCATTTTTTGTGTGGCGAGATCCATCAAAAGTATGCAACATGGGTACTCCTTGGATGAAGATTTAAATTTTTCATCCAACGAGTACTGTTAATCAAAATTTGAGTTAAAAATTTGGGAGATAAGTTGAAAATACGAGTTGAAAAAGTAGTTTTTTTCTTTTTTCCCTCTAAAATTTAATGATGTAGTCAAATCTTATTTTATTATTTCCACTATTATTTTATAATTTCCTTAGGAAGCCCATTTTAGAGCTCAAAATTCCCCTAATTCATGAGCTAACTATGCATGTAAATACTCTATTTTGCAGCAAAAGGAGGAGGCATTGAGGTGGCTTAAGAAGGTCTTGGACTCATGGATTCATATTTGAGGGTGTCTTGGAGGTTATGTCAAGTCTAGGTGAGGTGAGAGATGGTTTATGGATTGAAGAAGTGGCTAACTGGTGATGCTACAGGATCTGCTACAGGGTTTCCTGTAGTGCTACAGGATGATATGAAATGCTTCAGGAAACAGGTCGAGGGTAGTTTGAGGCCAGAAATGATGAGAAAAGGGGTAGGAAAGGTGGGATGAAGGTGGAATTAGATGGATGGAAGGCGGCCAACTCCTTGGCCAAGCTCAGAACTTCTTTCAAAGCTCGTCTTGCACCTCCAAGGTAGCTCTCAATGTTGTGGTGAATATCTCAAAAAACATGGCTGAAGGATATTTTGTTGAAAGTAGGTTGGTGGAGGGTAGAAATTGAAGCTAGGGATGCTGGTGGAATCCTCCACTACTGATATACTCAAACATGTAAGCAAACTACATGTTCATGCAATTAACATTGAAAAATATATGATAAAAATGGTGGAAAAGATGAGTTGAATTTAATAATCAAACCATCCTATGAAATTGAATCAAAAACCTAACTCGACATTCATAACATGTTCATGATAAATACATCGACCTATCTGTCCTTTCCAAGAAATAATAAACCGAAAGAAATTTCGAGTCAGTGGTGAGAGAGGGAGGCTTTGACACATAGTTTTTGAGTTTTATAAGCTACTATACCATGATCTACAAGAGCCTAACTACAAAAACATGAAATGGAAGCAAACTAAACACAGAAAAATGAAATGTAAGAAAAATAACTACAACACATGAAATAAACTAGCTACAATGGCATGGAAAGTAAACATAAATACACAAGAGAGATTGAGGCCAATGGATTGGGCTCTAACCCACAAGCTCAGCTCTCTTAAACTAAATCAGTGAAGGATACAATGAATACTCATTTTATTGCAAAAAAAAATCTCATTACATAGCCATGAAAGTCATAAAATTATATTATAAGAGCTAAGAGTCTCCTAGCTATCTCCAAAATTCAAATCCTAATGAGCTCTTTCCCTGCCCTATTTAACCTAAAGGGTAGCTACCAACAACTCCCTAAATAGTATGTGATTTGTCCCCTTTGATTGCAAGACAAGTGGAGCTTTGGTTCACTTTGTCTTCCACTTGCTTGGTTGCCTTTGATTTCGAGATATTGGAGGGAATCTCGAGAATCCTTTGGTTGCCTTTAGGAGTTAAGGACGTGGTAAAATCCCCTATAATCTCTCCTTGTTGTCTACTTCAATCTTTGATTGCACAATATTCAAAAAAAATGTCATATCTTCATGATTATCCTACATTTAAACCATATTATGCATTTGAAGTATGACAAGCCTTAATCACCATCTACAATAAGCAACATATGACCATAATGTAATTAAATATGAGAAAGAGAGACTAAAAATGCTAAAAAGGTGACAATTAACCCCTCAAAATATACCTAATGATGGTTCTCATTAGCGAACAGGATATGTATAGCGCACTCCCTCTAATGGGTCTAAAGAAAAAATGACCCTCATATCACCTTTTTCAACCGTGTTCCTCTTCTTTAAATTGATTATCGCGTCACTATCAAAAGCCCAATCCAATCCAAGAAGCATTGGATAATGATTTCTATCATCTAAAATTTAAATTACCTCATAGTTTGCAACAATGTGCACTATTTCAATGTCTACAATCAGTCCTCGTAACCTTCCCATAGGAATGATATTTTGTTGATTGGCCTTCCTCAACTGAATCGGATTACCTGATCCATCTCATACTCCCTTATCTGCGCAGTTAGTCTCATCTCTCTTTCTCGTTCTTTTCTTATGTCAATGAAAATTTTTTACTCTGTGTTGCTTGCTTTGCGGTTCTTCTTTACCAACGCAAGATTCTATCAACTCCTAGATTCATTCAACAAACTTTTGATCTCTCAACAGATTCATGCAGGTCTACAAGAATGATCTTAATATAGTTGGATCAAATTATTTCAGCAGAGTAGTTACTTGAGCGTTGCCCTTCTTCGGTTTAAACTTCTATAGTGGTTTCACATTAGATGTTGAAGCTCCTGGATACATGAAACTTCGCTTCGCCTCTAGGAATGCTTCTTTTTCCGCCTAAATACTGAACCTAGGGGCTCTTTCTGCAGTCTTCCTAACCCATGTATATTCCATTAGCTTCTTACCTTCGGCTTTAGCATCTCCTGTCGTTGTGCCACTTCTTGTTACTATGTTGATACACAGGTCATATTCCCTTGGTTCCATGGACATCATCATGATATTTTGCGTGGGTTGTTGGTTTCTTTTCTCCTGCATCTTCACCATAAGGACCAGACATTCTTCTATCACATTATCAAAAAATTTATATTACTTACACGCTGAGGTAGGATTCCGAAAATCCCTTGTGAAGAGTCCTGCTTCTCCACAGTTGTAACAGATAAGTTGGCCACGTCCTCGACCAGCACCTCCTCCTCATCCTCGTCCTTGGAATCCTTCTCGACCGACATGTTGACCTTGATCCTCATGTGCACGTCCTTCATCTTGCATTCTATAAGCTCCTGCAGTTTTCTACATCATCAAATCTTAACTACGACAATACTTCTCATCATGCCCCACTGATCTATAAAACTTACAAAACAGCTGCTTTGGGGCCTGCACATACTTATGTAACAAGTAGCAGTATTCTTAGCGATGTTGACGTATATTTTTAAAAAAATTCACTCCATACACTTGATCCTAGATTCAATGGATTAGGTGCTCCACTAGTGAGGTACTCTCTGAAACCAGATCCTAACATTTCCTTCTAAAGACTGCACAAATAATCATATATATAAATTTCATGTTCTATGTTCATGTTATCAGAAAAATCTAGAAATGTTGCTAGATGATGTTCAGCTAACATACCAGTTTCCCCATTTAATCTTGGAAGATGTTTCAAATATCTAGCAGGAAAATCATTAAGTATGTCTTGGAGTAATAGGGCAGCATATCTTTCTTGAACAATAAGCCTAAAGCCAGCCATACCTAGTGATAACGATGAAGAATATTCAATGGTGGTGGTTGTCGAAGTAGAATATGAAGAAGGGGAAGAAGGAGGTGAAGATGGAGGGTAAAAGAAGGTGGAGGACGAAATGGAGTTGAAGATAGTTTTACAGATCTCAAGGGTGTTCGAATGACCAAATTTTGGACATCTTATTCTCCTTATTTGTTTTCGAATAAAGGGTTTGAATAGAGAGAAAAGAGATATTATGATTGTGTAGAAGTGGATGGAAAAGAATATAAGGTAGGGGATATGAAATCAGTAGGTTCGAATCCAGGTAGATGTAAATCCAATTCCTATTCTGATGTAGGGGATTCAAAAGGTACCTGAGGTAGTTTATAGGACTCTAAAGAATTAACTAACAAAGTAGATTGAAAATCCACCCCTTTGGATACTAATTCATGCACTATTGGAGGTAGATCTTCTGAATCTAGGGGAATAGGTCTAGATCTAAAAGGATCAGGAATTGTAGTGGTCCTGATGAGGAATAGAAGAAGGGGTTTGATGTCTTCTTTTGGAAGAGGCTTTCCTTACCAGTCTCTCTGGATCTGATAGAGGTAAAACAATTTCAGAATCAGAATAAGACCTGGTATGCCTTGAAGGAGCCAACTTGGGTTCGGTGAATTCACCTCAAATCTCAAGAGAAAACAAAAAAAACCAAAAAAAAAAAAAGACCTAACTAGACCTTTAATCATCTTTAACGGAATAGGATTATCATTTTCCCAGGGAAAAACAATCCATTTTGTATCCCCGACAACAGCGCCAGTCTGATGTTGTCCTCTCAGATAATTGGGGTCAATTAATTATTCCAGAGCATATATAGTATTTTGTTTGTTTTAAATTTGTATTTTTTTGGATGACTAATGTATAAAACAATTTGCATATAGTTGTGCTTAAACCTTAGATCATATTAATCAATAAGGAAAAGGGTTGTTGCTTTACTTCAAACAGTGATTTGAGATTACAGGTGTTAAAGCAGAAAATGTAAGAAGGTATGACGGATTAAATATTCAAATTGGATGTTTTAGTAATCATAAGTGTGAAAGATTGTCAAACAATGTTTAACAGCTTAACGAAACATATTTAATATTATGAATATGTTGATAATTAATTGATGTAGAGGGACTTACATAGACAGACAGTTCAATAAGTTATTCTCTAATATAGATAATAACCTCAGGGGATTTAAGATAGACTGAAATCTAGCTTTTTCTTACCTAATTATCTTCATAAAAATTAAACATATGCAGAAAACAAGATGTAATGAAAACTGGAAAACTTACAAGAGAGAAAACTGAAAGAAACAAATCCAAAATCCTTTTATTATCATCGATAATCAAAGCTTGTACACTTTTTCTTACAAAATTATCATCCAAGGGTGCAACCCTTAATAACTCGTATGGAGAGTTATTTCTACTTGTTTATATGACTAATAAAATATCTAAAATTGATTACAATAATAGTATCAATTAATAGGAAAAAAAAACTGTTGAATGATCTGTCACTGTTTTGAAGGAAATGGTTGATGATTTGGCCCCAAAAATGTTGTTGTGTTGTCATGTTGTTGGGATCAGAAATTACTCAATTATTTCACACAGTTTATCCCATATTTCTTCACTTGGAATCTCCATATTTACCACCCTTATTAAAACTTCATCCACCTCTGTATACCTTTCGAAAGTTGGCTTGTTGATAAACATATGTTTGATTTCATGTTTTTTTATTAAATCAAACTCCAAAGCTTCAAGAAAGGGGTTCCATGTTATATGTCCTTTAATTCCTACAAACTTGGCCTTGTCTATTGCAATGGTATACAACTTTTTGCAATATTCCTCCATATTAACCAGCTTATCACTTAGAGCTACAAATCCAGGTAGTCCTTTCTGGTTCAACACATTGAATTTTGAATGAAACCTATAGACAACAATGTCCAAGGTCTGACATTTTGTCTCCAACTGATTAAGCAAATTATTCTTCTGTAAAACCTTCTTGATTTCCAAAATGGTGGTTATTTTGTCAATGATATTTATTTGTTTTAACTATGATCTACTCTTTGAATTGAGCACCTTTATCATGTCTGAGGCTTCTGTTGGTTTAGACTTGAGAGATGCTTTTCCTTTTCTATGACTTCTCTACATCTGGTAATCAATTCTTGTTGTTCAAAAATGATCTATATGGATGGCCATACATCTGTCATTAATTGCTTGATCTCTATCCAAATACTTTCCTTGGCTTGGACCAAGGTATCTGCCATTAAAAACTCACTTTCTAACTTCATAATATTGAGTCCCAATATATGGGATTTCTGCATTTCCTCCATATACATAGTGTCATTTTTAATCTTCTATGCTTCTAAATTTTTAAACTTTTCTAGCAGCGTCTCATTTTCCTCTTTTGTGTGGCCAAATCCTGTGTTATCCTTGTTGGATCACCTGTTGTTGATGTAGACTCAATGGTTGTTGATGATGAACTAGGTTTTGTACCTGCAACTGCTATGGGGACTATTGTGACTAGAATCATAGCAAGCTGAGATTATTATTTCTCCTTAAGTAGCCCTTCAATTTTCTCCTCCATTTTCTTAATCTGGATATTTTTCTCAATAATTAACTTGAGCATTTCTTCTCTATTCTGCTCGCTCTCTTCAATCTCCTTGGTCTGTGGGTCTTTTGTAAAAGGTTTCTTTAACTGTTTTCGTAGAGCTGCAATGTCTACATTTTTTATTTTTAAGTATTTCTTCTACTGTCTTACAGTCCTTTTGATCATATCCAATTTTAACTACAAGGTCTGTTGAGATTCAACAATATGATGAGCTTAGTGAAAATTAAGCATCTTCATTAAGTGGGGCCCACGGGCTATTTTTAGGTGTATGTCTATTTTTAGACATGGTGAGCATATTCTATAAGTTGCAGGATGCTATTTGTAGATGGTTGATCAAGTTTGAAAAATAGATGAAATTCTATTTTTAGAAGATTGGGCAAAGTCTATTTATAGATCGCTAATCTAAAAATAGATGCATGTTGATTATTATTAGCCCTTAATAATAATCCGACGATAAATATCAACTTATTCTCTTAGAGAACTTTATTTCAGTGAACAAATTTGGCAAATCAGTGGGCTGAAGGAATTATGCAATTCCTAGGGTGTTTGGTGACTCATGCATGGAGGACTCAGTTAGAAATGAGGTGGAAAAGTTGTGACAGAGTTGGAAGAGTAGTTATGGGAGTTGTTATTTAGTTTAACTCAGTTAAGTGAGTTAAACTCAGTTGTGCTAGTTGTATCTAGTTCTAAATGAATATACACTAGTGAGAGTTTAGTGAATTAATTAGTTAATTAATTCACAACTAATAACTCACTTGAAAATGAACAAATACAGTAGTTAACTACTTGCATGTTAGTTCCAGTGGAGACCCAGTGGAGAGATAAGTGAAAGGGTGAGATGAACTATCTGTTGTGACTATAGTGATGCATTCAATGCATCTGACACACATTGGAGATGCCAATGAGGATTGTGTAGTCAAGGCAATGCCAATTCAAATCCATTCAGGGGTATTCTTCAGCGGGGATTGCGCAATGGAGGCAGGTTGTTAGGAGGCAAGGAAGTGGTGCATAGATATGCAAATTTCTGCATGACAGTGTGTGACGATTCTATCTTGTACTAAGAGCTTGATGTACTAAGATTTTAATGAGATTGTTACATGTTCCATTGATAGACATAATATATGATAGTTGGGGTTTTTAGCTTTAATATTTCCCGTTAAACAACTGTGTTTATTTGAGATTGATTTTCTTCATGTGTTTGCAATTGGGGATTTAATTTCAGCAAAGAATTAAGTGGAAGGATTCTGTATTTAACATAAGATTAATTTGTTAGATCAGGAGAATCCAATAATACTATCAGTATTAATAAATTTCTACAAGGTCTTCCAAAGACTTTAGTTTTTTGTCCTTAGCTAGAGAAGACAATTTCCCAATCTTAAGTTGAGATTGTACATTAGATAAAGCAGTCCTAAACTTAGATAGAGACATGGTTGTAGTAGTCATGGTGGAAAACAGCATCTCACTGGACTGTTTGTGCATATCCATTTGATCTATTGGATGAATTTGAATGGTATCAAATGAAAATATGGTCTTCTTGTAGTCTAATGGAGATTTTGGAAATTGAACTTGGGCTTGTAAGAAAGCCATTTGCATCTTTCCTTTCTCAATGTCAAAAACAGAGAGAATTTTGTGTTGAGAAGTGGAGGAGTGCTTCCAGAATTGGTTGTAGACATTGGACTTCAGTGTCTCATTCTTCTACTTTATCTCCAAGAAGTTTGAAAATATATTCTAATCATTAGGTGAGATGGTTCCAATAGTCTAAATGATCTCCAGAGGTTCTTGAGAAGGTGAAGATGTGGAAGGAGTATTGGGAACACTTGTTCCTGCTGATGTGGACACCTCTGCATCTCCAAGATCAATAATTTTTTGCTGCTTTTGATTTTCTTTTGTAGAGACTGTCAAGCTAGTCTTTAGCTTCTTCTGTTGAGTTATGAATTCTTTAATCAACTCCATAGTAGATGAAGCTTCTTCTCTTACCCTTTTCTATTGTTTACTCTGAGCAATTTGAGTTTGTATAGTAGAGGTAGACAAACTCTGTTCTTCTGCTTCTTGAAGTGTATTTTCTGCCCACTACTCTTGATTTATAAATTTCTCTATTTTTGGCCTTGGAGTGTGATTGTAAGGATTTGTTTTTAATTCAACCCTTAAACTTGAAATGATACCAAAAGGGTCATAAGACCAGGTGAATCTGGGCTGAAAATTCATGTTCTTTAAGAGTGTATCTACCTCAATACCAGCTGATCTGGGGTTGCAGATAAATGAGCCAATTTTAGATTTGATCTTAAATTGAGACTTCCTCTTCCCTCATACAAAATGAAGTTCATTCATGTTGATCATCTGCCTAATATATTCGAAAGAGAAAATTCTCATTCGAACATACTTTGGTAGCTTATATGGTGCAAGTTCACAACCATATATTCTTATTATGTGTAATTTTGGTATAAATACCAATCACCAGTCTTAACTTGATCACTTAAATGTAAAATCATTTTTATTTCTTCACCAATTCTAGGCTCTGTCTAGCTACTAAGAAGTTGTGCCACTAGATTTATGAATGTGTTGATGAATTCTGATAATGTAAATTTAGTTGAAACATCTCTAACCATCTCAATCCAATGGATGACTGATTGATTGACTCCTTATTCATCTTGTTTGCTGAGTGTGATTGGTAGTGAATCTCGCTACTGAAATAGAAACATATGAACAAGTACAGAAATGTACTTGAACATCCCCTGTGTAGTTAAATTCATAAACTGCTCATGTATATTATCAGCTAAAAATTGACTATAATTATACATGAAAGTAGGTTGTTTATCTTTATTAAAATATAGAAAAGAATCCAAGAATGGATTCATCAATAATTTTATCATCTTAGTAATCTAACGGATAGGACATTAGGGAAATAATGTTTCTAGAGGCTTCATGGAACATTTAATATGGAGAGAGTGGATTTCTCTTGGGAAATTCAACATCTTATGGTAGAAATGTCTCAAAAATCTGAGCTCTTTGGGGAAATTTCAACTTATGGTACAGTTCCATAAGGTTTTCTTGTGAAAATAGGCTCATGGAATCTGATTGGGGAATTAACATGTTGTTGATGGTTTCAGCAGTAATGGAAATCAGAATGTCTCCATTCTGAGCCACTACTGCTCTTTTAACAGGATCATATCTGGTTTGGCACCAGAGAACCAAGTTTGGAAAATCACAGGTTCTGGAAAAACAGAAGGGAAGAAGGGATTCCCATAATCTGATTTGATCTTGCTTGTCAAGGTACTTTTTCTTCAACCACAAGTGCAGTTCATGAAACTTGAATTCGCACTTTGTGTCAGCAATCTTGTAGAAGGAGTCTGCAAGAGGAATATGATCAAGGTCAACCGGGGTGGCAGTGGAAGGGTTCTCCTCTGAAGTTGGTTTTGTGTTTTTTCCTCTAGGAACCATGCTAACATAAAAAGGGAAAAGAATGGGGAATTAGATGACATAGGGAAGAAAAGATGACATGGTGTGAGAGCAATGGCATTTGCTTGATGGCAATGCACGATGAAATTGTATACCTGCAGCAAACAGTAAATCAATTGAATAAAAGTGATAAACAGATGAACCTGGGCTTATTTATAGCTGATAAGGTTATGATAACCATTGAATAAGTGACCATAGTAGTTAACGGCATGGGAGCGGTGTGATGACACGGCCAATCAACAGTTTGGGAGCGGGATCACAACGGACCAATAGGGAAAACGACTAGGGACAGAGTGGCAACGGGCAGATGAGGTGGTGGAATACGGTTGGATATGGTTTAACGGTCTAAGCATGGGGGTCAATTAGCCATTAGTGGAATCAAAAAAATGAGTGAAGGATAAGTGGATTTCGGGGGGTAGGGAGTGGTTTGTGGTTTCACGCCGGGGTGGGGGGGGGTGTGTGTTGAAGATTGCAACAAGAAACAGTGAAGGAGGCATCCTGAAACATCATCCTTGATCCTAGTTGGAAAATAATCACCTAAACTAGGTGGGGCCCACACAGGTGATTTTTGGTGCAAAGTCTATTTTTAGACATGTCGATCATATTCTATGAGTTGCAGGATGCTATTTGTGGATGGTTGGTCAAGTTGGAAAAATAGATGGATTTCTATTTTTAGACATATTAGGCGGAATCTATTTTTAGATTGCCAGTCTAAAAATAGATATGTCGAATATTATTAGCTCTTAATAATATTTGGACTCTAAACATTATCTTATTCTCTTGGAGCACTTCAGTTAAGTGCACAGATGTGGCACAGCAGCTGACAGAAGGAATTACGCTATTCCTAAGGGTTTACTGGAGTTAATGCACGAAGGACTTCAGTTAGAACTCATGTGACAGAGTTTGGTGGAGTTGTAGAAGTAGTTGGTGGAGTTGTATTCAGTTTAACTCAGTTAGACTTAGTTGAGCTAGTTGTATCTAGTCTAACTGATTGATACACTAGTGAGAGTATTGTGAATTAATTAGGTAATTAATTCACTAAATAATAACTCATTAATCAACTGAAGAATACATCAGTTAACTATAGTGCATGGTAGTTTCAGTGGAGACCAGTGGAGAGATAGGTGAAAGAGCAAGTGTGACTATCAGTTGTGACTATAGTGATGCATTGATTGCATCCAACACTTAGTGGAGATGCCTATGAGGATTTCGCAGTGGAAGCTTGGTGAATTCGAACTCATTCAGAGCCATTCCTTATCAGGGATTGCGCAGTAGAGGCAGGCTAGCAGGTGGCAAAGATCGGTACATGGATTTGCAAGATCGGGCTTGATTAGTGTGTAGCGATTGTATTGTACTGAGAGCTTGATATGATCAGCTTTGTATGAGGATTGTTACATGATCTCTATGACATATATTATATATAGATATTTGGGTTTTTCAGCTTCAGGCTTTCCCGTTAAACAACTATGTTAATGTGTGTGAATTTTTATTGTTTCATGTGTGCATTGCAATCTTGATTTAATTTCCGCAAATGATCAATGGTGGAATAGATTCTGTATTTTGCATGAAGTTAAAATAGTGTGAGATCAAGAGAATCTTGGACATATAACACATAAGTTATATAATTTCTACATGGCATCAGAGAAGTGTTGATCATTGGAGGAGATTGCAATTATTGAAGCGGTTGAGTTTTGTGCTGGTGGAATTCGAATTTGCTGCAGTGTTTTCTTGGTGTCAAAGTTGAGCATTCATTGAAATTTCTTTCAACGGACTGTGATTGGAGTATTCCCTTGAGGGCAGCTTGAATTACATAGCATGGAAGGATAGGATGGAGGCGGTGTTGGATGATAATGGGTTAAAGGAGTTCATAGATGTTGATATTCCGAAGCCTGCTTCTAGCGATGCAAAATTGCACTCTGACGCATGGCAAAAGAAGGTTGCAAAGTCGAAGAATTCTATTGAAAGTGTGAAGGACCACATTGTGTCCAGCCTTCATGGTAAAGCCACTCCATTCTTGATGTGGAAGGCTTTGACAGAATTGTTCCAAAGTAGAAGTGACCAGAGGAAGTTGGCACTTAAAGACAAGCTCAGGAAAATAAAAATGGAGAAGAATGACACTATTCTAGTATACTTGAAAAAAAATTTCCACTACAGGGATGAGCTTGGGAGTGTAGGAGTTAGTGTGGATGAAGAAGACTTGGTGAGCTTGGCTCTCCTTGGGCTTCCGAAGAGTTGGCATAGCTATGAGGAATTTGTCAATGGACGGGAGAAACTGCCAGGATGGGAGCGACTTTGGTCGGATCTTGTGCAAGAGGAGATAAGACGGAGCACCAGGGATGGCTCTTCATCAAAGAATGATGATGAAGAGGATTGCGCTTTGGCTTCCAAAGCAAGGAAAGGGAAGGGGAAGAAAAATTCTTCTCCATCTGCTGCGGATGGCAAAGAGCATGACATGTCCAAAGTGAAGTGTTTTTACTGTCATGAACATGGGCATTTCGCCACACATTGTCCACAGAAGAAGAAGAAAAAGCAGGCTGCTGGAGCTGCAGCTGGTGAGGCTCTTGCCTTGCAATTTGAGCTGGACTTCTCATTGATCGCATGCATGGTGTCTAGTGCATCGATCGTGGTGGTACTTTGATAAGGGTTCTTCCTTTCACATGACTAGAGGAGATGTGAATCTCTTTTCGACTTGTGGAGAAAGACTCTGAACTGCATGTTGAGTTGGGCGACAATGGACGACATAAAAATGTGATCGCATTGGTACCATTACCTTTCAGAGGGAGTCAAGTAAACTCATTCTTTTACAAGATGTAGTGCATGTTCTAGGTTTAAAGAAGAATTTAATCTCAGTCGCAATGTTAGAGGATAAAGGGTATGATGTTTTCTTTAGTGAAGGAAAATTTTTCCTTCGGTACATAGCAACAGGACAAGTCAAGAAGGTTGGGATTCAAGTGAAGAATCTCTACAGACTTGAAGTAGATGGGATTTCTATGGAGCTTCCTACTATTGGGAAGTGCAAAAAAGCCATGCATTTGAAGCTTGAGAGGGAGCTGGATTTGCATACAGGTAAGAGTGAACCTCGGGATGTGGAGCAGACACAAGATGAGGATCATGGAGTGGGAGAAACCACTCATGCAGATAAATTTCGTGCCATATGGGCAGAGGGAGTGCATGCAGCTATACCACCAGGTGAGAGGTGGGGCGACATGCATGATTAATCCCAAGAGGATATTTCTGGGCAGGATTCATGGAGATGGTGTGGATCTCATGAATTGAACCTAGCTATGAGGTGCCCACAGTGCAGCAGTAGCATGATCAGTTGGATTGATGCAGGCAGATCAAAGTGACAGTGTCAGATACTGGAGCGCGGATCAGAGTTGACAGCAAGTGCAGAGTGCATGGGTGCAAGAGTTCAACAACGCAGTGGTTCCTGATGACATGTGCAGTGGTACCAGCAGAAGTCGAAGACTTTGATGATAAATGCATTAAGATTGATTGAGTTGTTTGGAGCCTTTCAACTTTGGAAGAGTTGTAGAGCGGATGCATGGAGTTGGAGGGCGCTTGCAAAGGTTGTAGGGATGCATGGAGTCGTATGTCACATGCAAAGAACAAATTCTTTCTTTAAGGAGAGGGAGTAAGAAGATTGCAACCGTAAATAAGTGAAGGAGGCATCCTGAAACATCATCCTTGATCCTAGTTGGAAAATAATCACCCAAACTAGGTGGGGCCCAATACAGTGATTTTGGCGCAGTCTATTTTTAGATATGTCGATCATATTCTACGAGTTGCAGGATCCTATTTGTGGATGGTTGATCAAGTTGGAAATATATATGGACTTATATTTTTAGACATATTGGGCGGAGTCTATTTTTAGATTACCAGTCTAAAAATAGATATGTCGAATATTATTAGCTCTTAATAATATTTGGACTCTAAACATTATCTTATTCTCTTGGAGCACTTCAGTTAAGTGCACAGATGTGGCACATCAGCTGACAAAAGGAATTACGTTATTCCTGAGGGTTTACTGGAGCTATTGCATGGAGGACTTCAGTTAGAACTCATGTGACAGAGTTTGGTGGAGTTGTATTTAGTTTAACTCAGTTAGACTCAGTTGAGCTAGTTGTATCTAGTCTAATCGATTGATACGCTAGTGAGAGTGGAGTGAATTAATTAGTTAATTAATTCACAAATAATAACTCATTAATAAATTGAACAATACATCAGTTAACTATAGTGCATGGCAGTTTCAGTGGAGACCAGTGGAGAGATAGGTGAAAGAGCAAGTGTGACTATCAGCTTGAAATTATAGTGATGCATTGATTGCATCCAACACTCATGGGAGATGTCAGAGGATTGTGCAATGAAAGCTTATGAATTCGAACTCATTCAGATCCATTCTTCAACAGGGATTGCGTAGTAGAGGCAGGCTAGCAGGTGGCAAATATCGGTGCATGGATTTGCAAGATCGGGCTTGATTAGTGTGTAGCGATTGTATTGTACTGAGAGCTTGATATGATCAGCTTTGTATGAGGATTGTTACATGATCTCTATGACATATATTATGTACAGATAGTTGGGGTTTTCAGCTTCAGGCTTTCCCGTTAAACAACTGTGATAATGTGTGTGAATTTTTATTGTTTCATGTGTGCATTGCAATCTTGATTTAATTTCTGCAAATGATCCATGGTGGAATAGATTATGTATTTTGCATGAAGCTAAAATAGTGTGAGATCTGGATAATCTTGGACATATAACACATAAGTTATATAATTTCTACAGTGCGAAGAGATGTGAGGGCGACACGTAGGGAGGGCCTGCCCGCCATTAATACCACTTTTCGAACCCCCCTACGTTAATGGTAAATGGACGAGGGGGGTGCAAAAGCTTCGCCGCCATTGATCTGGGCGGGGAAGAGATATGTCATTGAGAGATGTGTGATCTTTATTTACAAACGACAAATACCCTTTTTCCTTTTAGTGACCTTACAATAAAAATATGTGCCAGATTTACAATAATGTTTTTATGCCAATAATTAAAAACAATGATTAATGCTTATTTAAGCAAAGTAATCACAAATTAATAAAAATTAGCATTTTTATGGCGCATTTAAACAAGAAACCTTATAAAAAATTATTCTCTTAAGGCTAAAGCATCCATTTTTATTTTCTTTCCTAACATTTTATTATTGTCTTTATTTTTTAGGGCAATCTACCTCTAACATTTTATTGATATGAATAATGGAATAACCATAGTCCTAACATTCTTTTATTTTCTCTTTTTTCATTCATATCCTACCTTAACATTTTAATTTTTTATTTTGTCTAATATTCTAACTTATCAAAACCAAATAATGTAACAACAGGGTCAATGAAGAAGCAGTGACACGGTCTTGGAGGCTTACAAGGGTCAAGGGTCTGTGTCATGGTCATGGTACTTGTCATCTGAAAGTCTATAAGAAGAATTTCTTGCATTTTTTTTACCCTACGTTGAAGAGCCTAAATTTGTGTCTCTTGTGTTTTCGTTAATTGACTTGATGAAAGATATAATAAGCTAAGAAGAAAAATACATAAGTGAAAGAAGTAAGCTCACAAGTAATTATCAAGTAGAGAATTTGAATTAATCATCACCCTACCATATTATCAACATGGTATTAGAGCTCAGGTGTTGAACACAAGGGCTACTTGACAAGAAGACCCTCAAGAAAGCAAAGATCAAAGTTTGGGTAAAAAGGTCAGATCAGATTGCAAGGAAGATTCTTCAAAGGATCCACTAATCAAGCAGATAATATTTGCCACCAAAGATTTATGACATTGAAGACATTTTTAAAAGGATCCATCATCAATTTCCATCCCTCAATATCCAACACCTTTGAAGGCATCATCATTCTAATACATCCTATATCATCAAGATTCCATCATCTACATTGGTGAACTCAATCTAAGGAGGATTTCCTATCTTCATCAAAGAAGTTGCTATAAGGAGGAAGTCATCCTACTCAAGTAAGTATCTATGACCTCATCTAAATCTGTCAAAATGACTTATTGCAAAGAAAGCAACAAATCGATTGGGTCATCAAACTTTAGTGCATGGAAGAATAGGACAGATCTGAATCTAATTGAAGATGAAGTTATGGACTACATCGAAGGATCTACAATTAAACCCTCAAAATAATATGCTCCAACTCATGCCAAGTACATGAAAGGAGAAATCAAAGCCCGGAGGATTCTCATAGAATCCATTAAGGACTCACTCATATGCTATGTATCAAAATTGAAAACTGCAAAAGAAATATATGAGAAACTGGTGGAGCTATTCTCTGTGAGTACTACAGGAGAAGAAATCTCTCTAAGACAAGAACTATACAAAATGAAATTGTCAAGAGAGGAAGGAATCACTTCATACTTTGAGGATTTTTGAAATAAGAGACCAACAGTAGGAATTCGAAGAAGTAATGTCTGATAGTGAGATGACCACAATGGTGTTGAACGCTCTACCAAAAGAATGGGGAAACTTCACTTCAAGCTTATAGCCTTATACGGGAAGAAATAAGAAACACCATTCCACGATCTATGGTATCTATGTAAAATAGAGGAAATAAGATTGAAAGCCAAAGCTGATACAGGATCAAGTGAAGGGAATCAAACCTTTGCAGCCATGTCCAGGAAGAAAGAAATATTTGGAAAATTTGGTACTCGGAATAAAAGAAGACATATGGACAAAGTACGATGCTTTGGATGTAATGAACTTGTGCATTATAAAATGGATTTTCCTAACTCTGGGAAGGAAAAGAGGAAAAAGGAAGAAGCCCATGTCACAGATGAAAGGGAAGAACCTGATACAAAGAAATTTAAGAAAGAAGAAGTGAAAGATCTCTATTATGATTGAGATCATCTTTCTCTTTAAGTGATTTATGTTGGTTGTAAAATAGTATGATAGAAAGAAATGTATATCAAAAGCATCATGACAGAAGCATGGAAGGAGCACTTGAAGAAGGAGCTCCTGAAAAACCCATTGATAAACAACATTGATGGAAGGTAGTCATCAAGATCAAGGGTCATCATTCAATCATCAATATGGAAACAGGTGTTGATATTTTCTAATGGAGTTCTCTATGGATTCATTGGTTAAAAAGAAATCAAAAGGTTTCATCAAGAATTATATGCTACAGAATTCTAGGTTTAGGATATGGTGAATATTGATGAAGCAGGTCAAGAGAATGAATTTCTTCATTCTAGTAATATTGCTACAGGATGACTCAAAGGGAAAAGTATGAGGTACACATATATCTATATGTTGACATTGGATGTTGTGAAGTCATGTCATGTTGTTGCACGTGATGAACTCATATGTTCTATGGAAAGAAAACCTCTTTTGGTGCATAGGTTTCCATTAACATATGAAATTAAATATGTCATCATATGGAATATGAGGTAGTTGTATACAAACAAGGAACTAGATACTGGAAGTTCTTGGGTATGAAGTTTGTGCATAGAAATCATTGAAGAGATCATGAAGTGAAATTATGTAAAGAGGCGGTTATCGTCCAGAATCCAAGAAAATGTGAATAGGAGATCTCTTGGGAAGATATGTGGACTCCGATAGAAGTATGGTAAACAAGAAGACCCTTGACTAGAGATATCTTTAGGAGATGTGTCTATTTGAATAGAGGATGTCGATGCCTATAGGAATATGTCATGGTAAAAGATCATCACTGAGGTAACTTTTGATTTAAAAGTTCTTATGTATATGTTTATCTTGATAAGTTTATGCAGGGCTGCCAATCATGTAGAAGGATGTAAGATCCTTGACAGATTGTTCGAAGGAAAACGACATGACATAAAGGTGGACTAGATGAGGAAGACTGATCACTTTCTGATAGTTGACATGACTCGTGGATGAAAGTCATGGATGATCTGTGCCATATGAAGCCAAAAGTTGAAGATTCCTCAATATCGAAATACATGACATCGAGGGGAGGAATCCTTCATGAGCGGTAGGGTGTCTCACCATTGTTGTTGCAAGTCCCTGGTTGAGAGGGGGCCTAGTAGTAAGTTTCTTGCTTAGAAGAAACTTGAATTATTTCCTTCATGAGTTAAGATGGAGTGACGTATCTGATTATCTAATACATGTGTCATGCACTAGACTAGGACTAACAGTCGTAAGTCTCAGTGAAGGCCATGTGGAGAGAATGGATAGACACATCATTATGGTCTTCACCTGGAAGACAGAATGGAGGATTGGGTAATCATCTAGCATTTGATACTCTTTGAGCACGTTATAGGGCATTCAAGATAAGAGCAGTCGGGGACCGATATTCTTTGAGGGCTGGCTACCCAAGAGAAGAATAGTACAAGAAGGTCATACTCTGGGAACACCTAGGTGGAGTATGTACCTTCGAGAGACAATGACTATGGTGTCTATAATTCATGTGTCTCGCCAACATTGTAGCCCATTGTCTTGTTGAGAGATGGGGTTGTAAGTCAAGGCCTTGCACTAGGACAATGCTAGTTGATATGATGTTATACAGATGCGATTACCAATATGATTCTTCTTATGAGATTCTTCAGTTTGAAAGTGACCATGTACCTGTATGAATACCTCCCTAGTTAAGAGGGAGTGTTGAAATGTGTAACTAGGATTGGTCTTCATATTGACTATGTAATTATGTATTTATGTAAAGAAGAAGACAAAGATAATAAAATGCATTTTTTTGTTATGCTTACTTCATGGGTTTCATGAGCAATGTTTATTATAACTCAATAGACTTCTTCTTGATGTCTATTATGGATTTGTCTTCAGGCCATAAATTGTACGAATTAAAGAGTGGTGTTTATGAAGAGTCAAGTCACACTTGTATGCCTCAAGACAGTGTCACATAAGCCTTGAAGACTACACTCAAATGATGCTCAAGATCTACGTTGGAACACTCTTCATATCAGCTATCAATAAGCTATACATGTCGGCCAAATAAGAGACTATACTACAGTGCCAAAACAGGACTATGTTAGAGTACAAAAACGAGACTGTGTAAAGGTATCATTCTAGTATATGGTGGATTGTTCATTAAAAGGAAACAAGTGTGAACAATCAGCAATGTTAAGTGAAGGCACAATGTAAAATTTTGTAAAGGTAGGAAAATCTAGGATACAGTGTTGATATCACAAGTAAGGATCATCTCCATCCAGAGAAGGAAGAATACGAGTAGAGACCGAGCTCTCTAGTCTTGGTGCAAAAAGGTGCAAAACAGTATAGAACGGTGCAACAAAGAAGGATCAGCTTAAAGGGGTCAATGAAGAAGGATTGACATGGTCTTGGAGGCTTACAAGGGTCAAGATTTTGTGTCATGGTCATGGTACTTGTCATCTGAAAGTCTATAAGAAGAATTTTGTGCGAGTTTTTCCTCTCCAAGAGGGAGAGGTTTTGGCCCTAGCTTAAAGAGCCTAAATTTGTGTCTCTTGTGTTTTCGATAATTGACTTGATGAAAGATATAATAATCTAAGAATAAAAAGACATAAGTGAAAGAAGTAAGTTCACAAGTAATTATCAAGTAGATAATTTGAATTTATCATCACCCTACCATATTCTCAACACAAGGAATACCTTATCAAGTGGAAGGACTTACCAAAAGAAGAATATTCTTGGTGTTGAAAAGTGTAACTAGGATCGGTCTTCATATTAACTATGTAATTATGTATTTATGTAAAGAAGAAGACAAAAGATAATAAAATATGTTTTTGATATGCTTGCCTCATGGGTTTCATGAGCAAGGTTTTATTATAGGTCAATAGACTTCTTCTTGATGTCTATTAGGATTTGTATTTTGTTTATAAATATAATTAGGAGACATGTATATGAAGAGTCTAGTCAGATAAATATGCCTCAAGACCTTGAAGAAAATGTCTCCAAAATTATGCTAAAAGAAGCCCTCAAGACAGCCTCTATAATGATGGAAGATCAGCTCTACAAGTTGGCTTGAAAATGTTGGAAAGGTCGGTTCAATAATATGTCACAAAAGTTCACTGATAGGTCGGCTAATTATAGGGTCGAACAACTATAAATAGCCCAGTAAACTTCGCAGAAATAACGGAACATAATCTTGGACTCTTCTGTGATTTTCTGTCAAGATTTCAGTGATAAGATTGTGGTGACTCCAGGAATAGTTCTGTGATTAAATGCGAAGGAAGGATAGAAATACTAATGAGGAATTAGAAGTGGAACAACGAAGTATTCAAGGGTGAATATATCTACAATAAGTGTGAGTTTAGGACTACATAAAAGGGAGACAAGCAAAGGAAGAAGGATGTCACATGTACAAGGTTTGGGAATAAGTATCTCAGACTACATCACCAGAAGTAACAAAAGTGCATAAAACAAGAAGTCTACGCAGCAAAGAAGAATTAAGGAGAATCACATATGTCATAGAGAAAGGATATCATTATAACATGGACAGAGATAGGACGTGTGTACAATTGAAGGACAGAACCAACAAGATCAAGTGGAGATGCAAGGTTTGCACAAGATTTTCCAAGTCAAGGTGTTGATATCTCAGTAGTGATCACACACAACGGAATAAGGGAAATACAGCGAGAGAGATCGAGATCTCTAGTCGTTGTGCAGAAAGGTGCAGGACGGTGCAAAAAAGAAGGATCAACCGAAGGAGTCAAGGAAGAAGTAGTGACAAATTCTTGGAGGCATACAAGGGTCAAGGGTCTGTGTCATGGTCATGGTACTTGTCATCTGAAAGTCTATAAGAAGAATCTTTGGTGGGTTTTCCTCTCCAAGAGGGAGAGGTTTTGGCCCTAGCTCAAAAAGCCTAAATTTGTGTCTCTTGTGTTTTGGTAATTGACTTGATGAAAGACATAATAAGCTAAAAAGAGAAGACATAAGTAAAAGAAGTAAGCTCACAAGTAATTATCAAGAAAAGAATTTGAATTAAACCTAGCCCTACCTAATTCTCAACATGGTGTCAGAGCTAAGGTGTTGAACACAAGGGCTACTTGACAAGAAGACACTCAAGGAAGCGAAGATCAAAGTTTGGGTTAAAAGGTCAGACCAGTTTGAAAGAAAGATTCTTCGAAGGATCCACTAATCAAGAAGATGATATTTGTCATCAAAAATTTATATTAAAGACATTGTTGAAAGAGACATCATCTTTTGGAGACATACTTTATCATTAGGAATCCAAGATCACCTAAATTGGATAATCCAATCTAAGAAGAAGTTCCTCACTTCCTCTTCATCATCATCAAGGAAGTTGTTGGAAGAAGAGAGTCACCTTACTCAAGTATTTGTGACCTTATCTAAATCTGTCAAAACGACTTATTGTATATAGAGCAACAAATTGGTTGGGTCATCAAACTTTAATGCATGGAAGAAAATGACATATTTGAATCTAATTGAAAATGAAGTTATGGGCTTCAACGAAGGAACTACAATTCAACCTCCAAAAGAAGACATTCTAGCATATATCAAATACATGAAGGGAGACATAAGAGCTATAATCCTCAAAAGAACTATATGATCAATTGGTGGAGTTTTTCTCGAAGGGTTCTGCAAAGGAAATAATATCCCTGAGTCAAAAACTATACAAATTGAGAATGTCAAGAAAGGAAGGAATAAATTCCATATCTAATAGAGATTTTCGCAATAAGAGATCAACTACAGAAATTGGGAGAAGTAATGTCTGACGTAGAAAATCACACTTTGGTACAAAATTCTTTACCAAAAGAATGGAGAGGTTTCACTTCAAGCATAGATGGGAAAGAAGAAGCCATGCCATTCCAAGGTCCAAGTAAGATAGAAGAATCAATATTGAAAGCAGGATCAAGTGTAGGGAATCAAGCCTTTGCAGCGATGTCTTGGAAGAATGGAATATTCGGCAAATTTGGTCCTCAGAAGAAGAGGAGAAATATGGACAAAGCACCTGATGCAAATAAATTTAAGAAAGAAGAAAGTGAAAGATCTCTATGATCATCTTTCTCCTCAAGGGATCCCTGTTGGTTGTAAAATAATAAGAATCAATGTATAGTAATAGCATCATGATAGAAGCATGGAAGGAGCACTTGTGAAGCAACGCTTGAAAAACCTCATTGATAAACAACATTGATGGAAGGCAGTCATCAAGATCAAGGATCATCATTCAATGATCCATATGGAAACAGGTGCTGACATTTTCTAATGAGTTCTCTATGGATTCTCTGGTTAGAAAGAAATCAAAAGGTTTCATCAAGAATTCTGTGTTACAGAATTCTGGGATTAGGATATGATGACATATTGATGTAGCAGGTCAAGGGAATGAAGTTCTTCATTATAGTAAAGTTGCTACTAGATGACTCAAAGGGAAAAGGTATGAGGTACATGTATTTATACGCTAACACTGGATGTTGTGAAGTCATGTCATATGGTTGCACGTAATGGACTTCTATCTTTAGAAGTATGATCTATGAAGGAGGATCTCTTACGGTGCACAAGTTGCCACTAATAGACGAAATTAAATATGTCCTCATATGGAATATGAGGTAGTTGTATACAAAATAAGGAACTGGATACTGGAAGTTCCTAAGTATGAAGTTGTGCGTAGAAAGAATTGAAGAGATCATGAAATGCAACCATGTAAAGAGGCAGTTATCCTCTGAAAGCCAAGAAGATGTGACTAGGAGATCTCCTGGGAAGATATGTGTACTTTGATAGAAGTATGGTAAAACAAGAAGACATTTGATAAGACATATCTTTAGGAGATGTGTAAATCTGAATAAAGGATGTCGATGCCTACAGGAATATGTCATGATGAAATATCATCACTAAAATAACTTTTGATTTAAAAGTTCTTATGTATATGTTCATTTGGATAAGTTTATGCAGGGCTCCCAATCATGCACAAGGATGTAAGATCCTTGAGAAATGGTTCGAAGGAAACCAACATGGCATAAAGGTGGACCAGATGATAAAGACTGATGAATCACTTTCTGATAGTTGACATGACATCGAGGGGAGAATACTTCATGAGCAGTTGGGTGTCTCACCATTGTTGCTGCAAGTCCCTGGTTGAGAGGGAGCCTAGTGGTAAGTTTCTTGCTTGGAAGAAACTTTAAGTATGTCCTTCCTGAGTTAAGAGGGAGTGATGTATATGATTCTCTAATACATGTGTCATGCACTAGACCAGGACTAACAGCCGTAAGTCTTAGTGAAAGCCATGTGGAGAGAATGGATAGACACATCGTTATGGTCTTCACCTGGAAGACAGAATGGAGGATTGGGTAATCATCTGGCATTCAATACTCTTTGAAAATGTGATAGGGCATTCAATATAAGAGTACTCGAAGACCGATATTCTTTGAGGGTTGGCTACCCAAGAGAAGAATAGTCCAAGAAGGTCATACCTTGGAAACATCTGGGTGGAGTATGTACATTGGAAAGACAATGACTACGGTGTCTATAATTCATGTGTCTCGCCAGCATTGTAACCCATTGTCTCGTTGAGAGATGGGGTTGTTAGCGAAGGCCTTGCACTAGGACAATGTTGGTTGATATGATGCTATACAGATGTGATTACCAATCCGGTTCTTCTTATGAGATTCTTCAGTTTGAAAGTGACCATGAGGAGTGACCATGTACCTCTATGAATACCTCCCTAGTTAAGAGGGAGTGTTGAAAAGTGCAACTAGGATCGGTCTTCATATTGACCATGTAATTATGTGTTTATGTAAAGAAGAAGAAAAAAGATAATAAAATATGTTTTTGATATACTTGCCTCGTGGGTTTACTGAGCAAGGTTTATTATAGGTCAATAGACTTCTTATTGATGTTTATTAGGATTTGTCTTCTGGGTATAAATGTAATTGGCAGTCATGTATATGAAGAGTCTAGTCAGATAAATATGCCTCAAGACCTTGAAGAAAATGGCTCCATAATGATGGTAAAAGCAGCCCTCAAGACAGCCTCTTTAACGCTGGAAGATCAACCCTTAAAATTAGCTTGAAAACGCTGAAAAGGTCGGCTCAATAATATGTCACAACAGTTCACTGATAAGTCGGCTAATTATAGGGTCGAACAATTATAAATAGCCTAGTAAACTTCGCAGAAATCACATAAAAGAATCTCGGACTCTTCTGTGATTTTTGGTCAAGATTTCAGTGATAAGATTGCGTTGACTTCAGGAATAGTTCTGTGATTAAATGTGAAGGAAGGACAAAAATACAAGTGAGAAATTAGAAGTGGAACAACGAAGTATTCAAGGGTGAATCTATCGGCAATAAGTGTGAGTTTAGGACTGCATAAAAGGGGACAAGCAAAGGAAGAAGGATATCACATGTACATGGTTTGGGAATAAGTATCTCGGACTACATCACCGTAAGCCAAGAAGTAACAAAAGTGCGTAAAAAAATAAGTCTGCTCAGCAAAGAAGAATTAAGGAGAATCATATTCGCCATAGAGAAAGGATATCATTATAGCATAGACTGAGATAGGACATGTGTACAATTGAAGAACGAAACCAGCGAGATCAAGTGGAGATGCAAGGTGTGCACAGGATTGTCCAAGTCAAGGTGTTGATATCTCAGTAGGGATCACACACAGCGGAAAAGGGAAATATAGCGAGAGAGATCGAGATCTCTAGCCTGGTGCAGAAATGTGCAGAAAAGAAGGATCAGCCCAAGGAGTCAATGAAGAAGCAGTGACAAGTTGTTGGAGGCATACAAGGGTCAAGGGTTTGTGTTATGGTCATGGTACTCGTCATCTGAAAATATATAAGAAGAATTTCTGGTGGGTTTTCCTCTCCAAGAGGGAGAGGTTTTGGCCCTAGCTCGAAGAACCTAAATTTGTGTCTCTTCTGTTTTGGTAATTGACTTGATGAAAGACATAATAAGCTAAGAAGAGAAGACATAAGTAAAAGAAGTAAGCTCACAAGTAATTATCAAGAGAAGCATTTGAATTAAACCTAGCCCTACCTAATTCTTAACACTTGAGAAACTGAAGTGTTTCATCAACAACATCCATCGTTATGTATGCTTTGAGGACAAAGCATCTTTTGGGAGGAAGACAATGTTATATAAACAATTAATTATTCTGAAACTATTAGTTTAACTAAGCAAAAGGCAGGATCATTCACCAAGAGGCACTTATGGTTGTATTTGAGCCTGGGCCTCCCACTCTGTATCCCATCCAATTTTCAATCATTTTATTAATAAATATTTATATTGAAGATTATGGCTGATTAATGTTGAGGTTTTCTGCCTCAAATTACCATGCTGAGAAGAGTTTCCAGTTGTCAATGTAAGTTAATGGTGTGAAGGAAGTGAAGCCGCCTCTTGTGAAACTTCCCCGGCTCTAGTACCCACATGAGGTTGTTGCCTCCAATCTCTGAATCCGAGAAATAGACACAATCCCCAAACTCCCTTTCCTCTAGATGGAGAATTTCCTTACAGACCTCCAAAAGAGTTGCCTTGAAAAAGTTGGCAACAAATTCCCATCCAAAAAGACGTCATTGTCGCATCGAAGATGACCCAAGAGGGCCACCCATGATGCTTTTCTTATTTATATCACTTTCAATTCATACAATTTTAACAAGGTTAAGTTGAAATAAAAATATCAAATTTTGAAAACACCGTCTAGTAGTTTCATTTCATGCACTTTAACATTGTGCAACTGTAACATTAGAATAAAGCCGTTCCACTGAACCAATTGTTCTCTTCCTTGATGTTTGTTACATTCTTACATCATCTTTAACAAATATTTTTCTTGGTGTTATTTTTCTTAATAACACCAAGGTTGCTCATTTTCACTATTGTGTTTAAAGCATTATAATACAATCCCAAAATATTGTGTCTTTCCCCTAAAAATGAGAAAGACAAAAATAAGTACATAGGATTTGGAAAAATTCTTTCCAAAAAGTAGCCGAGCTTAAATTAGGCACCGGTGAATGATAATAATGTTCCTTCCAGCATATTGGATCTGTAAACACTCCATACCAGATGTATTTTGTTATCTTATTGACAGCATGATGTTATACATAAATTTACTGATGTTCACACTGCAATTTCATCTGGTAGTAGTACATCTGTCAGAAGCTTTAGTATCACCTCCCACAAGTATTTTCCAGTGACTCAGACTCACATGCAAGCATGTAAGACAACATGTAACACAGTTGACGTAATGTTGAAAATTGTGCTTTATGCCATTTCTTCCTACTTGGAGTCACTCGAAATGGCCAAAGATGAGAAGAAATAATGCATCACAACTGAGCATTCCAAGAAGTTCAGACCATCCCTTTACACCAAGTTAATCCAGAAAATTTATTTCTAGATGTTAAAACTGTTGATTTGAGTGCTGAAAACTGTTAGTTTCCTGCTCGAAGACTTGAGATGAGTCAAACTAAAAGATATAAGTTTCACCATAGCATACGGAATACATCTTAATCATAGTGTTTGAATGTTACGACTACAACAAGATTTAAATCCTCCAAAAATGAATACCATATGTATATCTAAATTTAGTCCAGGTATATGACAATTGTAGATTGCACTGCACATACAAAAGATGATATTTTCACATTGAAATGTAAAAATACTTTTGTACAAGGGCCTGAGAGCAGTATTACATAAATTCCATGCCATTTAATCAGCAAATACACCGAGTGCAGATCCTCGTAATATTTCTTCCTTATTTTACTAACTTTATTGTCTGCAATCAGCTTTCCTATATGCACACAAACAGTAGCAATGACTTACAGTATGGGAATTTTCAGATCCTAAATGGAAACTGCATGTCAATATTACTGTATTTTTAAACTGCCAATCCTTCTAGGGGGGCACCTAATATTTACAAATCCTTCATTGCTTCCTTCCGAAGCTTGCTAGGAATAATTGAAACAAGGTCTAAGCAAAGACCGCCTTTGGAATGTGTGCAATCAATTTGTGTCATGGAGAACTTGACTTCTGTCACTTTGCTATCGTTCTTAACCTCAAAGTCACCAACATAATAGTCAGTCCAGTTTCCACGAGCATAACTAACAACACCATTACCTTCAATCTCACCAGGCTCTTTCAAATAGCACTCTCGTATAGCGTGCTGGCCATCAGATGTAGAAAGAGAGAACCGAACAGGTTTCAAGTCCCATCCATGAATTTGATCAAAAACATAAATCCGGCGACCCAATCTTCTAGAAGGCCTTCCAAGTCGTAACCTGAAAGAAAGACTGTATTCTCCTGCAGGAAGCTGGAATTTCACAACGCCGTCTACTTCAAACCACCAATGTTGCTGAAGATATGCCGCTTCATGGAACCTGCAAATTCCAAGAACACACTCTGAAAGTCAGATTAAGATTAAGATAAATAGTGAGTCAACATATGTACATCCATTCATAATTCAAGTTAAATAGAAAAATACAGCCATTACGTCTTGTCTTTTCTGAGGTCTAAGACCTTCGTGATCTAGCTCTCGAAATTGGTTGCAAAACAGTGATATAAAACACCACTGGTCTACTATTTGGTCGAATATTTGAACTGAATAATACTTATTGTTAAACTTCTTACAAAAACAGAATTATTGTAGTCCGCCCACAAGCAGGACTTTTAAAAACAGGAAATGGAGAAACCAAGGAGAATCACACTCCAAAATCCCCAGAAAAAGGGTTAAATGCCCCATTACATTATCTTCACACAGAACTTTCTGTGTATCACTTACAACTTACAGCACTTTTGAATTACATGCAATCAATTTCATTCAGAAACCAATTTCATGCTGTAAATAATCAGAAATCAGTTGCATACTGACAATATTCAGAAACAATTACATAATAAAAGCAGTTCGCTTCCAAATATCAAAATATAGAGATGGAGAACATTGTTTTGACATCCAATTGGTGTACCTCAAGGTTATATACGGCTGCCATTATCACAAGGACATGATGTTTCAACATACTTTATTTATAATCCTTTGCAATTTTGGCCTTATACCTCTCCATAGTACCATCAACGTTACATTTAATTTTATAAATTCATTTACAACAACTGCCTTTAAAAACTGGAGCCAAGTCCCATGCCTCATTTTTCAACAAAGAAGCACATTCTTCCTCTATAGCCATTTTCCGTTCCATGGAATTTTTATTTGCAATAGTTTCTCGATAATTCTTAGGCTCTGCAACAGTCACTAAAGCACAACAATGTTGAAGCTCATCAAAAACAAAACAGCCTTCCTCCCCTTCCTAACTTGTCCACATCTTTGTGTTTCTTTGCCACCGGCTCAACATTTTACTGAACCATTCAAGTGAGTTTTCTATCCCCGTGCAGCGAATGTATATTCATATCTCAACTCTTAAATTTTTTATCTTGAGATTCAGATTCATTTTGCTGAACATTTTTAGTTTCCTTTCGTTGACCACTATTATATTCTTCAAGAAATAAAAAATTATTCACATCAACATAATCAGTGCCATTCATTCCAACTGGCTTACCTTCATCAAAGATCACACCATATCCATTTTAATGTGTCACGGTAGCTGCATATGGGGAATATAGTAATATACTCCCATGTGAGGTGCAAGAAAACTCCAAAATCTATCTTCATAATGAATCTTTAAAACTTGAAAACTTCATCACAACTAAATGGCACTAGTAATCTAGTGACAAGTGGATCAAAAACTTCATATCCTCGTTGCCTCATTCATAATGTCCTTAGTTCAAATTGTTATTATAGTGTTCAATCTCAAAAATGTTCTAGATAAGGCATGAAACAAAATGCCAAAGGGGAAAATTTGACATCTAAACCATACCTCTAATCATAGTTTTAGAAACCGGAACAGGCCTTCAAACTGGCCACATATCAAACCAGGTTGCAAACCAGAATCAGATTGAACACGCTTCAATGAACTGATTTTTAAAAAAATACATAAAATAATTAATTTTTAATTAAAAAAAATTAAGATTCCAAACCATTAGAGACAAAATATGCAAAATTTGTTCATCCATGTGCAATGTAAGGGTTAATATATCAAAATGGAACAGAGTGTGTAATACATATCAACAACAAAATACATAATCAATGATGCTCTTAATGGCCTCTAGAGTCCAAAAGTCATGCTACAAGCTATTGGGCCACTAGCCTACTACAAACCATTGATCAACATGATCACTCATCAAACTCATCACCACTAGTAGAAATGGGATCATCAACATAAGCTACATAAACATCATCTAGTTCAAAGTCCTGACTCCTCAGATTCCTTAACCTTATAATATGGTAGGAAAAGCTTAGCATGCCTGACCAATGATTTTGGTTTGAGCGAAGGGTTCATCTCCTCAACCTTAAATATTGTAGAAAAAGCTTAGCATGCCTAAAGCCCGTGGCAAGAGTTCAACAACCAATACCACCAAACATCAAGAGACATAATGGGCTTCAAGCTCTTGATTAAATGCCAATCCCATACCCTCAGACATGATAGAATTCAATGAAAAAGTTGCAATCCTACCAATCCTGAAATCCTAAAACTGTTAATCCTACTGAATTTTGAGTGGGATATGAAATTTTCCTTGCCACATATGCAGTACGATAAGCTTGGGGCCTCTCTCAAACATCCTAAAACAATTAATGATAATGCTAAAAATTTAAGTAAAAGGATAAAAAGGAAAGATCAAGGAAATGTCAATTTTTACCTTACGAATTTAACATTACCATTGATTGCCAACATTGATAGGGTTGAGTTTGGTTTTGTTTAGGTTTAGGGTATAGAAGGGGGTGGGTAGGTTTTATACTAAGGGGGTTACTTTGAGAGGGAACCAGCCCTTGATTTCCTCAAATCGTGGTTCCTGGACGACTCCTATGCATTTGAGGTCAAATTGACCAATTAGGTTGAAATCCTCTAGTTTGGTCAGCTAGCCAATTCAATACCATGCCTAGTCCAACCACTCAGTTTGACTGATTCCAGTTCAGCCCGAGTTGATTTGAAAACTAAGCCTCTAATGCAAACTAAGATTATTCACCCTAAACAGCACTACAAGAGAAAAAATTTCTCCCATGATGCATATTTCCAACCAATAGCTACACATGTTCTCTACATTTCCCCACAACGAATGACCAATGATGCCTCAAATGTCTTGCTTAGCTCAGAAGATTATGGTCTTGTTACAGCAAAATCTAGCAAACCTAGTGCAAAGCCTCATTAGGCAACCTAGGTCTTATGGCAACAAAGAGATTAGCCACCACTGTCACCTCAATGGCCTCTCTCTTGTTTTGTGGTCGAATGTTATCCCCAAAAGGGAGGTTTCCCTAGCAAGACTTGGAGGTTAGATGATGAAGCCAAAAGGCTCTCTAAGTAGTAGCTTGCAAGTAAATCACTCAGAAATGTCTTCAATAAATGAGGTCTCAAAGGTGAAAGGAGTCTAATGGTTATGGGAGAAGGTACCAACAAATCCATGAAGGCCAAGGTAAGAGTTACAAATGTTGGAGTACACATTCCACCAACCCCAATAAACTAAGAGCAGTTTATAAGCAAGTGTTTGATGATATCCATATTTACAGCATGCAAAAGCATACAATAGCAAAGAAATTACTTATAAATGATAAGATCAACAAAGAATGAAAGGCTTTCATACGGGTAAGAAAGGGATAGATCAACTTTAGGTCTTTAATGGTTAAAAATGCATAAAACATCAATAAATACCCTTGATGTCATCCCTAAATTTAGGGTGAAAATATGTAATAAATGCTAGATTTTGCTATACGAATATTAATAATTGCACTTTACAATAACATGTAGGAACAAAATTGCTATTAAATGCAAGTTTACACTAAATCCTAACCCTAGTTACCTAGAAATAAAAGAATGATAGAAATTTTAAAAGGTGATCCTACAAATACACTAGTGCCTCTATTCCCAAGTTACAAGAGTTCAGATACGGATACAGATCTGGTTTCGGATACGGATCCGCCAGTTTTCTAAAAAGTTAGGATCCGGATACGGCAAGTACAAACAATATAAAATATTTTATAATTTTTAAAAATTAAATTTATATAAAAAGAAAATAGTAACATATATTAATTTTTAAATATATAGTTTTTATATATAATACTTATAAAAATAAGTATTAAATGAATGATATCAAAATTAATATATAGTTGATAAATATTAATTAAACATTAATTAAATTTATATAAAATAAAAAAAATTATAACTTCTATTTAAAATTTTAAATATAAAACTTAAAAAAATAAAAATTAATGTATCATAATATTCAAACATTAATAACTATTATTATATTTAAATTAAATGAGCATTAAAGTTATGTTATAGTACTTACTTATAGAGAAAAATCGATAGCTTATACTTTTTCATTAAACGTCCATAGCTTATAATTTTTCATTAAAATTTATAATATGGTTAACAAAGCGAAAATTAATGAACTATCGCAGCGAACTCATTAATTTATTAGCTCCGTTGACTTTTCCATTATAGTGTGATTTGTCGCTGACTTTTCATTCTGAATTTTTTTGCTGACATGCAATTTGGAATTTTGTTCTAACATCTAATAGTTTCACATAAACAGTGACTGGGCGGATCCAGATCCAAATCCGTCTCTGATACGGGGATCCGCAGATCCAGCCACTGGGACTGACGGATTCGGTAACATAGCTCTATTCAATTGGGCAATGGAGTCAAAACAAATAGTAGGAATTGGATGAAGAGGGTGGAAGATTAATTTACTTCTCTTAAAAACCCTAGCAACTTATTTTAGTAAGAGATTTAAGATCAAAGAATGCATGCGACAAGTCCCTTTGATGGATTCTTGAATGAAAAATTAACATATATAAACAAGATTTCATAAACGATTTTGCATTCTTTAATATTGGCACAATACAAACCCTAATTTCAGAAAATAGAATGCAAAATGGAATAAAAATGACAATAAACTTACACCACTCAATCAAGAATCACTTCATCAATCCAAACATAGTCTCTCCAAAGACACATTGGGTTGTAGGCTGTAGCAAAGCATGTGTTGAGGTACCTGCATGGTACAATTGGATATGGTTTGAGATATGTCTTTAGTGGTGAAATGAGGCTACAGGGATATACTGATTCAAATTGGAACAGAAGTGCAGATGATAGAAAGAGCACCCTCGGGTGCTACTTCACCTTCAGATCAGCTATGATATCCTAGTTTAGCAGGAAGCAGACATGTTGCTCTCAGTACCGCAAGTCAAGAAGCAGTGTGGCTTCAGAACCTACTTGCAAGGCTATTTGATTAAGCAGAAATCAAATATCACTTCATCTGAGACATGATGCAAAAGGGAGCAATGAAGCTCCAGTACATATCCACAGAGGAGCAGATTGCAAACATTCTCACCAAGCCTCTGTCAAGAGCAAAGATTGTATACTTCAGAGACAAGTAGCTAAAGTTTGTATTCTTGGCGTGATGCAGAATGTCTCCCTTGTTGAGAGGGTTGATGTCTTTGCAGAATTGGGCAAGCCATCTCCTGGGTAGTTGTGCTGATTTTGCTAGGTCATCATGATTTGACTAGAGGAGATTGATACATTCACCTGAGTAGCCATGCTGATTTGGCCGGGTCATGCTGATTTGACCAGGGGTGAATGGCCAAGGGAAATTGCAGGGTTGGACAGATTTCCCCTGAGTTGCCGTGTTGATTTGGTTGGGTCATGCTACTTTGAGCAGGGGAGATTGATACATTCACTTGAGAAGCCATGCCAATTTGGCTGGGCCATGCTGACTTGGCTAAGCCATGCTGATCTAGCCAGGGGGTGAATGGCCCAAAGGCAGACCTCCTGAGAAGCCAAGCTGATTTGGTTGGTCATGTTGAATTTACCAGGGGAGTTGGATGCATTTACCAGAGAATCCATGTTGATATGGTTGGGCCATGCTGATTTGGCCAGGGGTAAATGGCCTAGGATACTTACATCGCCTACTCCAGGATGGAGTGATCTATAGACGTGGATATGAGGAGTCACATTGCCTACTCCAAGATGAAGTGATCTATAGACGTGCATGTGAGAAGACATGTAGAAAATTATGCTCTGTTGAAGCCCAACCCAGTTTCAAGTTTTTGCATGGTTTAATGCCCAAAACCCTCATAAACACGACTGATATAAATATTAAATTTGCATTTAACTTGAAAGAAAAGATTACACTACTCTATTTCACTTTTCAGCTGATATAAAGGAAAATATGCAAGCACACACACAAGAATTTACACACTTGTTTTTGGTCTAACGACCCTGGAAAAACCCACAAGGGGAAAACCAGTCTTCAAAGAGGATTTCTTCTTTAGAAATTTCTAACAGTTAATACACAAGAAATTTCAACTTATCTCTTCCCTTGAAGAAGCATCTTTGAGGTCCTCTTTCAACTGAGATTTGGACCGATATTTTGCACACAGAGTCAGCTCTCCTTCAGCAAGAATTTCGGCTCTCTTATCTGCTCCTTTTACACTGGAAATTGAACAGCTTGGGCAGTCAAATCTCTGCTCTAAAACACAATTTTGCTTGGCAAAGAATACTCACACTTGTGACATGTATCTCCTTCCTGAACAATGAGATTACATCTGCTTAGAACCTGTCCCGAGAACTCACTGTAATCTTCTCAGAAAACTGGACCGAGAATCTTGCTATACAGGCCCGAGATTCTCAAATTTCGTGAGGTTGTGTGAAGGGGAATAATTTTGCTACCTGAACACTGGTTTTAACAAGGTTCAGCCCTGAAACAAATTTCAACCTATGTGCAGATGTTACAGTGGTTGTACCTTAAATTTAGAGCCCTCTTAAAGACTTCAACTCAGCCTCCAAGAAAGTTTGAACTGTTGTAGCTTTATTCTTGTTCTCTGCTGTAAGATTTCACACACAAATTCTCTTCCTCCTCTCAAGCTCCCCTCTTCTCCTCAATAGCTTCTCATGAAAATGAATGAGAGAATTCTTTCATTTTCCCTCTTTTGTCTCTCCAAAGTGAGGAGAACCCTAACCCTTAGATCTAATGGCTGAGATTAAATCTCAACTCATTAGACCAAGAGTTTAGATGATTCCCTCTCTTGACCCCCTCCCTCATGTGGTCACCCTCATTTAATGAGCCTCCTAGTATTTTTTAATGCTTTAGTACCATGGTTACTTTTTCTCTCATAAAGTCATTTTTGAAATATAAGTCTTTAATAATATAATATGAAGTGTACTTGGTACTTTTCACATAAAGTGACTTTTAAAACACATGTGACTTTAATAACTTGAAGTACATAGTACAAGTCTCATAAAAAGTACTCTAGCTCCTTGGAAATTAATAAACGCATAATATCACTTAGACAAAAAGGTCATTAATGTGTCTCCCTATGCCAAAAGAATAAATGTCTAGGAAACACCTCTTTGGTACCCTATTTTCAACAAGACAAAACATCAACATAGCAAGCTCATAAAATTTTCTTGTGTAGGAGAATTTCAGCTAAGGAGAAATCTATTGCAATTTGCATCCAAGGACAATACCTCTCTCGCTAAGAGGGAGTGTTGCTTTTTGTGTAGCTTCGGGAGGTATTCCCGCTCTGCTAAAAGGTCTCCAAGTTGGCCTAGATGAATTAGACAAATTTTTATATTAAAAGGAGAGATCGGCTCAGGGAGAATTCAAGTCGGCCAGCCTATGAAGAGTTGTGTCTCTTGGGTTGTCACACCCCCATTTGAATTTTATAAATAGAAATTGTGATGCCTCATTTCAACACCAACAAAGAGCAAGTTTTCTCCATCATTCTTATCCCTCTTGGACAGTCGCACTTGTGGAGAAGGAAGACAAGTTTGTCGATCTTGACTGAGCCGATTTGACCTCTGTTTTGTCCAAGTTTGACTTGCATTGACCGAGCTGTTTTATCTCATATTTGACAACAGGTATGCTGCAATTTGACCACAAGAAGGCGACAATTTGACTGCACGAAGGTCACAAGTTGACCGCAATCCTATTTTTGACCAAATTTGAAATTCTAATATTTTAGTTACTTTGAATAGTGTTGACTTGCTAAAGTATTGACTAGGTTTGACTGGTATTTTGACTTGGATATTGGCTCAGATTTCTAGACAAATTGCTCATTTGTAAACCTTCCTGAAAATTAATTTCTCCTAAAAAAGTTTCTGGGTTTTCTCCCAAAGTTGGGTTTCCCAAGGTAAAATTTGTTGTCTTTATTGTGCATGGTTGTCTTTCTATGATCTTTACTGTTTGTTGCATTTACTATGCAAATTTTCTGAAGTGTAATTATTCAATGATAATAGTGAAATAAATACTAGTTGAAAATCATTACGAAATAATTACCTGGCAAAAAATTGTATTCTGCTTTATATCTTGTAGAAAATTCAACAATCATTGCTCAATATTTTGAAAGATATCCATGTAGGCTTCCTTCCTAAATTGATCTATGTTCCCATTGTTGACTTATGGTAGCATCAGATGTGCTATAAGTCTCAAATTTTGAAGGGAGGCTTAGACGCATGTATTCCAAAATACCCAGAAAGCGTTATGGGAAATTCCACCAAGATGGGGTTTTATTAAAATAATTAATTATTTTTTGTGAGCCTAAGTCTAAACTTAAGAAATTAAAATAATTAAAGTATATTAATAGAACTGAGTATGAATCTTCTAGAAGAAGACGGAGATCGAGTCAATATGATCTACGTTGTTGATTATGTTTTAACCTGGGTCGTTAGTTATCCAACGAGAAGATTATAAGGACTTCGATGGGCATTTGGAAAACACGTTGGAGAGAGTCTAGAGATCGATTTCTCAAGTGAGCAGCATAGAGCAACCGGAGAGATCACATTGAGTTAATTCTACGCAGTGAGGGGCAGAGATAGTTCCAGTTGAAGATTTTCCTGAGCCGAGAATACACCGCAAAGAATGCAGAGAAGAGGAGGCAGCGTAGGGGCTATGCTGGGCAGCGCAGAGCCACGCAGAGGCAGCGCTGAGACTCTAAGGAGATCCGCTATTTTGCTGAGGATCAGTCAGATCTAGTGCTGGAGAGCCAGGGTGTGAGACCGGAGGGGCAGAAGATCAGCATCCAACCAGCAGAAGGACCAGCAAAAGGGAGTGATGCAGTCCCCAGCTAAAGTGACGCAGATCTACGCAGAGACTGCGTAGAGGCAGCGTGGGGCTTGTCAGTTCAGGGTTGGGTCAGTGTCGGATCTCCAGTGTTAGTGTGAGGTCATTTTCTCACTAACTCTCTATCAGTTATTTTCTCTTAATGGATGGCCAGTAAGGCATCCTAGATTGTATTCAAAACTACTGCTTAATAATAAAAACCCTCAACTGTTGCACCGGTTTTCCCGTATTGGGCTTTTTCAGGGACTTAATCCAAAAATAATGATATCATGTGTGTTTAATTTTCTTGCTCAGATCTTGTTTCCGCATTTATTTTTCACAGTTTATTTACTGAAGGTTGTAGTGTATTTGCTTCAATATTTACTTGTAGAACACAGTAAATAACTTGTATAATTTATCAAGTAGGAGAAGTAATATCAGTTTGATGCAAAAGGATTTTGGGAGTAGAAATTTTCACATGGTATCAGAGTAGTGCAGGCAAAGCAAGACAGCAGACCAAAAGAACTCAGCGATGAAGAGAAAGAGGGAGATCGAATAGTTGTGTAGGCAGCAGATCGAATCCCCAAGGGATTGTGCAGTCCAAATCAGAAAGAACAAGATTCTCGAGGAAAATCTCTCTTTGAGTAAGTCGACAGAGAAGTAAGATTTCCAGTTCTTGATTTGTCAGCAGCAGAGGGAGCAGCGCAACAGTAGCTTCAGCACAGAGCAGTTTTCTGTGTGACGAAGTTTTTCTACAACATTTGTTGGGGCAGAAAAGCGTCAAAAGAAGGAAGAAGACATTTTTTGAGGGAATTTCTTCCTCAGTGAATTATGAGCCATAACTTTTATTTCTCAGTTGCAGAGCAACAGTATCAAGGAGCAGATCTACATACTCCAGCAAGGAGTGCATAGGCCAGCATAGCAGCTGCGCAGAGGGGAGAGGGAGCAATTCGACTTTAATTGGCTGAGATGGCAACTAATGGGCTGAGAGATCAAGATCGGTTGGAGGGTGACTCCAACTATGTGATCTGGCAGGCAAGGATCACTTGTTTGTTAGATGAGCATGATCTCAAGACCTTTATCGAGAATGAGGTAGTTGTCCCCATATATGCAGATCTGTTGAAAGCCTAGAAGAAGAATATGGTGGAGGCTAAGTGTTTGATCCTCGACGGAGTGAGGGATCATGTAGTATGTCACATCGCTGGCAAAGGGACTTCCAGGGAGATGTGGGATGCCTTAGCGACGTTGTATCAAGGATCTTTCGAGCAACAGAAGATGTACTTACAGGAGAAGATGCGATCTATGAGGATGCCGAAGGGAGAACGCATTAATCCATTCCTTGCAAAGCTTCAGGAAACCCGAGATCAGTTGCCAGCTGTTGGATCAACACCTCAGACCACAGATATGGTAAGGTTGTACATGAACTCAATCTCAAATTGTTAAATTTAGATAACCATGGTGTGTTAAATTTAGATAACCATGGTGTTTTATGCTTGATGCAATTTTACTTCAATCTTACAAAATAGCAATCACATAAACATGAAAGTAAAATGCTGATAGAACACAATAATAGATCAACAGAAGACAAGCCAATCAGATTTACAATTCCTTTTGTCCAGTAAAGATATGAGATATTGTGTGTTACGACAGTCAACAGGATGCTTCAGCTAGCAAAGTCTTTCTCGGTCAGCCAATCCTCCAAGTGCCACACACACACCCCTCAAAGACAGCTCATCACAAGTCAACGTTAGTCAACCCAAAGTCAACGCAGAAAAGTCAACACATGACAGCAACAAAAAGTCAACATTGTAGATTAGGGCTTCGGTCAAACAACTTTGTTTTCGTCGATTTTATTGCCCAAAAGTACGACCTCTCAAAATCAGAATTTTGGCAGAGTTTTGAGGCCAATCGACCAAGGGTTGACCACGGTCAACGCTGGTCAACGCGCCCTAAACAAATCTGCAGAAAACAGCTCCTCTAGCTTCGCACGTGTGAAGGGAAGAGGCCTCCAAAGGTTAACGAACAGATCAGATCACAATGAGAGATGTGTGATGAGTTGATGAAAATGTCCAGCAAGTCTCTCCAATTTATATCCATCAGTGAGGGTGTGTGACACATCTATTAGGCATGTGAGCCTACATTACAAATCTGGTCGATCTTGCACATGTGTGGAAAATAAATTCAAATATATGTTCTGCTCATCCAAACAAGATGATCTTTGGATCAATCTTGCACCTCTCCGAAAGAGGAATCCAACAAAAATATGACCATCGTCATATGAGCAGTGCAACATGGAGTTTGGACCTAGATGCCCAAAATTAACGCAGATGAATGGCAAGTTTTTGTCCAGAGCATCCTAGGCAGAGAAAGGTTGCCTGATTGGGAACAGATGTGCGTTGCTCTTCAGCACGAAGAGATGAGGCGAGATATGATCAAGTGCAAACTTGATGGCAGCAACAGCAGTGGGTCGAAGCCCAAGTAGGAGGAAGAGAATGCAGCCCTTGCATCTAAGGGGCAGCAGGAGCAGCAGAGGTGGAAAAAGGATGTCTCAAAGATCAAGTGTTTCCGGTGTGGTGAAATGGGTCACTATGCTATGCAGTGTCCTCTCAAGAAGAAAGACAAGGATGACAAACATGATCCGCAGGCTACAACTGCAAGGATCGAAGAGGGGTTCGCCATGATTGCCCACATACCTCCAAGGGAGAATTGGGGTGATCTAGAACTGTAGTTCAAAAGAACTGCAGTTGGGCAGGATCCTTGAGGAGTCCATCTCTTGGATCAATACCTTGCTACGGGTGCCCAAATCAGAAGTAGCAGGATGGACCAGTGTCAGTTGGTGCAGAGGAGTGTCGGAGTGACAGCGCAGTGGCTAGAGAGCGCCAGAGTCTGAGCAGCGCAGAGCAGATTTGGCAGCAGTGCAATAAGGCACAGCGCAGAGTCAACGGCAGCGCAGCAGATTCAGAGGGTCAGTGCAGAGACTAGCAGCAGTTGAATATTTTGTATCAGATGCATCATGTTGAACACTTAGTTTAGTATTTTGGATGTTTTTTCTGCTGCAACAAAGTTGCAGTGCAGATGCAGTTGGCAATAGTATACAGGGTCAGCAGCAGCATAGATGCAGAAGCACAGTAATTGATGTGCACAAATGTCAAACATCAGCAGCACAGAAGGAGATGTTACAAAGTCAGCGTGATGCTTCAGCGTGATGCATTACAATTTACTAGAGCACATTCCTCGCTATGAGGGAGTATTGATTTCTGGTAGCATCGGATGTGCTCTAAGTCTCAAATTTTGCAGGGAGGCTTAAACGCATGTATTCCAAAATACCCAGAAAGTGTTTTGGGAAATTCCACCCGGATGGGGTTTTATTAAAATAATTAATTATTTTCAATGGGAGCCTAAGTCTAAACGTAGGGAATTAAAATAATTAAAGCATATTAATAAAACTAGGTGTGAATCTTCTAGAAAAAGGCAAAGATCGAGTCAATATGATCTAAGTCGTTGATCATGTTTAAATCTGGGCCGTTGGTTTTCCAACAAGAAAATTATAAGAAGGAATTCGATGGGCATTTGGAAAACACATCGGAGAGAGTCTAGAGATCGATTTCTCAAGTGAGCAGCGCAGAGCACTCGGAGAGATCACATCGAGTTGATTCTACGCAGTGAGGGGCAGAGATAGTTCCAGTTGGAGATTTTGTTGAGCCGAGGATACATTGCAGAGAAGGCAGAGAAGAGGACGCAAAAGAGGCAGCGTAGGGGCTACGTTGGGCAGCGCAGAGGCACGCAAAGGCAACGCTGAGCCTCTGAAGAGATCAACTATTTTGTTGAGGATCAGTTAGATCCATTGCCAGAGAGTCAGGGTGCGAGACCAAAGGGGCAGAAGATCAAAATCCAACCAACAAAAAGACTACCCAAAGGGAGTGACGCAGTCCCCAGCTAGAGTGACACAGAGGCTGCGCATAGGCAACGTGGGGCTTGTCAGTTCAGGGTTGGATCATTGTCGAATCTGCAATGTTAGTGCGAGGTCATTTTCTCACTAACTCTGTTAATTATTTTCTCTATATAGATGGCCAGTAAGGCACCCTAGATTGTATTCAGAACTAGTGCTTAATAATACAAACCCTCAAATGTTGCACTAGTTTTCCCATATTGGGTTTTTCTGAGGACTTAGTCCAAAAATAACGGTGTCATATGTGTTTAATTTTCTTGCTCAGATCTTATTTCCGCATTTATTTTCTGCAGTTTATTTAGTGAAGGTTGCAATGTATATTCTTAAGTATTTACTAGTAGAACACAGTAAATAACTTGTATAATTTATCAAGTAGGAGAAGTAATATTAGTTTGCTGCAATAGGATTCCGGGAGTAGGAACTTTTACACCCATTTCCTATGTGGGGCTCACAAACACTAACTAAATTGTTTGTAAGAATATCACCATCCTTGGTAATTTTGGGTTTATCTAGCCCTAAAAAAAATCCTTCATTTCCCAGCCATAACAATAGTAATAAAGAGAGTCTGAAACTTTCAAGTTTAAGACCTTACTTGGCTCTTGGAAGTGATTGTTGAAGCCCCAAATAGGTCTAGTCCAAATCCACTCGATGCATGCAAACCAGCTCATGACGTAAAATAAAATGTTTTCTACACAAAATGGCAACTTAATTCCCAAGGATCATCTGAATTCATGTATAATAAATTTTTGCATTGTTTAACATGCAAAATAAATACCATAACTATCAAATTAATGTTATTTGTACCTTCAAAATCGTGGAAATATTTGTAATTTCCAAATCTCGAGGTACTAACTACGGGATGGAGAGATGAAAATTCTATGTACTATAAAGTTGTATGGACTTTGGGAAATTTGTGTAAAATTGAACTCAATATGTATTTGGGCCATCAAATTCAAGTAATGTTACCAAAAAAATCTTGCAAGCCTAGAGCAAAGCGCCATCAGGTAACCTAGGTCTTATGCCACAGTCACCTCAGTGGCTTCTTTCCAATTGTTTATTGGTGAATTTAATCCCACAACAAATGCTTCCCTATAAAGATCACTAGAAAGGTATTCCACTAAGGAGGGCTCAATAGTAATAAAAGGTCCTATGATTAAGGGACAGGTATTGGTAGAGCTGTGAAAAGTTAAGATAAGAGTTGCCCCAAGTTAAGTACATTTCCTTAAGGCTTATGTAATTTAGAATAGAGTTGTTATAAGTTAGAGTTTGTGAGATATGCAGATTTAAGGCACGCAATGTCATATAGCAACTCTAGAAGATAGCCTATCAAGCATGGATAAAAAAAGGAACAAGGTGATCAAAGAGGCAGACGAGGTTTAGGGCAAACAATGTAGTTTTTATCAGTCTAGCATGACTGGGTGAATACTCACAAAGTGGGTTGACTATGGTCAAGTCCGCTACGAAACGAGTAACTTGGCCATACTCATCCCACAGACTCGGCATTCGCCAACACTCCTTAGACTCAATGAATCGTGGGCACCCGTTGAACTTGTGGACACTCAGCAAGTACTCGGTCGTCAGTCTTGTCCCAAAAAACGATTTTTTCCTTCCCACCTTTTTTTCTTATTAAGGTCAGCCTCTTCTATGCTTGCTCACACTCACTTCATTTGGAATTGAGCTCTCCTCCAAAATCCAACATCCAACCTTCATAATCCGGCAACAAGCTTTCAAGTACGCATCGATCCATTATCATTTCGTTTCATTAAAAAATAAAAAACCTTTTTAAAATTTGTTAATGGAGGCCTTGTAGAAGCCTATTGCAAGCCTCTGTGACCCTAAGACAAGCTTGAGGGGGCCTGTAACAGCCACATTGTGGCTGCAACTACCACACTGTGGCTGTTACAGGCCCCCGTGGGCCTGTCTCAGAGCCGCAGAGGCCCACAATGGACCCCTTGTCCAGGCAAAGGGCTAGTTTCAGGCCTCTGCGACCCTGAGACAGGCCCATAGAGGCCTTTGTGGGGCCTTATTTCTTGTTGCATTTCTTGTTTCAAGCCTTAGTGATTTAAAAAATTTGCATTTTTTAATATATATTTTTATTTCTGAAAGCAAATTGTCATTTTGATCCATAAATTTCATGGCTCCTAAATCCAAGTCTAGAAGGCCTCTTCATGAAGCCTAGGAATATGGTTCCTGTGAATTTCCCAGTTCTGACACAAAAGTCAAATGCAATTTTTGTGCCGCTATGGTCTCCGAGGGCATAAACAGATTGAAATACCACTTGGCTAGAATAATATGTAAAGATGTGGTAGTTTGTTATCATTGCCCTCCAAAAGTCACAACAACCAAAATGCAAGTTAATTTGGATGTCATTTAGGAACAGAATGTTAAGAGAGCAAGAATGAAGCGTGAAACTACAACAATGAGTGGATTTCAGACACAAACACAGGGTTCAGCATTTTCCTACAAGTACTAGCTCATCAAATGTTGTAGGAAATGCATCTCATATAACCTCTCGTTTCTTCCTTCCTCGCACTGGTCTAGATCTCAGCGAAGCTTGGAAATTTTTAATGGAAACAGAGAGGAGGATACAACTATGGCAATGAGGTTTTGGTATCATTATAGCCTCCCATTTGACCATGCAAAGTTACCTTTCTTTCAACGCATGGTAGATGCAATTGCATGTGTTGGCCCTAGCTGCAAAGCACCTTCTTATAATTCACTTAGGGAGAAAAACCTTAATGAGGAGTTTGAATGCGTCAAGGCACAATTGGAGAACATTAAAAACTCGTCGAAGACCACTGGGTGCACAATTATGTTCCTGAAGTCCATTGATGCGTCTTCACATGTAAAGGATGCACATCTGATTTTTTCAATGTTGCGACAGGTTGTGGACGATGTTGGGGTAAAAAATGTTGTCCAAGTAATCACAAACAATGCTGCAAATAATGTGGCAGCCAGAAGAATGTTAACCAAAAAATATCCTACCATTTTTTGGAGCCCATGTGTTGCCCATTGCATAGACCTGATTTTGGAGGACATAGGAAGTTATTGTAGGAGCAAGATGTTGTTGTAGAGTGCAAACAAATAATGAAGTACATTTATAACCATGTTTGGGTGTTGAGTCTTATAAGAGAATTCACAGAGGGTGAGCTCAATCAACCTGTTGTCACATGGTTTGCCACTAATTTCCTATCCCTCCAAATCCTTTTGAATGAGTACCATAGCTTTGAGATGGATGTTTTGTGGCCAACAATGGCTATTTTGGAAAGATAGCAGAAAACCAGATGCCACAGCAGTGAGGTGTCTCTCTTCAAAGAGGACTTGTGGGATAAAGTAATTGAGATTGTTAGCTTAACCGAGCCCCTTATGAAAGTCTTGAGGATCATGGATGGAGACAAGTCTCCAATAGGCTACATTTATGAGGGCATGGACAAGGCCAAAGAGACCAACAAGGCTTTTTATAGGGGAGATTTATCTAAATATCTTCCTGTGTGGAAAATTATTGATTCTAGGTAGGATGGGCAGCTGCATTCACCAGTGCATGCAGCGGTATCATATCTAAATCCAAGCATATTCTATAATGAGGGGTCTAATATTCAAAAATATCTCGAGGTGATGAAAGGTGTCATAATATGCATTGAGTATGATCACGAGCCAAGAAATTCAAAACAAAATCAGTTTGCAACGAGACATGTGCAAGGAAGTATCTGGCATGTTTGGATTTAGCTCAAACACACAGCGCAAGGACAAGAAAATGCCATGTAAGATTCAATTTTTAAGTTCTATAAGTTCTTTAAGTTTGGCATTGCAATTTGCAACACTATAAACATTTTTGTTGTTTTTTACAACCAATTGGTAGATAGATTGTGGCACTGAGACACCCGAATTGCAAGAATTTGCAATCAAAGTTCTAAGCTAGCCTTCTAGTGCTTCAGGACGTGAGCAAAATTGGTCAGTGTTTGAGCACATCCATAGCAAAAAGTGTCACAGGTTGGAGCTTGAGGTTGTAGAAGCTAGTCTACATCTATTACAATCTTCAGCTGCTCACTAAACAAATGTGTCCAAAGGATTTAGATCCAATTGTATTAGATAACATTGATCTAGAGTCCAAATGGGTTATGGAGGAGTTGCCTATTGATGATTTGAGTTGGCTTGATGAGGAAACATAGTATCCCTCTAGTCTGCCATTTTCTCAAATGTAAACTCCAAACAAACCTGCTTCAAGGTTGAAATTTCAGCCCACTGATGTTGGCACTAGCTCCTTGAGGGCTTATTCTAGATGTCCTCACGCTGATGCATGAGACACGACATTGCACATGGACACATTTTCTATTTTTTGTTTTCTAGTTATGTTAGGACTCATGGAGAACTTACAAGTTGATACCATATGTGATTTTGATTTTAAAAATTTTGAATACAAATATCAATTGTATTATGTTATATGATCATATTTTATGAGATGATGTTGTGAATTATTGTGTAAACCATGGTTTTATAATTTTGTGTTGGAAATGCCATTAATTTATCTTTTATGCAGAAATAACGTTGTCGCTGAAGAAGGATGCTTGGCCTCAAGCCTGAGTGTGGAAAACTGAAGTACAATGCTCCTTCTTGAGGCCTCTCAAGGAAGGAGAAGGATTCCTAAACAAGAGATCCTTGTGCTGAACAGCACTGCAGCTCTGTTGAACAGCAAGAGGATGCCAAATAGTCTAAACAGACAAAATCAATAATAATCCAAGCTAACCCCAAATCGCTGCCATCCTCTTCCTTATAAACTTTGTGAGCCTCCTCACCATGGGTCCCACCCATTAGGGTTTTCAACTCCACATGAGCAATCTCCCTCCAAAATTACGTTGTACCTTCATCAAGGCCACTCCTCCATACTGCATTGTTTGATTTGGTCAAGGTTGACCTCTTCAATCTGCCTCATCCCTTTTCACACTCAAGTGCAATCAATCCAGCGCACAAATGTCTGTCTATGTTGATCCTTGTTCACACTGAACTGGTTTTATTGATGATCTCCTCTCCTTCATGCATGCATGTTGACTTAGTCAAACTTGACTATGTCCTCATCTATTTGCCCTTGTTCACACCCATAAGTGTAAAATCCAGCTACTATGATGATCCCCTTTCACATTATGATGAGTTTTATTCATGTTTTTATTGTGCATGGGCCTCCTTACCCATTTATCCAACTATAAGGTGCAAAAATCAAAATTTAATATTCCCCTTAGCTGCTTGCTAAAGTAGGAATATTACAATACACCAGCAAAGAAATTACTTATAAATGATAAGATCAACAAAGAATGAAAGGCTTTCAAAGGGGTAAGCAAGGGATAGATCAACTTTAGGTTTTTAATGGTTAAAAATGCATAAAACATCAATAAATACCCTTGACGTCATCCCTAAATTTAGGGTGAAAATATGTAATAAATGCTAGATTTTGCTTTACGAATATTAATAATTGCACTTTACAATAACATGTAGGAACAAAATTGCTATTAAATGCAAGTTTACACTAAACCCTAACCCTAGTTACCTAGAAACAAAAGAATGATAAAAATTTTAAAAGGTGATCCTACAAATACACTAGTGCCTCTATTCCTAAGTTACAAGGATTCAGATACGGATACGGATCTGGTTTCAGATACGGATCCGCCAGTTTTTTAAAAAGTCAGGATCCGGATACGACAAGTACAAACAATACAAAATATTTTTTAAATTTTAAAAATTAAATTTATATAAAAAGAAAATAAAAACATATATTAATTTTTAAATATATAGTTTTTATATATAATACTTATAAAAATAAGTATTAAATGAATGATATCAAAATTAATATATATTTGATAAATATTAATTAAATTTATATAAAATAAAATAAAAAAATTATAACTTCTATTTCAAATTTTAAATATAAAACTTAAAAAATTAAAAATTAATGTATCATAATATTCAAACATTAATAACTATTATTATATTTAAATTAAATGAGCATTAAATTTAAGTTATAGTACTTACTTTATAGAGAATATCTATAAAGTCAATAGCGCATAATTTTTCATTAAACATCCATAGCTTATAAGTTTTCATTAAAATTTATAATATGGTTAACAAAGTGAAAATTAATGAACTATCGCAGCGAATTCATTAATTATTAGCTCGTTGATTTTTCCATTATAGTGTGATTTGTCCACTAACTTTTCATTCTGAATTTTTGCGCTGACATGCAATTTGGAATTTTGTTCTAACATCTAATAGTTTTACACAGACAGTGACTGGGCAGATCCAGATCCGAATCCGTCTCTGATATGGGGATTCGTAGATCCAGCCACTAGGACTGATGGATTCGATAACATAGCTCTATTCAATTGGGCAATGGAGTCAAAACAAATAGTATGAATTGGATGAAGAGGGTGGAAGATTAATTTACTTCTCTTAAAAACCCTAGCAACTTATTTTAGTAAGAGATTTAAGATCAAAGGATGCATGCGACAAGTCCCTTTCATGGATTCTTGAATGAAAAATTAACATATAGAAACAAGATTTCATAAACAATTTCGCACTCTTTAATATTGCCACAATACAAACCCTAATTTCAGAAAATAGCATGCAAAATGGAATAAAAATGACAATAAACTTACACCACTCAATCAAGAATCGCTTCATCAATCCAAACATAGTCTCTCCATGCATAGTCTCTCCAAAGACACATTGGGTTGTAGGTTGTAGCAAAGCATGTGTTGAGGTACCTTCATGGTACAATTGGATATGGTTTGAGATATGTCTTTAGTGGTGAAATGAGGCTACAGGGATATACTGATTCAAATTGGAACGGAAGTGCAGATGATAGAAAGAGCACCTTGGGGTGCTACTTCACCTTCAGATCAGCTATGATATCCTAGTTTAGCAGGAAGCAGACATGTTGCTCTCAGTACCACAAGTCAAGAAGCAGTGTGGCTTCAAAACCTACTTGCAAGGCTATTTGATTAAGCAGAAATCCTACTTCACCTTCAGATCAGCTATGATATCCTAGTTTAGCAGGACGCAGACATGTTGCTCTCAGTACCGCAAGTCAAGAAGCATTGTGGCTTCAGAACCTGCTTGCGAGGCTATTTGACTAAGCAGAAATCAAATATCACTTCATCTGAGACATGATGCAAAAGGGAGCAATGAAGCTCCAGTACATATCCACAGAGGAGCAGATTGCAAACATTCTCACCAAGCCTCTGTCAAGAGCAAAGTTTGTATACTTCAGAGACAAGTTTGGCGTGATGCAGAATGTCTCCCTTGTTGAGAAGGTTGATGTCTTTGCAAGATCGGGCAAGCCATCTCCTGGGTAGTTGTGCTGATTTTGCTAGGTCATCATGATTTGACTAGAGGAGATTGATACATTCACCTGAGTAGCCATGCTGATTTGGTCAGGTCATTTTGATTTGGTCGGGTCAAGTTGATTTGACCAGGGGTGAATGGCCAAGGGAAATTGCAGGGTTGGACAGATTTCCCTTGAGTTGCCATGTTGATTTGGTTGGGTCATGCTACTTTGAGTAGGGGAGATTGATACATTCACTTGAGAAGCCATGCCAATTTGGTTGGGCCATGCTGATTTGGCTGAGCCATGCTGATTTGGCTGAGCAATGCTGATCCGGCCAGGGAGTGAATGGCCCAAGGGTAGACCTCCTGAGAAGCCAAGCTGATTTGGTTGGTCATGTTGAATTTACCAAGGGAGTTGGATGCATTTACCAGAGAATCCATGTTGATATGGTTGGGCCATGCTGATTTGGCCAGGGGTAAATGGCCTAGGATACTTACATCGCCTACTCTAGGATGGAGTGATCTATAGACGTGCATGTGAGGAGTCACATTGTCTATTCCAAGATGAAGTGATCTATAGACGTGCATGTGAGAAGACATGTAGAAAATTATGCTCTGCTGAAGCCCAACCCAGTTTCAAGTTTTTGCATGGTTTAATGCCCAAAACCCATCATAAACACGACTAATATAAATATTAAATTTGCATTTAACTTGAAACAAAAGATTACACTACTCTATTTCTCTTTTCAGCTGATATGAAGGAAAATATGCAAGCACACACAAGAATTTACACACTTGTTTTTGGTCTAACGACCCTGGAAAAACCCACAAGGGGAAAACCAGTCTTCAAAGAGGATTTCTTCTTTATAAATTTCTAACAACAGTTAATACACAAGAAATTTCAACTTATCTCTTCCCTTGAAGAAGCATCTTTGATGAAGCAAGTTCCTTACCATTGAAGACATCACCAAGGAGTCATCACTATTCCTCATTAACAAGACTTCACCATCAAAAAAGATCTCCCTCTCTGTGAGATCAAGGATCATTATTGAAGAAAAATATCCTCAACAAAGAGAAGTTTTCTATTCTCTATATCATCATCAACATCAAGAACAAAGGAGCATCGTATCAAGTATATGACCTTATCTAAATTTGTAAAAATGTATTTTTGTAAGGAAAGCAACAAATTGGTTGGGGCTTCAAACTACCTTGCATGGAAGAACATTCAAATCTAAATCTCATTGAAAACGAGGTCATGGATCATGTCAAAGGATCTATCACCAAACCAGGAGAAGAATATGCTCAAGAACTTGCAAAGTATATGAAAGGGCAAGTTAGGGCTCAAAGGATTCTAATAGAATCCATCAAGGATCCCCTCATCCCATATGTATCTAAACTCAAAACTTCAAAAGAGATCTATGAAAAATTGGTAGAGTTGTAATCCATAAGCCCTTTTGGAGAAGTCATCTCATTAAGACAAGAACTCTACAAGCTAAAGATGTCTAGGGAAGATGAAATATTCTCATACTTTATGAGGATATCTAAGATCTGAGATCAACTACAAGATCTGGAAGAAGTCATGTCTGATAGTGAAATGACTACAGTAGTATTAAATGCACTACCGAAGGGGTGGGGTAACTTCAAGTATTTATGGGAAGAAAGAAGCTACTCCATTCCAGGATCTATGGTCACTACACAAGATTGAAGAATCTAGACTAAAAGCCAAATTTGATGTGGGAGCAAGTGAGCAAAATCAAGCTTAGAAGAAAAGGAAAATTTGGAAAGTCTAGTTCTTGGAAAAAGAAAAGGGACATGTCTAAGATTCAATGTTATGGGTGTCAAGAATATGGACACTACAAAAGAAATTGTCCTAAAATCAAGGCAATAACAAAATAAGAAGAGAAGAAGCTCATATCATCGTAGAAGTGGAGGAAACTAAAAAGAAGAAATCCAAGATAGAGGAAGTAAGAGATCCCTACTATGACCGAGATAATCTTCCTCACCTAAGTTCTTTTCAAATTCCTAAGTCTTCTATGGTAAGATATGGTTGTCATGATTCACTAAGTAAAATAATGGGATGCATCAAGGAATCATGGAAGCATTGAAAGCAAGAGCTCGAGACATCATCATAGAAAAGCATGAAAGACGATTAGAATCTATTGAAGTCATGTATATAGCTCTTGGGAATCTCATTGAAAACACAAGTGGCAAGGTCATCTAGTACAAGGTTCACCATACATCTATCAAATGGAAACATCTGATGATGGGGATACTTTAGATCCTCAAGATTCTCTGATGGAATCTTCATTGAAAGGTTCACCAATCATGAAGGGAAGCAAGTGTTTCATCAAGAATTCCACATTTGTGGAATTCATGGGATGATGGTATGATGACATAAAGGTGAAGCAAATCAAGGGATTTAAGCTCTTTCAATCAAGGAAACTGTTGTAGGAAATCTAGATGCCCCAAATGAAAAATGAGATATATATGCTTACCTTTGATATTGTGGAAGTCATGTCATATGATTGCAGGTAACATGGCTCAATGCTCTAGCTTGAGAGCATGATCAGAAGTAAGGATCTCTTCCCTCAAAGGAATGCAAGAATGCATGGGTCACATATTCACTAGATGAAATCAACATTAAATGTCCTCATATGAAGTATGAGGTGGTTAACTACAATTGAGGAACTCTGATTGGAAGTTCCTGGGAATGTAATGTGCGAAGAAAGGAAGGAAGAGATCATGGAATATGCAACCATAGTAAAGGCAATCAACATCCAAAAGACCAAGAAGATTTGACTAGGATATCTCCATCGAAGATATGAAGACTTTGATGAAGGAAAGAGACCCTTGACAATATATATCTCTGAGATGTGTCGATATGTATGCCAAATGTTGATGCAAACTAGAAGATATCATGATGAAAGACCATCACAAAGGTAATGTTGATTTTAATGTTCATTCCTTTACTTTTTATATATATAGATGGGTTTATGCAGAGCTGCCAAGGCAAGATATATGGATGTCTTCCACCACCGATGCACATGTAGTAGGATGTAAAGATCCTTAAGTAAGCATGGCATGAAGAAAGCAACATAGCATGAAGGAGGGCCAGATATGGACTAATAGATCACTTTTCGATGATGACATGGCTGACTCATGGATGAAAGTGATGAAGACTCCTAGATAAAAGAAGTTCATGACATCGTGAGGAGGAGATCTTCAGGCACGTGGTTGTCCCATCATCTCCACCTGAGGTGCTATTGTAGGTCCCTAATTAAGAGGGAGCCTGGAAACAAGCTTCTTACTTGGAAGAAATTGGAAATTCCTTTGCCAAGAGGGAGCTTAGGTACATTCCTTCTATAGGAATGAGTACATTCATTTATTGGAGTGGATATGTCCTCCCTAATTAAGAGGGAGAGATAGACACATCATTCTTGTCTTCATTTGGGAAGACAGAATGGAGGGTTGGGTAAACATCTAACATCTGATGCTCTTTGAGGATGTATTAGGGCATCCATGATAAGAGTAGTAGTTGAGGACCAATATTCTTTAAGGACTGGGAATCCAAGATAAGAATAGTCCTGGTGGAACACACCCTGAGAACCCGGGTGGGATATGTTTCGAAAGAGACAATGACAAGGGTGTCTATACATCATTGGTCTCGCTAGCATTGTGCTCAAATATCATGGAGAGAGAGATGTTAGTCAAGCCCTTGTTATGTAACAATGTTGGTTAATATGATGTTATACAGATGGGTTACCAATCAGATTCTTCTTATGAGAAATTCTTCAGATTGAGAATGACCAAGTATCATTATGAATACCTCCCTAGTTAAGGGGGAGTGTTGAAAAGTAACTAAGTTCGGTCTTCATAATGACATGTAATTATGATTTTATGTAATTGATTAAAATAAGAAAAATAAAATTATTATTATGCTTGTCTCATGGGTTTCATGAGCAAGGAATTTTATTTTAGTATGACTCCCATTGTGAGTACTTAGGATTGGTCATAAAATCAATTTAGTCTATATTACACTTATGTATGAGTCAATAAGATTGTCAAGTAGCCCTCCAAGACAAGCACAATACATCCCTCTTCAAGTCGGCTTCAAATGAATAATTATCTCCTCCTAACAGTCATGTCGGCGTACCTTCTTCAGGTCACCTTATTTCAGTGGTAAACCATTATAAATAGAGCCATCCAAATTTCAGTTAGACACGGAAAATCTCAGACTAGTTGCAGTGCTTACAGTGCATATTACAGTGGATATTACAGTGTAGATTAGTGTGTTGATTTTTGTAGCATCAGAAAGCACTCTAAGTCTCAAATTTGGTGTGGAGGCTTAGACACTTGTATTCCAAAGAACCTATAAACCGTTTGTGGAAATTCCACTTGGTTCGTATTTTATTAAAATAAATAATTATTTTAATGGGGACCTTAAGTCTAACCATAGGGAAATTAAATAATTAAAGGGTATTAATAAAACAGTGTGTGAATCTTCAAGAGAACGAAGATCAAGTCATGTTTTAAGCTTAGCCATCGATTATACATCTAATCTGGGCCATTGATTTGTCAACGAGAAGACTATAAAGGAAGGCTTGAGGGTCATTTGGAAAAGATGCGGAGACACTGAATTGATCTAAGATCGAAATTTCTGGGGCGTTGTCTGCAAAGAAATTCGGCTAGAGATCTGAGCAGTGAGGGGCAGAGATAGCATCCGGAGAGAAATATTTTCTCAGCCAGTGGAGCATCAATCAGAGAGAGGCAAAGGTGATCTAGCCTAGCCAACGTTGAAGGAAGGGGCTGACGCAGTGACTGCGTAGACACATGCAGAAGCAGCGCAAAGGCAAAGGCAGTGGTTTCGAAATGTTGTTGGTGGATCAGTTTCGGAGGTCGGGATTCGGAAAGTGGCACTAGGAGGTTGTTCCTCAGCATCCACAAAGGCAAAACAACTTGGAGGAAGTGGCTGGAAGTTCCAGCGTTGGATCAGTGCAGAGCCTATCCAAGGCAGTTTTTCCTTCATCTGGATCAGCCGCAGACTCAGTGATTGAGTAAGGTATTTCTCACATATTCTTCTACAAGTATTTCTCTTTGTAACTAAATAACCCTTGAAGGTATTCAGAGATGTATTCAGACATTGCTACTACGTAATAATAAAACTCTCAGATCTGTTGTACCAGTTTTCCCGTATTGGGTTTTTCCGAGGACTTAGTCCAAAATAAAGGTGTCATATGTGTGAATGATTTCCTTGTCTAGTTTCCTTGTTTCTGAATCAATTTTAGTGTAGGTTGCTTTAGTAGTTGCTTCAATAATTGAAATCTGAATTAATTATGTAATGTAATTTACTTAATAGGATAAGTACACTCAGTTATTCCAGTAGGATTCATTAGATCTGTTTGGATCTTGGAATTTCCACATGGTATCAAAGGACTGATGTGAAACAAGGACGGATCTGATTTCTGAAGTGAAGGTCGTTGCTGCTACAATGCAGCAGAACGAATACACCGAAGAATTGTGTAGTTCTGGCCAGGAGGTCTAAGATTTTCATGGTAGTCTCTCTCAGAGTGAGTCGACTGAGAGAAAGGACTTCCAGAATCGAGATCTTGCCGAGGTAGACGGAGCAGTGCAGAGCCTCCACGCAAGAGACAGAGAGACGCAGTTTTCTGAATTTGTTGCTGGGCAGAAAAGAATCAGAAGGAATCAGCAGCATATATTTGGGAAATTTCTTCCTCAGTGATTTCCTAGCCGAGCAAATCAGCATTTCTCAGTTGCTTAGTAGAGGTGCTGCAAAATTTACACCTCCACCAAAGAGTGCGTAAGCCTGCCAAGAACTGTGTAGTAGGGAGAAATAAGGAGCAAATTCGACAGTTTTTCGGTTGAGATGGCATCTCACAGACTTCGTGATCAAGATCGGTTGGAGGGCTCCTCCAACTATATGATCTGGAAGGAATGGGTTATGTTTCTTCTAGATGAATATGATATGAAGGCATTCATGGAGAATGTGGTTGTTGTACCTACAGATCTGAATCAAAACAAGAAGTACAAGGCTGATATGGCTAAGGCGAAGAGGTTGCTCCTTGATGGTGTCAAGGACCACATCATCTCACATTTGGCTGGCAAGAATACTGCCAGCGAGATGTGGGCAGCTTTGCATGACCTATATGAGGGATCTTCTGAGCAGCGGAAGTTGTACTTGGAGCAGAAGCTCCATATGATCCAGATGTGAAAAGGGAGCGCGTGGCTTCATACCTTATGCGGTTTCAAGAGGTTCGTGATCAGTTTTCGACAATAGGTGCTACACCTACAGCTGCAACCATGGTACGGATGGCCCTTATCGGTGTCACAGAGGAGTGGCAGGTGTTTGTCCAGAGCATACTGGGTCGGGAACATTACCTAGTTGGGAGCAGTTGTGCACAGCTTTTCAGGAGGAAGAGCTGAGGAGAGACCTCATCAAGTGCAAACTTGATGGCAGCAGTGGAAGCAGATCGAAATCCATGGAGGAAGAGGAGAACACAGCCCTTGCATCAAAGGGACAGCAAGTGCAACGGAAATCGAAGCGTGATGCGTCAAAGGTCAAGTGCTTCAGATGTGGCGAGATGGACCACTATGCATCTCAGTGTCCTCTAAATAAAAAGGGCAAAGATGAGAAGCATGACCCAAAGGTTACAGCCGCGAGAATTGAGGAGGATGAAGTGGCCATAAGTGCCCACACTTCTCCTAGTGGGAAGTGGGGTGATATTGAGTTGTAGTTCTTTGAAATTCAGTTGGGCACGATCCTTGAGGAGCCCACCTCATGGATCATACCTTGCTACGGGAGCCCATGCTCAGCAGCAGCGAGATGGAGTAGTCAGTGGAGCCAAGGAGTGATGGAGACGACAATGGATTGGGTAGCAACGTTCTTTTCTGGAGCAGCGCAGAGCAGAGGCAACAGCAGCGCAGAGCAAAGGCAACAGCAGCGCAGTGCAGAGCATCGGAGGGACAGTGTAGTAGCTATCAGCAGTCAGATTCTTCAGAACCGAGTTGCATCTGCTGAACACTTGTTCAGTTTTGGGTGAGTTTCAGTTGTTTCTCTCAACAAGTGAGTTGCAATGCAGATGCGGTGTTAGCAACATAGCAAATGCAGCAAAGGGAGTTGCAGTACAGATGCAGCAGCGATAGGGGCAATATCATGGGCAGCAATACAGTGGCAGCAACAATGCAGAGAATGATGGACTTCAACAGTGTGGAGGATGCTTCAGGGACAGAACAGTATGCAGTAGGCATTATTGCTAGAGCACTTTCCTTGCTAAGAGGGAGTGTTGATTTTTGTAACATCATAAAGTGCTCCAAGTCTCAAATTTGGTGTGGAGGCTTAGACACTTGTAATCCAAAGAACCCAGAAACCGTTTGTGGAATGTAATATTCCCAATTAGCAGCAGCTAATTAGCAATATTAATTTTTGATCAGATTTTTCTTTTCTAATATTCAGCCATAAAATAAAGGGGTGATGGGACCCATAACCCAACTTAGGATAAATAAGCTCCCTAAAGTCACTTAAACATTATTCTGATTTTAGCATGGGGCCCAAGGGAGCCAAGTGACAGCGTAGGGAGAGGGATAGCGCAGAAGTAGCGTGGGCTAGGCAGCATGGGCCAGGACAATGTAGTGTAGGCAGGGCAGCGTGGCATGAGGAGACAGTGCAGCATAGTGGGGCCCAAGGGAGAGCTAGGGTCTCAAGCATAAAAGGAGGGAGAGGCTAGCTAGTCATTCATTCTATTATGCATCTTCATAATTTTTTTCTAACAGATATTGAGCACGTTTATGATGTTTAGCTAAGTCTGCAAGTGTTGTTCAACACACAGGTGTCTCCGAGCAGAGATCCCAACCTCAGCCCAGGGGACTTCGAGTGCCCGCTCAGGTGAGGAGCTTCACCATTGATTTTAAGAGCAGAGAACGCAGCGCCTTTCAGCCACAAGTTACGCAGTCACTAAGGCAGCGCAGTTACACTCAGAGATTACTTAGTCTTGGAGGAGGGCAGCACCGGGAGTGAAAGGAGCTCAGGAGTTTCAGTCCGTGAGAAGTGTGACGAGATCAACCCTTCACAAGTCATCTTTTGGAGCAGTAGGAGGCCATCATTTCCAGTCATACAGTTTAGGGGACAGCGTACTCACTAGGAGTGCATGATTTTCCCAAGGGAGTCAAATTTCGAGGTCAGCCTTTCCGAAATTCCTTCCTGGGTTTTTTCAGGGTTTTGGAGGAGAATTCATACCCGAAGTTTCACAATTTTCTGAGAAGGAGAACAGCGCCAAAGAGCAGCTCTATTCCAGTCAGAGGCAGCATTTTCCAGCAGCAGCAGCAGCTCAGGGAGTTACACAGTCCAGAGAGAAAGCAGCCATTCCCAATAGGGTTTTGAGAGTTATTTCAGCTTGCCTTGAGCAAGCCGAGGTGCCATCATTTTGATCACCTCTTGTACTCATTCCCTCTTTCAGGTTTATAATAAAATGGCTCAACTTTTCTCAATGTTTGCAGTGCTTTTCATGGTGTCTCTCTATTTGTTGTAGTTTTTGTTTATATCGCTTTGTATTGTTGTTTATTTCCTATTCGGAATATTACAGTGGTATCAGGGCTCATAGACTTGGCTCAGCGTGTGGAGCAGATTAGTCTATGACAGCCGGAGACAAAGAATACATCACTTACTGGAAGCAGCGATACAGGAGTCGAGAGTAGAGGCTTGAGACCACATTTGGAGAGGGGGACTGCATTCCAATAAAGGACGCAGAGGAGGAATCACCTATGGCAGAAGAGATAGATGATGAGAAGTGTTCGGGAATTTCCTCTTGAAGTTTGTACAGGAGCTCTGGAGGAAGATAGAGGAGATGGGTCAAAAGATTGCTGGGGAGAATAGACAACGTGAAACCCAAAGGGGTTTTCACATCAGAGAGGGATCCGGCACTTCCCATCACACACAGGAGCAAAACACAGTAGAGCAGGTGGTACTACGCACTCCCCCACGTTCCACTATGCCCACATTCTTGGCTGCAGGTACAAGAACGGGAGGACCCCAAGAGCCGAGGACTATTTTGCAGAGTATCAGTCATATGGGCGAGATTTTGGTGAAGCTCTCTCTTTCCACGAACTCTGCGAGCTCAAGAACAACAGCAGACCCCGCAACCAGAACAGAAGTGGTGGGTACACGCAGGGAGGTGAGCTGTGGGTAGATTTCTCTTGCCAACTTATGACGAGTCGTCTAAATGTTCAGCAAAATCTTGAGTGGAGAAGCTGGACATTTAATTTCAGCTAAATCAAATGGTAGAGGTGGAGGCCATCAAGGTCGCAGTGCTGCACCTTGAGGGAGAAGCCCATGGCTGGTGGTTCCATGGGATGGCCACGGTGGGTCACTCAGCAGTGACAGCGTATGTAGAGTTCACCCGGAGATTGGTGGAGAGGTTTGACAGGAAGGATCCGGAGGAGCATTTTGTTGAGCTGACCAAGCTCAAATAGACCAGGAACCCGAAAACTTACATTTCCGAGTTCTTGAGACTTTCAGTGATGGTGCCAGACTTGTCCGCAGCCAGGAGGATTTACATGTTCATTGATGGGTTGGCAGAACCTCTGCGTGGGTTAGTCAAGTCCACTAGGCCTACTACACTTCAGGATGCAATCAAGAGGACAAGAAACTTGCAGGATGCTTTGCCCAGGACCAGAGCTCCTTTACACCAGAGACCGGGATTTCCGCCAAAGGGGAAGGACACAAGAGTTCCACCGCAAAAGGGGAACCAAGGCCGAGGGCCTTGGACAATGATACCCGGAAAGACTTGAGACGGAGGAAGCTACGCTTCACATGCCAGAAGCCATGAGCACTAGGTCATCAATGTGTCGCAGGAAAGGCACATTACATAGAGGTCTTCTCCGACAGTGAGGGAGAAGAAGATTCTTGTGAGAAGATAGAGGGAGAGGCCAGCGTTGTAGTACAAAGAGGAGATCATCCACCACCTCCTCCTCCAAGAGCAAGAGGGGCAGCGTTTGCACCCACAAGAGGAGTCCTTGCATCTCTGAGAGGAGATCTGAAGTATCTAACAATGTGTGTCTGAGGCACCATATAGGGACAGCGTGTTTCAGTTCTGGTAGATAATGGGGCCACTCATAACTTTATTGATGCTCAGCTAGTAGAGAGGAGGAGCATACCGATGGAGAGTTTTGATGGCTTCTCAATACTGGTACCGGGTGACAGAACTATGTAGTGTGCCAGATATGTCCCACCATTAGCAGTGACCATGGGGACCTACACTATGACATTCCACTTCTTTGTGGTTGGCATCCCAGATACCAATGTGGTATTGGGGGTGCAGTGGTTGATTACGCTGGGTAAGGTCACCACAGACTAGGAGACACTGGAGATGGAGTGGACGGATAAGAAGAGTGGAAAGCATGTGATGATTAGAGGCATGCACACATATCCTTCGCAGATAGTTTCAGCACACCGGATGGAGGCAGGCTTCTGGAAGGGAGACATAGAGTGGGCAATAGAACTACGTATTTCGGAGGCAGGGGCCACAAGGCAAGCAGTGCACCCAGATGTGCAGTCGATATTAAACAGGTACTCCACGGTTTTTGGGGACATACCACCAGGGCAGCCACCAGACTGGGGGTTTGAGCATACCATTGAGCTGGAGTAGGGGATCCAGGCAGTGATCACCACACCCTATAGGCACCCCAAGGCCTACAGGGATGAGATTGAGAGAGCTATCCATGAGCTCTTAGCACTGGGACACATCTGGCCCAGTACTAACCCATTTTCTTCTTCTGTTGTACTGGTGAAGAAGAAGGATGGCACACTATGGAAGTGCATTGACTACAAGTCACTCAACAAAAAGACGATGAAGAACCGATACCCCATTCCTAGGATTGATGAGTTGATGGATGAGCTGAGGGGATTGAAATTCCTCTCCAAGATCAATCTGAGGTCGAGATACCATCAGATCTAGGTGAGGGACCATTACGGCCACTTCGAGTTTTTAGTGATGCCCTTCGGGCTAACCAACGCACCGGCCACCTTTCAGTCCTGCATGAACCACATACTCCGTGGTCAGTTGAGGAAGTTCATGCTGGTGTTCTTTGATGACATCCTTATATACAGCCACACTTGGGAGGAGCACTTGCAGCACATTGAGGTTGTACTGCGTATTTTGGAGGAGCAGCATTTCTATGCTAAGCTCTCCAAGCGCGAGTTAGGATTGACAGAGATGCTCTATTTGGGGCATTTCATTGGTGTGGACGGAGTGAGAGTCCACGAGGAGAAGATCCGGGCCATCCGAGAATGGCCGGAACCGAAGAACGTGACAGAACTCCGGGGATTTGTAGGCATCTGCACCTACTACAAAAAGTTTGTCAAGGGATTTTCCCATCTTGCTACACCCCTCACAGATCTCACCAAGAAGGGGGCATTTCGCTGGACTAATACTGCACAGAGGGCCTTTGACATGCTCAAGGAGATGATGAGCAGTTGCCCGGTGTTGGCTTTGCCAAATTTCACGCAGCCCTTCATTTTGGAGTGTGGTGATTTAAGGGGGGTAGGCGCAATATTGATGCAGTGAGACCACCTTATAGCTTTCGAGAGCAGGAAGCTACTACCACATGAGAGGTTGTATCTGATATACGACAAGGAGATGTTGGCCATTATGCATGCATTGGCCAAGTTCCGGCAGTATCTGGTGGGCAACAAGTTTCGGGTGAGGACTGATCACAACAGCCCCTAGTTCTTCCTTGAGCAGAAGCAGTTGCAGGACAAGCAGCAGAAGTGGGTCAATAAGATCCAAACTTACGACTTTGACATTGAGTATGCCAAAGGGAAGAACAAGATAGTGGCGGATGCTCTATCATGCAGACCAGCAGTGTTGTCCTTAATGAGCATAGATACAGACTGGAGGGCTCAACTGCTAGTGGAGTACTCCAAGGACCGCTTTGCTTGTGAGGTGTTGGATGGTCAAGTTACAGATGACGGATACAGGGTGATGGATGAGGTTATCTACTACAGAGATAGGATCTTCTTGACTGGGGATTCTCAGCTCAAGGAGAAGATACTACGTGCATCCCACAATTCACCATTATCAGGCCATCAGGGATTCCCGAAGACTTTCAGGGCTATCAGGGAGAGGTTCTCTTGGAGAGGCCTCAAGGAGAGCGTACTCCGGCATGTCAGGGAGTGTGAGGTGTGTCAGAGGAACAAGGGGGAGATGAGCCACCCAGCGAAATTACTACAGCCGCTTCCCATTCCAGAAGGAAAGTGGAAGGGCATTTCTATGGATTTCATTACTAGGTTGCCCGCGGTGCAAGGAAAGGATTGCATCTTTGTGGTTGATGATCGACTAACAAAGTATGCTCAATTCTTCGCCATATCAACACGGTACACATCTGCACAGGTGGCAGAGCTATTCTTCCGTGATGTTTTCAGATTGCATGGTCTTCCAAAGACCATAGTCAGTGACAGGGACAATCGATTCATGGGCGTCTTTTGGCAGGAGCTTTTTCGTTTGGTGGGTACAAAGTTAACTCCTAGTACTAGCTATCACCCTCAGACGGATGGGCAAACAAAGATAGTGAATAAGTGGCTGGAAGGCTACTTGCAGAACTATGTCACGAGGCAGCAGAAGGCATGGCTGCCTTGGCTGCATTTGGGAGAATTCTGCTACAACACCACTTTCCACATGTCTATCGGTATTTCTCCATTTTATGCTTTGTATGGATATCATTCTCTGACTTTGGTTGATGTTATGTTTGGAGCTAGCAAGGCCCCCAAGGCCAAGGACTAGATCCAAGAGAGCCAAGATATACTCCGGGCTCTTAAGGACAACTTGGCCACAGCACAGAATCAGCAGAAGTTACATGCAGATAGAGGGCGGGTAGAGAGACAGTTTGAGGTTGGTGACTTGGTCTACCTCCGACTTCAGCCTTACCGATAGTCTACGCTGAAGTTGAAGGGGGCCGTGAAGCTCAAGCCCCGCTTCTATGGACCTTACAGGGTGATCTGTCGAGTAGGGGAGGTTGCTTATGAGTTGGAGCTACCAGCAGGTAGTAGGATACATAACATTTTCCGTGTATCATGCCTGAAAAAAGGCACTGGGCCAGCAGGTGACTGCAACGGAGGAGCTCCCACCTACATAGGATGAGGGGCATTTGGTGTTACAACCAGAAGCCATCTTAGACACCCAGGAGAGGCAACTACAAAGTAGGGCAGTTAAGGAGTATTTGGTGAGATGGAGAAATCTGCCAAATGAGGATACCACTTGGGAGAGTGAGAAGAATTTGCAGCACCCATCTTTGCAGTTGCTTGAGGACAAGCAACATTTTGGCAGGGAGAACTGTAATATTCCCAATTAGCAGCAGCTAATTGGCAATATTAATTTTTGCTCAGATTTTGCTTTTCTAATGTTCAGCCATGAAATAAAGGGGTGATGGGACCTATAACCCAACTTAGGATAAATAAGCTCCCTAAAGTCACTTAAACATTATTTTGAATTCAAGGTGGGGCTCAAGGGAGCCAAGTAACAACGCAGGGAGAGGGACAACACAGAGGCAACGTGGGCCAAGCAGCGCAGTGGCAGCATGGGCCAAGACAGGGCAGTGTAGGCGAGCAACGTGGCATGAGGAGACAGCGCAGCATAGTGGGGCCCAAGGGAGAGCTAGGGTCTCAAGCATAAAATGAGGGAGAGGCTAGCTACTCATTCATTCTATTATGCAACTTCAAAATTTTTGTCTAACAAATATTGAGCACGCTTACGCTATTTAGCTAAGTCTGCAAGTGTTGTTCAGCACACGGGTGTCTCCGAGCGGAGATCCCAACCTCAGCGTCAGGGGACTTCGAGTGCCCGCTCAGGTGAGGAGCTTCACCATTGATTTTCATAGCAGAGAACGCAGAGCCTTTCAGCCTGGAGTTACGCAGTCACCAAGGCAACGCAGTCACACTCAGAGATTACGCAGTCTTGGAGGAGGGCAACACTGGGAGTGAAGGGAGATCAGGAGTTTCAGTCAGGGAGAAGTGTGAGGGGATCAGCCCTTCACAAGTCATCTTTTGGAGCAGTAGGAAGCCAGCATTTCCAATCATACAGTTCAGGGGCCAGCATACTCACCAGGAGTGTGTGATTTTCCCAAGGGGGTCAAATTTCGGGGTCAGCCTTTCAGGAATTCCTTCCTGGATTTTCCCGGGGTTTTGGAGGAGAATTCGTACCCGAAGTTTCACAATTTTCTGAGCATGGGAACAGCCCCAAAGAGCAGTTTTATTTCAGTTAGAGGTTGCATTTTCCAGCAGCTGCAACAGCTCAGGGAGTTATGCAGTCCAGAGAAAGCAGCGATTCCCAGCAAGGTTTTGAGAGTTCATAATAAAATGACTCAACTTTTCTCAATGGTTACAGTGCTTTTCATGGTGTCTCTCCATTTGTTGTAGTTTTTGTTTATGTTGCTTTGTATTGTTGTTTATTTCATATTCGGAATATTACATGGAAATTCCACTCGGTTCATGTTTTATTAAAATAATTAATTATTTTAATGTGGACCCTAAGTCTAAAATTAGGAAAATTAAATAATTAAAGGGTATTAATAAAACAGAGTGTGAATCTTCTAGAGAACAAAGATCAAGTCATGTTTTAATCTTAGCCATCGATTAGACATCTAATCTGGGTTGTTGATTTGTCAACGAGAAGACTATAAAGGAAGGATTGAGTGTCATTTGGAAAAGACACGGAGACACTGAATTGATCTAAGATCAAAATTTCTGGGGCGTGGTTTGCTGAAAATTTTGAAATAGAGATCTGAGCAGTGAGGGGCAGAGATAGCATCCGGAGAGAAAGATTTTCTCAATCGGTGCAGCATCAGTCGATGGAGCATCAGTCAGAGAGAGGCAGAGGTGATCTAGCCTAGCCAGCGTTGAAGGAAGCGGTTGACGCAGTGACTGTGTAGGCTCACGCAGAAGCAGCGCAGAGGCAGTGTCAGAGGTTTCGGAATTTTGTTGGTGGATCAGTTTCGAAGGTGGGGATCCGAAAGTGGCACCGGAGGTTGTTCATCAGCATCCACAGAGGCAAAATGACTTGGAGGGCTAACGCTGAGCCTGGAAGGGGGTGGCGCAGTGGCTGGAAGTTCCAGTGTTGGATCTGCACAAAGGCTGCATAGAGCCTGTCCAGGGTAGTTTTTCCTTCATCCGGATCAGTTGGAGACTCAGTGATTGAGTGAGGTATTTCTCACATATTCTTCTGCCAGTTTTTCTCTCTGTAACTAAATAACTCTTGAGGGTATTCAAAGATGTATTCAGACATTGCTATTACTTAATAATAAAACCCTCAAATCTGCAGCACTAGTTTTCCCGCATTGGGTTTTTCCAAGGACCTAACCCAAAATAAAGGTGTCATATGTGTAAATGATTTCCTTGTCTAGTTTCCTTCTTTCGGAGTCAATTTTAGTGGTAGGTTGTTTCAATAGTTGCTTCAATCATTCAGATCTGAATTAATTATAATGTAATTTACTTAATAGGTGAAGTACACTCAATTGTTGTTGTAGGATTCATTAGATTTGTTTGGATCTTGGAATTTCCACATCGTGTATATATTACAATATGGTTTAGTGCTATTTTAGATGAGAAGGTTCGGTGCTATCAACAGTGAAAAGGTCTCGGTGCTACCACAGTGACATGCTGCGACAGTTTTGGTGCCAACATACCACAGTCTCGGTGCTAACAATGCTATCACAATCTCGGTGCAATCTTTGTTTCAATGCCACCATAGTAAGAAGAGATCGTTGTCTCCACAGTAAGGTTTTGCTTTCATCACAATAAGAAGGATTCGGTATAACTACAGTGAGAAGGTCCCGTTGTCATCACAGTAAGAAGGACCTGGTGCCACCACAAAAATGAGATTTCGATGGTAATAATGTCTTGGTGCTAAGAAGGTCGAATTGGAAGAGGAGTCAAGAAGAGGAAAGGAGCAAAAGATTGACTGTAAAGAGAACTTGTGTCTTGGTCGTGGGGTGGCAAATAGGTCAAGGTCTTGGTCGTGGGGTGGCAAATAGGTCAAGGGTCGTGGTCTTGGTATTCATCAATTGGAATCTCTATAAGGAGAATTTGTTCGGGTTTTCCTCTCAAAGAGTGAGAGGTTTTTGCCCTAGTTGATATCCTATATTCCCTATCTCTTGTCTCTTTATGGTTTATGCATTGGTAGTTGTTTGATGAAGAAGAACACTAATAACCTAAGTAAAAGAAGATCCCAATCTAAAGAAGTAAAAAGCACTCACATGTAGTTACTAATTTAAGAGAAATCAGTAAATAGCTATGCCCTAGATTTCTCAACACATGAGGGGATGCCCAAGGAGAAAAAGAATACTCAATCAGGGGTTTTTCCTCGACACTATACTCAAAAAGGGGAAGGGATCAAGGGCACTTGAGATCATATGAGACCAAGTGCGGGAATCACTCTCAATATGATGAACAAGAGAAGGAGGCAAAGAGGAGGGTGGAGTGTTGCATCCAACAAGTTTCTCTTCCCAAATATCATAAGGCTCAAGAGATTTGAATAGCGCAGCATACTTAGTAGAGGTGGGAGCCTTACCGATTTCCTTAGTATCAAAGATTGGGGCTCTCCTAAAAGGAAAATTGATCACTTCCAACGGCCCCTCTTTATGCAAGGGAAAACAAAATTTCTCCTTCCCAACAGCGTCAATGGATATGTCATCATAAATAATGCCCGAGAGAAAGGGAGGACAATCTCAGCCACATCCTCCTTGTTAGTGTCGTAAATGGGAGTACAATCAAATTGGGGACCAACAATTTCCCATTTCTCCTTTTCAATATGGAAGTAATCTCCAATGTCATCTTTTAAGGGGCTAATGGAATCACCTTCCTCAAGGTTCTCAAAAGGAGAGTCATTAAGACTAATATCCTTGAGAAACGTAAGGTTAGTCTCATGTTCATCCTTCCCAACACGTGTTCTCCAAATCATCTTTTTCGTCATGTGGATCCGAGGAGGACTCTTCTTCCAACTCATTACTTAGATTCTCAATGTCTTGATGATGCTCAATGAAGGCTTCCTCTTGGATACTTAATGTGGGGCATACTTGAAAATGTCTAAGAAAACCATCAACGAACTCCTCAAAGATTAGATGCTCTTAGGTTCATGATCATGCAGCCATGAGTTATGACCATCGAGAGATCCCATGAACAACAACATAAGGACATCTTGGTGAACAACCTCCTCCCTTGAAGCATGTGCATTAAATATTTCTACATGGTCAATTGCAGAGAGTGGATCACCATCAAACACGGGAACCCTATGTACCATCCTTCCTGTGACGTGATTAGGGTGCCCAGGGATGCTAGCAATGTCCAAAGTGGGAAATTTATCAAAGAAAGACAACCTATTTGAGATATACATGAAAAATATGTAGGAGTCGCTAGGGTGAATTTGAAGATGCCTAGAAAAATGTTTGTTTCACCCTACAAGCATCGACCTTAAAGTTCAATGAAGAACTAGGGCTTCATTCTTCTAATGAGTTGCCAATAATGATATGTCAATATGACATATGGGGAACAAAACACACATCTTCGGTCCCTGGCAACGGCGCCAGAAATGTTACCACTCAAACTAGTAGGGGCTCTAAAAGGGGGTCCTCGGAGGGCTACTACTAGATCAAGGGCAACAAATGGAGCAATAGCCCATAGTCACCTCAGCTAAGGCTCCCTACTCTTTACGGACTTTCACTGACAGGAGGAGACCCGATATGATAAGGACCACAAAATAAGTAGACAATGATAGGGTGAGGAGTAATCCTAGTGGCTTATTTACGAGAGAGGCTCAGATATATAGCTTGCTTGCTTTGGAAGGCAAGGTTTAAGGCTCTCAAGGAAGGGCTCAAGGGGAATTTCAATGTTAAGGTTTAGGGAATGTATCTTATAATGGAGGCCCTTAAACTCTAAAATTCTTGTGGAGGCTTGGATTCCAAGTGTCTTGGAAGAATTACTCTTAATAGCTTGTGGGACCACATGAGACAAAGTGGACCCGGAGGGTAGGTCAAGGGGGGAGGGTTTAGCAACCAATGATGTACTTGACTTATTATGAAGGGGAAAACGACCAAAAATGAATTTCCAACACAAAACAAGGCGAGGATCCCAATGATATCTTTAACCTAAGGAAACCAAGGGCAAGATTGATCTTGTGGCTAGGGCTTGAGGTATCTCACAATCCCACCGTCAGAATTGCTTCAAAATTGGAGGGTGCCTAGGAGAAACTCCAGCACAGATGTTGCTAAGAGATCGAACTTTTCCTCTGAATGGGTTGCAAGATAAATGATGCCCTAGGAGACCTATGGGGCTAGACCTAGAAAATCAAAGGTGAGAGAAGAGAATAATTTGGAGTGATCACCTTTATGGTCGACCAATGCCTAGTCCTTTGGGGAAATTTTGGAGTTGAGAGTAATTATGACTATGGACATCAAATTTTCTATGTCAAGAAGGCCTCAAATACAGCTTCGTATGGTACTAGGGCAGCAGTAAAAGCAACTTCAAGAACTATATACTCCGTTTGCAAGATTGATGGATTATCAATATGAAATTCAGTAAAGAAGCATCTCTTGGAATATTCTTTCATAATAAATGGCCCAGCCATGATGCATCAATATCTAGAAACCCAATTTCCACAAATTCGCATAAATGGATGTAGCAAATTAGCCCTAATATAGCGAAAATCCAACAACAATGTATGTGACAAAATAAAGAAGAAAAATAGCATTAAATGTATTTACATGTATTAACGGTATATCCAAACATCAATAATTTTCCAATCAAGAAGCTCCAAGACAAATGAAAATAATCCAAACATCAAAATTCATTCCATGCTCCAAAAATTCGTACTCCAAGAATGATAGCGAAGTTCTCTAAAGAAATACAAATCCAACCAAGTAATAATGCTACAACGAATTCACATCACTTGTATTTATACACTTCTAATGAGTTTGATTTAGCTAATTGAGCCTACATTAGCCCCTAAAATAGAAGAATGTGCAAAATAACTAACTTTTGGTGACAAGCCCACCAAACTAGCTCATAAACAAAATAATAAGTCTCTCAAGAGGTTGAATGATGAATAATGCATGTCGTTGGGCCTTCTAAGAATCCTAATGAAGTCCATAAGTGCCACAATAATGAATAGGACTTCCAAAAGTAGTGGACAAGGGGTTGGCCCCTTGTTCTCCAAATAATAAACCCGTGGTGCTCCCAATGGGTGTGGGGGCACACAAGTCACCTCACAGGTCTCCAAGTAGAACGAAGATGCATGTAGACCATCTGGAAGGGCTCAGATGATGATGTAAGTGATGCCAAATCAGCATACAAGTCTTGGCCCGTCTGTCAAGTGCATGGTACAACTGTGGGGTCGGTTGGGCATGGTGAACCAAGTGCATCTTCCTCGTCCAATAGGTGAATCTCGAGCAATCTCTGAACATATTTGGTGATCCATGGAGTGTTGTCTATTGTCGTGGAGGCCTATGGCTCTCTACACACACCCTACATGTGCCAATGTATCCCTCTGGAGGGTTAGGACCCTGTATAGCGAGACCAAACCCAAAATGGAGACAATCTACAATCCTGCATAAGATCTAATGTGTCCCCTAGCCTTCCAACACAAGTCACTTAAGTAATCGAGTTAAAGAGCTTACAAACCATGGGAAATAGGTGGGTACTTCATAGTGGCATGCCCTTCCATAGTGGGCTTTGACATGTGCTAATGTCTCCAAGCTCCAAAAGGGGGTTAACCAAGTACCCTATTAGGTGGTTTCTACCTTTAGAGGGGATAGTATATCCAAGGTACATCCTTCAAATGGTGGTGGCATGTGGTGAAGAGATGAATGGAATAGGGATTGAAATGGACAATCTAGAGCCACATGTTGAGGTACAAGGGTAGCTAGTAAAAGGGATGCCCACACTTGGGTATATAATTTATAGGAGGGAGCAATCGTGGTGCACGAGGTGTCTCAGCCTTTATTTTTCCACCGTTCTTTATATGTCTTTTTCCTTTAATGATTTTTCTTTGATTAACTGCTTGGGGCTCAAAAGATAAGAACATGATGTGTAAGGTATAGCAGTGGATACCCCCTTTAAGGTAGGGCGATTCATTGTCCACCAAGGGTTGGGAAAATCATGGGTTATTGACTGATAAAGGAGGCTCACCTAGGGCTATGGGACCAAGGTGTAGGCAAGGGGAAGGGGAGGCTAACCCTATGTGGACCCAGATGGGTGTTATGAATAAAATATATATATATAAATAATGATGACAATTGTGATAGTGATTAGTAATTAATAATTAGTGTTGACGAGGCATGTCTAAATGGGACATGACCTTCCATGAAGAGGCACATGCCTAGTATATAAGCAGCGCCCTACTCTCATTTGAAAACATCATTCTCACTCATACATTTTAATTACATATTCGTGTATCTTCAATGAAGATCTACATATTCCAAGTCTTCTGGGGTATTTGACTTAAGTACGAAATTTGTCTGTACCAGTGGGAAGGATGATGGATGGGGTTATAATAAGCGGAACAGGAGTGATACATGTGGATGGGAAAGCGAGACCACGCAACCAAAGTCGGGGTTTCCCACGTAGTACCACCCTAAAACCCAACGGTCGGTAAAGGAGACCCCAGGGGACTAGGATCCAAGGGTAGCATCCAAAAGAGGTCTAGGGGACAGAAGCACAAACCTAGCCTACTCTTTCTGCCGAATCCCCCCATTAATCCACGCCCAAAAGTGTCCAACATACGATCGTGACAAATGGGTGAGAGACCACATGGTTAGCTCAAGTGGCGGAGAAATGGTACAACGTGCTAGTTGGTGGCGGCAAAGGGTTGTTGGCTGCCAGCTGAGGACCATTTGGAGAAAATTTTCTCCTAGGGGTATCACCCACAAAGTGGTGGGTAACAGGGCCCATGATACTACCTTGGGATCCATGTATAAGTAATCAAACAAATATATTTACACCGATATCTTTGCCATTTTTTCTCAAGATCCATGACACTACATTAGGATTTGTGACAATGTATTAAGTTATGACATGGACTCCACATCCTCATCATGTGCTACATGGACAATTTCTAGAGGTTGTTCAGGTGGGTAGAGCACATTTTTTAGGGCGGCCAACTTGGCATTTCTTTTTTATTACCGAGTACCTAAAATTCAACCAGGTCAAGGCCATTTGATGCAAAATGGTCGTGGGATTATTGAAATGGAATTATAATAGAACTAAGCAAAATTTGACTTAGTTATGTCGTTGATGAAATCTACTACTGGAAAAGTATCGTCACGTTTTCACCGCTCGATGTCCCACTCCTTGGAGTTACACATGGGTTGTTAAATCATGTGGAGGATGCATTTTCTCTCTCTTCAACACATGTGTGGTTGATTAGAGCTCATTCATGAGGGCACGTCACTATTTGGACCATTTGACTTCTATTGGTGATTTTTTTCACATGGTATTGAGGGTGCCTCTTGTATTTGCCTATAGTTTTGCTAGAACACCTTATATTAGTTCACAATTTTACATCTAGCACATGGTATGGTATTCACCCATGGTTTCATAAGGCACCTTATCTATATAAGGAGGGCTCCTCTCTCATTTGTATTGGTTGGAAATCAATTGGAAGAACTTGCTTGCCAAGCCTCTAGTGTGATATTTTTTCTAATTCTTGAGTATATGTTTTAGAGCTAGCATAGATGGTATTGAATATTACGCATTTATAGGAAACGAGGAGCTACTACAATATCAGGCAAAGCGATTGAGGTAAATGGGTTTCTCCCGTGAAACTCTTGACTTGGACTTGTTGGATTGAGCATAGATATATTAGGGTTCTATTCACTTACCTTTGGCTTAGTTTAAGTTTCATATTGCAGTACTTGGGCCATGTCCTCATAGGATTAGTCTTCCCCAAATTCTTGTGAATTCAAACACAAAAGGAACAAGAACAACACTCGATATTGGAACAAGTGTCCCCCATAACCCAAGTAGGGTAGGCACCAGTCTTCTTTGTTTGACTTCTTCAACCACAACGAATTTTATCAATCTCCCTTATCATTTTTGTTTTTATTGCAATCTAGGGTTTCAAGGGTTTTATTCGCTAAACCTAAATTGATTTTGTTTATAAGTTCACTAGGCCGAAAGTCTTGAACATCTAGCTAGATGGATTTGTTTTGAATGCCAATCAGCTCACTTTTCATAGATCAAACCCTATGTTGATTTGCTAATACCCTCCTTTGGTTGAAAAATCAACTCATCACTAGTACTGCAACATTTTTCAAGGATCGCACTAAAATGAATCTCGATCCCCTAAAACAGAGTTAAGGGAATCAAAACTTTTGCTTGGAACCACTTAAACACATCAAGATTCTAATTTTTGTTCACTGTTAACCATTATTTCTTCTAGTTCTAGGCTATAACAATAAGTGCCAAGGTCTAAAATTTGTCATGATAAACATTGTTTAGACACTGCTGGTATATATGGTGATCTGAACCATTCTAAGACATGGTTTAAGGTTGTCTAATGGTAATCACAATTGCTCGTAATCTAACACTGATACCAAGGGCCAAGTTATCATTCAATGGTTTTAAATGAGTAGGATCTGATCTAAATATCCAGTTTGAGATTACAGACATTTCTTTCATTGAATTTCACAGTTTCCTTTATCTTGGAATGTAACAACACCCTACTATTTTCATGTGAAATGAGGTTGCTGTATTAAGAAATGATATCTAAAGCACTTGATCTGGTTAATCATTAAAACTTGAACATAATAAACAGCATAATAACCTATGATATCTTGTTTAATGATCAGTCTTGTACATTTAGAACAGCCATTGGTGAATGATTTATAGTTTGATTTGGAACAGCTATTGTAACTCTGCATAATGACGAATGGTTTATAATTTGCTTTGATACACACTTGGTCATGTGGATGACATTGTAAGCCTCATGTTCTTTTAAGATCATATCATCATATGTATAATCTTTCACACACACATTGTGAATTTTATTACTGTTTTGCCATGATTCATCATTGAGTACATTGGGATAAATGCATGTGAAACCTTCTTCAGAAACTCAAATTGGAATTGATCAAATTTGGTTTAACTGACCAGTCACATTTCGTTACTAGGCACTTCAACTGGATGAAGTATTTGTAATATTCCCAAATGGGAAATGCAGCAATACAATGCAGAAAGATAGGAAAATAATGCAGATCATCTTTTATATAGCACGAGGCCAATATGGATACCTTTCATTTGTTATTACAGCAGTAAAATATGCTTAAGAAGTGGCCCATAAGATGCATAACAAGAAAAGAAAGCCTCCAATGAAAGAAATTCCTCAAAATGAGGTGCTGCAACCATATATAAAGACTGGAAAAGCCTTACAGCGTTATTTTATTGGCTCTGCAACAGCTGTAGATTACACATCAAATCTAGAGCAAATAAGTGCATAAAAAGTTAGATCTATATCAGATCCATGCACTATATAAGCTCCTCTATAGAACCCCTTCGGGGTTTTCAGCAAAACACCAAGTACAAGATGTAGATCTGAGATCTAAGACTGCAGATCTACTGAAATATTCAGATCTGGAAAGTGTGGCTGAACTGATATAGGCAATAGAATAGCCTCCTCCAATAGATCTCCAAAGCGAAGGGCAGATCCCCAACACTTAGAAAATCACCTCTCCAATGGTGTGTTGAACCACCCTGCAACTGCGCCTACAGAAATAACGCAGATCTGGATCTAAACTGCGCTGTAAGGGTCAAAACATGGCTGGCCTGATGCCAAGATCTGAAAATGAAGCTCAATGCCTTCAATATTGTCCTCCCAATGAAGTAGAAAACTCCTCCACTGAAAAGGAGCACTGAAATGGCCTAGATCTGAAATATCTAGTCTCCACTTGCTGCAGCTTGCAAAAACAACCAAACCCTCAACAGGATCTGCGTTGTAGTTGAAAGAAGAAGCTTGGCCCTAAGCCAGATAATTGGACAATGCAATACAAACTCTCCCAAGAGCTACTCAATGGGAAGAGGTGGGATTCCCGACCAGGAACACCCAATGCTAAACAGCATGCAATCTCAGCTAAACAGCAAGAGAAAGATATATGTCTAAACAGACCATATATTCCGAAAATATGATAAACATCAAAAACCTTCTAATGCTGCCATCCTCTTCCTTTTATAAGTCAAGAGCTTGCAAACCCTAAACCATTTCCAATGAGATCACTTCTTTCACACAAGGCACCTCTATCTAAAACTGTGTTGTCTCTCCATAAATGTCCACTCCTCCATGATAACGCGTTGTTGATTTGGTCAAAGTTGACCCAGTCCACATGCTCTAGCCCCTGTTCACACCTTAGGGTACTTTATTAAGCTGAAAAGATGATCCACTTTCACATGAGAAGTGGTTTTATTCCTTATAAAGAGTTTTATGGGTCTCCCTACCCACTTATTCATCAAACAAGAAAGCAAAATTAGATTTTAATATTCCAATTAGCTGCATGCTAATTTATGAATATTACAGTATTGTATTGCAATCATTGTTTGACATTTATTATTTGAGGAGCAAAATTAGATTTTAATATTCCAATTAGCTGCATGCTAATTTATGAATATTACAGTATTGTATTGCAATCATTGTTTGACATTTATTTGAGGAACTTGTATTGATCAACTTGCATGTTTGATATCACATTTCTCATACAAGGCAAACTGATCAATGCTAATAAAATCCATAAGTCGTGCTACTAGGCCACTCCAACCTTTGCAATGAACTTAACTTGCTTAATGATAAGGATTCCCCACAAGACTAGGATAACCCATGTCCTTAGTCTAAAGAGAGGGACAAGACCACCGACATGACAGTGGGTGGTTCGCCTGAGAGTTGCCTCTAAGCTCTCCCATTTGAGGTTATGACTTTTACTCCTAGGTGACAGTTTGAAAAGTAACAATCCCCTTTTTATTTTCTTCTGGTAACAAAATCTGTCAAGTCAACATGATAATCCATCAGAACCAAATTCTCAAATTCACATGACATTGAGGTGCTGGTCAAGAAAAACCAGAATTCAGATACAATTACACATTTCAATCTTTAACTCCTTTTTAGCTTGGTTTCACCTAAGTCACCAGGTTCACCAGACTCATCCATGAAGTTCAAAATCCACTGCATTTAAATAAAGTCCATATAAATTCAATGAAGTGCAGCCATTAAAATCACTAATCAACCTAACCATCCAAAACACAAAATATTGAATCTGTTTTTATATGGTTGTCAAAAGAGAAGTTTTGAAATGTGCCCTTGGGCATCTATTTGCATATACAGCAGTTTAAAAGTGCCCTCAGTGACCCGTCTATGGCTATGGATGTTGTGGTTGAATGTGCCCTAAGTCCATGTATGGATGCATCATGCAGCCTCTCATCTGGATATATGCATAATCTCCAAATTAATTGCTCCCCGGCAGAGAAATGAGAATTCATCCGTCTGCATTTTCTAAACTGCCAAATGTGAATACATTAAGACTGCTACTATTGAAATTTTAAATCGCTACCTTAACTAAATTAGTAAATTGTCAGCTATATTAATTAACTACATCTATAGACTATATTATGTTATATAAATATAAAATTTATTATATATTACTTTATATATATATATAATTCGAGAAAAACTCGCCAAACAAAAAATACCTGATAAATTTGAAATTTTGACCATTAAATTCAAAAACAAAACAATAAAATAAAATTATATATATATATATAACAATTTTAATTATTTAACTTATGTATACATATCCTTTATAACTATATATATATATATATATATGGCAAATTTTTCCTGATTTCATGATAGCTGAATCGAAACATGAACTAGGTAACTATGGGTTGCAATGCACTCAAAAAATATCACATTGATACGAGTCTGAATTGCCAATTAATGCTCTGAAACTTCCAGCAATGGATGCCTACCTGGACTCATCATATGGAATCCATCTCCAGTAACGATGATCATCTATTCCTGTGATTGCCATTGCTCTTGCAGAAATTGACAAGCAGACTCCTCCTGTAGCCCTATCCAGCCAAACCTCCTGTCAAACAGTTCATAATTTAAGTTCACCCACAAAATCTTTATCCTTGCCTTATAAATTGGTTGCTTAAATTGTAAATGGAAGAGTGCTTTAACCACACAAGTATTTTCATTCTTTTACAGAACCGTGAATATTCAGGAAATATTCAAAGGAAAATCAAAGGCAAACACTTGTCTATTAAATCTTATATCATGATAAAGTCAAAAATATAAAATGCACTAAGAACATTTCAGTTACGGAAAGCAGAATCACAAGAAAAAATCCTTTTCATTTCAAATCCCAAGACAGAAGACAAGTTACAACAGAATTAAGGTGAGAACTCCATGATGGTTGAGGCCATTCCCAAACCTGGGAATAATCTACCATCTGCACTCGAACAGTAATACACAATTTTGACATCTTGCTAAAGCTAAAGATAAATGTTTTATGTGATAAAGTGGAATTCTATATTTGTTCATGGGAGCACAGGACCAAGGCCCCCTGATGAGAATGCTAATATATATTAAAATAATATTTTGAATATGTTATTTACCTCAGGCAAAGGCAAAGATTTTATGTAAATAAAGCCAAAGTGAATCCAATTTCTTTCAAATGAAAAAATATAAAGGGGGTTATTGATTTCATGAGGTTGGACAATTGGGACATAGTTATCCTATCTTCTAAATGAAAAAGATAATCCATAGTGAAAGAACTCCTCAAAGGAAGTGAGCCATTAATCTACTATCACCCCCTTGCTAGATCTGCTCTAATGGAAATTGAATTTTCAATAAATACCCATCCAGAGAAAAGAATGGGACAGTGAAGTGACTTGTTCTGTGTCCAAACTCTGCTGAAGTAAAACCTTTGAGTCGAAGTGTTATTTTTTACCATGGGTGGGGGCAATATTGCAATCTTATGGCTTTTCACTTCAAGGGAATGTGACTGAAAACCTGCAAGTATGTTCATATTTTGATATCGTAACTGCATCCAAAACGGGATGGCAATTAAATATGATTGTAGGAACTTGCTGTAGTAGACTTGATCAAAGAACCCAGAACTGTAAAAGGGTTTGGCTTGAAACTGTGTGAAGGGCCAAGTGAAAACAGGCATAGAGCCGTATGTGATGGGGGTTGCTAAAGTGAGTTGCAGCAGGATTTATTGCTGCAGATATTTGTGCTCGGAATTCTCATTGGTCCCAGCACAAGGCTAGAGGTATTCTATCAATTTAAGCCACTGTATATATACCCTATGGATCTATGAATACCCCGTGCATGAGTTTTAAACTTGATCCCACTTATCAAATCAACACTCCAACTTGAGGGTAGTATTTGTGAAGGAATACCCATGACTGGGGTATAAATCACCTGTTAACAATCAATTTTGCATATTCTTGTTATAAAGATGAGTATTACTTGGACAATGGACCTTCTGCATTTTTGGTTCCTGTCTAATACAAAATTTCAATACATGTTATTTTCTTATGTTTTGGTAGACACTGTGGTAAGTACTTGCAAGCCTCTATTCTCTGACCTAAGGGCTAAAGCCTGCTGATGAATCCCCACATTTCCATCCTTGAAAGAAAAGTGAGTCCTGTAAGAGAAATGATTGCTAGATGAAGAATGTGGATGTTTTTATTGGAATTACAAGGTTGAAGAGGAATAACCTGAATTCCATGAAGAAACACATTATCAAAATCCAGAGTTTTCTGAAGCACTTGACGACAAATGAATGATGGCAAAATGAAAATATTAGTATAAGTAACAAGAACAAGCTCTTAGGAGAAGTCACCTAAACGTTTATGAGAAGACATCAATGATAGGAAGCTAGCGACAACTAAAATATTTTAGAGATCACCTGAAGTGAAGTAAACAAAGTGTTGATGAAGATGTTCATCCCAAAACCACAATGGCAACTCATCACACAACCCATAGATCGAACTAACCATCACAAAGACATTGACCAAGGAAAGTTTCACACCAAGAGAAGCTATAAAGGGAGTTCAATTAAAGACTTTGGTGCCTCATTATGTTTCCATTCTTATCAGCGGTGAATAGTGTGGATTAAGCGCTGGCCAGTCAAATGATAGAGTTGTACTATTTACTTGTGAAGAACCCACAAAACAACTAGAATCACTTTTAGCTTGAGTCATCAAATCTGATGACTATGACAAACCAAAGTGAAAGAGGCATAGCAATTTGGACAAGAAATCTCAATCTGTTTGGATCCTACCAAGGGGTGTAATGGGGGGCCAAAGGGCCTATTAAAGTAATAATAATGGAGGTCATTCAATGTGAGGTGCTAGGTCCACTATGTTTGTTATTATTAAATAAGACACATTATGGTAGCTAGAATTGAATAAATATATATCGACCTCATTAAAGAAGGCCAAATAGGTAGTTAGGAGGTTGTTATGATTAGAGTTCTCTTGTTAGTTGCAAATTAAGGATAGAGTCCTCCCTATGAAGTGTGTGTGAATTTTATTGTATTTGGAGCTTAGCTCATTGAGAAGTCTCCTGAGTCCCAACCTTAAGAAGAAGCAACTAAACAGGAGTGGTTTCCTTCCACAGGATGATCATTGGAAGGTGTTTCCCAACCATATGAGATTAACAAGGTGTGAGCATTCCTAGATATCATTTCTTGTGATTCAAGTGTAAGGGTTAAGCATAATATCTTTATGGGATGGGTGTGGATTTTATTGTATTTGGAGCTTAGCTCATTAAGAAGTCTCCCAACCTTAAGAGGCAAGTGAACAACAGTGGATTACTTCCATAAAATGATCATTGTAAGGTGTTTCCCTAACTTTAGTCTTTCAGGGTTTTTAATATTAACAGTGTGAGCATTCCTAAATATTGTTTCTTGTTATTCCAGTTGGGGTTCTCCCATATCCTTGACCTCTGAGTCAAGTTACCAAGGGCAGAGCGAAAGCGAAGTTTTTTTGGTTTGAGTCCAAACAGAAGGTGTTCGTTGAATTGAAGCATTGCCTTTGCTCTGCACCAGCACTCACATTGCCAAACCTGCAACAACCATTTGAAATTGAGACAAACACCTCCGACTATGTTATTGGTGCAGTCCTCACCCAACAAGGGCATCCGGTGGCCTATCACAGTGAGACACTTTCCAATACAATTTGGAAATACCCCCCCACGATAAAGAGATGTACTACATCATGTAGGCTTGTCAGCGATGGAAACACTAAATTTTGGGGAAGGAGACGATCATCGACACAGGTCACTGACCTCTTCAGTTTATACAGACACAAGGGAAGTTGCAAAATGATCGCCATCAAAAGTGGCCCACGTATCTGCAACAATTCCATTTGAACATTAAATACAAGAAGGGCGGCACCAATCATGTTGCAAATTGCCTCAGTCGACCCCCGATTGCAACATTGACCACTATTCTCAACTCTTGTTCCACGAGACCTCTAGATGGCCATAACTATATAAAAGTGATCCAGAGTTCGCCACCGCATACCAAATGCTAGTGGATGGCAAGAAAGTTCCAGACTTCCACCTCCAGGACGCATTCTTATGCTACAGGGGCCACCTTTGTGTTCCTTCAAGCAAGTATGCCAAGCTGGATTAGGAGCCACACTACAGTCAGGTTGCGAGACACTCTGGGGTGGAGAAAATTGTGGCAGTATTACAGAAGTACTTTTATTGGCCAAACTCCAACAGAATGTTAGAAAATATATCAAATCATGTATTGCCAGTGCCATCACCAAGCCAACCATCAAAAAGAAAGGCCTATACACCCCTCTACCTACTCCCATCCAGCCCTGGGAATCCATCTCCATGGACTATCTGTCTGGCCTCCCTTCTACCAAGCATGGTAATGACTGTGTTTTTGTGGCCGTGGACAAATTTTCTAAGATGGCTATATTGGCAGCCTGCAAGAAGAGTATCACAGTATAGGATACTACCAAACTCTTCTTTGAACGAGTATGGATACATTTTGGGATCTCGCGGACCATTATATCAGATCGAGATAGTAAGTTCCTGAGCACATTTTGGTCAAGCCTCTATTCATTATTGGACACGATGCTCACCAAGTCGACAACATTCCATCCCTAGACTGATGGCCAGATAGAGGTCGTCAACAGGATGATCGTGCACAACATACTGCGCATGTACAACTCCCAGCATCCACGAACATGGGATGAGAGTCTTCCCTATGCAGCACAACTATAACAGAGCTCACCATAGCTCGACGGGTTGCAACCCCTTTCAAGTGGGTCTAGGATTTCAACCATTGTGTCTGATTGATGTTGCCATGCCTCATGCAACTACACACGCAGAAACCACACATGTACAAACCAAGAGTGATAAAGCAAACAGGGTTATTCAACGCATCCAGCACATCCACCAGCAGGTTCACGACATCTTGGATAAATCCAATGCCAAGTACAAACAACGACTTGATCAGCGTCAAGTGTCACATAAGTTTCAAGTGGGCGACAAATTTTAGCTGCATTTGCAGAAAGAACATCTTACTAGAGCCCATCAGAAGCTCTAACCACTTCGATATCCGCCTTACACCGTCACCAAGGCTATGGGAGATAACACTTTCGAGCTCAACATTCCCCCATTCCTTCGCCTTCACCTAGTGTTCAATGTGGACCGTCTTCAGCCATACTTTCCACCATTGTTGGACAATTGGACATTGTCGAATAGCTAACATCAACAAAGCTCAACCCAGATTGCATGGAACAGGCCAAAACTAATCGGATCATGGACACACAAATCAAGAACACTCGCCAACAGAGGATCCAATTGCATCGGGTTGTCAAAGCTAGTCAACTCTTGCACCAGGACAAGTGGCTCACTACGGACCAAGTTCAACAAAAGTTTCCCCATCTCATGGAGGCATTCAGTGCAATGGGGACCATTGCTTCCTAAGGGGGGAGGACTTATCTAGGTGGATATTGGTGGCCCCCGCCTATTCCACTTGGATCCCCAACACTATTTCTTTCAATTTCCTTAATTGTAGCACAGTTTATTATTTTTGGTAGTTTTCCAGGTCATGAACTTCTTGAGCCATTTTAATACCCTAAACGACTTTTTTTTTGGAAAATGGGCAAACTCGTAGCCTACGGCAGGTGTTTGCAAACGAAAGTTGTAGTCCTCGAATAAATCTTTCTAACGAGGAATTGTATGCATCAAACGGAGATCATATGCCAAAGTTACGACCCCGGGATGTTGATGTACCAACTAACCCCAACGGGGCCCACAAAGTTTTGGTGCGTCATCTCTTAGGGCTAGGTTTTTGGATGTTTAAGGTTTTCCCTTGTTTCTCAATAATAAAAAGGCCATGGAGCCTCATTGTAACACATTTCAGAGGTATGTAGCCACCACATCTCTTCTCAGAGATGAGCTACCCATCGCCCGAGATAGTTTATTTCCATTCTGCATGTAAACAATTTCAGTATATTGTTATTAATGAATTGTATGTTTTCGTTGTAGCTTTGTGTTTCTATTTGGATCTGTATTTCATTTTGTTCCTACATAAATCTAGATCATTCCAACCCTAAGGGGAGGAATAGTTCCTATGCAACCCTTTTAGAAGATAGGTGTATGTGATAAGTGTTATGGATTACAATGTACATCATGAATTAAGTTGTAGTCTTGTGCTAGGTTATAGCAAACCATTGTCCATGAGCACCTTTGTAGAGGGAGTGTTTGGCAATGCTTGAGCTATCTTCCTCGTCTTTATTTTTCGAAGCCCACCTATATTTGCCTTTTTCATTTTGGTAGATGGCTTGTTTAGCAAGCGCCATTTATTATCATGAAATAGTGAAATAACCACTTTTTTGATGGGTAGTGTTGACCACTCTGTGTCAACAATCTCATAGCAGTACACCTCCATTTTTGCAAATGGAACCTATCATGTTTAACGTATTCACGCCATTCAGATTTCATCATCAGTCGACAGTTTTATAAATGATGTAAACCCATTATGAATGTTTATAATGTAAATGATCTTAGTAAGACCATCATGTATGTAACAACCAAGGTAAGCCTAGTATTTTGGTGACGATTTCTATCCTAGGAAGTTTTTCGTCTCACTGATTCATTTGTGTTTCTCGACACAAATGATCAACAGAGTTTTCCCCTCCAACCTCACCCCAAAGCTAGGGTGGATTTTGTTGTCAAAATACTAAGTGAGTCCTAGTGTTTTTTATCGAGTCTTTGTAAAGTAATCTAGGAATAATCCTAGCTAATTGGCTAGATCATTTTATTACAAGTTGCTAGGTCTATTAGTTCATATTTTGAATCGCAGATTTGGGTAGCTTATTGAGGGTCTTTTGCGAACGGGCGTTCCCCTCATGGTTTAATGTATTAATCTTATGTAAAGAGGATTGGAAAAATAATTATTCCCCTCATGAGTCAATTAATTAAATTTTCTGGCCAGATTAAATTAAAAATCCTAAGCTAGAAATTTAATTAATTTTAGATCCTAGGTAAATTAAAATTATTCAAAAGCAAAATTCGTGGGTCCCTAAAAAATAAATTTTTAAAGATCCAAGGCCAAGGTTATATTGATAATTTTGAGAAATTTTGGACCCTTGGGCCTTGGTGGTTAAGCCAAAATCAAATTTTTGGGGTATTTATCTCAAAAATATTATTCTTGAGTTAATTAAAAGGAAATTAAATGATAAATTCGAATTTCCTTAAAAATTTATAATTTCGAAAGACGAGATTAAAAGATGATTAAACCTTTTTAAACGGTCGAGATTACTTTGACGAGGATCAATCGAACTAGCCGTTGAAGATTTTATCCTATAAATTAGAGGTCAATGTCAGTCTTTTGATCATCCGATCTCTTGATCGTGTACTTGCTCTTGAAACTCTCCTGTAATATTTTTCTGGAATAATACAAACGAAGTCTTTGGGGTTTTACTTTGATGGTCGTGTTCCTCTTCAGCATTTTATGGTAAACTTGTTCTATATATTCTACTAGTAATCTATTGCACAGGTATCTTACTTAGGTTACTAGATTTAGGGTAAGAATATTAATTAGATTGAGTTAGCAGGTATCTCTGACTCATTAAAATTTTATTTTTTTTATCTTATTTCTCTATTGATTCAACAGTTTAACTTTAAGTGTGCAGAAATCTTCTGGATTTAGAATTGGGCGTTTGGGGAAGTCTTCGGCTGGATCAACTGACTCTCAAGAAAATAAGATCTGAAGAGCCCTCCGGATCTAATTCCCCGGGCTTATCTTAAATTCTATTTTTTGCAGGGTTTTTCTAGGGCTTGTGCCTCTCTCTTAATTTCTTTTTTTTTTTTTAATTGTGCTAAAAGGTTTAAGCCATGGAGAGCTTTGATCTAACAGATCTATAAAATAGCATTGTAGATATGTAAGTATCGTTAATTTTTTCACTCACCGGGGTTTTGGGGTTTTTTTTCTGTACATATATTGGGTTTCTGAGTTCTTTGTTTCTGGTTTTGTGCAGGTTCTCTTGGGAGATTTTCAAAGAATTTTTTTTTAGATTTGAGCCAGATCTAGGCCCTGGAGGGTAAGATTTGGTCTCAGGATCGAATTTAGTTGCAAATCTGGGCAGCATTGTGCCTCAAGGTTTATATAATTGCAGGTGTATTTATTTTAAATCGAATTTAATTCTGTTGGGTGAAAGGAAAAATTTGAAATTCTATGCACCAGTGTGCCTGCAAATTTTCTGTTCTGTCTGCTGGCTGTTCGACCTTTCCCTCACGTTGTCTGTGTTTTCATCCTCTCCTTGCTAGTCATTACCGCTGCTCCCTTCTTGCATTTCTGTCTTTTCCTTGCAGCTTCCATCCCTCAGCATTTACGCTGTCATTCCTCCATCCCTGCCGCAGACTCTGTCTCTGCTCCCAAATCCGCATCCTTCACTTCTGCACTCCATCTTCCTCACACTGTCCGACCTCCATTTCTTCTGGGTCCCTTTCCCTTGTGGATGCATCCTTTTCTCCCTGTCGTCGGCTGTTATTTCCCTTTGCTATCCGCAACATAAACTCATCACTCCTCTTCACGTTGCCATCGGTTCGCAGCCTTTTCCACAGCGTACCCTCGCCTACTTCCTACCTATATGAGCCACTCAAGACCTGCTCTCTCGCACTCCTGCTCAACGCCCATCCTCGCCGTCCCTCCGTCTTCCTTCGACTGCACACGCTGCCTGCATCCATCCGTGTGTCTTCCTTCAGCTGCATACGCTGCCTCCATCCTCATCACCTGAGTGCCCTCACGTTGTCGTCGACCTGCAAAACATTAACCCAATCTATTTTTTTTATTTAACTTTAGATTTTCAAATTTTGATTTATAGTTTAGTTTGGATCTTCTTCTTTTTTAAAGCTTTAGAAAAGTAAAACATTTTTAAAAGTCCAAAAAACATTAATGAATCTTTACATTTTTTTATTTTTTAGAGTTTTAGATATTTTAATTTTTTAATTTTGTTTTTCATTAACTTTAGACTTAGAAAAAACTTTAAAATTAAAATAACACTTTAAATTTTGAGATTTTCTTTTTCTTTTTTCTTTTTTCTTTTTTTTAGTTTTAGATTTTATTTTTGTTTGGTATTTAAAAAAAAAATTAAAAAGGCCCAAAAACTTCAATGAAATTTTGAACTTTAAAAATTCTCAAAAAAAAATTTAAAAAATTTTAAAAAAAATTAACTTTTAACATTAGGAAATTTTGTTTTAAAATTTTTGTTTGGAAGTGGTCTTGGGTAAAAAGAAAGGAAAAATTTTAATTATTGCATAGTCAAAGGTGAAATTTTTATCTAAAGTTTGACTATAGGATAAATTTAAATTTCTGGTTTGGAATTACTAAGAAGATCATTTTAATTCGGAATTGTTTGAAATGTTCAACGTTTGAATTCGATGGTCCTTTCATGATAATATCTTTTCGAAATTTAAAGCTTGCACTTGGTTCGAAGTATTTTTTCATGCTTAGCATCTATTGGGATTGATCATCGTTTAATTGGCTCTAACTGTGGTTCTAATTGCTTGAAATTGATATTAATTGCTTAGTCAACTTTGAGATTTTTTCAAGTGATGATAAATTAAACGTCTTTCTTTCCTAGATCGAACATTGTTAATGCATGATATTGAAGGATTATGAAAGTGTTTTGCTTAAATGCATTATGAGTTGATATTTGATCGAAGGTTAAATCACATTATTGAAAAATGTTTATCTTTCAGTTTGATAAATTGAACATATAATTGAAAAATCGAATAGTGTGGTGGTGAATTGGTATTTTTATAGCAGGATAGTTGTCCATTTTAGCAGCAGTTATCTATCAGTTACTTGATCTTAATTTCATAACGGGATAATTGACTCCATAAGGCACTGGTCTCAAAATTTTAATCTAATCGAATCTGTAAAAAGATAAAATCTCATTAAATCTTAACAAGTACTTGGTTGTTTGACTATGTCTCCTGAATTGGTTGGTTTCCAACCAATTCTCTTTCTTCCATTTCATTAGGGTCTACCCCCCTTAGTCTGCAAGGAGACAACTTAAATAGAGAGATTAGGGATCAGGGTGACATGTGAGTCATTGTCGCGGTGCCTAGACATTATGTGCGACAACAGGTAGATTATCGCTTCATCGAGGCTGGGATGTTCAGAAAAATTTACTTTTACTTTGATGGACATCATTTGCATGGATACTCTCATGTATGAGTGGTTGTATAAGAGGGAGGTAGATAATATCAAGATATAATTTAGCTTTTTCTTGCTTCACATTCGTTGCCATCCTTTTGCATTTTAACATTGAGGTCATGTTATTTCTTTTCTAACGATTGCATCAACCTCAAATATATACAAACCCCTTCTTCTCATAAGAGAAGGTCAATAGTGAACTAACATAAGCAACTGACAATTAGTCAAAAGATAAGACAATGGAGCAAAAGAATAATGACAAATGTTAAGAATGGATAACATGGAACGCTAACATCATCACAGCCTCCTATTTGTGCCCCTCCTAGACCGTGAAAGGAAGGTCTCACTGGACTAGGGGCAAATTATAACCACCAAAGTGAAGCAAGGGAACAAGTTTACAACCAATGGCAGTCTATCATCTGATTCATCTTGTAATCCATACTAAAATGCCTTTAAACATTAAATGAAAGCACTTGAATATAAAAAAAGGTTAATATACATCACAATAGATGACCCACCATCATGAGATGAGTAAGCTAGATGAATGAATGTACTAACCAACATTGGATGTGAAGCATTTGAGGCTAGCTATCTGTGGATCGTGATAGGGTTGTTGGCTAGCAAAGTACATCATAGGAGAAAAATCCTCTCCCATGGTTACCCAAACATGTCACTAGTAATAGGACCCATGTTTATAGTGGAGCTTCTTGAACTACTTTAGCATGATGACTAGCACTTATACATGGGACCTTGGTTCCCTAGCTTATTTCAGCATTATAGTCAAGACTCAACACTTGTCCATGTGACCTCAAATTATGGTTATCCCTTCCTCACAACGAAACATTGAGGGCAATGTTTTTCCAAAGGGGCTAGAGTGTTAGGATCCTCCATAGGGATGTGTAATGGGGGATGAAAGGGACCATTAGAGTAATAATAATGGAGAACATTCAATTTATAGTAGACTTGGTCCACTATGTTTGTTATTATTAAATAAGGTCCACTATGGTGGTTAGAATTAAATAAATGTAATGTGACTTCATTAAAGAATGTCCACTAGGTAGTTAGGAGGTTTGATTAGGATTCTCTCATTAGCTGTAAATAAAAATGGAGTCTATATGATGTGTGTGCAGTTTTTATTGCATTTGGATCTCAGCTTATTGAGAATTCAATCAACCTTAAGAGACCAATAAACAAGAGTGAATCCATTCCATGAAACGAGCATCATAAGTTGTTGCCCTACCTTAAGGGTTTTTTATATTAATATATAGTGGGCATTTATGAATATCATTTCTTTTGATTCAAGTTTAGGGGTTAGGGATCGCAGCATGATCTTTCTAGTTCCATCTAACAACCAAAGCAACAATAGCTAAGGGATATGAAGATTGAGTTTAGGATTATGTGCAAGGCCAATTGAGGAAGATATGGCTTCACAATACCTTAAGATATTGCTAAAAGGAGGACCAAAACACCATACTATTGACATCAAGCACAATTTGTTAAAAAAGCCAACAATCTAGAAAGAAAGACTACAACACTAAGTTGCACGATACGGGGAAACAAGTACGAGTTTACGAAACGGGTACGGGTATGATATGTGACCCTCGAAAATTTTGGAAACGGGGAGACGCGATATATATATATATATATATATATATATATATATATATATATATATATTAGGACATTTAAGAAATATGTTCAATCATAAAGCATACATGATACATTATAATTTATTACATTATGATTAAATTGTCCAACGTCAATGCATAAACTATAAGTCTCTAAATTTACATCACATTTACTCATGAATGATCGCATAATGAAAATAGCAATATCCAAAATCAGCCACGAGAAATTTCTAATTTCTTGTCTCGTGCTTGATTGGGAGTCTCCTCCTGCATAGTCGAACGATCTTAGTGCTCTTGATTAAATACAAGTTCCATACCCTAGTACCCTAGGTGCATTGATTATTGGGAATCTCCCCTGCATAGAGGACTTGTTCTCTTGATTAAATACAAGTTCCATACCCTAGTACATGACAAAATCCAATCCCCCAATCCTGAAATCCTAAAAAAATTCTAAAATTCTACTTTCTCCATATGAAATACAATGAGGGCGAAACCACAATCAAACATCCCGAGCCGTTTCATGGTAACGTTAAAAATTTAAGTAAAATGATGAAAATGAAAGATAAAGGAGAATGTCACTTTTTCTTTAAGAAGTTAACATTACTATGAACTGCATATCAACACTAGGGCCATAGGCTTGAACATTAGGCTGCCCTACTCAAATAAATGTGTTTCCAATCTTTCATAGCTCTCTCTATCAATCCTGAATTGGTAGGGAGAAAAACAAAAAAAAACAAAAAATTAGAAAAAACAAACAAACAAACAAACAAACTGAAAAATTTAAAAAAAAATTAAACAAAAACAAAAAGTTACTTTATTGCTAAAACGTGGTTGTACGACCTAGAAAAGCCATACTAGGCCACGTTTCCCCCACGTGAAACGTGGCAGTACGGCCTGAAACACAATTCCAGGTCATACCAAACGTGTTTCTGTTTCATTTCTTTGAGGAAACGACCCCCTGGACAATGTTTCCTGCGACATAGCTACAACATGGTTTGGTTTAAAGAGCCTATGAACTCATCTCGTTAGTTATCTATCTGGTATACAACCCAATGTGTATTTGAGTGACAAAGAAAACAAATAGTGGCGTCTCCAACTAGGTGAAAGCAAAGTAATCATCACAACACCATAATAGATAGGTGGAAACATCTACTTACTTTGGCAAACAGCAATGTCAATAAACCACAAAGCAAACAGGATTAAGATAAAATTAGCATCCCCACCACGTAATCAACAAGTCAAGGTGCAGGTGTGCTACACAGTGGTGTCAAGGCACAATTTAGAAGTTGTGGCCCTTCACCATAAAGACCCAAACATTAGCAAACAATAAGAAATCAATAGTGAAGACTTCCAAATTGCAACCTTAAAAGTGAAGAAATATTATGGAGTTCCCCCCTATATACAAAATTGAGAACATAACACAATGCTAAAGACAACCAACACAAATAAATCTTTGGCTCCTCCTCTACTATTTTCTCGACTTTGGCTCTTTATCTCTACTATTGGTTTTTTGTTTTCGTTACATGAAAATTTGTAATACTAGTTCCATTTTGGATAATAGAATATTGCATAAAAAAAAGCTTTGTGGCACAGAAGAACAATCACAATAGAAGTACAAGGAGTTCCTTGCTAAGGAAGACAAGCTCCTTGGAAATACCAATGGCACATGTTTCATTTTGTTGCATTAAAGATACTTATTTTGAAGTAAATTCATAATTTACCTCACACAAAACACCCAAAAGTATCATAAAACCATTATATTTGTATGGAGGCAATACTATTGTCCTTGGATGAAGATGCCTCCAAGTATATCTACATATTCCTTCGCTGCCAGACAATGAAGGTTGAACACAAGCGCTCAATTAGGTTGTTGTCACTTTTGATATGAAAATAGAAGATGGAATAAATCACAATTGATTTTAGCATTGGACTCCAAAAGTTGCAAAGAATTTCAATCATGGTGGTGGTAGACACACTACCAAAGGTAGCAAATTTTGTACTGGTGCATTCTACCCATTAAGCATCCAACATTGCAGAAATATTCGTAGAGGAGATCATATAACTTCATAGAATCCCTAGGAATATATTTCAAAAAGGGATCCAAAATTAAAATCCAACTTCTAAAAAGATCTAATCCAAAAAATGGGAACCAACTAAACTTCCATACTACATACCATCCACATAATGAAGGGCAAATGGAACATGCAAAGCAAGTAATTGAAGACATGCTATAATTGTACTTGCATGTTTTCAATAGCCAACAAAGTGGGAAATCTACATACACTTGGTAGTGTTCACAATGGCCACCGCATGTCAATAGGCATGAGTCCATTTGAAGTGTTGTATGGAAGAAGTGCAAAACTCAAATCAGTTGGAGTGGGTCCATTGATTGGATTCTAGTTGTATGAAAGTTGTTAAAGGAAAGGAACAACAAATTGCCAAATTTAAGCATAACTGAAAAGCCATACAAGATCAGTAGAGAAGCTATGATAATGCACACAAGACAGGAATAATTTGAAATTAGATATGAAGTGTTCTTGAAAGATAAAGCAAAGAATGACTCATTGAAGCTACACGATTCTGCCAAGTTGGCACTAATATCTTATGGAGTCCCAAGCAATTAAAATTAATAAAGGAATTGGTCATGCAACATATCAGCTTCCATTGCCACCTTAACATTAGCGCACATAATGTCTTCCATATAACATTGCTTAAAAAAGCATGCACAGAACTAATCATATTCTTGGTTATCTATGACACAAGTGGAGATCAATGAAGAATTCCAAACAGAACCTATCCAAATCCTCGACAAGAAATTTGTGGTATTGCAAAAATTAACCATCACGCAATTGAATAGTGGAAACATGACTCCTAGAAGCAACCTACAAATTGGAAATGTGTTCAAAGGACAATATGGAATATACTAAACTTTTCCAGTCAAAAGGATACACCAAGGCTAATGCTTACTCTTAGTGACAGGGAAATGTAATAACCCTCATTTAAACATGTTGTTAAATGTTATGTAAATATGAATATTTTATATAACCAAGGTGTTAATTTTGGACAACTAGGTCCAAACTCCATGTTGTGATGCTCAGATGAAGATACCAATATTTTTAGTCATTCCTTTCGTGAGACAAGATTGATCTAAAGACCGTCTTTAATCGATGAGCAGTAACACATATTTTGAATTTATTTAACTATTCAAAAATATGTGCTTCGTCGGGTTTGTTATTTTTACATAACTTTAAAATGCCGCTAATAACTTCACCCATGGACATAAATAAGGTCGTTGAGGACATTTCACTCATCTCAGCCTTCACATCTTCCTCTCGATTGCCCAGATACTGGAGTGTTAATTCCTTGTTCAGCACGTGAGAAGGATTAATTTTTCACCGCAATTACTCCTCATCAGCAGTTTCACCAAACCTTTTTGTCAACGACAATAAACAAAGTTGAATCTTGCACAAACTTTGATTTATGAAATGATTATTTGGCACATTAATCGGTAATGTACCCTCATCAATGTACTACATTGACTTTGACTTGTTGTTTTATACAATTTTTTCGACAACGCTGACTTTTTTGGTTGTGTTGACTTTGTTGACTTAGATCACAAGGGTGATGATACATCAATACCACCATAAGACTAATGATAATATCCGTTGACTTAACGCTAACACAATAATAACAATAATAAAAAAGGAACATATATATATATATATATATTTCTAATGTCTTCTATCGATCTATTGGTTTGTTCTATCAGCATTTTACTTTATGGTTTATGTGATTGCTATCTGATATTGAAGAAAAGTAACGATGAATCAAGCATAGAACATCTACATAAATTTACATGGAATCAGAGCTGAGGTGAAGACAAAGCCCTTATTTGTAGCAATCACCGAAGAAGAGGATGGGTTCCTCAAACTACAATGGCTTCAAGGCTGATGACAAACTAACTGGGAAGAATGGCTTCCATGCTTGGAAGATGGCATTGGATCTTATGTTGGAAGACTAAGATGTCATGGACTATGTGTAGGGTAAAATCCAAGAGCCTTCATCCACTGCAACTGTTGCCGCCAAACAAAGTATAAGAAGGGGGAGATCAAAGCAAAGTTGATGATCAGGGACTCAATTCACAAGAGTCTGGTTGCCTACATCTCTGAGCTGGGCACATCCAAAGAGATGTATGATTATTGATAAGATGGTCCACATGTTCGAGGCCAACAATGCAAATCAAGTCCTATTCTTCAAAAATCAATTGAAGAATCTGAAGAAAGGCAGGGATGAGTCTATTCAATCATATTTTCTGAAGCTAACTGAGATCAGGAACAATCTGTTGGCTATTAGGGAGACAATAGTTGATCGAGAGATGGTACTCACCGCACTTGGAGGGCTCTCATCAGAATGGCATGTGTTCAACACTACCATTCTCAATAATAATGTGATACCTGACTTTGACGAAGTACTATCGAGATGCATTCAATAAGAGACAAGAATGAAGGAGTATGAAAATGAAGGAAATGTTGCCTACGCTGCTCATTCTAGAAAGAAGAACTTTGGTGGTCCAAAGAACAAAGGAAGAACAGGGGCCCAAGAAAAGAAGGGCAAGTGTTACACTTGCCATAGGTCAGGTCACTATGCTAGAGAATGCCCTTTCAAGAAGGATTCTCCCGATGGTGATGACAACAACAACAACCGGAGGAATGGAAATCAAAGGAACAACAGGTTCAAGGGAAAGAGGAAGTCTCCCTCCGGCGAAAATGAGCAACTTTTCAAAAGGTCGAGAAATTCCAGGTATGAGGAATCAAATGTTGTTGATAAAATAAATGAATTCATTCTTGTAGCTTCCCTCTTTGTTGCATCTCCACTCGACACTATGGATGTCTGGTTGATAGATAGTGGTGCCTCAAGGAACATCACTGGGTTCAAGGAAGCACTCTCTGATATAGTTGAGAACGATACTAATCTGAAAATTATACTTGGAGATAATGCCACATCCCGTGAAAGGGACAGGGACTGTGACCCTCCACTTGTCTCAAGGTCAAGTCCTCCATTTGCAAGATGTACTATATGTACCCGATTTGAAGAAGAACCTTGTGTTTATTTCAGCCATGGAAGATAAAGGTTTCAATGTGGCATTCATTGATGGGAAGGTGCGTAACTGGAAGAAGAGCGTCAAGGAAGCTATCACGATTGGGTCTAGAGTTGATGCACTCTACCAAGTTCGAGGAATTCCACTAGGAGCAATAATATGTGATGCTAACCCTCAAACCGATAATGGCATTGAATATGAGATGAACGAGTTCAAGAACTTTTGCAGAGAAGCTGGCATCAAGAGGGAGACCTCAATTGTCTATACTCTTGAGCAAAATGGCACTGTTGAACAAAAGAATAGGACCATTATGGAAGTTGCCCATGCCATGCTATGTGACCAAGATCTATCAAAGTTTCTGTGGGGAGAAGCTGCGAACACTGCTGTGTACATACAAAACCAATGCCCGCATTCCGCTTTGGACTCCAAAAATCCCGAAGAGGTTTTCACTGGTAAGAAACCTAACCTCTCACATTTTATAGTTTTTGGATGTTCTATTTATTTTCATATGCCGAAAGAGAAGAGGAGCAAGTTGGATGCTTCTGGGAAGAAGGGAATGTTTGTGGGCTACAGCGAAACTTCGAAGGCCTATAAAGTCTAAGTGCCTGGTCAAAGGGAAGTGGAGATATGCCACGATGTCACTTTTGACAAAGATGCTTCCCTAAAGAAAGTAGTCAATCTTCTGAGATCTGAGAAAGATCATGAAGCAAGGCCTAGAAATCAAGAAGAACCGAAGGATGAGACAATGCCCGATATTGAAGGACCGATGGACCCGATCAATCCACCTCCTTCACTGGGGAAGAGACCATCTTGGCTCAGGGACACTCTCGAGGATGTTGAGGGACATATGGCCTCAAGGGGGACATTCCGTGAAAGCAAGAAGCCGAGTAGATACCAAGGGTATCTAGCAGCCATGAGTACTATTGTACAATTTGAGCCTGGATCTTTTGAGGAAGCCGTAAAGCATCAAGTATGGAAGGATGTACTGCACGAAGAGTATGAGTCCATATTGAAGAATGATGTCTGAGATGTGGTTCCAAGATTGGAGGACAAAGCAGTTGTCACCTCGAAATGGCTCTACAAGATCAAGCATGGATCTGATGGAAGTGCTGAAAAGTTCAAGGCAAGATTTGTTGCCCGTGGCTTCTCTCAAAAGGAAGGCATAGACTATGATGACATATTTGCACCTGTGGCCCGATATACCACCATTCGATCTATCATAGCCCTTGTTGCTACGCAAGGATGGAGTCTTCATTAGATCGCATTTCTGCATGGTACGATAAAGGAAGAGATGTATGTGGATCAACCTCTGGGGTTCGAAGTCCAGGATCGGGACACCCATGTTTGCAGGATGAAGAAAGCCCTCTATGGGCTAAAGAAAGCACCCAGAGCTTGGTACAAGAGGATAGATAGCTACCTAATGAAGCTGGGCTTCACTCGTAGTAATGTTGATCCGAACCTTTACTTCAAGGTTGAGAAAGAGAAGCCTCTCATCCTGGTGCTAAATGTGGACGACCTCTTCCTGACAGGTGCTAACCCTCTCATTCATCAATGCAAGAGGGAGCTCGCTGTTGAGTTCAAGGTGAAGGACCTAGGACTAATGCACTACTTCCTAGGCCTGGAGGTCTAGAAGAGACCTGGCGAGATTTTCCTTTCTCAAGGAAAATACATTGTGAAGCTTCTAGAAAGATTTGGTATGGTGGATTGTAAGTCCGTGTCGACACCGATGGAGTTCAACTTTAAGAAGTTGAGTGGCAGCGTTGTTGGGCCCGTGTTAGAAAATCCTATGGAGTATCGTCAACTCGTAGGGGCCCTGATGTTCTTAGTGAACACCCGTCCGGACGTATGTTGTGCAGTGAACACTTTGAAGTCAACACATGGTTGATCATAACATTCACTGGGTTGGTGCCAAGAAACTCTTGAGATATCTCTGTGGCACAATAGACCATGGGCTGAGATACACTGCCGACAGCATGACACTCCTTGGATATACTGATGCCGATTGGGCTGGCAATGTGGTGGATCGCAAGAGCACATCTGGATGCTACTTCACACATAGATCTGCTTCGGACAGGAAACGAAAGTCGATAGCTTTGAGCACTGCTGAGGCCGAATACATTGCAACACGTATGGCTCGTTGTGAAGTCACTTGGTTGCAAAAGCTCTTCAGTGAGCTGTTCGAGCATGTGCTAAATGCCACCGTTATCCTTTATGATAACCAAAGGGGGATTCATTTGTCATAGAATCCCATGTTCCATGAACGATCCAAGCATGTTGATGGCCGGTACCACTTTATTCGGGATATGATATAGCGAGGCGCCATAAGACTCGATCATATAGGAACTGATGAGCAGGTCGCAGATATTCTCATAATGCCCTTAGGGAAGGTCATGTTCCTAACCTTCCATGAGAATCTTGGAATCGTGGAACGACCCTATTCTGAGGGTTCTATTGGATGATGAGCTCTTGGAGCTCTGGGGGGCTTTGGGGATAGCTTCTTGGAGCTATAAGCAACCACAGGGCTAGGCTTGCCGAACCTTGTTGGTTTGCTTCTGCCCCACCATTGTGATGATTGAGTTGGTTCACCTCTCATTATCTGTGCCCTGTATGCATCCTACCCATTTGAGTTCCGAACTCATAGGAAGTACCTCTCATTTGGCCAATGAGGTGGGAAAATCTAGAGACTAGTAGCAAAGACTGATAGACACATCAGAGATTGTCGTACTCTCTATCTAGGATGGCACGATCCAACCACTTGATCTGGGATCAAGTCTAGAGAGGTTTTGGACCTCCAACTGACTTCGGGTCAGTGAAACTAACTTCGAGTTAGTATGAGACTCTTTGTGAGTCCTATAGAGGTTTCGTACCTCTGGGCTGAATCTATCAGCCGAGAATGATGTCTTTGTGACTAGCCCACTTCTGTTCTGAAATAAAGAAGCCAGCAAAGCAAGTTACGACGAGATGACGCACGATGTTTGGATTGCACAGGTGGATGGAGTTCTCCCTAGTTGAGAGGGAGTGTTAATTTTGGACAACTAGGTCCAAACTCCATGTTGTCATGCTCAAATGAAGATACCAATATTTTTATTGGGCTCCTCTTTTGGAGAGGTGCAAGATCGATCTAAAGATCATCTTAATCCGATGAGCAGAACATTTATTTTGAATTTATTTTAATCTATTCAAAATATGTGCAGGTCGGCCTTAAGGTTTTACACCCCCAACAAATGTGTCACACACCCTCACTGATGGATACACACCCTCACTGATGGATATAAATAAGGTCAACGTTGGAGGACATTTCACTCATCTCATCCTCACACATTCTCTCTCCTCTTCTGATTGGTTCGAGCTACTTGGAGGCAATCTTCTGCTCACACATGGGAGAAGGACGTTGACTTTTCTGCTGCAGCTAGGGCTTCCACCACAGGTTTGACCAGCGTTGACTTTGGTCAACGCATAGTCAAACGGAGCTGAATTTTGGCACAAACTTCGATTTCTGCAGTCCGTACTATTTGGCACAAGAACCGAGGTCAAAGGTTGACCGCTGACCATGTTGCGTTGACTTTGACTTACTGTTGTTTTGTGTTGACTTTCTGCATAAGGTTGACTTTTTTGGTTGTGTTGACTTTGGTTGACTTGAATTGTCTGATGAGGGCGATGTGACACGTACTACGCTGGCTGACTGATAAGACTTTGCTGATTGAAGCATCCTGTTGATCACCGTAACGCGCCAACACACACACACACACACACATATATATTTCTTGCTTGTCTTCTATCGATCTACTAGTATGTTCTATCAGCATTTTACTTTATGGTTTATGTGATTGCTATCTGATATTGAAGAAAAGTAAAGATGCATCAAGCATAGAACATCTACATAAATTTACACAAGGGGAGCCTTAATTATGTACATGAAATCTCAAGGTCAAGGCCCCACAAAGTCAATGAATGATAAATTTGAACACGATATGTCAAACACATGATGTATAAGTATATTACAAAATGAGATGTTGAATATGTTTTCTACCTCAGGCAACCAAGATTTTGAGGTAAACATGGTTGATGGCAGATGCAATCCAATTGCTTTCGGATGAAGAAATAGAAAGGGGGTTTATTGTTGATTTTTGTGTAGCATAGGGGGTATTCCCGCATGCCAAGAGGCCTCCTAAGTCAGCGTAGAAATTTTATGGAAAATAAAATAAAATACATTTTATTCTTGGGTTTCATGTAGACTCAAAAGGGAAACTTCAGCCCCACCATGAAAGGGTGTGTCCCTTGGGGGTACATGCACCCATTCCACTTGTATATATACACATGATGTGCCATTTCATTTGTCTCACTCACTCATCATCTCTCTTATATAGAAGACACTCGTGGGAGCAAAAAAGGGATATATAACCAGCGCATTTTGGTATTTAATCATGGCAATAGCACTAGTAACTGGTTTAGTCTAACATCTAAATCCGAAGCAAACCCTATATAACCAGCCCATTAACCATTACAATCAAACTCTTTTATGATGGATCCAAAATGCACAAATGCCCAAAATAGACTAAGCAAAAGCATCATTGACAAAATAAGATCCAAGATGTGTGTAATAGCCCTGGTTAAAAATTCATGTAAAAAATATATAAGACCACGATGATGGGACACGTATTCCAAGCTGAATGGTGGGCAAAACATCCTAGTGGATGTTCCTTTCAGTTATTATGGCTAAAGGAAATCGACAAAGGCAAAGACAAAGACAAAGGCTTTGGAAAGACATGAGACATTAATCGACATTTTATTCATGAAAATAATAGAAATTAGGAGAAAATGAAGGTGAAAGGTCACAGGTTGCATGTGAGGAGGAAAATGAAGGAAAATAATGAAAAGTGAAGAAAATAAAGGCATCATTGATAAAAAGGCTTTTGAGCTATGTTGCAGGAAACGTGGGTCCAACCCTCGTTTCAGCCAAGAAGCAAAATGGAAACGCGTTTCGTCGTACTGTACGGCCTGGAAATGTGTTTTCGGCCGTACTGGGCCATTTCTCGTTGGGGAAACATACCCAGTACAGCCGGAAACGTGTTTCTAGGCCGTACGGCTGCGTTTCCTTCAATTCAACTTTTTTTTTGCGTGTTTTTTATTATTTTTTTAATTGTTGAAAATGTCTTTCGGATGCTTCTAGATGCTTCTAAATTATAATTTATCATGTATAATGTCCTAAATTCTTATATATATATATATATATATATATCGCATTTCCACGTTTCCAAAATTTGCGGAGGTCGCATTTCATACCATACCCCGTTTCGGAAACTCGTTTATGTTTCCCCGTTTCGTGCAACTTAGCTTTTGAGGATCAGTTAGCAAGCTTTTGCTAGTTTAAGCTTTTTCTCAAACCTTTTGTCATTGCATTTTTGGAGCTCTCTCATTATCTTTCTCTCTCTCTCATACTCTTGGATACTTAGAGTTTTCTTGGAGCACTCTCGGAGAGTGTGGCATACTTGGTGATTTGGAGCAAGAAGGCAAAGGAAGAGAAGGAAAGCGCAAGAGAACATCGGGATCGGCAGCTACAGCGGGTTTTGATTGCAGGTGTCGAGCTTCATGTATGTTTTCCTCACTAGTTTTAGCATGCATGGTATGTGCATGTGGTATCTTGGTCATGATCTGTCATTGGCATGGAGGACTGCCTGGATTGACAGTAGATTTGTCTAGCCTTGTCATTTCCTAGATAGCCATGGAGTTGTGGATTCATTTTCATTGCTTGTTTTATGGTTGGTTCTCCCGTTCCTTTAGTTGTGGTTTGAGTTATTAGTTCCTGGAAGCCTTAGTTGGACAAACGCTCTGGAAGCCCGACAGACAATTGTGGGTTGAGTTACTAGTCCTAGAAGCCTTGGTTGGACAAACGCTTCGAAAGCCCTAGGTGGGTTGAGTTACTAGTCCCGGAAGCCCTGGTTGGACAAACACTCTGGAAGCCTTGTAACAGTTGGGGTTGAGTTACTAGTCCTGGAAGCCATGGTTAGAACAAACACTCTGAAGCCTTGGAACAGCTTGGGTAGAAACCAAACCGTGATGGTTGTGATGTCCGACCGTGAGGTGGAATCACTGGTTGAAGGTTGAGGCGGTTTGGCCTCTGGAAGCCCTGGATTGGTTTTGATTGATGTGTTTGATAAGAAACTACATTCATGCTTGGGATATGGCACAGGGGTGATTGGCTGAAATGAGACTTGGCTTGGCCAATCTATGGTCGGGTGGAACGTGGAAGTCCCATCTTCGACTGGTTTCTATATTCATTAATGAGAAATTCATTTCCTTGGTATTTTATATGCAAATGTATTGATTTATATGTGGATTCTATTGTTGTTGTATCCATGGTATTTCTGTTGTTATTATGTTGGTTAGGAGCATGTAATTTACAGTGATGATGTATGGCTCTCCCCATGCTTTTACCTGTAAATGAATGCACGATGTATACATGGTCAAATAGATTGTATTGCAGCTAATGATGTAAGGGAGCAATGCTTCTTATAAATTCTCAGATAACTATGAGAACCCTATGCTTAGATCTGTTGTTTACACTTGTAGTTTCAATGTTTGTGACATGTTTGACAAAATGTCTATCATGGCTAGGAAGGGTCCAGATGAGTTCTTATTGATGTGATTGTTTTCGTATCATTGTCATGTTGTTATTTATCATCTCTGAATTTTTCAGGAAGTTCTGGGCAGAGCACTGGGTTCTGGGCTTGAAAAGGTAGCTCAAATCCTAGGGACACTGGCACAGAACAGAGTATTTGGGGCCCTGGCCCCTGGCATGCAATGTTATGCCTACGGCTATAGCCTCCTGGACACAAGCATGCAAGCCTATGCCTACAGCTATGGCTCAAAGAGGTCAAAATATCAGTGTGACCCAGGGGTAAGAGGAATGAAATGTTGGGTTACCTCCTGGGGGTGTTGTTGTTGTTGTACAAGGTTTGTATGTTGTGTTTTCGTCGGTTCCACTTCCTTAAGGTCACCTAGGAGGTTGAATCTCATTTTATTAGCCTCTCGTCACATGTCTACCCCGGTTGGCTGGTTACTTGCATGGATGTGGGAAGAGGGTGTTACAATGTGGGAAGCAGCCACGGCCCACAATCAACAATAAGAGAAAATGATGTTCTATAAGGAAGTCATTTACATTAACCTGAAGCTGCCCTGTTATCACTCCAGAATTTCTGGCTAAAATAGAAATTGCAAGATTGCTCACACATAAACAAGCCTTTGATGACGTAAGGAGAGGGTTGGTAGGTGGACTATCACTAAAAGTCTGCCGAGGGAAAATCCCAATTTGTATGGCAAGGAAAAAATTTAAGCCAAACAGCATAAGATGTTAAAGGGTTCAAGTTATAACTGAATCAAAGAAAGAAACAACCATTTCATCATTTCAGAGCTAAATAACATACAATCAGTCTTGCACTTAAAGAATCTAATATTCGCTCACGAATCTTCACTGAAAGACTCTCAAACATAGAAAAAAAAAACAAACAAACAAACTTTATTAAACAATTTATAAATCAGCTGTAGCAAGCACAACAGATAATGGGTCTAAGAGGACATCGAATAATTCAGTTTAATTACAGTCGAATTTCAACCTCAATAGTTCATGATAGGAAAGAGTTGATGATGGAAACTTAAAGAAACTGTCAAAGCCAAAGTCTCTGCTGTTTATTCAGATAGTATGCTCGTGTCCATAAGAACTACAGCTCATTCGGTTCCTGTCCCACAAGAATTTAAAATTTATGGTGCAAAGGTATAGCAACTCTTGACATCTCTCAAGATCATATCCATTATTATTCAAATACTATTTTACCAGAAATGGGAAAAAGGAAGGTAAAGAAAAAAAAATGAAGCTAGAGGGCTTCAAGAGATAAGAAACGTGAACCCTTTTCTGCATATATTATGCAGATAAAACTGATTAGAAACATGAGCCCCTTTTGGTGTATATTATGCATATAAAAATCATTACCAATGTACTTTTCAGGATCAAAACAAGAAGGGAAACAGGATGAGCAACAGGTCTCCTGGTCAAGTTTCTGGTAATATAGCTATTGTATAAGATAACCTAATAAGACTATCTAAGGGGGCAAATGAGTCTCAGGGGCGCTAATAATCCAGTTCATTTAAAGTCGAATTTCAGGCTCAATGGTTCATGACAAGAAAGAGTTGATAATAAAACCTTTAAAATTTTAAAAAAACAAAAACAGTGTCTCTGCAGAACCAAGTTCATTAATTTTATATGCTCCTGCCCATCAGCACTAAAGCTCACTAAGTTCAAGGACCATGAGACCTTAAAATTAGTGCAAATATAAAAATGATTAATAGCTGTTGACAGCTCTTAAGATAATATCCATTATTATTAAAACGCTATGTGACCATGGGAAACAGGTAGGTAACAAGAAATGAAGCTAGAGAGCTTCATGAGATAACATAAATCCACATCTGGATATATCATGCATATAAAATTGATCAGTAACATAAGGCCCCCTCTCAGCATATATTATGCATATCAAAATCAGTAGTAATGTACTCATGCAATATCAAGACAAGAAGGGGAATAGGATGAGCAGGTGGTCTCCTGGTCAGATTTCTGGTGATATAGTTATAATATAAGATAACCTAATAAAACTAAGGGGGAAAATGGATCTCTCGAGGGAACATCGAATAATCCAATTTAAATAGAGTCAAATTTCAGCCTTAATAGTTCGTGATAAGAAAGAGTTGATGATGGAAACTTTAAAAATCTGTCAATAGTCAGAGTTTTTGCTTAATCAACTTCATCCAATTCATATGCTCATGTCCACAAGCACTAAATCTCATTTAGTTCCTGCTGCGTGAGAATTTAAAATTGCAAAGATAAAGTTAAGCAAGACCTCTTGACATCTCAGGGGTGGCAGGAGAAGGGGTGGGGTTCTCTTTCTCCCAAGAGGAAATCAAGAATGTGACTTTACTAGGGGACTGGGAGTGTCCTATAAAAATGATGTGGAAGCTCTTATGGTGTACCAAGGGTTAGTTAGATCTAGAAAGGGAAAATGGCATCAAGGAAATCACAGTAGTTGGAGACTCGTCAATTATCATCAGCAGTCTTCACACCTGTGCATCCCACAGAAAAGGTTAGTCGCAACAATTAATTCTTGAAATAAAAAAATGTGTCATCTCATTTTGAATCCATTCATTTTATCATGTGTTAAGGATCAACAACCACTTGGCTGACAAGTTAGCATATGTTGGAGAGACTTTGGGGGGAGGTAGAATAAGTGCAAAACAGGAGGCTCCCATCCCAAAGCCCCTCCCCTGAATTATTATGCATTTATTTCTTTATGATAGAGCCAGACAGGCGGCTACAGTCACATGCACTGAAGGACAGAGAATCAATGCCTCTTAATTCTCCCTCCTCTTCATTTGACACTCCAGAGGCAGTGAAACTATTATTTCAGATCGTGAGAGGCTCTTTGTTTCTGTGTGGGATGGTTGGTATGAAGGGATCTGGTAGAGGTTTATCTTCACGGCCTGACTTTGGTGGCTTGTTTTTTCAGTTGAGACAGGAGTCTTCAGGACACAGAAAGAAGTCCCACATCCACAGACTGCCTAAAGACAATCGTGCTGTGTAGGGGCAAGAGGTGTGTAATGTGCGAGTTGGTCAAGATTCAATGATATATGAGGGTTCTAGAGAGAGGAATTGTGGATGCACAGAGAGACACGACCAAGGAAGCTCTGCATTACAGTGACTAGCACTCTTGAGTGGCAAAATACTCTTCAGGTTGATACTCGGGAGAGGGCAAGCCATGTGATTCAGACGAAGGCTCTGATTCAAGATAAAACTGAAATTCAGACACATATGCTGACCCATGAGACAAATTATTTGTTCATGGCTGAGCAGTTGGAGCAGTGACAGCCAGGGTTGGGAATATTGAGAAGATGCTGAATTTTGTTCCATTGGGTAATCTCTCTTTCTCTCCTCCATGTCAGCCTCCCATGCCTTAGGAATCAAAGCAAAGAGAAAACCCAGAAACAGCCAAGGCAGGCATTCCTCAAGCAACCAGCACATATGTGGAAGGTCTTCCAGGCTCAGCTGAAGATCTCCAGGTTACTGAAGGGGTCCTTCATGGACCAGCTTTTCAAGTTTCTTTAGATTTCAGTATGTTTTGTAAGTTCTGGTTAGTGCTAGGGCAATATTTAAGGCAATACTCTCACCTCACCATATAAGGATATTAAGGTGCTGGATGAATTCTATAGTGATCGTTATTTCCAGTTTTGGACATTCGGTGGCTGGTGGAGGCCTACCTCCCAACTTTGTATTACAAAGCCTAACGTTTATGCCTTGGCCCTTTTTCTATTATAAGTTCTTAGTTTACCCATTATGGTTTAAAACCAGAATGCTATTGACAGCTCTTAATCTAGTTATTAATATCCATTATTATTAAAATACTACGTCACTAGAAATGGGAAACAGGAACACAAAAAGAAATGGGGCTAGAGAACATTAAGAGATAAGAAACGTGAACCTCATCTGCATATATTATGCGTACAAATTTGATGAGTAACATGAAACCCTCATCCCTCTGTATTATGCATAAACAACACATCAGTAATGAACTGACATGGTGTCAAAATGGGAAGGGGAACAGCATGTAAAACAGGTCTCCTGGTCAGATTTCTGGTAACATTGTTCAAATACAAGATCACCAAATAAAACTATCTTCAGCAGTTAAACAGCTGACAAATTCAATGAAAAATGAAGGCTAGTAACAACTGGTAGATGTCTTTGGCAAGAAGAAATCGTCATTTCATAACAAATTCAAGACACCAAAAGATGATTCTTAAAAAATCCCACCCCTGAAGAAAAAAAATCAATTAATTTTTTCAAAATTAAAAATAGAATAAAATAAAAACCCCAAAAATATATTCAAGAAACCCCAACATAAACAGATAGTAAGTTTGCACCTTGGTGGCATCGTCGAAAGAAATTGGGTGACAGAGAAGAGCGTATATCTGCTTCTTGGAGAGAAAATGGTGCTCTGAGATGAACAGTTTGGAGAGCATTTCCTGGTAACATATGGGCAATTTCTGCTCCCACACATAATCACAGGAAGACGCGCCCTTGAAAGCCCAGTTGAGACCAGCAAGCTTGCATATGTCAATCGGACCCAAGTGCTCGAAAATCCTTGCAACGCAGCTCTCTGGTATATCAGCCAACCCTGGATACGGCGTCTCTTCCTCTCCTCCGTAGGGCCGTGAGAGGTTCCCACCCATTAATCCCACACGAACGCCAACAGACTCAATCGTTTCCCCCTTATTACTAACGCTCCCAATTCTTCGTTTCTCCTGAGCTTATCTCGGATTTGGCTTGAAACAATTCATGTCCGCGAACCCGCAAAGAAAAGCCAAACCCATCTCAGATATGGGACAGATCGTTGGATACGATCCGCGGAGAAATGAATAGATATGATCCGATTCTGAAGCGAAGGATAAGTGCTCTACTTTGGTTAATTAAATGAACTACTTCCTATCAGGCCAGGCCATGTATTCTTTGACTTCAGAAAAAATTAATTAGGACCATTCGTGTGTCATGAATGTAATGGTCATCCTCATGGAAAAGGGAGATATTCTAGATGCAGATATTATATTTTTTTGGCGGGTCGCCACCACCACCTCCATCAGCAGAGTTGGCTTATCAAAATTGGCGTTATAGATCTAGCGGTGCTTAGCATAACAAAATATCAAGGGAGTGACCCAAAATGCGGAATTCGGTGATAAATACACAAAAATATATACAAGGGACTTGTGAAAATCCTCCTGTAATTAGATGGAGGAGGATCATTTTTCTCAATACGCGTATGAGGTGGAGGATCATCGAATCATGGTCCCCTCTGTTTTGCTACATTCATGTTAGGTATAGCAACCTCCCAGTCAGCATTCTATGCATTGCTTGTATCTTCATAAATGGATATGCGGGGAATTAAAACCATGTGATTTAATGGGTGTAGAAAAAATCTTTGTGTGGGCACTTGAGGGAACACTTTGTCCTTTCTTCATAACCTATCCATCTCAATGCCAAAGTGTACAAGAGATTGGGAAAGTAAAACGAATTTTTAGCTAGTAGTTTGTTTTAACATTGGGAAGTGAAAATGGATTTGTATAAAATTTTGTTTATTTTTTATTTTAACTTTTTTATTATGAATATGGAGGTGAGAGTGGAAGTAGATAATGGGGAAATTTTAATGAGTAAGAGTGTGAGTTAGGAGAGATTTTAGAGGAATTTTATAAGGTACGAGAGAGATATATTAAAGAAATTTTATAAAGATAAGATGGGTGGGGAGAGATGTCTAATGAAATTTTATAATGTAAGAGTGATTTTTTTAAGGAAATTTGGTGGGGTAGGGGTGGATATTAGGGAAATTTTAATAAGTAGGGGTAGGTGTGGGGGTGAGAAGAGATATTAAGGAAATTTTAGAAGGTAAGTGTGAGGTATTGAGGAAATCTTATGGGGTGAGGTGGGGGTGGAAGTGGATATTAGGGAAATCTTATAAGGTGAAGGGGAGATATTACGGAAATTTAGTAAGGGTGAAGATGAAATATTAGAAAAAACTAGTAAGCGTGAGAGTGGCAGTCACGAGAGATATTAGGGAAATTTTATAGAGTGAGGATGAGGGTGAGATATTAGGTATATCTTATAAGGTGATGATGAGGGTGAGATATTACGAAAATCTAAAGGCAACAATGGGGGAAGATATGGAATTGGATCATTATATTATTTATCATCCATGTTCATAATGGAAAAATTGGAGGAATCATCTTCTAGGGCCATTTTTACCAAAAGGTCCTAGTTTAGAGAATTAGGATTTGAGACTTTTTGGAGGTATTTTGACGCATTAAATGAAGTTTTTTGGGTCCAAAAACTCTCACTTATGTGAAGACACCTCCGGCACTATTACACATTTAGACACCTTTCCAATATTGCAAGAAAGACATTAATTATAGTTAATATGAAAAAGTTATGTCTCGTGAAAGTTGACCTTTCATTTTAACCACCATGATTTGAAAGGGTGTCACATCAACCCCTACTTACCCATGCAAAAGGGGCTAGCCACTTTCGTCTATGAAGAGGACTCTAAAAGGGTCAAAGTTGGTAACTCTAAACTTGACCCCTAGTTGGATATTTGTCTACGTTAAAATCGAGCTACTCGGAGGAGAAGGGGTTCCATTATAGATTATCGTATTTTGTTCCATATTAGAGCAAAGTAACTAAGAGTAAGAGTTAGAGAGCATAATATAGGGGATTGGTGTTCTATAGCAACCTAACAAGTCACAAATCTTAGGTAACTCCATAGAAAGTGGCATCTCCTCTATACTTGCATTATTTACATGCCATAAAAGAGGGTAGAGCAACCTCCCCTTGTAGCTAGGTTTTATCTTGTAAGGGTTTCCTAGAACAAATCCTTGTGTTCATTAATGATAGTGTGTGATTGTATTTGTTGTTTTGTATTTTTCGCATTTTATTTATTTCGCGCACAAGCAAAAAAAATAGTATTTAAAAGATATGGAATTTATAGGAATTTAACCTTCATAGTATGGATTTCAGTTTATTTTGTCAAACATGTTGTGACAAAATGTCGAGTGGAATATCCATGGTAGTTTACAGATCGTAGAGTAAGAGTGAAGGTAATATATTAGAGAAAATTGATAGGAGTGGGGGTGGGAGGAGATATCTATAAGGTGAGGGTGAGGGAGAGATATTAGACAAATCTTAATAAGATATCCCTCCTCCCCCATTATCCTCACCCTCAAACACTTACCCTTGAGGCAGAATGAAGTAGGGAAATCTTAATAAGATATTTCTCTCTAAATATCCTCCTATGTGGAAAAAAACGAATTGCCAATATTTTTTTAATATTAAAGAAGTCGCTAGAAAAATTAAAAAAACAAAACTTACCTCCAAAAAAATAGAAAATAAAAAAAAATCCAAAATTTATTAAATTAAATATATCAATAGAATTGTTATATAACCACCAATAAATAAATTTATATTTTACCCAACCCTTAAATTAAATCCAACATCATTCCTTATACTAATAAAAAAGAAATTCAAATCTCTATTTAAAAGGGAAATTGAGAATCAAAAATGAATTCTCCATAAAATATAAATTTAATGTGTCTAAATACAAAATACTAAATACTAAAAACAAAAACAAAAACAAAAAAAAACAAACTAATTATTAATTTAAAAGTTTAATATATCACAATAATTCAAATAAAAATGATAATCCTTATCATTAATCTTAAAATTTCACATATCAAAAAAAATTATCATTAATCTTGAAATTTCATATATCAAAAAATATAAAAAATTAAACAATAACTAAGGCTAAGTGCTACTTAAACCATGACTTACTTGTTGTAACCATAATAATGTCAACATGGGATGGGTTTCATTTTTTATATATTTTATAAATAAGAAATGAAACAATAACTAAGGCTAAGTGTTACTTAAACCATGACTTACTTATTGTAACCATAACAATGTCACATGAGATGGGTTTCATGAGAATGATATAGGAGTTGAAATCAATACGGGATTGTCTAGTATAATTTTAAATTATTTTTTTATTGGTTATGGGTTCATTTTTCTCGAATATAAGGAAACTATGGCTTACTTACTGTAACTATAACAATATTAACATGAGATAGGTTTCATAAGAATGATATTGAAGTTGAAATCAATACTTGTATAGTATAATTTTAAATCATTTTTTTATTAGGTATAAGTTTATCTTTTTAGAATATAAAGAAATAAATTGACAATCCACAATACAACAACATAGAGTAAAAATAGAAATTCTTAATAATTAGATTTTATTTAATTGCAATATTACAATTACATATCTTATGCAATATTATTATTATATATTAAGAGGTTGAAATTATATCCATAAAAATTAGAGTAATTTAAGTATCATTATTATTTTCTATTTCAATTTTATAAATAAAAAATAAGTCAATAATTATCAGTATATAATTTTTTTAATTAAAATATATATATATATATATTATAATCAAACCCAAAATACAAAAATATTTGTCGAATATAAAACTCTACCCCATTCAAATCACATACAAGATTTAAATTTTATTATATATAATAATATAATCATACTTTAAATATAAAAATTGTATCACTAACTTTAAATATTATAAAATTTCCCTCTTTCATGAAGATATATATCAGAAATAATTTAAAAATATTATAAATTTAAAAATCACAAAACTTTATTTAAGAAAAACACAACGACCAACTTAAAAAATATCTTTCCAAGAAAAGTTCATCGAGAACCTATAACCTTTTCACATGTTGCTAAAGTTTTCAATTAAAGCAAACTATATTTATATTTTAAAATGAAAGACAAACTTGAAAGAAAAGTACATGGAAAATCATACACCTTCCCATACTCTATGTTTATATTTAAAGCAATCATATTTCGACTTTAAAAAATCCGGAAATGGGCCAACATGTCACATTAAGTATAACTTTTCATTCAAAAAGAACATAACATAGCCCATTAACGGCTAAAAATTTTGATGTATATTTAAAAACAAATTCAATATCGAATACATTTGAAACAAATGATAAGACAAAATACCAATATATTCAAAACCTTAGGCCATACCTAACATATAATGTTAATAGATCCAAAATGCCAATTCATTTCCAGTGAAGATTTTGTACACAACTACCCTTCTTGGTATTTTTTAATTGATAACAACTTGTGAGACCTAAAAGGAGCATGGAGATTCTCCTCAACAATGTGACAGCTCTCATAAGTACATGAACATAACAAGTGTTTGATCACTTCAAAATTACTATAAAGTAAGTAAATCAAATGTAAGTTTTTCAAATTATTTTTAATAAAATGTTTTTATTTGATTATTAATTTAATATTCTATAAAAAAAATATTATAGATGATAGATGTTTAAAAATAATGATTATAAATGTAAATTATAAAATTGAAATTAAAATATATATTTAACAATTATAAAAATTAGAAATTATGAAAATAATATCCATATTATTTGGTTATATATTTTATAAATATATATTAAAGGTTTAAATATAAAGATTAGTGGGCTATCTTAAAGCAATATATTAAGTTCTTAGTAGTAGAGTTGAGGTTTAATTCATCATTTTTCTTATCACTCGGAGGTTTCTCTATTTTTAAAATAGTGAGTGCCTAAAAAGGGGAAGATACCAAATGTGATGCTCTTTGCATTCATGCATAGCATAGTCAATTGACCTATGTTGAAGGTAAACCTCATACTTGTGGGACTAGGTCAAGTAAGAAGGGGGATAAACACTCGAGAACACTCAATTCATGTGTATGAAGCACCCTAAAATTCAAGTAATTGATATGCAGGTGCCAACTCCAATTCCATCTTGTCAACATGCACCCAAATCTACAAATAAAGCTTAGCACAAAATAGATTAACATCATGTCGAGCAAACTCACTACTATGTTAAGAATGTTAAATAAGCATCCATTATTTTATGTGTGAGATACAAGATTTCAACTCTGACTAATCCCCGTGTTGTGTGAAACTAAATGACTCGAGGGAGTTTATCACCTAACATAACAAGCTTCTAGGAAATGGTGGAAGAGATCATTTAGCTATAAATTCTACAAGGCCATGACTTGGATGGCTTAGCAAACTTGTATACCGAAATAAGTTTAAAATTCTAATTCCTCATGTGAAAGGGACAATTAGCTTGAGGATTCCTTGAATATGAAATTCATTAAGAGGAAAGCCACCCAAAATCAATGACTAATAAAAATGGTTATTTATAACTAGATATAAAACATTCCACGTGATGAGGTTTCTAATTAAAGGGCATTTTTCAAACTCTACTCAGTGGAATATACAATAATAAGCCCTCTACTTTCCCAACAATTTTTATTTACGAGGACATTGTTACTGAAGTTTTTTCTTATCTAGAAATGAGAACACCACTTACCTTGTCATGCCACCCATTTATGTAACCACTAAAAAGAAGAATCTTCTCAAGAAAGAACCACACATAAATACACACGTGCATGCATGTGCACACTCATAATCAACGATTTAAACTAGAAGTTAGATAATACATGTCAAGTATTGACGATCTATAATGACCTTAGCCTTATGACTCTTTAAAACTTCATAATTACTAAATTCAATAAAAAAATAAATCATACAAATTTCCTTGAGATTATACACCATATCAAGTTGTTTGGGGTGTGAGGAACGTGAAATAAAGGGAGGCTTTAAGCTTGTCCCTTCAACTGACATGTGGACTACACTTAACATTATTACAACAGATGCAATTTTGGGAGACGGAGGAGGAGGGTAACCTCAACCTATCCCTACAATGCTTTAATCAAATCAATATTTAGTTTCCCTTTTGTAACTATTGTAGCTTTATGTTTGAGAGGGAAAGACCAATTTTTTCATGATTACAGTGGGAGCTTAACATGAGATTAGATTGGTTTTAGTCTCCACAATTTAGTTTCCTTACTTGTTCATGTATCTTAGTTTGTGTTTCTTCTGGCTAAGTTTGTTTTTCCATAAACATGGCTTTTTGGTTGGGACTTTTCCTATGGGCATGAGAGGCTAGGGTTCCTGACCACAGGGTCAACATATTCAACAAAAAAAAATTTAGCCATAAGTACATGATTGATAGATAGCCTAGATTTTGTGCCAACTCATTCCATGCTTGCTAAGTTATGCAATAATTGACCCCCTTGATGTATATAAGTGGTTTAGGCTCAACTATTATGAAATAATCCCCATGTTATTCCAAGTTTCCTTCATCAAACAATTTTAATGTTTTAAAAGAGTAAATTTTCTACAATGTTTAAGGATAGTAGGACATTATTTATTAAGGAAAGCCAACATTTTATAACTATGTCTGAAGGATTAGCCTCATCGAGGGATGTTGAGATTCAAAGCTATCTTTGATTCTCCAGGTTCTTGGTAAGTACTCCCTCAAGGGAGCATCATCAGTTCGTCAACATGAATAACAAGTTCAACGAGGGAAACCAAAGATTATCAACAACAAATCTTTCAATCTGACCAAGAAACCTCAAATAATGTAACGACACTCACACATCTAACTCCTCCACCAACCTTACCAAGGCTAAAATGGAGGTCAATGATGCAGTGAGGAATTAACACAGGAGGTTTCTAATCCATATTAAAGCTAAAGATGAGATAATAGAACAGAAGGCTTGTGAGAAATGAGCCACAACCCCTTTGGAGGACATTGATGTTGAGCTCAAGCACTGCATACATGATATTACTTTCTTTTGTAGTCACGACACTGGGTGCTTCATACTAATTGATTTTTATTGGAAAACTAAGTCCATATTGGCTTAATGTGTTAAAGAATAAGGCATGCACCAAAAAAACATTATGTAAAAATTGGAGTTTCCAGTTCAAAATTATAAATCTCTAATCAAGGTGCTCTAGGACATGGAAGCAATGGGGAAGGAGAAGAGAAAATGGGAGCAAACCTATATGGACTCAAAATTCGAGATATATGACTAGGTTTTACCTCCCTTTTACTTTTTATTTATTTATGTTTACATGGCATTTCTCAAGAGAAACATAATTTATGATAGGAGAAGTATAGTACTAGGGTATACCAATACAGGCCATGTTATCATTTATACTAGTGATGTTATATTCCACTTCTCCATATTATAATGCTCATACTCTAGTAATGGGCTTGGAACAACACAAGAAACTCTAAACAAACATATAGTTGCTTTCTTTTGATTTTACAAACATCAATGGTATTTTTTAACCCACTATAAACCTAGCTCCCCTAGTGGTGGGCTATAGTGGGGGATGGATGTATCTTTTAAGTACAATATTAATATAATAATTTTACTAGCTTAAAATTAACAACATATCATGCTAATTGGGAAAAAAATCATCATAAAAAGAAAGATATTATACATCATATAATATAATCAACAATTTGGGAGACAAATCACATATGAGAGGGAGATTGTTAAAGGGATGAAGAGATCTTTCCTAAGTCTATTTTCAATAATAAAGAATAGCGACTAATATTCTAGAGAGGCACTAGAACTCACAATAAGTAGTTAGGATTTGGAAATCCATTGTGGAGTAAAAGGATGGGATCATCATAGTGGAAAGAACATTGGATTAAAATTTTGGCTAGCCTATATTATAAAGGGAAGGCATGCACATAACTTTTTTGAGTTCATACCGGAAGATAACAATTAAAAGGATCATATGGATATGTAAGAAGAGGCGAGTGTCCACCAAAGTTTGAAAGAATGATATATCTCATCCAAAGGTGTTATTTATGGGTACTATTTCTTGCAAGGAATCTCTAACCCTAATCGTAAACTTGGCTTGTTGATAATTTTGGATAAAAAAATAACGTAAATGTGAGAGGGAAGAAAGAAAAAATATATTAGTCCAAGGGAAAAAAATAGAGGTTAAAACAATACTCTAGTAATAAAATTTCTAATGGGTGAATCCCTTGCCCTTACAAGGTAGTTCAAGATAGTTCATGGGTAAGCAAGTAAAAGGTAATCCTTGTGAAAGTGGAAAATTGAACTAACTAGTTCAATTTTCCTGGATATTTTTCAAACTACCATTTTTATATTTGTAAGTGGCCTGTGAATTCAGAAGAAGGGAGGATATGGACCCCATAAGTGCTACATATTAGCTAGCCTTACTATTTAGTTTAAATATAGCTAAATTAGAGTAAAAATATTGATTTCAAGTTTGTCCATGTCTAGAGTAGTTTATCTGTATACACCTTTTATATATGCAAAGAAAATAAGAATTGTTTTCTATATATAAAGATTGTATTAAATGAGTACATACATCTACTCTAAATATTTTTATTGAATAAAAACAAGATTGAAAATGAACAAATTTATCCAAATGATCAAGATGTATAATAGATAGATATCTCTTAGCATGTAGGGAATTCTACCCACATTGAATATGCACTCAACAATCAAATGCACAAGAGAAGAGTTATTTTTACTCTACCAAATGCAAAGTTCATAGTTACACAACACATGATAATAATAATAATAATAATAATAATAATAATAATAATAATAATAATAATAATAATACTCTTTATTCCAAAACACACGTTATTTTTTTACATTAATAATCAACAATTAAAAAACTGACGAGATTCAAATTTCCCCACGTTGTATGGTAAATAATCAAATAATTACATTGGAAGAGCTCTTCCCTTTATGATAATTAAAAATTACCGTAGGAGTAGTTAAAAATAATATTTAACTATACAAAGAAAATGTCAAACCACCAAATTTTTAAATAAATATTTATTTTTAAAAATAAAAACACATGTGTGGCCAATCAAATGAGGAATTATTCACGGAAGTTGGGATGATGCTTTCATGCCCACGACACTGGCGACCTGGAGAAAAATCGAATCATAATTTGAAAGGCTTTTACTTATAATTAAATAAAAGAGAGGCATTAATTATCATGCATGTCCAACCTTTGGTTCAATGTGAATTATCAAACACACCTTCCAGGCTCCTTCGCTGAAGTCATTGAGAATTGGAAATTTATATTTTCTAGAGTCGTATATGCCCAACCTGCAACCTGAGTACTGGTATGATGTGTGTGTTAACTTTATGAATTACTATTTGATTTGTAGTCAAATAGAAAAGTAATTGGCATTTAATGTAATAACAAGGGAGTTATTTTTAATGTGATTTTTTTGGAATTCGGTAAAAAAATTTGAGGTAAAATATTGTTTTTGTTATTTAAACTGGTTTTTTAATTTTATATATAGATTCAGCATTTTCAAAAAAATTTAGGGCACTTTAATTGTGCAAGATTAGCAATCAAACTTTTCTTTTTAATAAATTCCTGCTAGACTTAAGAGAAATTACACCGGAAAAAGCCATCATAAACACTTTCAAAAGATCATACTAAAAAATAACAAATGTGTAATACTAATACCTGCCTGCAACAAGATAATAATGATGGTTTTTGGGTCCATTGCTTTTAGTATTAAAAAATTGGAAATCAGGGTTTGTTCCAAGAGGCCAGGGTGGTATTGTCCGGTGATGGGGGGTGACGAAAAAGAGAATATATATGTTTCTTAAGAACAAATCAGAGAATTGGAGGCGTTGTTTTTATAAGAATTTGATTGGTTGGATTTTGAAAATATAATTTTAAATGAGAATATGATATTTAATTATTTAAAAAAAAATATTATATAAAATGTGTTTTTATATAAATAAATTTAAAGTTTTTTTAATACTTGAATTACATTGAACATACCATTTAAATTTTGGTTTGAGAACATATTTATTAAATTTCACTAAAACAAATATGTCAAAAAAATAAAACATATAAAAGTTAAATTTGAGTATTTTTTAAGTTATTTTGTATTATTTCAAAATAATAAATTACATCTTACATCTATCTAAGATCAACGGAGTTTATCTCATTATCAGTCTTAATCTGCCACGGGGATTTGTTGACTAATAATGTGCTAGCAATAGTTAAAATATAAATTCCATGGTTGAGAATAACTATATATGACATTGACAATAAACTATAACATAACATGGTAGGAGCTCAAAAACCTAATGAGGTCACCAAAGCAGGGCCCTTTGCGCTGGAACCAAGAGGAGAAAACGACTTGAGTTCACATTGGAGGTGTTTCTCTACATAAGCCAAACAAGAGCGTTGATATCACCGCACCCTTTGAATCTCATTCAAGGAAGCTATAATGTTAGTTTGGTCCTCATCATTGTCTTTCAAGACTCTGCCTAAAAGAGTCTTCAGTGGCCAATCTAATTTGACTGAATTCAGATACCATTTCCTTCTTCCCTTGGTATGAGCAGGGTAAAGAATCTATTTAGCAACTTCCTACATAATCTCAGAATCAGAAAAAGCCTCACAATCATTGTCAACATGAGATTCTAGCTGGCGAATTTCCTCATGGATGTTTGAAGGAGTGACTGAGTGAAACAAAACAATGACATCTTGATCCGTAAACTGCTATGGATATTCCACTCGATAGTTCGTCACAACAAATATGATAAAACTATATTAAAAATATGAAATCTACAGTAATAGGGTTTTGATTCTCTTTAGATTTTTGGATTTGTTGATTACGATTTTTTGCATATCCATGCAAATTAAAATTATGCAGAAAATAGAGAACAATGAAATAAAAACTCACAAACCATGATTTGACACAAGGTATGTCCTAGGAAACCTTTTCGAGAGAAAACCTAGCTGGAAGGTGTGGTTGCTCTGCTCTCTTTCTTTGAATAGAAGGTGGTTGCGAGTACAAAGAAGTATGGTTTGTGGCTTGTGGGATACTACATTGCACAAATCCTCTGTGTGTGCTCTATCTCCTATCCCTCTTAGCTACTTTTTTATCATCTATGGAACAAATGCACTCGAAAAGAGTGGAACCATTTTTTCCTCCTAATGGCCTGATTATAACACATCTTGATAGCCTAATAATGATTGGGTTTGACTACCTCAACTCTTAACCAAAGTTACAATATGGAATCTTCTAGATTCTTCTTCATCGTAACCACGTGGCTAGGTCATTTTCCATGAATAATGGGGTCTAATGTGGCATCCTCTCAAATTATGATGGTGAAAACAAGAAGGTCAACTTCTAAGTGACATAACTTTTGCATGAACTCTAATTGACGTGGTTATTGCCCCAATGGAAAGGTCTCTGTGTGTAGAATATGAAAAGAAGGTGTCGCACAAAAACAATAATTTTTAACCCCAAAAAACATCATTTTGTGCCTCAAAATGCTCTTGCAAGGTTTTAGACCCTAGTTTTCCAAACTAGGTCCCACCTGTAAAGATGGTCCTATGAGTTGATTCCTCCATATTTTCTACTTTGAAAGCATCAAGATGGATGAAAAACAATATAATGATCCGATTTGGATCACATTGTGAGCTTTATCTTGGGTCTGAGGATAACCTTGCTAACCTCTACCTCCATTGCCCCTTCGACTGCGCATTCATTGCCTAGGCATAGTGCTTCCTGAGGAAAATCATAGGATAAGATAAAATACAAAGGCCGACCCTAAGTGAAGAGAGAGATAATGAGCCAACTCGAGGCCAAAGACAAGCAGAGGATGGCAAACAAAACTGACCAACCCAGGTTTATAGATAGGAAACATCCCTTGAAGCGAAAACACTACACAACACCATCGAGTAACAAAACCCTCTTGTTGGAATATATCATAGGCCCAAACCCAAGAGCCCCAAGGAAAGAGACACTAAAATTATTCCAGACCGAAACCCATAAGAATCGACACCAAAATAAGAGAAAACATAACTGGAGAGGAAATTTTGGATCTTGAAACCATTATACCTCTTATCCCAAGTCCACTCTCACGTTGACGCAACATGTAAGGAGCCACCACCACCGAAATATAATGTTATCCTTGGAGTACCCAGTAGCAATTTCTCACGTTAACGCATAATGAAGCACAGTTCAAACATGGACCCAACCAATGCCTTCAAATACACACTGTAATAGTTGTCGAACACTGGGGTTAGACTGATGCATATAAATGTCCAAGCCTATGCCACCCTAAAATTGGAGACAAATGACAGAGGCACAAAGGAAAGCTAATAATTACACCATTTTAAGTTTAAATTTACTCAAATCACTAGTTTATCGCTCAAGAGTTTCCATTATAATGTTCCCACCTACAATGGGGAACAACCCAATCCAAAATAAATTCCCATAAAACTTTGACTAATATGTAGGACGAGCAAATGGATAAAGATATTCCATCAAATTTCATGGGAAATAAGTTTGCATGCTCTTGCATGGGGAAACCAAGCCACGCAACCCCTATTTAATGTTAAGAGAGACGGGAACCCAAACCTCATTTTCCATTTTTTCATCCACCCCGATCGGGGGAAAATTGGATATGCACAATTTCTATTCCCACACATAAGGACCCAACAAACTAGCATATGTCAATCGGACCCAAGTGCGGGAAAACCTTAGCAACGCAACTCTCTAGTATATTAGCCAACCCTCGATACAACGTATGTCCCTATCATTCATAAGGACGTGAGAGGTTCCCACCCATTAATCCCACATGAACACCAACATACTTAATTGTCTCACCCTTATTACTTACACTCCCAAGTCTTCATTTCTTCTGATATTATCTCAAATTTGGCTTGAAAAAAATATGGTTTCATGTCTGTATAGAAGACCCATGTCATATTTCGAATAGATCGTCAGATTCAGTGAAAAAATAATGAGATATGACATGATTTTGAATGAAAGGATAAGTTTTATGGTTGATCAAACTAGGCCTGGTATTCTCTAAGAATCTTGGTCGATTTAACTATGTACCATTGATCAGACTAGGCCAGGTATTCTTCGACGAAGTATGGTCATTTTAATTAAGCACCAACGATCAGATCATGCCTTGTTGCCCGAGTGTAAGTAGATCACAAATTCTGAAAATATTTTGTAGGAACAAGAGGCCCAAGGGAGGAAGCTTGACCATATCCTGACCAATAAACATCCAGCTCTCCGCTCTCGAAGCTTCTAGGCCATGAAGCTTCGTTTCCATTTAAAAAAGTCCTCCAGAAGTAAATCAACACAGGTTTGAGGTCCATACTAGCGTCGATCGGTGCTGCTCACAAGCTTAGGATGGCTCATCAGCACTGGTGAGACACAGAAGGGTCGCACTGCTCCAAAAATATGGGTTTTTAGGGAGCTACTCCAGGAATGATCAACAAAGAGATTGTTCTTCAGACTGAAAGGGATGCAATGGCCTATTTTCATGATGTAAAATTTACACAGGGATCACCGTTAGCGTCCTCCAAGATTTAGGAATAGGGATTACAGGGACAGTGACAAAATGTTGTGTAACAGATACCCCCTAAAGCATGAAGGCAAAACGAGAGTGAGGGGTGAAATTATTTACGAGAACGTGCCAAGACCAAGATGATGTCGTTGGAAAACATGCGAATATTTTACATATATACAACTGAAATCTATGAAATAAATACATGGGTATGAGGCATGGACGCAACCATCTGTAGAACAAATCATGTAATAGGATCCATGGCATGGACACAACCATCCATCAATAAGAAGGATCACAAATATGGATCCAAGCATGGTAAAAGCCATCCATAAAAAAGAGTCATGTATCCAGTCATGAATAACTCATATCGCCTCGCAACCTAGACTTTATCAGACAAAATCTAGGGTCTTGCGCTCTGTCACGACCCGATCAACCACAAATTCAGGCATGTGAATGACTGAGCTAGAGTTGTGCATGCAAGAAAATCGCTTGATTACTACTCAATGATGTAAAATGTTAACAGTCGTGAGAGAGACCACCAATAATGACGATGGCCCTCAATGTACTAGCAGTACAATCCACGAGATGTGAATAAGGAACTAAATTCCAACACTTGTGAAATCATCTGATCAAAGGCTAATGAGGTGAACTTGTCGTCGAATGCAAAAAACTTTCCATTAATGCATGCAGGCTCTATCCCGAATAATGAGCTGAAGTCGACAGGAAGTAATACGTCGAAGGAGGGCGGTGATGTATCCCACATCATCGACACAAGACAGAGGAACAATATGGTTGTGAATCAAGACTGAACAGAGAAGCAAGTAATGAAAAACTGCAGAAGGAACTGCTCTTGAACATATTGGCGACACGACTCTAGAGATTGGCAGTATTTAACTCAAATGGAATCAGAGGTCATGTTGAAAATATTGGTAATTGAATGAGAGCCAAATAGATTTCCCAAACCTGTGGAGGCAAAGGGATGAATGGAGGATGTCCCCAACCCGACATGAACTGCATACAAGTGTCATGTTCAAGAGTGACATATTGTCGACGCAATCGATAAATACTTCCATTTTCCCCCCACCATTTACGACGAGTACCCCAATTATTTTTTAATACAAGCTTGAAGGGGATAACATATGCTTGTTGTATAAGTTTTTTCTTCGTACAAATCCATCCTAGTACATTTTACGAGCCCTAGGAAGGAGGAACTTGGTAGTGTCATGATGACGAGTCCAATGTCGTTAAATTTTAACGAGTCTGAAAAAGGTGAAACTCGACGCCTTTGCATGTTTAGAGAGTTTGAAAGAGGCTGAAAAGAAAACTCCATAGGGATTTTTTTGTAAATAGTCTCTTGAATCTGAAAAGGTTTAAAACAAAGTTCGAGAGAACCTCTTAGCCATGATTGATTAAGGTATTCCTTTTTCGTAAACATTTTATCCCAACCCGAAAAATGGGTAAACATATACTAGGTAAACGACATTTTGTTTACATTAATGAGTTCGAAACCACAAATACTCGGCAATCTTTTCATTTTTCAAGAGTCAGAAAAGAGCTTAAAGATGACTCCAAGGGGGTGAATTTTTCATTTGTTTTTACCGAGTCTGAAAAAGTAATAAACTAGAACTCATTTTCATATAATCCGTAAAACATTTGACCCTGTTGTTGCACAAGAGTGAACACATTATTTGTTCTCAAGGAGAAAATAATTAAAATTTTGAAAAAACCCTAATAATGACTTAAGCATCTATAAAAATAAAAAATAAAAAGTTAAAACATTTTCACTTTTCACTTTCACAAGTCATTGGAGAGGTTTTTTCACCCTTTTTACCTTAATTCTTCAGGAGCTGACAGTGGGTGATCCAGGAAGCCGATCGACGAATCGTTGGTGCTAGGTAAGAGTCATGCTCATTATCTCTCATTTCATACATGTTTTAGCAATTTTTATGAGGTATAGTGATTTTTGGGAAAGAGTTTCAAACTTAGTTTCATTGCGGATCAACGTGGGAATGCCCTATCGGGATCGCGTCGATCTGCGTTTTTTCACACAGGTTGCGCGTCGATCACTGTACCTATTTTTAAAACAGGCGCTTCGATCGCGGAGATTGAAAAAACATGATAAATTTCTCAAAAATCACTACCCAAACTCGATTTCCATGCTCGTATTTTTAACAAAATGTTGTTCAATTGTTGTGACAGGAAGAAATCATAAAGAAAAATGGTGATTGAGTGGAGAGAGAGGGAGCATGAAGATGTGAACAGAGAAGCCATAGAGGATCGAAACTATCTTGCTGCCTTGAGGAATTGCGGGCTCCTCAAGTTCTTCTCAACTCCAAGCCTAAGATCTATCCGAAGTTGCTACAATACCTGGTGAGTATATGGGACACAGGATGAGAGACATTCATTATCAGTGACCAAGAGTTGGAAATCTAGGTTTTTGACATCTATTTTATCACTAGTTTATCACGGAGAGGGGAACGAGCTCATCTGGCAGGGATCCAGATTATGGGTGAGAGCTGGATATGCTAATAGGGAGGCAGTGTCCGAAGGGAACATGGTCTTCCAGTGGGAAGGTGGACATGAGAAGCGTAAACAACTTGCCTCTCAGGGTAGTCTAGTACACTATAACACGTGCTGATGGGGCACAAGAACCACATGAGGCTACCAAGTCTCAAATCCAGACTGCCATAGACTACATGGCACCCACAGTCTTTAATTGGGCAGAAGAAGTTTTGGCTAATATGAAGAAACAACTTTCCAAATGCAAAAATCGATGACTTAAGCAATTTAGATATGGTTCAATACTAGCAGCATTCTTTTTGGAACGAGTGTATTTGTTCCAGTTTCAGTCGGCAGAAGTAGCTATGCCGACACCACGAGATCCACGCATGATCAAATGCAGAAAGTTGATGCCTAGCTCAGGAGGCGGGCAACACATGTCATACAAACCTGTTTTCTTTGTATGTCTGAGGTGCCAGCTCATTGTCGTGGAGGATTGGCCATATTCTGGGACTGATTTCATAGGTGACCCAGACCTTCCACTTCCATAGGGTGATCAGGGGGATGACAGAGGTAAAACATGTTTTTTTGTCAATTTTTGCATGTGTTATATATTTTTTTGGTATATGTGTTATGATGTTTAAACTTATGTGCTACAGATGTTGGACCACGAAGACTTGTTGGAATGCCCCCTTCAGCCAAAAGAGTGGCGAGGGAATTCGAGGCTGCTTCGTATGAGGAGGGAGCAAATGCTGAAGAGGAGATTGGCCAGAACCTAGATTCTTTGACCACTAGGATTCTGGAATATGCTCATGTTCATGATATCCCCGCCACTACCAAAGGCACACAATAAGGGTGTCAAACCACATCCATCAGTTGTTGACTCCAATCATTCGAGATGTGACTTGTTACCACAAGCACCATGCGAATTAGTCCACTTTAGTTTTTATTTCTGTAGTTGTTGTTTTTGGGACCTGCGAGTCTCTGATGTATTGTAACACATATTTTTGGGATTATGATGTACTAAAAACTTTTTCAAACATTACCGACATATATATATATATATATATATATATATAGTTTTCTTGTTTAATGCATGATGCAATGATGATCATGGTTTTACTATTTTTACAAATGTCTATATTAGAGCAATGCATCTGTGAAGTGAAACAAGATAAGCAGGAAAATGGTTCACAAAAAGCACACCGAAACCACAACCAAATTGTACATTAACGTACAAAAAAGTAATGAGGTTTCATTTTTACATAAGCTTGAAACATGGGAAACTCTACTTGAAAAAAGAAGATTTGCATGCCCCCAGCATGGTGACTCGATTCAAGGTACATGCCTCCAAGCTTCAGTTCATTCTCCTGAGTAGATTGCTAGTTACTAACAGGTGAATGGAGTGAAGGTTCAATTACGCAATCAAGTGAAAGACTCGACTAGGATTTTATGAGATCTAATCAAAGATTCGAATCGAAGATGGAACTTGTTTCATTTTTTAACGAGGTTGAAACGGTAAAAGAACTATCCTCATGGGACCTAATTCATTTTTAACGAGGTGGACATAGTAAAAGAACCATCCTTGTGACACCTTGTTTCATTTGTTAAGGAGCTTAACACAAGAAAAGGAAATCTTCTCTGAAATGATTGTTTCATTTTTTAAGGAGCTTGACAGAGGAAAAGGAACTATGCTTCGATGACATGATCATGACATATAAGAGGTCATGGCTTCCAAGAGGTTCTCGTCTGATAGGAGAACAACACTTTGGAAATCGTGATCCAATGCCCCCAGAACACGGTACATGACATCACTGACGAAACCATCAAGGGATGCGGGCATGGAACATGTTTCCACATAATTAACCTGTGGAGGGGAAGATACCACTGGCATGTAAGGACCATTAAGGGATGATGCTATAATAGATGTCACATTAGGACCAATGAATGAAAGTTGATCAATGGTCACAATCTGAGCTTCATGTGGAAAACATATCACATGAAAGAGGGAAGATACAAGCTCTCCCATGACATAGGTATAGTCACGCCCCATGAGTAGGTTAAAATACAAGGGGCCTTGGACAACCATCACGTCTATATAGATAAGATTTCTTCCCAAAGCAATAGGAAACTTCGTAAGGATTCCTAACGATTGATTGGTTCCTCTATTAATAGCCAACATATTCTGGGTAACAGGCACAAGTTGAGGAGAACCAAAATATTTCCAAGTAGTTGAAGACAGAATACTAACAGATGCCTTCATCTATAATCATGCTAGGTATGGCCACATTATAGACCCATAATGTGATCTCAAAAGGCATGTAATAAGGAAGACGATATCCCGCCAGTCGACTCCAATCAAAGGAAGCGACCAAACTACATGGAGGGGGTGCCATAGGAATGGGAGGACTATCCCCTTGCGTTACAGTAGCAGGAGGATCACCCCCCGAGACTACGGGAACAAGAGCCAGAGGATCACCCTTCTGGACCATGGGAATGGGGGGGTCTTCCTCCAATCCCAAGGAATCCAAGGAAACAAAGAGAACCTGAGTGGGATGAGATCCACTCTCTACGGAAAAGCCCTGATGAACCGTAGGTGGAATTAGGTCAAAATTTTTCTCGACCAATGATTGGTTGGGAATGGACTCATGAGATTGACTTTTGGAGACAGTATAATTGACCATAGACAAACCTCAATCAATCACTTGATCAACTAGCGGAGGAATCGAAGAAAACTTCATGTAACCAACTGGAAGACAAGAATCAAAAGTCATAAGGGTATCCAACACTTTAGAGGCTTCATCCATATAAGGACAAAGGTGAATGGGATGGATCCCTTCACATAACCTACAGGGAAATTTTCCCTTACCCTGTTTCTTATAAGTCTTATTATCTCTAGTTGAAGGTTCATCACCAACATGATGTCTAGAGGCTGGTGATGAAAGGTGAATCAGGCAAATGACCACACTTTTAACACCTTGGGAATACCAGGGCGATCACTAAGAAGGTGGCAACCCTCGCATACCTTGCAAGGGAATTTGACTTTGCGAGATAAAGTGGGAGGCTTTTCATTATCATTTGTATGGGTAGCGATGGTCGCTGGGTTCCCCCCTTTCTTAGTGCCCTTCTTCTTCTTCTTCTTCTCAGCCACCTGGGTATTAGAATCGAGACTTTCACCAAGCGAAGAGGAAGAACAGGGTGAAGAAATGGGTCAAGAGGGCGAGGGGTCAACCTTTAGATCAATATGGGGATGACCTTGTTCAGATGGGGGAGAACTTGGTTGAAACGCAACTTGGACGGTCGAAACCACAAGGGTCGAAAATAACCAAACTGGCAGACCAATGGTTAATCCCGGGAGGGACAATGTTGCCATATAAGGAGCACCAACATTTCTAAACGAAGGAAAAGGACCAAGATTCCCATATTGAGGGATTCGTTGGTTGGTAAACTCGGGAACTGTTTCCATTAATCTCACGCAAAGATCAACTAAGGAGATGAGCATGGGTAAAAGGTTATTGTGGACAATAAATTTTAGAAATTAAACACAAAATAAACAAAAAAGGGGTAAATTAGGCAAGAGGGTTTACCAAGTATCCGTGAACTTCAATATACACCTTAGAAAATAAATTTACCAAGGATTTAACGTACGACAACCAATCTCCCCGAATGTTGTGTTCGGTGCATCACGTTTACAAGGCTGCAGACCAGTTACCTATGGCAGGGTTGCAGCCTAATGGTGTCTCCCAAAATATACGCGACAGTACATGGGAGCCCAACCCGTAGTAGTGTTGTCTAATGTGTAACTGTTCGATGAGAGCACCCCAAATATACTTATAATACATCAATATACTTCCATACGTGGGACGGGATATCACCCCCGAATTGTAACACAGACTGTTAGCGACAACTCCTACATTTTATGACGCAGGAACACGTCTCTAGCCTAGACCTCTAAATGTTTTGTGTTAGGTTCCAAATGCTACTTAGGTTAATTGAGGTTCATTTTAGGTTGATATTGATTAAAGATTCAATTTCAAGGCTCAAAACGATTTTCACCTGAACACCTATAATGCAACCAATATGAGAAAAAGAATCTTTCAATTCGATGAAGACTATCTAGTTTAGGGAAGAGTTTCAAATAGTGATGCAACAAACGAAAACTTTTCCAAACTAGATCACTCACACAATCCCAATCCAAATCAAATATCCAAAGATGTAAAATATGCAACGTAATCTATGCACTGTTTCCGAAAACTATGCAATTGTAATCTATGCACAATTTCCTTTTCTTTTGATGAATGAGAAACACAATAAATGCACGTTTTAGCTTTCAATCATTAAACGATGTAATCTAAGTTCAATGATGAATCTCGAAAATGATTTCTGAATGCAACTTATCTAATGCACTTTCGATGAAATACAAACTTTGAGATGAAAACTAAATGAATGTGCAATTCCCATTTTATTTTTATGAAAAAAATACAAAAAGACACAAAATGGAAGAACACAAACACTTTTCTTGAGTATTCCAATTGAAATCCCCCAAATGCTACAAGACGTAAAGAGTCGAACCACTAAAGAGATATTCTGAACCACTTTTCTCAAGACAAATACTCTTCTCTTTTCACACCGACTAACAAAAAAAGAAATATCCTTCAGTTGAAAACAAGCAATGTAATCTATGCTTGTGACGAAGAAGAGAATAAAATGCACACGTGATGGACACTTGAAAACCCTAATCGCATAAACCAACCAAAATAACCAAATCAAAAGGTTGGAGATATATGAAAAAACTGACCCAACAGCAAGTCTAGAACCCAACGAAGCATGCAACCAATAAAATGACTTGAAATACCTAGAAACCCTAGGATGATGAGGATGCACAATTCGAAAGAAAGAAGACCAAAAATGAACTCATTGAGACAATCAAGTCGCATAATAGAAGAGAAACAAGAGAAAAATGAGCATACATAGAGATATAGAAGGGTAAGACACACTGGGACTTAATGAAGGGAAACCCTAAAAGCATTCACACAGAAATCGACACGCCTGTGAGGATGCAGCTCGCGTTGGAAGGAAATAAGCGCTTTTGTGCTAAAAAAGTTAGCACTGATCAATGCGTTTGTCAAAGAAATAACAATGCCGATAAAGGAAAATGATAAAAAACAAAAGGGTTCGCCTAAATCAAGCCAGGCTTATCGCTTCAGAACAAGGATTGATGATTGTAAGTAGTCACAAATCCAGAAACAAAGGAGAGATGTGTTAGTCATCAATATTTTTCACTATCTTTAGATGACTATAGGATGTTTACAGATTTTTGAAAATAATATTCCTTGAATATCTTGAGTTTCATAAATCTCATTGCCTTCATTATCCTTATAAGAACTTTTTCACTATTCCTCATTTGGTCTTCCCAAATCCACCCTGTTGCTCCTAAAAGACTCATCATAGGCTTATACCTCTCATTTTCATCCACCTTCCTTACCTATAACCTCATTGCCCTATTTTTTCCCTTGTCACCGAACTCCACCTTCCCTCTAGGGTTTTTCCTATTGCAAACTCATTTCCCATGTTCCCTAGGTTCCTCAAGCATTGATGGTCTCAAAAATCTCTTTGTAGGCTCTTTAGATAAGTCAAGTACATTGGATTTTGGATCTTTAATACAACTCCTTGGACAATACTTTGTTTTTTCACTTGAAAATCCCCAGGTCCAACTTCAATCAAAATCAGGTCAAAGGACCCTCCCACTAGGCCATTAGGGTTTTACATGTTTTCAAGGTCATCCTTGGATGTTTTAGGCACTACTTTTCCTTTGTTATAATCTAGCTCAGATGTAATAGAATGTCAAGACATGGTTATTCAAGAAGGACCTAAAATTTCCAAAGAAGTTTGTCTTATCAGTTCAGAACATGCAAATGAGGAAAATGCAAAGAGTTTAGCACTTCTGCAGGAGTGTTGAAGGATTTGTCAACATAAAGTACTGATAAGGTAGACTCTCTACCCCTGAATGAAGACAACTTATAGCAAAGGAAAGAGGAAAAACTTGGTCTTGTAGAGAACTAGGGTTTATATACTTGTTAGTCCAATTGAGTGCCAAACAGTCATCACTTGCAGAAAATGACATGGAGGAAGCACACAAGGCCAAGCATGAAGAAAGTCCAGCAGAAAATATTGATGGAATATGGAAAAAGGTAAGGTGAACTGGAAATAAACACTAAACCCTAATTTCCTCTTCCACTGGGCTAGGGTTTTTTGTGGAAAAGAGGCGTAGGAGCAGAGAATCCATATGGTAGTTCATATCAGCAAGCATGAGTCCATACCAAATCATAAACATCATGCCTCCATCATTTTCCAAGAATTCATTCCAAGAGTCAAGCCATTTGTCACTCATAGGGCCAATTTTGCTTCAAACTATGTTTCTGACCAAACGGAGATGAAATTAGCAAAAGTGAGAGATTCTTTTGCCCCTCATAGGTCAAGGAAGAAAAAAATCCTTCAGTTTTTACACAGGTATCATGGTTTGGGAGAAATTTCAAATTTACAGGTGCTACAAGAGGTTTGCTGCACTTCTGGAGTGACCTTGGGAAAATCAAGTCTTATCATAGCTAGAGTGTCCAACTGACTTTCTTGATGATTCAAATGACAACTAGACTGGAAAATATTTCTAATGAGTTATCATGAGCTCAATTTGGAGTTGAGGAAGGCCTCCAAAAGTTTCCTGCACTAGCACTCTACATTTCTCCACCATCATTCAACACTTTTTGACCAGTCTTGGGAGAATCAACTTTTGACAGGTCAAATCAACTACAATCGGAAAAAAAAATGCATATTTGGAAAGTAAACTTCAAGATATTTCCAACGAGCTATCCTAGGCCCAATTTGGATACCGGGAAGGCCTCCAAATACGGTTTGTAAAAAGGCGTTACACGCTTAGAAACTGGCTCTACGCGCTTAGCACTGGCGCTGCGCCCTTGGACAAGAAGGATTTCTAAGCTCTCCAACCATTCAAAACACTTCAAAACACTTTCAAATTTCCTCCAAAGTTTTCTAAGGCACTAAGAAGAGGTAAGTACATGACCTGAGCTCATCTTCAAGCTATTTTGGTCATCACTTAATCAATGAAATGAAACCCTAATCAAACCCTAAGTTTCAAAGTTGGAGATCACTGTTTGAACCTCATTTCATCTTCCTAGATAGAGTGTCAGTGATAGAAAGGGTAATTACACACTTGTAGGGTTGTCATTGAGTTTTTTTACCCTCACTCACTCATTCCCTCATTTGCAAGGCTACCTTTTCATTACCATCACTTTATCTCATTTCCATTTACACTCCAGGGTTTTATAAAAGCAGAGTTTACAATGTTAGAGGGTGAACGCACTAGCAGTGTTGTTGAGGCACAAATGCCAAAGATACATGATCATAAGGGAGAAGATGGTGGTGTTGAGGCACAAAGGACAAGAAGAAATGACCACAAATGAGGGAAATGCTATCTAGGATTAACAGAACTGGACTAATTGGTTAACCAGTGAAACTTTTAGCTTCAGGATCCCCTCTAGCCTTCAGAGATAGCTCAAGGCATGGTTTACCTTAGGAAAATGACATGGAATAATACCTTCATCATGAGAAAGAGATAGGGTTTGACTTGGTGGACTTGGATGACCTAGATGACCATGACAACTCAAAACTGATAATTCAAGAGAGAGATGCCAAGATCAGGCAGTTGAAGAACAAATTGAAGGAAACCCTAGCCAAGAAAAAGGAGAAGGGGGAGTTATAAATTCTTGCTGATGAATCTCACCATGCCCCCCAACCTTGATCAACAAAGAAAATTCCAATTTTTGGCACCTTGTGCACATTTTTTATTTTTGACAGTTTGGCTTGCAGAAAATAAGGCCAAACGCACAACGCCACTGGCGCTGCGCTCTTTTTTGGGGCACTCAAATGAAAAATTACTTACATATTCATGCTTATAATGGTAATTACATCATCCACATAAAATTTCAGGTCATTTGGAGCAAAACTGGTCCCTCAAAAGGGAAAAAAACACCTAAAAAACACCTTTCTGCCCTCTTTTCAGCACTAGCGCTGCACCCTTAGCAATCTTGGTAGAATGGATTTTTTACTACGAAAATGGACACCATTTTTCAAAATAAAGGCAGATCTAGAAATTAGACAGGACATTCTTTCCAATGAGCTATCGTGGAGCTTATTTGGACACCGGGAAGGCCTCCAAAAGTCAGCTGCAAAACAGGCAATTTTCCCAGTCTTGGCGCTGCGCCCTTGCCAAAAAGTCAACAAAAGACACAAGAAGTTATTGAAAAATATATTTTGAGGGTTTAAAGGACATATATCTCTGAAATTATCTGAGTAGTTATGTTAGAAGTTATTTTTGCATTTAATGAGTTTGGGATATTTGTGCCTTGGGTCTTGCATGGTCTCAATGGTCAAATGCATTTATGATGTAATTAATGACTTCTAAAACCATAGCTAGGGTTTACTTCACCATTTTGGTAGTTAAATATTGCATGTTAGCCTCATTGTGATTGTTGGTTGATTGGTGAGCTCAATATCATAGACTTGGAGTTGTGAAGAAATTGGCTTTGGAGTTTTGTGAATGTTTTGATTTGAATGGAAATGGAGCAAGAAAATTCACATGATTCATGAACCTGGTTAATGGTGATGATTTTCTCATTTATTACTTGTCTTCTTATGTTTTCCATATTGTGAATCTTTCCCTTATGACAAAGTAGAAATTTTAGATTAAGATATGCTATTGAGAGGCACCTTAATTCTGTCTACCTTATGTTGTTTATATGTTTTCCTCTGCTAGGTCTGATTGAAGAATTCTTAATTTCTCTTTGGTTCCACTTAGCTTGTTCTCTTAAGAATGATTTAATAGAGTCAAGCCAAATAATTTTATGTTATGTCATGTCCTTTGGTGTAGCTTAAAACATTTTTTTTGAGGTTTTTCTTTGAAGTGTTGCTTATTAGGGTTTAGGCTAAAGAAGTTTATGGTTTGTCATGTCCTTTGGTCTATCTTGAAAAGTCATTTCAAAGGTCTTTGAAGTCTGATTAAAGAAATTAGGAGTTCCCTGCTCTTTGATCATCACTTGTTTGTCATCTTAAATGTTTTCTTTCTCTGAAGGTGAATAACTAGAGATTTTAGGAGTTCCTCGCTCTCTAAGGTTTGCTGGATTGTTGTTTTAGAATTTGCTTGGTGAATTCAGCTAGGTAAAAGAAGTTTATGGTGCGCCCGGTCCTTGATTCTTTCTTAAACATAGTAATCTCAAAGACCCCTCTTGTTCTAGTTTATGCTAAAGGATTCTTAATTTCCCTTTAGACCTACTACACTCACAATTTAATGTCCATTTCACACTCACATCAGCTACTAAGATCCATTTGACTTTGTTAACTTGCCCTATGAAACACCCTTGATTCATTGTTGTCTTTTTCAAGCCTTTCATAGACCCCATAGCCCAATGGTTTGAATTTATCTTACTCTATATTTTCTTCTTGACAACCTACCCAACCAAACAAAACAAAACAAAAAAACCCTATCACTTTAACTAGCCTAAATCAACATCCTAAAAACAAACAAGTCATATATTTTATCAAATATAGAGAGAGACCTCTCTAAGTCCAGGAAGGCTAGGTCCTATGACTCCAAAGTTGGTTTGATGTTACCCTTGTCTATTTGGTCATTTCCAATCTGCCAAATTACAGGGACGTAACATAATGGCGACCATATTGGGGAGCACTTATTGAAAATCTTAGTGTTATATAAAGAACTCAAACAACCCAAAAAATATCTCAAGATTGGTATCCAATTGTTGATGGTGGACAACAAACAAATCCTCAAAACAATTTGCATCATCCACCTAGTGACTCCACTAGTTTTCAGTAGGCCTGTTGACTCCACTAGTTTTCCATAGACTCCATTGGGAAACTTATTTTGTCATTAAACATAAAAAGAACCGAGTCAAGAATACTTTGTGGATTAAGTGTTTCTTTATAGATTAGGTTGTGTTTCAAAATTGTTATAAATTCTCAACCTTTTCTAATCTATTGGGTCCCAATTCTGGCTTCTAATGTTTCAAGTATTAGCCAAGACTGTATCTGGTTGTTGATGGTGGACAACATCCAACCACAAGAAAGATAAAAATCATCCACTTGGCGCCTCCAATTCAGATAAATTCTATGCAAAGACTCCACTAGAGGAAGAACCTAAAAACATGACCACTCATACTAGAAAGAGAGAGTACTCAGGCCTAAATTGGATTCAAGAAATTATTGTTTTTTTATTATCTATAACTATGTTCTATCCTACTTTAAGCCCGATCAAGAATACACTGATGAGGTCTACATTGATCATTGGAAAGATCTCAAGCCTCAAAAATCTAAGCCTCAAATTGCAGACCATGAACATCCTTATACACTTGTGCCTTTCCTAGATACACCTGTGGAAGACCTAGTGAAACATTAGCCTCATGCTACATTTCCTACTCTTGCTGAAACCTTAAACAATTGTAAATATCCTTTTGCACTACATATACCCAAAAAGATCCGAGACAAATACAAGCCTTTGTTTTTACCTTCTATCCTTCAGGCCCTCCCTGCAAATCTTACATATAATCTGCCCAGATTTGATGGAGAAAATACAAAGATAATTGCTGAAAAACACATTCAAAGTCTGGAGGATCTCTTGACTTGTTTGAGGTAGGGAAAGATGATGTGCGTATCAAAATGTTTGCCCAATCATTGCAAGGAAAAGTTAAAAGTTGGTTTAAGGATCTTCTAGTTGCAAGCATTATCAATTTTCATCAATTCACTCAAGTTTTCCTAGATAGGTGGACATTCATGGGAAATGTTTTTCTCATCATAGAGGAATACAACCATTTAAAAATACAACCAAGGGAGACATTACAACACTTTTCAGCCAGGTTCAATAAAGTATACCATGCAATACCTACTAAGATAAAGCCACCCCCAGGGTGGGATCTCTTGCACTACCCAGATGTCTTTGACCCAGAGATGGCATTCCAGATAAGAGAGAGGGAATCTTCAACACTGGAGGAAATGCAAAGGATGGCAGTTGATGTGGAAGCCAACATGTTGAACAGGGAGGCAAAGCTAAGAGCAATAAATAAGGACAAAGTAGATCAAGAGAAACTGATATCTTCAGAGATAAAGCTAGAGATGTTGACAAACACAATCAACAAAATGATGCATATGATTGGTAGGAAAGAGGAAGAGTACAAGGTTGAGGCTGAAGCTAATTATTCAAAACAGTCGGTACTATTTTCTTGGGATGAACAAACTCAATCATTACAATGAAAAAATAACAATCAAAATATGCATGTTTAGCAAGATTGAAAGGAAGAAGATGCAGAAAGTTGCCAAGTAAGTACTAGATGCCTTCCTACATCTTGCACTTCACTATTAAGAGAGAATTACAAGCAAGCTACAAATAGAAATAGGAGGAATGCTTTAAAGAATCAGTCAGGGAAGAAATGGATGATACAAACCCTTTTTCAAATCCAGAAGTTCTCCCCTTAAGTCATCTTGGAGTGGCTGCTGGGATTATAGAACTAGAAATGGAGGATGAGCCAACACCTTTTGAGTCTCTACCCTTGTGATTCGATTCATTTCAGGTTGCTAAAGAAGAATATATTGGCCATAAACACTCTCCTTTTAATCCCAACTACATTAGATCAGAAAATAAACTTATAGGTCAACATATGGTGGAGCAATCTGCTGATCTAGTGTGCATATTGGATGACATTCCTTCTATGAATAAGCTACCCAAGTATGATCAATGTGATGATGATTATGTCCTCCAGACTCAAGCTAACACTACATAAAAATCAGTAACTAGTTTGTGGGACAAAGACATTCATTTTCAGCAGCTCAAATATAGTAATCAACAAATACAAATTAGCTATGAGAGTGAAGAAGAAAGTGCAGAAAGTTTGGAAAAAGGGGAAGGATCTTTACCTCTTTGTTGTGCTTCATTTCAGTTCATCAAAGAAAACCATAATACAATCAGAAATCAAAAGTCTTCATGTATTGTTATTAACAAAAAAGAAGACATTCAACCTCATTATCAGTCTTCACAAGAAAAAGAAAACAATTGCTGTCCAATACAAAGAAAACAAGGACTGCCTCCTCCTTTATCTGAAGAAGAGATCAATCAGATTCTGAAACATGCAGCCAACCTCTAAACTTTTATATAAAGAGATTATTTCTATCTGTTCTACTGCTGATTTATGTATTCCAGCCTTGCCTCATGAAGAAACAAGAGAACAGATTGATACTAGGGCTGTATCGCCTTCTCAAGGAGACTTATTGCCAAAAAGTGCTCCTTCTCATCAAAATGATGGTTTTCAGATAGAAATCAGCCCACTCAATCAGAGCATATTAGGTTTGCTAGAGGACAACATTGCAATATATTATGAGGCTGCCAAAACAGATGATCATGAAGAGGGGGAAGAGATTATTTCTCAAAAGAATCCCAAGCTTAACAAGCTGGAGCAAGGAATGGTCCTGGATACAGCTGATTATTCAAATCCTCAGAGCCAGGTATTATTTTAAGATCCCTTTGTTTTTTTCTTAGAGGCATCTAAAGAAGGAACATGCTATGCCAGGAATGGTTTGTTGCAGAGTGTAAAGAAGATCTTGAGCACAACTGTTCAAAAGCAGATGAGATGGGAGTGGCCTTTTCACCTTTTCAGCATACCTAAAAGGCCGAATGAAAATCAATCATGTGGTCATTTACTTGATTGGCTGTATTGGAAAAGAGAGTTCACCTAATGTAGATAACATATACAAGTTAGATTAGGATAGTTAGGTATGCAAATAAGCTCAGCACTATGAGCATCTTTTTAGTATTAGATTGTTTTGACAAAAAGAGAAAAAAAAGAACAAAAAGATAAAATAGGGCAGATAAAATAAAAGGTAAAGCGCCATACCAAAAAAGAATGTTTCTGAAAGTGTGCAAGTCCAAATGTCACTGCATTTTGACAAAAAGGTCTTGTTTAGTCATACAACTTAACCATGATTGAACATGTTTTAAATTTTTGCTGATAGGTTAGAAAATGAAGATTTTCCAAACCATTCAAGCTTGGCTCATCGGTAGAGTAGGTTAGGAAAAAGATACTAGTTCCCAAAGCTTAAATATGAACCAAAGAGAAAAGAGAGGGATGAGTGACAGATGTCAAATTATAGCCCTCAGTTTTTCTAGTTTTACTTTGTACAAAAATAAAATCTGTGTGCAGCTTGTCCAAAATGCCACAGCTCACAACAAATCAAACAACTCAACCTTGATTTGGTCATGTTTTAAATTTTATGTTGATAGATTAGAGAATGAAAGTCTGTTGAACTGTTTAACCTTGACATACAAGTAGATTAGGTAGAGAATAAAAGGGCTCATCAGTATAATCTGAGCTCTTGGAAGTGACAAGGGTGGACATAGATAGTTTTTATGCTTTCAAAAGAAAAGATGATGTTCAGGGTTTGCCAATCCAAATGCACCCAAATGAAGAGAAAATATTAGGAAAAGTATGATGGGTAGGTAGAATTGATATTGAAGCAATAATTTTTTTTTAGATTGTGAGATCACAACTTCAAAGAACAAGGGTAAATCAACAAGCATGTGAGGCATCTCATCTGAAAAATCAAAGATCTGAGGTTCTTGACACCTCCTGAAAGGAGCTGCCCTCCCCAAGTGGAGCCATTGTTAGTCATCAATATTTTTCACTATCTTTAGATGACTATAGGATGTTTATAGATTTATGAAAAAAATATTCCTTGAATATCTTGAGTTTCAAAAATCTCACTGCCTTCATTATCCTTATAAGAACTTTTTCACTATTCCTCAATTGGTATTCACAAATCCACCCTGTTTCTCCTAAAAGACTAATCATGGGCTTATACCTCTCATTTTCATCCACCTTCCCTGCCTATAACCTCATTTCCCTATTTTTTCCCTTGTCATTGAACTCCACCTGCCCTCTATGGTTTTTCCTGTTGTAGACTCTTTTCCCATGTTCCCCAGGTTCCTCAAGCATTGATGGTCTCAAAACTATCTTTGTAGGCTCTTTAGATAAGTCAATTACATTCAATTTTGGATCTTCAATATAGCTCCTTGGACAATACTCTGTTTTTTTCACTTGAAAATCCCCAGGTCCAATTTCAGTCAAAATCAGGTCAAAGGACCCTCCCACTAGGCCATTAGGGTTTTACATGTTTTCAAGGTTATCCTTGGATGTTTTAGGCACTGATTTTCCTTTTCTAGAATCTGGCTCAGATGAAATAGAATGTCAAGACATGGTTATTCAAGAAGGACCTAAAATTTCCAAAGAAGTTTGTCTTATCAGTTCAAAACATGCAAACGAGGAAAATGCAAAGAGTTTAGCACTTCTGCAGGAGTGTTGAAGGATTTGTCAACAAAAACTACTGATAAGGTGGACTATATACCCTTGAATGAAGACAAATTACATCAAATGAAAGAGGAAAAACTTGGTCTTGTAGAGAACTAGGGTTTATATACTTGTTAGTCCATTTGAGTGCCAAACAATGATCACTTGCAGAAAATGAAATGGAGGAAGCACAGAAGGCCAAGCATGAAGAAAGTATAGCAGAAAAGATTGACGGAATATGGAAAAAGGTAAGGTGAACTAGACATAAGTGCTAAACCCTAATTTCCTCTTCCATTGGGCTAGGGTTTGCAAAGGAAAAGAGGCGTAGAAGCAGAGGATCCATATGGCCAGTTTTGCTTCAAATTATGTTTCTGACCAAACGGAGATGAAATTAACAAATTTGAGAGAGGTTTTTTTTTTCCCTAATAGGTCAAGGAAGAAAAACCTCCTTCGGTTTTTACACAGGTATCATGGTTTGGGAGAAATGTCAAATTTACAGGTGCTACAAGAGGTTTGTTGCACTTCTGGAGTGACCTTGGGAAAATAACGTTTTCTCATAGCTGGAGTATCCAAATGACTTTCTTGATGATTCAAATGACAACTAGACTGGAATATATTTCCAATGAACTATCATGAGCTCAATTTGGAGTTGAGGAAGGCCTTCAAAAGTTTCCTGCACCAGCACTTTGCATTTCTGCACCATCATTCAGCAATTTTTTACCAGTCTTGGGAGAGTCAACTTTGACAGGTCAAAAAAACTCTAATCAACAAAAAAAGGAATATTTGGAAAGTATACTTCAATATATTTCCAATGAGCTATCATGTGCCCAATTTGGACACCAGGAAGGCCTCCAAATACGGTTTGCAAAAAGGTATTGCACGCTCAGAAACTGGCACTGTGCGCTCAATACTGGCGCTGCGCCCTCAACACTGGCGTTGTGCCCTTGGACAGGAAGGGTTTCTAAGCTCTCCAACCATTCAAACCACTTAAAAACACTTTCAAATTTCCTCCAAATTTTTCTAAGGCACTAGGAAGAGATATTTACATGACATGAGCTCATCTTCAAGCTATTTTGGTCATCACTTAATCGATGAAATGAAACCCTAATAAAACCCTAAGTTTCAAAGTTGGAGATCACTGTTTGAACCTCTTTCATCTTCCTAGACAGAGTGCCAGTGATAGAAAGGGTGATTACATAGTTGTAGGGTTTTCATTGATTTGTTTTACCCTTACTCACTCATTCCCTCATTTGCAAGGCTACCTTTTCATTACCATCCCTTTATCTCATTTCCATTTACACTCCAGGGTTTTATGAAAGCAGAGTTTACAATGTTAGAGGGTGAATGCAGTGGCAGTGGTGTTGAGGCACAAATTCCAAAGAGACATGATCATAAGGGAGAAGATGGTGGTGTTGAGGCACAAAGGCCAAGAAGAAATGATATCTAGGATTAACAGAATTGGACTAATTGGTCAACTAGTGAAACTTTTAGCTTTAGGATCCCCTCTAGCCTTTAGAGATAGCTCAAGGCATGGTTTACCTCAAGAAAATGACATGGAAGAATACCTTCATCATGAGAAAGAGAGAGGGTTGGACTTGGTGGACTTGGATGACCTAGAGGACCATGACAACTCAAAACTGATCATTCAAGAGAGAGATGCCAAGATCATGTAGTTGAAGAACAAATTGAAGGAAACCCTAGCCAAGAAAAAGGAGAAGGGGGAGTTATAAATTCTTGCTGAGGAATCCCACCATGCCTCCCAACCTTGATCAGCAAAGCAAATTCCAAATTTTGGCACCTTGTGCACATTTTTATTTTTGACAGTTTGGTTTGCAGAAAATAAGGCCAAACGCGCAACGCCACTGGCACTGCGCTATTTTTTGGGGAACTCAATGAAAAATGGCTTACATATTCATGACCCTCATGGCAAGTACATCACCCACAGAAAATTTCAAGTCATTTGGAGCAGAAATGGTCCCTCAAAAGAGCCAAAAACCATTAAAAAACACATTTCTGCCCTCTTTTCAGCACTGGCGCTGCGCCCTTATAAATATTGGGAGAATGGATTTTTTACCAAGAAAATGGACACCATTTTACAAACTAAAGGAATATCTTGAAAGTAGATGGGACACACTTTCCAATGAGCTATCATGGAGCTCATTTGGACACCGGGAAGGCTTCCAAAAGTCAGCTGCAAAACAGGAAATTTTCCCAGTCTTGGCGCTGCGCATTTGCCAGTGGCGCTGCACCCTTGCCAGAAAGTCAACAAAAGACACAAAAAGTTATTGAAAAATATATTTTGAGGTTTTAAAGGAAAAATATCTTTGAAATTAGCTGAGGAGTTATGTTAGAAGTTATTTTTGCATTTAATGAGTTTGGGATATTTGTGCCTTGGGCCTTGCATGGTCTCAATGGTCAAATTCATTTATGATGTAATTAATGACTTCTAAAACCCTAGATAGGGTTTACTTCACCATTTTGGCAGTTAAATACTCCAGGTAATCCTCATTGTGATTGTTGGTTGAATGTTGAGCTCAATATCATAGACTTGGATTTGTGAAGAAATTGGCTTTGGAGTTTTGTGAATGTTTTGATTTGAATGGCAATGGAGCAAACACATTCATAGGATCCGTGAACCTGGTTAATGGTGATGTTGTTCTAATTTAGTACTTGTCTTCTTATGTTTTCCAAATTGTGCATATTTCCCTTATGACAGAGTAGAAATTTTAGATTAATATATGTTGTTGAGAGGCACCTTAATTATGTCTACCTTCTGTTGTTTATATGTTTTCCTCTGCTAGGTCTGATTGAAGAATTCTTAATTTCTCTTTGATTCCACTTAGCTTGTTGTCTTAAAAATGATTTAAGAGAATCAATCCAAAGAATTTTATGGTATGCCATGTCCTTTGGTGTAGCTTAAAACACTGTTTTTGAGGTTTTTCATTGAAGTGTTGCTTATTAAGGTTTAGGTTAAATAAGTTTATGGTTTTCCTTGTCCTTTGGTCTATCTTGATAAGTCATTTCAAAGGTATTTGAAGTCCGATTAAAGAATTTAGGAGTTCCCTGCTCTTTGATCATCACTTGTTTGTCATCTTAAATGTTTTCTTTCTGAGAAGAATTGAATATCTGCAATTTGGTAGTTCCTAGCTCTACATAAGGTTTGTGGTTCTTCTTTAGAGAATTCTTGGGTAGAAGCCTTCTCAGTCAAAAGTTTATTAAGTTTATGGTGCACTCTGTCCTTTGATTCTTTCTTAAACATAGTAATCTCAAAGACCCCTCTTGTTTTAGTTTATGCTAAAGGATTCTTAATTTCCATTTAAACCTACTAAACTCACAATTTAATGTTCATTTCACACTCACATCAGCTACTAAGATCCATTTGGCTTTGTTAACTTTCCCTATGAAACACCCTTGATTCATTGTTGTCTTTTTCAAGCCTTTCAAAAACCCCATAGCCCAATGGTTTTAATTTCACTTACTCTATATTTTTTTCTTGACAACCTACCCAACCAAACAAAACAAAACAAATAAACCCTATCACTTTAACCAGACTAAAATCAGCATCCTAAAAATAAACAAGTCATACCTTTTATCAAATATATAGAGATCCCTCTTTGAGTCCAGGAAGGCTAGGTCCTAGGACTCCAAAGTTGGTTTGATGTTACCCTTGTCTATTTGGTCATTGCCAATCTGCCAAATTACATGGACATAACAAGATGGACGAAAAACCAAAAAAATCAAAGAGTGAAAAGATACTAAAGGCAATGAATCCCCAACAGAGTCGCTAACTTGTTGTCCAGGTAAATCCTCTCTACGAACAGAGACGATCCCTCTAGACCTAGAGTGGGTCTAGGAACAAGAGGAACAATATAATACCTACTTTCCTAGATTATAAATGAAACATAGATCGAAGGAGATAGCCTACCTCAATCTGATGCTGCGATGTTGCTCTTCGTTGAAGCTCCTTGATCCTTCGCTTTTCCAAAACTTGATTTCCGTCCTACTGTCATTCAACTACATGCACAAGTGACCAAGAAACAATAAGAAGCATACAAGTGCAATATGAATATACAAATATAACCTATCTAACTGATCAAGGAATGCTAGAACTCTTTATCATAGGCACGAACAAGAATGGAAAATAAATATTAGTTGTATCATATTATTAATATAAGAGGAGTTACAACCTGCGCCTTGATGTCTAAGCTCTCCTTTAGCGGGTCCGAATCTGAGCACATCTCCAAAGCACTCATTTTCAACTCAGTGTGAGAAGGCTAATGGATCAACTCTCTACTTCAAAGCTTATAACAATCTTCAAACCTCTCTCTGTTATGCTCTTCAATTCTGTTCTAACTAGTAGAGGAATTGGAGGATGATGAATTTATAGAGATGGAGGAGGGGACATGGATCCACTTATGATATGAAAATCGCTTATCTCTTTGGAAGGTTCCCCTTTTGTAGAAACAAGAGGCCTAAGGGAGGAAGCTCGGCCATATCATGATCAACAAACATCCAACTCTCCGCTCTCGAAGATTCTAGGCCATGAAGCTTCATTTCGATTTTAAAAAATATTCAAGAAGTAGATCGGCGCAGGTGTGAGGTCCATACTAGTGTCAATCGGGGCTACTCAAGGGATTAGGATGGGTCATCGGCGCTGATGAGACATAGAAGGGTCTCGCTGCTCCAAAAATATGGGTTTTTAGGGAGCTACTCCAGGAATGATCAACAGAGAGACTGTTCTTCAGACTGAAAGGGATGCAATGGAATATTTTCATGATGGAAATGGTACACATGGATCATCGTTAGGGTCCTCCAGGATTCACGAACAGGGAGTACAGGGACATTGACAAAATGTTGTGTAACAGCTGCCCCCTAAAGCATGAAGGCAGAACAAGAGTGAGGGGTGAAATTATTTATGAGAACGTGCCAAGACCAAGACACCGCCGTTGGAAAACCTGCAAATTAAGTACATATATACAATTGAAATCTCTGATAATACATGGGTATGAGGCATGGACGTAGCCATATGTAGAAGAGATCATGTAATAGGATCCATGACATGGACACATCCATCCAACAATAAGAAGGATAACAAATATGGTCTCAGGTATGGTTGCAACCATCTATAAAAAAGAGTCATGTATACAGTCATGAATAACTCATATCGCCTCATAACCTGGAATTTATCAGAAAAAATCGAGGGTATTGCGCTATGTCACGACCTGATCAAGTACAAATTCAGGCATGTGAATGAGTGATATGGAGTCAAACATGCAAGAAAATCGCCCAATTACCAATCATTGATGTAAGTTATTAACATGTGTGGGAGAGACCACCAATAATGACGTCGACCCTCAAGGTACTTGCAGTACAATCCACGAGATGTGAATAAGGCACTAAAGTCGAACACTTGTGAAATCATCCGATCGAAGGCCAATGAGGTGAACCTATCGTCGAATGCGAAAAACCTACCATTAAGGCATGCAGACTCTAAAGTATTGAAATGAAGTGATCAAATTCCTGGATAATGATCTGAAGTTGATAGGAAGCGATCCATCAAAGGAGGGCCATGATGTATCCCACATCATCGACATGAGACAAAGGAACGAGATGGTTGTGAATCAAGATTGAACAAAGAATTAGGTAATGAAAATCTGTAGAAGGAACTGCTCTTGAACATATCGGTAACATGACTTCGGAGTTTGGCCGTATTTGACTCAAATGGAATCAGAGTTCATGTTGACAAGAGTGGTAATTGAATTAGAGGCAAACATATTTCCCAAACCCATCGAGGAAAAGTGACGAACGGAGGATGTCTCCAACCCGACACGAACTGCAAACAAGTGTCATGTTCGAGAGTGACATACTGTTGACGAAACTTATTAATACTTCCATTTCCCCCCACCATTTCTGGAAAGTACACCAATTATTTTTGAATAAAATCTTGGAGGGGACAACATGTGCTTGTCGTATATGTTTTTCCTTCGAAAAATTCCATCCTAGTACATTTTACGAGCCCTAGGAAGGAGGAACTCGGTAGCGTCATGATGACGAGTCCAATATCATTAAATTTTAACGAGTTCGACAAAGGTGAAACTTGGCACTTTTGCATGTTTAGAGGGTTTGAAAAGAGGCTGAAAAGAAAAATCCATAGGGCCCTTTTCGTAAATAATCTCTTGAATATGAAAAGGTAGAAAACAAAGTTCTAGAGAACCTCTTAGTCATGATTGACTAAGGTATTCCTTTTTCGTAAATATTTTATCCCAACCCGAAAAAGGGGTAAACTCATACTGGGTAAACGGAATTTTGTTTACTTTAATGAGTTCAAAACGACAAATACTCAGCAATATTTTCATTTTTCGAGAGTCAGAAAAGAGCTTAAAGATGACTCCAAGGGGGCGGCTTTTTCATTTGTTTTTACCGAGTCTGAAAAAAGTAATAAACTAGAACTCATTTTCATATCATCCGTAAAACATTTGACCCTGTTGCTGCACAAGAGTGAACACATTATCTCTTCTCAAGGAAAAAATAATTAAAATATTGAAAAAACCCTAATAATTACTTCAACATCTATAAAAAAAAAGTAAAAACATTTTCACTTTTCACTTTCACAAGTCATTGGAGAGGTTTTTTACACTTTTTACCTTGATTCTTCAAGAACTGATTGTGGGTGATCCATGACACCGATCGACAAACCATTGGTGTCAGGTAAGAGCCATGCTCATTAGCTCCGATTTCATACCTGTTTTAGAAATTTTTATGATGTATAGTGATTTTTGGGAAAGAGTTTCAAACTCAGTTTCGCTGCGTATCAGCGTGGGAATGCCTTATCGGGATCGCGCTGATCTAAATTTTTTTGCACTAGCTGCGCGTCGATCGACTGACCTATTTTTAAAACAGATGCACCGATTGGCGAGATCAAAAAAACACGAGAAATTTTCAAAAATCATTACCCAAACTCGATTTCCATGCTCGGATATTTAACAAAATGTTGTTCAATCGCTATGACAGAAATAAATCATCAATAAAAATGGTGATTGAGTGAAGAGAGAGGGAGCATGAAGATGTTGATAGAGAAGCCATGGAGGATCAAGGCTATCTCACTGCCTTGAGGAACTACGGGCTCCTTAAGTTCTTCTTAACTCCAGGCCTAAGGTCTCAACCGGAGTTGTTACAATACCTGGTGAGTATATGGGACACAAGACGAGAGAGATTCATTATCGATGACCAAGAGTTGGAAATTGAGGTTTCTAACATCTATTACATCACTGGTTTATCACGAAGAGGGGAACGAGCTCGTCTGACAGGGTGTCGAGTTATGGGTGAGAGCATTGATACACTAATAGGGAGGCAGTGTCCGGAGGCAGCCAAGTCTTCCAGTGGGAAGGTGGACATAAGAAGCGTAAACAACTTGCCTCTCAAGGTATTCTTTTACACTATAATACATGTCGCTAGGGCACAAGCACCACACGAGGCTACCAAGTTTCAACTCCAGACTTCCATAGACTGTATGGCACCCATGGTATTTAACTGGACATAAGCAGTTTTGGCTAATATGAAGAAATAACTTTCCAAATGCAAAAATGTTCGACTTAAGAAATTTGGATATGGTTCAATCTTAGCAGCATTAGTTTTGGAACGAGTGCCATTGTTTCAGTTGCAGTGGGCAAAAGTGGCTGCGTCGGCACCACGAGATCCACGCATGATTAGATGGAGCGAGTTGATGCCTCGCTCAGGTGACGGGAAACACATGTCATACAAACCTGCTTTCTTCGTATGGCTGAGGCGCTAGCTCATCATCGTGGAGGATTGGTCATATTCTGGGACTGATTTCAAAGGTGACCCAGACCTTCCACTTCCAGAGGGTGATTAGTGGGACGACAGAGGTAAAACATGTTTTTTGTTAAGTTTTGCATGTTTATATATTTTTTTGGTATACATGTTCTGATGTTAAAACTTATGTGTTGCAGATGTTCAACTGCGAAGACCTGTTGGAATGTCCCCTATAGCTAGAAGAGTGGCGAGGGAATTCGAGGCTGCTTCGTATGGGGAGGGAGCAGATGTTGAAGAGGAGATTTCTCGGGACCTAGATTCTTTGACCATTGGGATTCTAGAATATGCTCATGTTCATGTTATCCCCCATCGCTACTAGAGGCACACAGTAGGGGTGTCAGACCGCATCCATCGGTTGTTGACTCGAGTCATTCGAGCAGTGAATTTTTACCATAAGCATCATGCAGATTAGTCCACTTTAGTTTTTGTTTCTGCAGTTGTTGTTTTTGGGACCTGCGAGTCTCTTATGTACCTGAACACATATTTTTTGGATTATGATGTACTAATTTGTTTTTCAAACATTACCGACATATATATATATATATATATATATATATATATATATATATATATATATATATATATATATATATATATATATATATATATACATATTTTTTGGATTATGACGTACTAAATACTTTTTCAAACATTACCGACACACACACACACACACACACACACACACACACATATATATATATATATATGCTATATTTTCCTGTTTAATGCATGATGTAATGATGATCATGGTTTTAATATTTTTTCAAATGTTTATTTTAGTGCAATGCATCTGTTAATTAAAACAATCTAAGTAGGAAACTGGTTCACAAAAATCACACTGAAACCAGAACCAAACTGTACATTAATGTACAAAAAAGTAATGAGGTTTCATTTTTACACATGCTTGAAACATGGGAAACTCTTCTTGAAAAAATAATATTTGGATGCCCCCAACATGGTGACTCAATTCGAGGTACATTCCCCCAAGCTTCAGTTCATTCGCTTGAGTAGGCTGCTAGTTACTAACAGGTGAATGGAGTGAAGGTCCAATTACGAGATCAAGTGAAAGACTCGACTGGGATTTTACGAGATCTAATCAAAGACTCAAATTGAAAGGGAACTTGTTTCATTTTTTAACGAGGTTGACACGATAAAATAACTATCCTCATGGGACCTAATTCATTTTTAATGAGGTGGACATAGTAAAAGAACTATCCTCGTGACACCTTGTTTCATTTGTTAAAGAGCTTGACACAAGAAAAGGAAATTTGCTATGAACTGCTTGTTTCATTTTTTAAGGAGCTTGACACAGGAATTTAAATATACTATGATGAAATGATAATGACATATAAGAGGTCATGGATTCCAAGAGGTTCTCATCTGATGGGAGAACAACACTTTGGAAATTGGGATCCAATTCCCCCAGAACACGGTACATGACATCACAAACGAAACCATCAAGGGATGCGAGATGGAACATGTTGCCACATAATTAACTTGTGGTGGGGAAGATACCACTGGCATGTAAGGAACATTAAGGGATGATGGTATACTAGATGTCACATTAGGAATAATGAATGAACACTGATCAATGGTCACAATCCGACCTTCATGTGGAAAACAGATCACATGAAAGAGGAAAGAGACAAGTGCTCCCATGACATAAGTATAGTCACGTTCCAGGAGTAGGTTAAAATCCAAGGGGACTTGGACAACCATCATGTGTACACAGACAAGCTTTCTTCCCAAAGAAATAGGCGACTCCGGAAGGATCCCTAACGGTTGACTGGTTCCTCTGTTAAAATCCAATATATTATGAGTAACAGGCACAAGTTGCGGAGAACCGAAAGTTTGCCAAGTAGTTGAAGACATAATACTAACAGATGTGCCTTCATATATAATCGTGCTAGGTACGGCCACATTATAGACATATACCGTGATCTCAAAAGGCACGTAAGAAGGAAGATGATATCCCTCCAGTCGACTCCATTCAAAGGAAGCGACCAAAATACATGGAGGGGGTGCCATAGGAATGAGAGGACTATCCCCTTGCGTTACGGGAGTAGGAGGATCATCCTCCTAGACTGCGGGAATGGGAGCTAGAGGATCACCCTCCTAGACCGTGGGAACGAGGGGATATCCCCCCGATCTTGGGGATTCTGAGGAAACAAAGAGAACCTGAGTGGGATGAGATCCACTCTCTACGGAAAAGCCCTGATGAACCATAGGTGGAATCAGGTCGACCTTTTTCTTGACCAATGATTGGTCGGGAATGGACTCATGAGATTGACTTTCGGAGAGAGCGGAATTGACTAGAGACAACCCTCGATCAATCAATTGATTAACTAGCAGAGGGCTTGAAGAAAACTTCTAGTAACCAACTGGAAGACAAGACTCAGAAGCCGTAAGGGTATCAAACACTTTAGAGGCTTCATCTATATAAGGATAGAGGTGAATGGGAATGCTCCCTTCACATAACCTACTGGAAAATTTGAACTTACCCTGTTTCTTATGAGTCTTATTATATCTAGTTGAAGTTTCATCACTAGCACGATGTCCAGAAGCTGATGATGAAATTTGAATCGGGCCAACGAACCACACTTCTAACACGTTGGGAATACCAAGGCAATCTCTAAGAAGGTGGTCACCCTCGCATAGATTGTAAGGGAATTTGACTTTGCGGGATGAAGTGGGAGGTTTTTCATGACTAGTCGTATGGGTAGCGATGGTCGCTGGGTTTCCCCCTTGCTTAGTGCCCTGATTCTTCTTCGACTTCTTCTTCTTCTTCTTAGCCACCTAGGTACTAGAATCCAGAATTTCACCAGGTGAAGAGGAATAATGGAGTGAAGAAATAGGTGAAGAGGGTGAGGGGTCAACCTTTAAAAACATGGGGATGACCTTGTTCAGATGGGGGAGAACTTGGTTGAAATGCAGCTTGGACGTTCGAAACTGTAGGGGTCAGAAATAACCAAACTGGGAGACCAATGGTTAATCCTGGGAGGGACAACATTGCCATACAAGGAGCACCAAAATTTCCAAAATAAGGAAAAGGACCAAGATTCTCATCTAGCGGGATTCCTTGGTTGGTAAACTCAGGCACTGTTGCCATTAATCTCAACCTAAGATCATCTAAGGAGATGAGCATGGGTAAAAGGTTACCGTGGATAATAAATTTTAGAAATTAAACGCAAAATAAACCAAAAAGGGGTAAAATAGGCAAGATGGTTTACCAAGTATCCGTGAACTACAATATACGCCTTAGAAAATAAATTTACCAAGGACTTAACGTATGATAACCAATCTCCCCAAATTTTGTGTTCGGTGTATCATGTTTACAAAGCGGGAGACTTGATTACCTATGGTAGGTTTGCAGCCTAATGGTGTCTCCCAAAATATATGCAACGGTACGTGGGAGTCCAATCTGTAGTAGTGTTGTCTAATGCGTAACCGTTCGATGAGAGCACCCCAAATATACTCATCATACATCAATAAAATTCCATACGTGGGACGAGATATCACCTCTGGATTGTAACACATACTGTTAGTGACAACTCCTACGTTTTACGACGCCTTCTCTAGCCTAGACCTATAAATGTTTTGCATTGGGTTCAAAATTCTCCTTAGGTTAATTGGGGTTCGTTTTAGGTTGATCTTGATTAAATTTTCAATTTCAAGGCTCAAAACAATTGTCACCTGAACACCTATAATGCAATTAATATGAGAAAATGAATCTTTCAATTCGATGAAGACTATCTAGTTTAGGGAAGAGTTTCAAATAGTGATGCAACAAAAAACAATGCAACAAACAAATTTTTTTTCGAAACTATTTCACTCGCATAATGTGAATCCAAATCAAAATATCCAAATATGTAAACTATGCAACATAATCTATGCAATTTTTTCCGAAAACTATGCAATTGTAATCTACGCACAATTTCCTTTTCTTTCGATGAATGAGAAATGCACTCAATGCATGTTTCGAATTTCAATCATTAAATGATGTAATCTAAGTTCAATTATATTGAATCTCAAAAATGATTTCTGAATGCAACTTATCTAATACACTTTCGATGAAATACAAACTTTGAGATGAAAACTAAATGAGTACGCAATTCCCTTTTTCTTTGTATGAAAAATATGCAAAAAGATGCAATATGGAAGAACACAAACACTTGTCTTGAGTATTCCAAATGGAATCCCCCATATGCTACAAGATGTAAAGTATCAAAGCACTAAAGAGATATTCCGAACCACTTTGCTCAAAACAAATGCTATTTACTTTTCACACCGACTAACACACAATGAAAGATCTTTCTGTTAGAAACAATCAATGTAACTATGCTTGTGACGGAGAAGAGAGAATTAAATGCACATGGGATGGGCACTTGAAAACCCTAATTGCATAAACCAATCGAAAAAATCAAAACAACCAAATCAAATGGTTAGAGAGAGACAAAAAAACCAACCCAACAACAGGTTTGAAACCCAATGAAGCATGCAACCAATAAAACGACTTGAAACACCTAGAAACCCTAAGATGATGAGGATGCACAGTTTTGAAAGAAAGAAGACCAAAAATGAACTGATTGAGATAATCAAGTCGCAAAATAGAAGAGAAACAAGAGAAAAATGAGCAGATAAAGGGATCTAGAATGGTAAGACACACTGGGACTCAATGAAGGGAAACCCTAAAAACATTCACACAGAAATCGACGCGCCTGTGAGGCTGCACCTCGCACTAAAAGGTAATAAGTGCTATCTATTAAAAACATTTAGTGCTGATCAACGCGTCTGTCAGAGAAATAATAACGTGATCAAGGAAATGATAAAAAATAAAAGGGTTCGCCTAAATCAAGACATACTTATCACTTCAGAATAAGGATTGATGACTGTAAGCAATCACAAAATACAAAAACAAAGGAGAGATGGATATTCGATAAAATATGGACAAAAAACCAAAAAACTCAAGGAGTGAAAAGAGACTAAAGGCAATGACTCCCCAGCGGAGTCGCCAAGTTGTTGTGCAGGTAAATCCTTTTTGCGGATAGACAAGATCCCTCTAGCCCTAGAGTGGGTCTAGCGATAAGAGGAATAAAATAAAACCTACTTTCCTAGATTAAATATGAAACATATATCGAAGGAGATGGCCTACCTCGATCTGATGCTACGATGTTGCTCTTCGTTGAAGCTACTTGATCCTTCGCTTTTCCAAAACTTGATTTTCGCTACTACCAACATTCCATTACCTGCACAAGTGACCAAGAAACAACAAGAAGAATACAACTGCAACATGCATATAAAAATATAGCCTATCTAACTAATCAAGTAATGCTAGAATTATTTATCATAAACGTGAACAAGAATGGAAAATAAATATGAGTTGTATCATATTATTAATAGAAGAGGAGTTACAACCTGTGCATTGATGTCGAAGCTCTCCTTTAGCGGGTCTGAATCCGGGAACGTCTCCAAAGTACTCGTTTTCAACTCAGTGTGAGAAGGCTAAGGGCTCAACTCTTTCCTTCAAAGCTTATGAAAATCATCAAACCTCTCTCTGCTATGCTCTTCTATTATGTTCTAACTAGCAGAGGCATTGGAGGATGATGAATTTATAGAGATGGAGGAGGGGACATGGATCCACTTATGATGGGAAAATGGATTATCTCTTTGGGAGGTTCCTCTTTTGTAGGAACAAAAGGCCCAAGGGAGGAAGCTTGGCCATATCTTGACCAACAAACATCTAGCTCTTACAGAAGTAGATCAGCGTGGGTGTGAGGTCCATACTAGCGCCGATCGGCGCTGCTCACAGGCTTAGGATGGGTCATTAGCACTGGTGAGACATAGAAGGGTCACACTGCTTCAAAAAGATGGGTTTTTAGAGAGCTACTCCAGGAAATCTCAACAGAGAGATTGTTCTTAAGACTAAAAGGGATGCAATGGCATATTTTCATGATGGAAAATGTACACAGGGATCACCATTAGGGTCCTCCAGGATTCAAAAACAGGGAGTACAGGGACAATGACAAAATGCTGTGTAACAATCACTCACTCACGATCCTCTCTTTTGTTTGTCACATTCACATTAGATATAGAAACTACCCAATCACTATTTATGGATAACTTGTATCTTCATATATCCATCGCTCAGGAAACAAGACTTATAACTGCAATGCAACATATTCTCTACCTCTACTGCTAAATAATTGATTAAATATTATGTGGAATCCGCACAATGAAATATCTCTACACAAAACTCTCTGCACAAAGCTCTTCGTACTTCGAATATGCGTAACATCACAACGCAATAAAATAATAATATGCGTTAATGCATAGCGGATTATTAGAAATCCGCACAATGAAATATCTCTGCACAAAACTTTTCGCACAAAGCTCTTCATACTTCGAATACACGTAACATCAAAAGGTAGTAAAATAATAATATGCGTTAATCCATAGTGGATTTGGTGTTGTTAATAAGAAATAAAAAGTCTAATCTCACACACTCATGAGCTATCGACCTGGCCAACCCAACTCAATGGAGAATGACCTCGGCCAAATTCTAGACTAAGCTAACTGCAATGAACTGTGGCTTAATTTTAAGCTAAATTATTATTATTCCATTTAGTATCGAAGTATGGGTAGATTTATCCACTAGAACATTTTTAAATTCCTAGTAATTCGTTGCATTGATTAGGAATTTTAACTAGACAATATAATATATTTGCACAATAGTAAATTTTTTGTGCCTTTTGGTCCCAAACCATTTAATACAAAGGGGACTAACTTATTTATCAATAGCTACTTCGAGGATTTTATGTTGAAATGTGGTGACCTTTACTTATAAACATATGTCGGTTTAGATTATCCATATATGCCATTGTACATGACCCTAGTGTTCATAGGTCGTCGAATTTGTCCTAACAATAACTTCATCATACAAAGATAATAATTAAAAAGAAATATTACACACGGAAGTAACACATCAAAATTGGTGATTTGGGTATATATTTTATGATTGTATTCTGAAATAAAAAAATTAATGAAGGGACAAGATTCATTAATCTCAACCCAAGTAATTGTTTTAGCTGTAGTTTAACTAGACTGTTTTTCCGCTCTGAAATTATAGAAATTTTGGTAAGATTTTAAGAAAATTTGGCAGGGATTTTGGTAAATCCACATTATAACTATCAAACTTTAATATTTTGAGTGTCTTAGAAGTTTTTGATGGCGCTGAATCCATTTCCACTATCAAAATCATGATTCAAACATACTGTAAGATTTTTTAAATTTTTTTGGCCCAGATTCCAACCAATTTTAGCCGTCCAGACAATTCCTCCATTTCGTTAGACAACTCCATTGTTTCATGATAAGATGAACATTAAGCCATTTGAATGGAAGGCACTATTGTTTAACGACATCGAAAATCCACCGCTTGCTCCTCACAAGCGTTCTGATCGCCACCAAAATTTTGGATGATGTGTAACCGCTCCACTGCCTTTAATGTTTTATCCCATGTGTTGTTTTTCTACTTCATGTGACCACCCCCTAGTGGGGCGAGAGTTCTACAAATTCTAAGGATTAGATATCACAACATTTTGCTCATTTGCTCCGTGAGATTCTGTCAGCTGGGGAAGCAGAAAAAAGTTTAGCCAAAATTTTAGTGAATTGTTTTATTTCATGCATTTTAGAAAAAGTCATCTATAATTTTAGTGAACTATTATATTTCAAGGTATACTGTTCATGAGGTTTTGGCTTTGGCCTTTAATTTCGCCCATAAATTGTGCCCACTAGGAAAATTTCAATGATTTCATCCATACAATTGTTTTGTTGGAGACCTTGTATTATACTAGCAATTGCACCGGGGGTGCAAGGGACCGCCAGATGGAGGAGATGTGAATCATTTTGTGCTATATGAGGGGTAAAATCTGAATTGTGATTTAACAGAATAAAATCCAAAGCTGAACAGATAATCATAAATGGTAAATAGAAATATGATCACCTAAGGTGGAAATTCTATAGCTATTAATGTCTCGATTCTTTTCACGTTCAAACTATCTATACTGTATACTAAAGAAGCAACCTGACGCCATGTCACAAACTGGCCATTCAGATGGCCTGCACATCCTCGAGACTGATGGAATCCTCATATATGAAGAAGGCAATGAGACTTTGATGTGAAATTCTCGAATTTTCTCTGCCTGTCCTTGATGTTATGTCTGGGTGGTCGAATTGAGTGTGCTCATTTTGATTTGCAGAAGGCCGAATAGGATGTGCGAACCCATTATCATATGTTGTTTGCCCATAGGACCTTTAAGTTTGTCTAAGGCGATAAACCCTGCCCGTGTGGTTCATCATCATGACAAGATGGAGAATCTGATCAAGTAACCTCTTTAAATAGAAAGGATAGCTCCTACTTGCCGTTTGTAAAATAACGGCTAGGTTGTCTCAAATAATAAAAGTTAATTTATTTTATTTTAAAAAGAGTAAACCAGATGATCAAAGTTTATAATTTAAATTTTAAATATTTATATTTATTTTAATAAAAATAATAATTTTTAATTTAATATTATTAAATTGTAATTTATGTAATTTTATTTTTATTTCATTTTATTTATTTATTTTTATTTTATTTTATTTCTATTTATTTATTTATTTTATTTTTATTTTTTAATTAAGAATTTTTTTTATCTATTTTATTTTTATTTTTAATTTTATCTTTATTTTATTTTATTTCTATTTATTTATTCATATTTCTATTTATTTATTTATTTTTTTGAATTTTTTCTTATCATAGCATTTAATTATTAAAAATAAAATAAATATATAAATTCAAACGTCTTAATAGTTGCGGTAATGTTGCATCTTATTGTTATTCAATGTGTTGGTAACGTCTTAATAGTTGCGGCAATGTTGCATATTATTCTTATTCAACTCTCTTCTAAATAGAAGAAAATCACAAAAATGGAATCTGAAATCACAAAATACAATTTTTCAGAGATATGGACCCCACATTCTGATAACACCGTCCTTTCGTACTGTAGTGAAAAGCGAGTTTCTTTGTTTGTTGCAGTTTGACCGTATCATTTAAATGTTCAGATTCCATCTCATTTATTGTTTTGTTCACTATCAAAAACAATAATAATAATAAATTTGAAAAAAACCGTTTGTTTCAATAGATACAAACAACACAGTGACGTGCACTCTTCGAGGCCACAAAACGCTTGAAGATATTGGAGAAACATGTCTTTCCCACTATTCGAATTGAGAATTCAGGGTTGAAGGGCAAGAATTTAATACTTTTCATGTGTTAATGATCACAAATTTGATTTCTATAAAAGAAGAAAAGTTGTCTAAAATACAAATAATGCAAAATTCATGTTCAAAATTAGTGGTTGGTGGTTGAAAATTAATATTTGTGTTTCTTAATTGAAATTTAACTAAATAGTTCAATGATATAGTTGAAGATAATAAATCATAGATTGTGGGGTCTAAATTTTCTAAGATGTATTGAAACTAATTAGGTTAAATAAATTTCTACAACATTAACATTATTTTCAAATAATATTTATCAAGAGAAATTGTAAATATATCTCCATTGTTAATAATTTAGTTTTATGAACTAATCATGTTGATTTTAGATAAATTTTCAATATGCCTCCATTGTTAATAATTTAATTTTTAATTTTCTAAACCAGTCATCTTGATTTGTGTTTAAGATTTTCTCCCATTTCAAGAGTATGGAAGAAAATATCTTAAAAATAGGAACAATTTGAAGTTGGACAAATGCAAAGTTAAAAAAGGTTAACATTTTGAAGTTGGACAAATGTAAAGTTTCTACTTCAGATTATAGCTTCATGGGATGATGTCACCGAAAAGTTTAATTTGACAATTTTAATATATTATATTAAATTATTTTAATATATATATTTTGAAATAATAATTTATGATTTAGTAAAAGTTGAGATTTCCAAAGTGTTAGACTCTATTCTTTGAATATTATTATAATGAGTAAAAGATTTCCTCACATTAAATTTTAACTTTATTTAATTTTAACTTTAACTAATAAACAAATTAGACTTTAATGAACTAAGTCGTGAGTTAAATTTGACAATGTTGTCAATTGTGTCTTTTTTTTAAACTATTTTAAGACGGATGATTTTTTGTTTATTTTTATATTGATTGGCTAGTGTTGAGGAGTGGCGAATCATTTAAAAGTCTGACACATGATGAAGGGAACAACACATGTCAAACGCGAGCCATTCTTGCTTTCTTGTTACGTAATTTGATGGATTCAATGTTGAGCCATTCTTGCTTTCTTGTTAAGTAATTTGACGAATTCAGTGTTGAAGGGATCGGCACATGTGAAACACTAATGCCATATGTGGGTAGTATATGTTTATTTGTGGATATTATACTTGTTTCAATTAATTATGGGTATATATTATTTTAAAGTATTTATAGTTAGTTAAATTTGTAAATATTGATAGTCTTTTTCCCAAAATTGTTCGTTAGAGATACATAGAAACCACAACCAATATTTACAAGTACTCGAAAACAATATATGCCAACTGTTAATTAAATTGAAACAAATATATTTTTCAGCCATAAACATATGCGGCCTGAGTTATTAACATTAATAGATTGCTCCTTTCCATAGATATGTGTCAAATTGCAAAATGAAAAGTCAAATGAAAAACAATATATGCTAACCATCATTTTATAACTTGGATTCTACGTGAAATTACGATTAAACTGAGACCTTCCTCATGGCAATTTAAAATATTGACACATAGAATACGACAGACCCCCTCTGTTAGAAAATAATGTGGCCACGTGTTCTGCTGCATGAGAGTTTATCTCTCTTTCACACTATCTCGCCACCTAACTCAATTCTCCGCTTATCACCCGCGGTGCTGTAACTGTGCCGTTTTTTGTTTGCTCTCGTTTTGATGTGTTTTCTCTGGTTGTTTATTCTATCGGCTAACACAATGCATTCTCCTCTAAGTATTCTTAAAGTCTGCATTCGACTCAGAAGTTTCACTGTCTCGAACAAATCTATTTAGCATTTTCTGTGGTTTTAGAAACCCTTTTCTCGGTTCGATTCCCGTCCAGCGTTCGTTTCCTTCCCGTGTTGCCCACATCATTTCTTACATTCGCAGGCTTAAAACGACGGTTTCGCTGCTGTGTCGAGCCGGTCTAAGCAGGTGTTTGTTTGAAATCGAGCCCGTGAACAGAACAAATCTACCCTGTCGACGTCCAGACTATTGTAGTGAGCCATGTCTGGGTGGGACGAAGGTGCTATCTTTTACAGTGATCAAGCCCAGTTTCCCAGAGGAGATCCCGATCATGGTGCCCTCACACGCCACTCTGCCTTGCGCAAGTTCAAGGAGTTCATTCTGTTATTGTAGGAGGAACACATACCGTTCTTAACCGTGGAAGGTTAAATCCGGGGTTTACAGGATGGCTTATACATTGCAGGCGCCTGTGCTCTTAAAATTTGTTGAAATGCATTCATGCTGGAAAGCCAGAAGTTGTGAACGTGTTGACTTCATTCGATTTTTTAAAAATTTGTTACTTGGTATGTTGCAGGTTCATTTGGTCCCTCCATCTTCACCAACTGCAGCCGCTTCTTCATCTGCTTCCTGTGAGTTATTCCCCATGAATATTTTGATCTACTTTCTCCCAACTTATTTCTTAGAATGGTGTGTATTATTACATAGAAACCAGATTAAATGATGTATGGTGTGTGTATGAAATGAATTGTACAGCAACTCCGTGAGATCGGGAGAATGTATGGAGAAGTCTGTTCCAACCGGGGAGTAATATCAATACCAAGACAATTGGGTCTCAAAAATTCGACAAAGCAGACCCACAGAGCCCTACTATTTATGGTTGGTAATGGTTTTTTTTTTGGGTTGGGGTTGATGCAATTATCGCTTTCTACAACATTCCATCTTTCGCTTGATGGTTCTCCTTCTTTGCGGAGGTTGTGGTGATTGACTCTTGGGGTTGGAAGTCAGAACATCGACATTCACTATTGCAAATTGGTTTCCATTGAGAAATCGAGCGCTCAACTCTATAAAGAAGTAAAGGGTAAGGCCGAGTTTTCATTTGCATTCTACTCCATTTCATGGCATTGTTCACATTATTTAGTCTTATCTTCTTTAATTCTTAAAATTTGTTGAAATGCGTTCATGTTGGAAAGCCAGAAGTTCTGAACGTGTTGACTTCATCCGATTTTTTAAAAATTTGTTGCTCGGTATGTTGCAGGTTGATTTTCTCCCTCCATCTTCACCAACTGCAACCACTTCTTCATCTGCTTCCTGTGAGTTATACCTCATGAATATTTTGATCTACTTTCTCCCAACTTATTTCTTAGAATGGTGTGTATTATTACATAGAAACCAGATTAAATGATACACAGTCCTGTTTCCTATTCTAACAGGATACACAGTGACAGTACAATGACTTTTCTACTTCGTTTTCTATTTCTTGTGCTTGCAAAATATACATAGGCGAACGACTTATTTATGTTCAAACCAATTATTTTAACTTAAATCGTTGCATATCAATTGTTACTGGCAGGTTGGAGAAACGATGGAAGAAATTCTCCAACCTGATAAATTTCACATTATGAAGAAAATACTGTGGATGCTATCCACCCCCGTGGGAACGTTCATACTTGCAGGCAAGGTGGCGTTGGCGAGAGAATTTCCGTTTGTAAAGAGATTTGGGGATTTGAGTTTGGAGGCGCGAGAGCAGGTTCTTCAGAGTTGTATTCGATTTCATCCTCCTTCCTGGTTCAAATACCGCCCACCAAGACTTCAACACACAGTCCGGCTCATAATCCTTTCTGGAAAGCCATCGGATACGGTGGGCCTGATCCAGCTGCCATGAGCGCCAAACTCACCCCGAAACCACTTGAGAGCATGGTGGCGTTCTGATTAGAAACTTTTATGGGACTGAAAAAGCAAAGAAGCCAAGTTAGACATAACTCTCCAAGGGATAAGCACGAGGATGTACAATTAATTCGAATACCTTGCTTTTGTCTGTGAGTCGACGAATTCAGACAAATGCCATTATTTTCTAGGCCCATAATCTAAATACTTGTGAGAAGGAAAACAACATCGAGCACTATTGAAGTTCACCATGAATGCTGAAAACAGTGTAAGAATCTGACTCCTTTAGTAGGACATTTTTATGTAAAACTGTATTGAATCTGTGCTGTCCACAGAATGTATAGATTCCATAAAGGCTAATTTAGGTAGCCCCAAAATTAAATCAATTCTATAATTATTTTCTCCAGGTCGAAGAATTTCCCGAGATACAAGCAGAAGGAAGTAATCAAAACTCACAAATGAACGGTGCCGAACTTGATGTACCAGTGCAATATCAGCCTTACTCTAGTCCTAGTCCTAGAGTACATGAAATGAGGAGGTCTAGAAGTCAGATAGGCAATCAAATCGCCCCAATGGACATGGTTCCTTATTCCAATGATAGCAACGGCAATGGCAACAGTAATATCACAATCGCTGAACCCACTCACATACGCAAGGCTAGTTATTTAACGCCCAATCAACCAAATTTCCTTCAGACTACTGTTTTCACGTTTCTTGCTAAAAAATTGGGCATTTCTTTCTTTCTTTCTTGTGCAGAAACAAGAGAAATACAACATAGATACAAGTTCAAGGGTCTGTCGGAATCGTCTGAGTGCATTCCTCTTTCTGTTCCATATTGTAATAGCCATTGGAGGTGTTGGGTACTTGGGCTTCCTAGGAATTCAGAAAGCTTTCATGGGGGGTAAAGAGAAATTCCACTTGGAGCACTCGTATCCTCAGCTGGCAGCCGCTGCAGCAGCAGGCGCAGTGTTTTCCTGCGTATGGGAAGCAGTAATCCGGAGGTTTCCGAATATTATGGTAAGAGGGATTCTTTGGTCGAGTCCTGTTCTGAGCTTTACAGCTGCTATCAAACGTGGCAAAATTTGATTAAACAAGGTAGCATAAACTGCAAGCAGGTTCACCGGAGAGACAAATGAATAGAAACCAGAGCAATTATAAATAAGCACGTGTCCAATTTTGATAGGTTAGAAGGAAAAAATTAAAACTCTCTGATTGGCTTGGGTGAACAGTGTTTGCTCACCCCAAGCCCGCAAAGAAAACGCCTCCGGCGTAAATATCAGTTTTATCATGAAATCTTGGTCGTCGCCTCTTAAATTTCTACACTTTAGTGAAATTTGAGCAACCTGAGTTTGAATTTTTTGAAATTGTTTTATTTCAGGCATAACTAAGATGTCAATTCTTTGGGCTTGGTGTCTGTCCAGAAATTGACTGGAAGCAATTGACATTTTGAATCTCATGGTATCCACATATTTGCTCGTGCTTTGCCAGACCGCAGATTTGAGACACCTCGAACAAAACACGTTGAGCATCGTTTAAAGCACGGTCTCCCAGGTGGCCAAGAAAAAGTTGAGCACGCATAACAACGAGCTTCTCGCTACGGGGCGGTTCTACGAAAAAGATCTCCTGCAAATAGGAAAATTTTGTCTCTTCACAGAGTTGTTATAGAATATTGTAATTTTTGGAAATTTGGTATTTAAAAAAAAAAAAAAAAAGGTGGTTGGAGTGTTTAAATTGCTTATTTTTATTTATTTTTTTAGTGAAAATGGATTCAACTTTCAAGACACCCAAAATACTGAAATTTAACCACTGTAACTTAAATTTTAAAAAAAATTTACTAAATTTTTTCATAATCTTACCAAAATTTCTAGATTATTCTATATTTTTTTTTTACCTTACGATCAAATATTATGTTCTGTGTTAGCGAAAACCAAAAAGAACAAAGAAATTGAGAACTAATGGTTTTTTTTTTAGAGAAGATGCAATATTTGGTTTAGTTGGTTGGCTACAATGGAAACACAGTCGATTATGCCATAGTCCAATGCAAACGATTCATGTGTTGGCATGTATATTCATAAAATAATATATTCATGGATTGTAGGTCATTAACACGAATTATTAAATAATAATAAACTTAATTCAGAGTAAAAATTCAAAGAAAAAGTAATCGTTGATGAAGTCCACAGGAATAACCATAGATATTAAGGTTATTTAGCCCCCTTTAATTGAACCTTTGTCATGTTGCCTCAAATATTTCACACTTGAAATATGAGTGATAGTATCATTGTCAAACTTTTAATAATGCGAGCTCTAGCAATACTGGATCTCTCCATCAACAATCTCATGGGCACCATTTCGACTAGGTTTGGCAGCTCGATTTCATTGGAAATTTTCAATGCCTCTTATAACACTTTCTCCGGCTCTGTTCCAATTGAGGGGATGTTCAGAACAACCACGGTTGGTATCTTTGTGGGAAATCAGAGGCTATGCGAAGGAATCCCTCCCCTTGCAACCCCATTGATATAGAAAATGTGTCAGCCATGAGTTTTTCAATGGCGTGGCTTATTATCCCCCGATCGAGGTGCCAAGCGGCAAACGAGGATCGACAGCTGGAGGCACGAGACGACACGCACCATACCGCCAGCCTTAGTCATTAAAACCTTGCAGCTGGAAGCCGGTAGGTACCTTCGCATGCCAGATAATTATGGCAACAAAAGAGCGCCAACTAGGTATGTCAGAACGACATTGGAAACAACAAAACCGTTGGTTAAGGAATGAAGAGAATAGTCGGCAGCACATTCTTCCTTACTGGAAAACTCACGAAGGATCGGAGGGCAACGCTGTGACTGGTCTGCAATGGTTACGACTCCAGCTCCTTCGGTATGTAATGGCTCTGGTTCTTATCATAGTTAACTTCCATCCTATTCAATGTAATAACAATGGCGATAGCAATTGCATGGGTAGGTTAGAGGGATTGTATGATAATTGTTGCTGGGAGGGTAGGCATCGTTATCTCTGTTATGACTTTCCTTTTAGAATTCCAATTATCCAGAATATGGGTATCCCGGCTAAGGCCATTGAGCCGTGCTTCAGAACCCCCTACTGGCCTTTGCTCGTTCTCAATCCAAGTCTCTCAGTTCATTCCTCTCAGGCTTCCGTGTGGTGCCTCTGTGACCCTGAATGCGTATGTCAATTCTATGAGACTGCTTGCATGGTGCGCCGCGATAAGCCGACCTGCGTCTGTTGGGGTAGTCAGGGAACAAAAACCCCCTCTTTGTGTAATTTGTGAAGTCTAGTCCGTCATTTACCTTTCTCAGTGTTTATACATGCAAGGTTGTTGAATTTCAACTGTGGCATGTTCGATAGGGAGAAGTATAGTTTTTCAATATCCAAGGTCTTTAAACGAGTAGCCACCTTTATCAGTAATATTATCTTCTTTGTCAACTCCATTGTGACGGAAATTGAGGGTCCCATCAGATTTCCCATATTCTCTGTTTCTGATTTTCCCTCACCCTATACAGGCCCGCTTATATTTCTAACAGGTTTAGTTAAGCTACGGTCAGTGCTTGTCAACCTGAGAACAAATATGGTGAAAGGTCAACCTATAAAACGCCAACCCAAAGAAAAAGGAAAGCAGAGGCTTTCAAAACCCACGACTGGGCCAAGCAAGCGAGGTAAGAAGATGAAGAAAAAGGTCATGGAGAATCTATTCATTGTTTATTCTGCACGCAATGCACCACAGATTCACAATGTAATCCAAGGTTGGGAGAGGGAAAGTAATAGTAAGGAAGAAGATATATAGGTTCAGGAGGAAACCATGGATTTTGTTTCAGACACTTGGAACACAAGAGGGAGACTCTCCCTCGTTCACCAATCCATCCATACATATTGGAATCTTAAGTGTGTGCTAGCTAAAGCCCTGTAAAGTTTTCAGGAAAATGAAGGATGTCCCACAGTGGTTTCAATTCTACAAGAAATCAGAAAAGATATTCAGGATACCAGAGTATCGCAGTATCATGCCACAACTCGTATCGGCAGAATCGAAAGACAACTTCAATCTATGAAGCAAGTCGACATGCCAGGCTCAACTGCAAAAGACTCGGCGCCCATAGACTCTTCAGATGGTTAACAAATGATGTTCTAAGTTTCCATGAATTTTGCGACTAGCTTTTACTTTTCATGTTTTCAGTTATACTTTGCTTTTTATTCTTTCTCTTTCTGACCATCATTGTAATTTGTTGAATCTTATCATTAAATCTTCAAGTTATACTTCAAGAAAGTAGACTTATTTGCAATTGTTGAACTTCAAGATTTGCAACAAAAGCTGCCAGAGAATGACTGGCAATTGTTTATATTTTGTTGAAACCTTTGCTACATCTCCACATCTCTCTCGCTTTACATAGTCCATGAAGTCTAGCCCCGTGAACTATCATGTATCACTTATAACATAAACAAATGGTACCTTCTTTGCTCAAAATAGGTACCCAAAAGGTGAAAATCTGCTCAAAATAAGTACCCAAAACGTTAGCCCACGTGGTGTAGGGCAGTCGGTGATGGGGTGCACTGTTAAAGAACTTTGTCTGCAAGGTCACCGGTTCAAAACTCGTGAGTGATTACCCAAAAATCTCCAAAGTACCCTTTGAAGCTCCTAATGATTTCCTACCAGCTCCCAAGCTTGTGGGGTATGTCTCATGGGGTACATGCTCTCCAATGACTGGGAGTAGTACCCGTGTTACTATGGAAATTTCTGTACAAACGTTACTATAGTTGTAGCTAGGGCCTCGAGAACGAGGAAAAAAAAGCCTGGCCATGGAGGCTGACAACCTTCCAAAGACTCAACTTCACCAACAATAACATCTTGGCTTGCATAAAGGACTCCAACATCATAGGCGTTGTGGCTGTCAAGAAGCTCTGGAGATCGCATAAGGAGCTCAGTGTTGACCCCTCTAATCCCTCTTTTACTACAGAAGTCAATTTTTTGGGCAATCTTAGGCATAGAAACGTACTCAGGTTTCTCGGATAGAACTACAACGATGTCCACGCATTGATCATCCACGAATACATGAAAAATGGAAGCGTGGCAGAGTCCCTGCACAGGAATGGATCTCTCAGCAACAATTTGTTGGTTGATTAGATTTCAAGGCATAACATAACAATGAGTATTGATTAGGTACGCTCTTTAGTCCATCTAGTTTCTCTATCCATCTTCCGTTGAGTTTAATAAGGGGTCAGGAAAGGAAAGCGTTCACTCAGAACTGTGTTATCGTCACCATGACTTCTTTCCTCTTATGGTTCACAGGGATGTTAAATCCAATAGATGCCCGTGTTGCAGAGTTTGGGCTGGCAAAGATTATAGATGTGACTTAGTTAGCACACACCACAAGAACAATTAATTCAATTTATGTGCATATGCTAGTTGCGATGAGTTTTTGCCTTTTCATTTTTATGTCCATACGACTAGATGCTTTGTTGCTCTTCTTTGTGCGGAAGTTGATTTCCAGATTAGCAAAGGTCCAAACATAAAACCTACATGGATGAGTTAATTGTTGTTTATATATGTGTTTTAATTTAATAGTTTAAGTATTCGATAAGCATAGGGATACTTAATAAAAATAATTTACAAAAGTGTTGAAAAATGTAATAAGAAATTCTCAATTTGATTTTGTCTTGATTAAATTAAGAAAATTTTAATTTCCACATCAACAAACAATTTTGATGCAGTTAACTTAGTTGAAATGGATATTGTCACTCAGTTAGCTCAGTAAGTTCAAGTTGGAAGAGTTAGAGTTCTGTTGTAGCAATCAAGGTCAAGGTCAATTATCTCAAGTTGTTTTCAATTAAACTAGTTCTAACTGTTGGAGGAACTAATGGAAGGTCAATTGTGCATTAAGACTTTATTCAAACTCAAGGATCATCCAGTTAAATGATTAATCAACCTAAAATAGCTAGTGCATGCAGATAATTCGAGTTCCTAGTCTTGATGGAGATTCCGAGGCAGTGTAACATCAGTTGTAGACTAGTCTTGAGTGTATAGGTGTTGCACGCAGTTAAATGATGAACCTTGGGAATTGTGAAATCCATTTTGGAGAAATTCCAAAAAAATAGGGGCCCAATTTATCAAGGAATTACCCAAGGAAACAGGGGCTCAAGCAGAGGTAGAAATTGACTAAGTCTGGGTCAGATCTTCTAAGTGAGCACAAAGATAGGTTATTCAGTTGCAAGTTGTGCTTAGTTGAGCAAAGCAATTGTAATACATCTCTATTCATCAAATTAATGCAAGCATGCAAAGAGGATTTTAGTAGATTGTTTTCCCCTTGAAAAATATTACATGTATGTTTTTTATTTCTTATTGCATGTGTGAGATTATTGTTCTAATTTGTGAATTAATTTCCTGAGAGAAGTAGAGTAGGTTTGTGTCTTCTGATTTTGATTAAAATTTCTACACCATAATTTCTACACGAAAGAATGCTCCAAATTAACATTTTCAAACTTATAATATGGAAACAACATAGCTTTATTGAATTTAAAGATAATTAATTATGATATGAATATTTCATTTGAAGTGGGAGATCAACTGTTTGTATTGAAGCATCTTTAATCAATATAAGCAACTGGAGGCATTGAAATAACCATTTATTTCGAGTTTGAAATTTCCCTTCACTTACACATTTACCAACACAATTAAGTTTATGAAAATGAGTTATTTGTTATACGTGTGTGGAGTTTGTGTGGAGCTTAACTGTGCGGAAAGCTCCTCACACAATGACCTTCGCACAATGAAGGATGTATGGTAATTGTTAATTATATATGTCTTTTAATTTAACACCTTAATTATGCAATAAGTCACACACACACACACACACACACACACACACATATATTTAATAAAAATAATGGAATATATGGTTTTAGATTAGTGTAATAACATTCCCAAATTTCAAATCATTCAACCTTTCCCTTATTAAAAAAAATAAAATAAAAAAATAATTAAACGAAACTTATAGTTAAACACTCCAAACATAGACGTGTTGAACATCGAAAAACCCTGCAAGCTACACTGGATTAGGCCAAGTTACATTATGCAAGTGCATTGTCACAAACCATTAATAACACAATACCAAGAAATTTGCATCAATAACAACTCAGGAACGATTTAAATTTAAATGTGGAGAGTCTTGAAAATTTAATGAAATTAAATTTAATGTTTAAAGTAAATTAGTAATATTGCATTTAAATTTAAGTTTGAATTGTATACAATGATCAAGCTATTTAAATTTATATTGTATAAATTAAAATTAATTTGTGATTAGTTCTATATTCAAGGATATGGAGTGTTCAAGTAACACCCACACTTATGCATTCATTTTTGGGCAGCTCTAACTATGTCAAATGCGACGGAAATTCATTTTGTGGAATGTAGAGGTCTCTCTACACTCTACACAATGAATGAATGAATAAATGACATTTTAACTTCCACGAGATTAAAAATAGTTTATGGGACCCCAGCGTCCTTGTTTTTTGCCTTCTGTAATTCAATTCTTTTCTTACTCAAATTAATGATGAGCTGACCCAACCTTTTAACAGTTCCCTCACTGAAAAGACAATACCATGGAATTGATGCTAACATACTGTGATAATTGTCCTTGATGTCTCTGAAAGCGTCACATTCCAAAATGAAATATTTTTCTGATTCCACTGCCCCAGAAGTGCAAAAAGTACATACCCTTTCTTCCCAAGCTTCTTTAGGACTCTTCCACCGTCCCGTTTCACACCGAAGTTGATGTGATTTAGTTCTTAATTGAGTAATAAGAAACTTTGCTCTCCACAGAATGCTAGCTCCAATATATTCTTTTTGTTGGAGATCACAAGAAGGGTTGAATTCATGAACACAATACTTCTTCTTTCTACCCAACTCTTTTCCCCATATACCCTTACGGAACTTATCCAACACAAAATTCTTTAACTCCTTGCTATTTGTGGGACATGCATTCAAGAAAATATTCCATTTTTGCATCCATTTGTTGTTTTGTCTCATCCATGATTTCTTTCTTTCACTCATACCTTCATTGAAGATCCTTCTACCTCCTCCCATTTTCTCAATTCTTTTTAGATTCCTTATAAGACGCACCATGGCAATTGCTTCGATGGGAGCTGCCCCTATTTCCCTCAACATTATCTCATAGGGAACCAAACTTTTTATTTTGAACTTGCTCATGATCAAGCGTTTTTGAATTTTTGCAATTTATTTCCATTTTGAAATAGGGATGCTGCTAGCCCACAATTCACACCCATATAATAGCACTGGACAAACTAGGAGTCCAAAGAGTACTTTGATCGTGTTCCAATCCCACAACTCTGCCTCTCTACATCTATTTTTGAAGTGCATATAGTGCTTTCCACCCTCCTAAAATTCTTTTCTTTCTGCAATCCTCCCAATTAAGCTTGTAGTTGAAATCGATCATGAGGTAATTGTATTCATTTACTTCTTCAAGAATGTTGCCTTCAAAGAAGAAAGTATGTTTCCTTTGCTTCCTTTTATTAGAGAAAATCATTATTTTGGTCTTACTGGTATTGACTTGCATCCTCACTGCTTTTACAAAAATGCTTAAGGGCATATAGGTGCATTTGCAATCTATAGGCTGACTTAGCAACCAACACAAGATCATCTGCATATAGAAGAAGCTTTATCACAAACTCCCCTAATCGAACACCATCTCCACCTTGCAAATTTAACCACTCTTCCAGTTTTTCAATATATAAACAAAAAAGGGTAGGGGATAAAGGGCAACCTTGCTTGACTCTGATGTCACTTCTAAAACTTTCTGAAATGCCTGCTAAAGTTCTAATTTTGACTTTCATCTCTTCATAAAGCCTATGGACAACAACTCTATATTGTAAGGGAATTTCGAGTTCTTCCATTCTATGCCACAAATTTTCTCTAGGGACCATTTCAAATGCATTTTTGAAGTCAAAAAAGCAGCAAAATACTTCTTCTTTACTCCCCCAAACCTTTTCAACAATGTGTCTCAACGTGATACCATGATCTACCGTAGAATTCTTTGGCCTAAAACTTGCTTGCCCTTTTGCCCTCTTTTCTTTTACTTTTTCCCACTTACTGATTCTATTTTCTACCATGCCACTGAAAAGCTTTGCAAACAAAGGATTGATCATAATGGTTATGTAGTTGGAAGGATTATTAATGTCTGCACTTTTAAAAAGGGGAATTGTTAGACTATTTGTCCAATCCCTTGGGAATCCTTGGTGAATGACGTTGTTGAATATTTCCATGATAGGGGTGCCAAAATGTTCATTCCCCACTTTAGATATTCTGCTTGAAGTTAAACCAACTCCTTTGCCTTCCCTATTTTCAACTTTTTAATTCCTACGTCCACCTCATGTACTGTGAAAAGCTTTGTAGATGTGGTGATCTTGGGAGGAGGCTCAACCTCTAATTATTTTTCATAGAGTTGAATTGCATATTCAAACCACTAATTGGTTGTAATATTATTTTCAAATTGCTTCTTCCTTGGTTGAAGTTCCTGCCAATTTTTTTTTGGGTTATTCTTGCCTAGATATATCATCTCTTCCCGCCTTGTTTTTTTTTTCCAAAGAAAAAATCGAACCATCTATTAAGACATAGAAAGTTACGTAGTATATGCAAGATACATTCAAAAAATTGCATTTCCCTCCTTTCCTAGAAGAGAGATGGAGTTATTGCTGGTGATTTTGAGGAAACCCTCATCTCATAGCCATAGTCTCTCATTGAGTAGATACTCATCGTCTTTTTGCACCCCCTGAGCTTCCTTGCTTGGAATAATCGCCCGAAACAAAGGTACACAAAGACAAAGCCATATAAAACTCTCTTAGGATAAAAAAAATGGGTGGTAGACACCGGTCCAGTTCATACAAAATGACCAAAAAATGTTTGTAACATAACAGATATTCATTTGTCTCCCGGGCCTCCTCATTGAGGAAAAACAGTCTGAAACAGAGATAGATTGAAAAATAGTTTAATACAGTAAAAACATCTAAATGTATGTTAGAAATAAAAAGGAGAAAGACATCAACAATGATTAACTCATCAGTTGAAAACAAGTTGTTCGATATTCCGAACCAGCCCATCCTCGACTTCTACAACTATCCAGTGCCCCAAATCATGTCGAATGCCCTCCTTAGAAAGAAGGTCTGCTTCATGGTTCCGCTCCCTGTAAATATGACAAGCATATATCTTGTTAAAAAAATATTTTAATATGGATACCTCATTAAGTAACAGAAGCAAGATATAATTGATGCATATTTGGGTCCCATTGAACCACTTGATAATGTTTAGGGAGTCTCCAAAGATCTGAACCTGCCTACAGCTTAAGAGAGAAAACCAACATAGAAGAAGATGTAAGGATTTTAACTCTGCATAATTATTTGTCCCCTAACCTAGTCTGATCGACGCTTTGAGAATTTTCCCAACAGGGAAATGTATGACCAGACCTGCTCCACATCTATCCCGTGGGTTCGAGGCCCCATCAAAATAGGCCCATGGGATGTTCCCCTTTATGTTTTCTTGTTGGATGACTCGTGGTTGTTGTGTCTGTTGAGGTGATGGAACTCTTCCCCCCTTGTTTGCATGAACTCATATTTTTTCTTTTTTAAAATATGCTTATATAACTTTACATTCATCTTCCCCTCTCCTTCCTTTTTCAAGGTTCTCCTTGCCATTTTGCATTCCTCATCGAACCACACATTCACAGGAAAATAATTTGATTCTGATTTCCTATTTTTTGCTCTTTTGCACTTCTTAAGTGCACCTTGGATTATATTTGTTAACTTATGGCTGTTGAGGCTCTATCTAAGTAGAGATTAGTTTAGCACCCCCTATATTGGTAAAGAACCTGCAACCGTGTCAGTTGTAATAACATAAAAATGTTAGTGTCAGAGTACTCACCGAAGGAATGGCCACTAATAAAATTAATCGTTTTTTGATTTTAAAAATATTTGTCAAACATTGATAAATACCAAAAGCAAAACATCCTCCACAAGGGGAATTATATCCCATCATATAGCTCTCTTAGCCAATTGAAAATTAGAAATAAGATTACCATAAAATTAGAAAATTATTTTTGAATTTACTGAAAAAATATTAAGCATTTTCTTGAAAACTTTGAATAAAATTACAAAAAATATAGAAAAATATTGAAAGTCAATAGTCCCTCAAGAAGCATAGAGTAATAATAGTTGCAATACAGCATAATCCCTACCTCTAATACTAATTGATTAATTAAAAATTATATAAAATCCATACAATGAAATATCTCTGCACCAAACTATGTCCACAATGCTCTTCGCACTTCGAATACTTGTAACATACACAATGGAGTAAAATAAAAATATTTATTAATCCACAATTGTTTTGGTACTAGGGGAGAGGCTTCTATTGTTGTGCAAGGACCAGTAGTAGTTATAGTACTAGTCCCACAGATCCATCAAACATAAATTACAAACTCACTAAAATATGCACATAAATATTTGATAATATGCACATAAATATTTGATAATAAGTTATATAAGTTATATAAATACGTCCAAAATGGGCCCAATTTTTGACTAGACCAACAACTGCCATACACCAAGTCTAACATCACAAGTTGACAAGACCTACTGTCTCAAGTACCTCCAGTTCTGAATTACCATTTAAGGCAAAATGCACTACAAAACATTATAGTGCTACCCATCCAAAAGTACAGTTATCCCATCAAACAGTCCCCCACTGATTTTGCATTGGGGGACTACATCTCATTTCTGAAAAACACCTGGAAAAAAATTGGGTAACACCTGCACAAGGACTGAGTACCACTTGCACAAAAATAGGTGAAATGTATGTCAACAATATCTACATGTTTGTTTAACCATTCAGCCTATTGAAGACATTAAATGACACCATTCAATTCAGGAAATAGTTCACCCAACCTTTCATTTCAAGAATTAAACACAACAGCCCTGGAATTACAGGAATTAAATTCAGGAAAGCATTTCAATTCAGGAAAGCACAAGGATCAACCATGAAAGCTTTTCAGCCATTGGATCATGTACAAATCAATCCACAACAAACAATTAAATTTGGGAGATGGCAATCCATGCAAATCTTCCCTACCAATTAAATTATAAATCATAAAACTATAAAAAATCAACTGTTACTGCATTTGAGGCATTCATTTTGCTCTTAAACTACTACTGACATACATTCAGAGTTTTCAGACAGTGTTCCATTCATTTTGCAGACATACAGTTTTCAGAAAGTGAGTTTTCAGACAGTGAGTTTCCATTTTGCAGATATTCAATCCTTTTCAGACAATGTTCTAGACATACAGACAGAGGACAGAGTGTGCTCAGTGTTACATTCTAGACAGAGTGTGTGCACAGTGTTACATTCCAGACAGTGTGTGTGCAGAGTGTTACATTCACTCTCTTCATCAGTTGCTATTCACTCTCTTCATCAGTTGCTGGAGACATACAGGTATTTCGTTGTTCTTCAATAATGTTATTCAAGATATTAAGCAGATTTGGATATTGACTTTATATCGAATAAAATATTTCAATAAAAATAGTTCTAACACACAGTCCATGTCCAAATATAAGTCCATTTTAAAATAGGCACTTACTGATTTTAGACAAGTCCATGTAGCTAACAACCATGTAGGTATCACATATCTTTCTGATGTTGATATTACAAGTAATACATAATTGACAAGTAATACTTCAATGCCAATTAATTCACAACAAACAACTGAAAGATTTCATGTTATTAGCAGAAATTTTGGAATTCATACATAATTATAGTTTACTCTATACAGTTGTGCTGCAATACTTATCAAATTTCTTAACAATGTTGGAAATTGCAGGTTGTAGCCATGCCAAGAGTTTTTGTTGCAGATCGGATAAGGAACAGGAGGCGAGGGAGAAGGGGGGCCCAACTGCGGAGCAGTTCATCAGATGATGATGTCAATGCTCCCATTGCTCCTAGTAATGTAGTTGAAAAGGACCCTGTGGTTGCAGATCATCCCAGCCCCACCATCAACCACAGAGCCACCTTCGACCACAATACAAGGTGCAATTTCAACAAAGAAAATCAGTGCAATCAGAGGCTGGACGAAGGAAGACATGCTTGCTGCAATTGATGACATCGAGTTTAAGGGATATTCAGTCCGTGCATCAGTAAAAAAACATGGTATTGCTGCCTCTAACATACATTATTGGATAAATGGGTTGACTAATACAAAGCGTAGAGGGCCTGTTAAAGTCATGACTGAAGAGGAGGAAGATGAGGTGGTGGAGTGGTGTAAGGAGATGGCCCAATTGGGACATGGGTTAGAGCTTATCCAACTTAAATCCACTATAGCTCAAATATGTCAAGGGAGGCCAAACACCTTTAAAGATGGTTTTCTTGGTAAGTCATGGTGGAGTGGGTTTAAAAAGAGGCATCCAAACCTTGTGTTACATACAACAGAGGGCCTTGACAGAGACTGGGCTTTAAATCTACGCCCTGCAATTGTTTCCAAGTTCCATAACACTCTTTCTGCTGCATATGAACAGCACTCATATGCCCCAGACCATATATGGAACTGCGATGAAACAGGCTTACAGGCAGGAAGAAATTGCGGTATGCGGGTAATTGCCAAGAGATGGAGTAGAAATGTGCCTAAGATATTGCCTAAGAGCAGGGAGTGGATCACAATTCTTGCCTGTGTCAATGCAATTGGTTCATCTATACCAGGATTTTATCTATTTAAAGGTAAAACTCAACTAAAAAATTATATACAGAATTGTGAACCAGGGGCATGCATGGCTGCACATCCACATGCATGGATGACAAAGGAACTGTTCCTAAATTGGCTTTGCCACTTTGCTGCTTCTGTACCGGGTGGTGTCTCGCCTGAAAACAGGCACTTGATGATTTTAGATTGACATGGAAGCCACATGGTTGTGCAGACAATCAAGGAGGACAATAAGTTGGGCATTGACCTGTTAACATTGCCGGCTCATACTACTCACAGATTGTAGCCCCTTGATGTGAGCGTGTTTGGGCCTTTCAAGAACTATTTCAGGGTCGAGCAAGCTTCATGGATGGCAAAGAATCCAGGGGTGGAAGTAAAGAGGTTTGAGCTAGCTGAGCTTGCAAGTAAAGCATTTAAAAGGGCTCTCACACCTTCTAATATCAAGGCTGGATTTAGGAGGACTGGTATATGGCCACTCAATTTTGATGCTATTATGCATGATACCACATGTAGCCAAGCATTTGAAGTGGAAGATCAAGAAGAAGAGAACTTAGAAGAGCATGTTGGTGCCCAAGAAGATGTAGCTGCTGCTGAAGGTATAATGTCCCTTTCTGAAGGGTTGTTCTGTGGTGGTGATGATGCTGAGCATGTCAGTGAGACACAGTTCAGTGATGAACCAACTAACAATATCAATGAGGTTGTGACACCCACTGATGCAGCTGACAATGAGAAATTGACCATGCCAACCCAAGTAAGTGGACCATCATGGCTAACAGAGGCCATGATGAATATCACTAGAAATAATCTATCTACCACCAATGAGGATGAAAGCATGGACATGCCTTCACAACCATCAGGGTTGAACACCGAACTTGTTCATTATTTTGTGGACAATGGATCACTAGAAGAGGAGCCTATTCAACATGAAGTACCTGAAGAAGACAACAATGGGGGCCAATCAGTTGTCCCAGAAGATGAAATCCAGCAGGCAGGTCCGGAAAAGCAGAGATTACTTGGTGCATTCCTAAAGATACCAGTAGAGAGAGTGAAGGCCTCATCAAGGAACTCAACCTCAGATTATCTTCGTTTAGGTAGGAGTTCACAATTGCTCACATCTGAAGACTATATGAATTTAATGTTCGAGTCTGAACGTAAAAAGAATGAAATTCGGGAAGCTAAAAGAGAACGAAGGAGTTAGCCAATGAAAAGAGGGTTGCAAGGATTGAAACAACAGAAGCTCGAGAAAAGGAAAGGTTGGAAAGACAAAAAGCAAGGGGAGATAAGGAACATCAAAAGCAATTGGCAAGGCAACAGAGAGAGGCAAGCAAGGTTCAGCAAGAGTTGGAAAAAGGACAAGGGGTGACAAGCAGAGAAGACCATGGTTCAAGACAGTTTGAGGCAAATAGGTTGATGTCTAACACGCTGGACCACATTGTAGATTAGACACCATCATTCCAAGACCTGATTAACATCCAAGTCCCTAGCTATTAGGCAGGGGTTAGGCCCACCTCTTATACCCCTACCAGTGCAAGTTTGAATCCTAATTGTGTTTATATGACACCTGCAGTCAGTGCTGGGGTTAGTAACACAAGTGAACACTTGGGTTACTCAGTCCCACCATGGCTACATGGAGAAAATTGGAGTCAACCATATGCGAACATTCAGGCACATCCTAATCATCCAATGTTGGGCAGTCCACCATACTCGGGCAATGCAGGAAATGGAAGCCATCAAGCATAGAGGTGCCATGACTTAATTTTTTAACTACAAGACACTGTGATTTTGGCAAGGAAAGTTATAGCCTTATAGCCTATATCAGATTTTTTTATGAAGTTATATATCAAACAATTTATAATTCCTACATATCAAACAATTTCTAAATCCTACAAGTTTGTTAATCTGTTGAAGATACAGCCTTAGCCTATATCAGATTTTTTATGAAGTTATATATCAAACAGTTCATAATTCCAACATATCAAACAATTTCTAAATCCTACAAGTTTGTTAATCTGTTGAAGTTATAGCCTTAGCCTATATCATATTTTTTATGAAGTTATATATCAAACAGTTCATAATTCCTACATATCAAACAGTTTCTAAATCCTACAAGTTTGTTAATCTGTTGAAGTTATAGCCTTAGCCTATATCATATTTTTTATGACACAATTGAACAAAGAAATTGAATTCATAATTGAATTGAACATCATTAACAAAACAATCTAATTGCATCTAAACAAACTATCCCTTGTTTGCATATAATCCTGTTAAATAACAAGTATCATCAAAATTCACTGCAAACTTCATCAATCAAAATCACTCAATAAAAAGGAGGTTAACATACTCAGCTCTATGGTGGTTATACAAAGAAATTGAATTCATAATTGAATTGAACATCATTAACAAAACAATCTGATTGCATCTAAACAAACTATCCCTTGAACATTACATGCTCTTTGATGAACAGAAACAAATACCAAATATCATGTTAAATAACAAGTATATCAACACGGGAAGCAATTGATTCCTGATCGAGACATTATAGCCTTAGCCTATATCAATTAGATCAACACAGGGAGCAATTGAAGTTATAGCCTTAGCCTATATCATATTTTTGAATTCATAATTGAACACTGTATAGAGGTGATTCAATTAAGATGAGAGATGAAGTGGTCTTGCATTGCATCCTGTTAAGTAGATGTCCTAAAATAAATTAAATTATGCAGTACCCAGAATACCCACATCCTAATTCAAAATCTTTAAATGTTTTTATCAAGCTCAACATACCATACTTAATATGCAATACTGCATAGAAAGATTGATTTAATGTTTCTTATGATTGTCAGTAAAAACTATAATTAAAGGATTGTGAGATTATATAGAGGAGAGGGGTCAGTGCCCGAACACCTCAGCGATGACTGGACCAGGGGCCACGTAAGGAGGGCCACGTCATGTACGTCAGATGTCCGTTCGCATGCCTTTCACGTGGCGGGCAAGTATATCAACACGGGGAGCAATTGATTCCTGATTGAGACATTATAGCCTTAGTCTATATCAGTTAGATCGACACAGGGAGCAATTGAAGTTATAGCCTTAGCCTATATCAGATTTTTGAATTCATAATTGAACAAAGAAATTGAATTCATAATTGAATTGAAGTGATTCAATTAAGATGAGAGATGAATTGTATGGCTATGAATTGAAATCCTACGTTATAATGTTCAAGTGCAATCTATGCAGTGAGCAACTAAATCGTTGCCCATCTTTTACGAAATTGAAGTGATTCAATTAAGATGAGAGATGAATTTTATGGCTCTGTAAATGTCAAGTGATTCAAAAAACATCTAAATACAATAAACCAGTCCAAAAGAGCAATCGTGTAAAACAGAATTGCAACAATGACAAGAGTAAAGACTAATAGTATTATACAAATCTTGAAATCCTACGTTATAATGTTCAAGTTCAATCTAAACAAAAGCAACTAAATCATTGCCCATATTTTCTTGAATTGAAGTGATTCGATTAAGATGAGAGATGAATTGTATGGCTCTGTAAATGTCAAGTGATTCAAAAAACATCTAAATACAATAAACCAGTCCAAAAGAGCAATCGTGTAAAACAGAATTGCAACAATGACAAGAGTAAAGACTAATAGTATTATAAAACTCTTGAAATCCTACGTTATAATGTTCAAGTGCAATCCAAACAAAAGCAACTAAATCGTTGCCCATGTTTTCCTGAATTGAAGTGATTTGATTAAGATGAGAGATGAATTGTATGGCTCTATAAATGTCAAGTGATTCAAAAAACATTTAAATACAATAAACCAGTCCAAAAGAGCAATCGTGTAAAACAGAATTGCAAAAATGACAAGAGTAAAGACTAATAGTATTATACAACTCTTGAAATCCTACGTTATAATGTTCAGGTGCAATCTAAACAAAAGAAACTAAATCGTTGCCCATCTTTTCCTGAATTGAAGTGATTCGATTAAGATGAGAGATGAATTGTATGGCTCTGTAAATGTCAAGTGATTCAAAAAAATCTAAATACAATAATCCAGTCCAAAAGAGCAATCGTGTAAAATAGAATTGCAACAATGACAAGAGTAAAGACTAATAGTATTATACAACTCTTGAAATCCTACCTTATAATGTTCAAGTGCAATCTAAACAAAAGCAACTAAATCGTTGCCCATCTTTTACTGAATTGAAGTGATTCGATTAAGATGAGAGATGAATTGTATGGCTCTGTAAATGTCAAGTGATTCAAAAAACATCTAAATACAATAAACCAGTCCAAAAGAGCAATCGTGTAAAATAGAATTGCAACAATGACAAGAGTAAAGACTAATCGTATTATACAACTCTTGAAATCCTATGTTATAATGTTCAAGTGTAATCTAAACAAAAGCAACTAAATCATTGCCCATCTTTTCCTGAATTGAAGTGATTCGATTAAGATGAGAGATGAATTGTATGGCTCTGTAAATGTCAAGTGATTCAAAAAACATCTAAATACAATAAACCAGTCCAAAAGAGCAATCGTGTAAAACAGAATTGCAACAATGACAAGATTAAAGACTAATAGTATTATACAACTCTTGAAATCCTATGTTATAATGTTCAAGTGCAATTTAAACAAAAGCAACTAAATCGGTCAAACTTGGTTGGATGGTAAAGCGAAGGTATTTTTAACTCGCCAGAAAGATTGAAATTTCTCAGGAACACGTTTCGTTCCTCATGGGCAGTAGTCTAGCCCATGCAAGTGGGTCATTCCAAAACATTGAGTCAGGTGCAAGTCATAGGCAACTTTAGCAGAGTAAATAAAACACTGAATTTCCAAGACATAATTTCCTTAATGGGTATCAATTGTATTGTTTTCACATGTAATCGAGAAGAATTAAAAATTCACAGAGAACCACAAAAAATCGATTTTCCAATTAAAACTCCTAAACCAGGAGCATCGGATTCTTCGATTTCTTCAACGAGAGGAAACAAGAAACTCTCGAACGTTTCTAGCTTTAACATCTTTTTCTAGAGTCTTTTGAGTCGAACACATCATTTTAAGATTCCGCAATTGGGGACAAGGCACCCTTGGAGCACAATAATAAGAAGAATCATTCTGTCAAAAAATGCAAACATGCTCAATAAAGTTTTATAGTTTAATCCACAGCCCATCAAACTCATTTTTTGCGATCCTAAATAAATAAACATCTACTTGCAGTAAGAAACCTTAATAAAAATCCCAATTAAATAAAGAAAGTCCACGACTCCCGTTTTTTCCGTTATTGCACTTCGATTGGGTATCAATAAAACGCTGAATTGCATTGCTTTCACATGTAACTGAGAAGAATTAAAATTCATAAGCAAAGAACCACAAAAAATGATTTTCCAATTAAAACCCTAAACCACAGTAAGGCTAGATTCTGATTTTCCAACAAGAGAGACAACAGTAAACCTCTCGACTGGCTTCTTAGCCGAACAGATCTCTCTAGAGTCTTTTGAGTCAAGTTACAAGAATGGCATTTGTATGATTCTAAATTGGGGGCAAACCTTGGAGCCAACAATAGACAATAAAAGAATCATTTGCTTAAACAAAAATACAAATACAATAAAGCCCGAGGTCGAACTTACAACCCATCAAACTCATTTTTTCGTAATCCCTAAACAACAACAAACATCCACTTCGTAAGAAACCCTAATCAAACCGTACCGTGTATCGCAGTCCAATACTCCTGTTTTTCCAGCACAGAATTTCCCCATTGGGTATCAATAAAACACTGAATTGCATTGCTTTCACATGTAACTGAGAAGACTTAAAATTCATAAGCAGAGAACCACAAAAATTGATTTTCCAATTAAAACCCTAAACGACAGTAAGGCTGGATTCTTATTTTCCAACGAGAGAGACAACAGTAAACCTCTCGACTGGCTTCTTAGCCGAACAGATCTTTCTAGAGTCTTTTGAGCTGGTTACATTGCATTGTAAGATTCCCAAATTGGGGACAAGGCACCCTTGGAGCACAATGATAAGAAGAATCATCTTGTCAAACAAAATACAATTACAATAAAGCCCGAGGCTGAACTTACAGCCCATCAAACTCATTTTTTTGCGATCCCTAAATAAATAAACATCCACGGTAAGAAACCCTAATAAAAATCCCAATTGGGTACCAGTAAAGTCCAATACTCCCGTTTTTCCAGCACAGAATTTCCCGATTGGGTATCAATAAAACACTGAATTGCATTGCTTTCACATGTAACTGAGAAGACTTAAAATTCATAAGTAGAGAACCACAAAAACTGATTTTCCAATTAAAACCCTAAACCACAGTAAGGCTGGATTCTGATTTTCCAACGAGAGAGACAACAGTAAACCTCTCGACTGGCTTCTTAGCCGAACAGATCTCTCTAGAGTCTTTTGAGCTGGTTACATTGCATTGTAAGATTCCCAAATTGGGGGCAAGGCACCCTTGGAGCACAATGATAAGAAGAATCATCTTGTCAAACAAAATACAAATACAATAAAGCCCGAGGCTGAACTTACAACCCATCAAACTCATTTTTTTGCAATCCCTAAATAAATAAACATCCACGGTAAGAAACCCTAATCAAAATCCCAATTGGGTATCAGTAAAGTCCAATACTCCTGTTTTTCCAGCACAGAATTTCCCCATTGGGTATCAATAAAACACTGAATTGCATTTCTTTCACATGTAACTGAGAAGACTTAAAATTCATAAGCAGAGAACCACAAAAACTGATTTTCCAATTAAAACCCTAAACCACAGTAAGGCTGGATTCTTATTTTCCAACGAGAGAGACAACAATAAACCTCTCGATTTTCCAATTAAAACCCTAAACCCTACAGACAGTAAAACCCCAGTAAAACCCTAAACCACAGTAAACCACAGTAAAACACAGTAAAACAACAGTCAAACACTGTAAAACCACAGTCAAACACTGTAAAAACACAGTAAAATAGTAAAAAACCTCAACAGAGAACATCTCCTTAAGGTTAAATGTGTTTACAAACACATAGATATCACTGGTAGGACAGAGTCCTACCTTAAAACTCCTCTCATCCAATTCCTCTCCCTCCTGGCCTTCCTACTTGCCTTGCCAGCCAACTGCATTGTCCTTGGCTTCTCCACTGACCTGCAAAAAATAAAAAACACAATCATTCACAGAGCACCAACATTAAAAAATATGCAAAAACACTTAAAACTAACAGACTAACGCACCTGAAAGCACAATTCACAGCATCCAGAGCTGAAAAACGTACCTGAAAACAAAATTCGCAGCATACAGACCTGTAAAACACGCAGCGCCGAACCACAGAGCTGAGGTATGTCCACCATGGAGCTGAGGTATGATCACCACCACCACAGAGCCGAGAAAAACCACCACAGAGCCGAGTTAAAACCACCACTGGGCCGAGCCAAGTAAAACAACTACAGAGCTGAATAAAACTATGAAAGGGTGAAGGTAAAACAACCACAGGGCCGAGGTATGACAAAACAGAGCCAAGCATAAAGAGCAAAGAGCTGACCCTAAACCACACAGCGCCGAGGTATAACCACCACAGCTCCGAGGTTAAACCACCACAGAGGCGAGGTTGAACGAACACACAACCCAGTGTGAACAACTAAAGAGTATAAACCACCCACAATTGGAATGCCGTTGCGGCCGAACCAGGACCAGGGGAGCTCGATCCAGGAGAGCAGTGGCGCCATAACGAGGATGGAGCACGCGGACAGTGGTGGCAGAGGCGTTGGGCATTGGAGAAACGACGCACAACAAACGGAGCGGAGAACGCACAGCAACCAGACCTGGAGCGAGAAATGAGGCTTCGTCGAGAAGCCTCCACAATATGGCGGGAGACGACCGGCTGGACAGGTAAGAGACCGGAGGGACCGGCTGCACATGCTCGCCACGTGAACGCCATGCGAAAGGACAAGTGTCGTACATGACGTGGCCCTCTTGACGTGGCCCCGGGTCCAGTCAATGCTGAGGTGTTCGGGCACTGACCCCTCTCCCCTATTAATGAGCAATAAAAATTCTTATCTCGTAGGCTCATGATCTACCAACCTGGCCGACCAAGCTCAATGGAGAACGACCTCGATCAACTTTTGGACCGTGCTAACTGCAATGAATAGTGGCTTGAATTTAGGCTAAATTATTATTTTTCCATTTAGTATCGAAGTATGGGTGGAATTATCTGCTTGAACATGTTTAAATTCCTAGTAATTCGTTACATTGATAAGAAATTTTAGTTGGACAACAGATACATTTGCACAATAGTAAAGTTTGGTTGCATTCGGTTGGTCCAAAACTATTGAATATAAAGGGTACTAACTTATTTATCAATAACTACTTCGAGGATTTTATGATAAAATGCGGTGAAATTTACTTATAATTTTATGTTGGTTCCATATAGGAAATTATCCATATATGCCATTGTACACGACGTTACCGTTCATAGGTCATCGAATTTGTCCTACGATAACTTCACCATACAAAGATAATAATTCACAAAGAAAATTATGTCTCTTCAAATATTGTGTTCGATCTTAGTGAAAACCGAAAAGAACAAAAAAATCGACAAATAATGGCTTGCTCGAGAGATAAGATGCAATATCTGGTATAGCGGGTTGGCTATATATTATAAGAAGTTGTTTATCAAGCATGTGGAATATAATATTTTGCTGGAATTTGGTAAAATAAATTTCAAAAAATCAGGTAATTGGAGTGTTTGGAATCTATTTTTGATAGTGGAAATAGATTTAGCACTATCAAAAACCTTTAAGGCACTTAAAATACTAAAGTTTAACAACCTTAAACAAGATTCTGAGTCATTTATCGAGTAGTCTTTAGTGCGACTTTTTGAAAGCTTTTACAGTGGATTTTTCCAATGTAAATTTTCTAAAATCTTGCAGGAATTTATTGAAAAGAGAAGTTTGATTGCTAACCTTGCACAATCGAAGTGCCCTAAAAGTTTTTGAGGGTACTGAATCCATATATAGAGTCAAAAAACTAGTTTAAATAACAAAAACCAAGATTTTACCTCAAAATTTTTCACCAGATTCCTGCACTTGAAACTCCAAAAAGTCATAGTAAAGAAAAATCTGAAATCCGAAATTTATAATTAAACACTCCTAGCATAGACGTGTCGAGCATCCTAAAATAGAATGAAAGATAAAAATAAAAGGAAAATGATTAATGACTTTTCATAGAATGATGCACAAAAATAATTACTCAATTTAGTTAGCTAATCGAAGAGGGTAATCATGAGACAAACTGGAAGGTAATTTGACACTTCTTGTCTTCCCTTCTTGATAGATCAACCAGCTACTCCATTTTTGGCAATGCCGTTTATGAGGGCCCACCAATGTGTTTCGGGCAACCTTGGGATGGCGAACATTATTTTCTATACTATCGGCCCATTAATGCGGTGGCAGATACACTGCCCACTATTTATTTAAAATTGTTTAAATCTAATGGTGGGCAGTGTATCTACCACCACATTAATGGGCCGATAGCATACAAAATAAGCGTCGGCCCTTGGGATTACCCGACGCGGAGAATTAATTACCTTTTTTTGAAGTCCGTCGTTGCTACTTCCAATGCAAATTATGAACCCGCTCAATTCAGTCATTTGAATTTGGAATTTGAATTGGTTTCAGTTTCATTTTCATCAGCAGCCATTATTTGGTGATTGAATCGAGTTTCGGTTGTCATCTCCTTACCTGCATTGTCCACAGTTCTCCGATAGATACTCAAAGATCCTTTTGAGTAATGGGTAATGGGCTTTATGTGGAGGAAACATCACCACATCAAGTGTTGATTATCTTGAAGTTGCAAAAAATCTAATAAAAAGCATGTAATTACTTGGAGCTTCCCCTACCATCCCATACTCCAAATGTCTCTCTTTGCCACTAAAGAAGTGGAAACTCCATTTAAAGAAAAAAAACAGGAATCTCGATAATTGTATACACAACCCATGTGTGTTTTGACAAAGCTTCGTATTTATTTATTCAGGAGTCAATAGATTGAGGGATGATTTGTGAGTGGATATGAATAATCTCATCGAGTGCATTGCCTTTGTGCTTAAAAAAATAGCCAAGGCTCTGTCATTCGAGTTGTCGAGGGCATCTCTTCACGGACAAGGTAATACCCGGGTGTTCGGGGAGAGTAGTTCTCGCCTCTGCGATTTTTTTGAAAGAGTCACGAATCAAAACAACAATGTAAAACCTCTGGTTATCTACTGTTTTAATTAAAAAATGCAGATGCTTTAGTTAGAAAGTTGTATGATATTCTATTGGTTGAGAAGCAATAGAAGGCTATAAAGGATCATCGAGATGTGAAAGAATTAGTGGATGCACTAAAGAAAAGTGTAGCACATTTGATGAGGGAATATAATCAGTTTTTATAACTGAAGTTGAGAGAATCAATAGAAGGCTATAAAGAATCATCGAGATGTGAAAGAATTAGTGGATGCACTAAAGAAATGTGTAGCACATTTGATGAGGGAATATAATCAGTTTTTATAATTGAAGTTGAGATGCCGTTGGCGCTTGGAATTGCTTTCGCCCCAAGGAGTTTAAATGTAAAAATATTACTAATCATGTTTCTCTTATTCACTTGTTTTTATATTATTATAAAAACATATTAGATGAGTTCATCTAATGCAAATTATAAAGAAACCAACTACTTTCCTTTTATACACTCCTTGTTTTTATATTATTATACGCCATATTAAGAACCAATGCACATACCTTTCTGTTCATTCACTCCTTGTTTTTATATTATTATATGCCATATTAAGAACCAATGCACATACCTTTCTGTTTCTAGTTTCACTTTATCTTTTCTTACACGACTTTTTACATATGGTTACTCCAACTCTATTTAATTATAACAAATTTAATTCTGATGGCTTTCTTGTTGTATCATAATTCCATAGTGATTATCCTATTCTTATATTTCAAATGACATAATCCCTGCTTACTCGAAAGCTTAAAGATTCACTTCACTGACAACCCAACCATCTCACTCACTGTGTTGAACAATGGTGAACTTGAAGTGAAAACAATCTGGCAACTAGCATTAATGCATTACATGTCGGTTGCAACCATACAAGCCCGGAAACCCTTCATAACATTAAGTTCTTTGTTTTTAAATTCATTGTTTTACTGTGGGCAGAGCTAACATTATATTAATATGCATTTTCCTTATATATATAATTAGCTAATACATAAAAATAAATATATAATAATTAAATTTAAAAATAAATATATAAAACTCCAAAAATAGAAATAGATTGGAACAAGAGGCCCAAGGGAGGAAGCCTGGCCATATCCTGACCAACAAACATCCAGCTCTCTGCTCTCGAAGCTTTTAGGCTATGAAGCTTTGTTTCCATTTAAAAAAATATTACAAAAGTACATCTACGCAGGTGTGAGGTCCATACTAGCGCAGATCGGCGCTGCTCACAAGCTTAGGATGGGTCATCAGCACTGGTGAGACATAGAAGGATCGCACTGCTCCAAAAATATGGGTTTTTAGGGAGCTACTCAAGGAAATCTCAACAGAGAGATTGTTCTTCAGATTCAAAGGGATGCAATGGCATATTTTCATGATGGAAAATGTACACAGGGATCGCCGTTAGGGTCCTCTAGGATTAAGAAATAGGGAGTACAGGGACAGTGACAAAATGTTGTGTAACAATCACTCACTCACGATCCTCTCTTTTGTTTGTCACATTCACATTAGATATAGAAACTACCCAATCATTATTTATAGATAACTTGTATCTTCATATATCTATCGCTCATGAAAATAAACTAATAACTAAAATGTAACATAGTCTCTACCTCTACTGCTCAATAATTGATTAAATATTATGTGGAATCTGCACAATGAAATATCTCTGCACAAAGCTCTTCGTACTTCGAATACGTGTAACATCACAACGCAATAAAAGAATAATATGCGTTAATGCATAGTGGATTATTAGAAATCCGCACAATGAAATATTTCTACACAAAAATCTCCGCACAAAGCTCTTCGTACTTCGAATACACGTAACATCAAAAGGCAGTAAAATAATAATATGCATTAATCCATAGTGGATTTGGTGTTGTTAATGAGAAAAAAAGTCTAATCTCACTGTAGGAATTTACAGGGTAAGTTTCTTAGATCAAGAATCAAAGGTCACCGCTCACAAACAGATCACAAATTAGTACACCAGTATAATCACGTGGTTAAAACCCTCAAAGAGGGAAACAGTCCATGGCCTGAGCCAACGCGGCCACTTCAGACAATTTATTAATATAAAAAGAAAAGTTACATATGTTTCTCTCATAAACGGTTTTTTTGAACAAATGACCCTCCATGCTCTTTAAATAGAGATCATGGATCAATCGAGTGCTAAGCCACGGATCAAGTGTCATTAATACCGAGGTGAGAGATAACCGTCATATCACTACAAATCGTGACCGTCGGATTATAAGTTACAAATGTACATGGTAAAGAAACACACTTTACCTAACTTTACACTAGAATAAGTTATTCTTAACTGTTTCTTATGTGTCGGAATATCCTAACATCCCCCCTTAAGAACAACTTGGGATATAATTGAAGGATTTACAATGGTGACACAAAAGGAGCCTATTTCCTATGTGTCGAAATATCCTAACATCCCCCCTTAAGAACAAATTGGGATAGGATTGAAGGATTTACAAAAGTGACACAATAGGAGAAGGAAGGAGGCATTAGAGCCTATCCCCCCTTAATGACAACTTTCCTGAACTCCAAGTATGGATCGAATTTTGGTAAACTTCGCTTCTGTGAGACCCTTCGTAAAGATATCAACTACTTGATCATTGGTTGGATAATACTGCACTTTAAGAAAACGATTATGAATGAGCTTTCTGATGAAGAGTATGTGGAGTTCAATGTGTTTCATACGCTGATGCTGAACTGGATCTTTACATAGCTGAATGGCACTCTGATTATCACACCAAAGTGTAGTTGGATGCTGCTGATGAAGACCAAATTCAGACAGAATCTAACGAAGCCACATGGCTTCCTTGCTGGCTTCAACTACACCACGATACTCTACTTCCGTTGAAGAAAGAGAGATGACACTTTGTTTCTTACAAGACCAAGTAATAGGTCCTGAACCAAGAGTGAATACATATCCTGCAATAGACTTTCGATCATTAGGGTCACCAGCCCAATCAGAATCAGTGAAACCAATCAACAATGGAGATGCTCCTGCATTGTAATGAATCCCAAACTGAACTGTACCTCAAATATATCGAAGTATTTTTTTAGCTGCTTTCCAGTGACTTTCATGAGGTTGGTGCATAAACTGAGCGACAAGACCAACGACAAAGGAAAGGTCAGGACAGGTGTGTGTTAGATACATAAGTTTACCAACAAGTTGATGATATAAGGTAGCATCAATTTCAGGGGTAGTACAAGTGACTGAAAGCTTGACTCCAGACTGAAAGGGAGAAGGGGCTGGCTTACTGTCTTCCATGTGAAAGTGGTGTAGAAGATCACAAGAATACTTGGACTGAGAGAGGGTAATGCCTTCCTTGGATTGCAAGACTTGAAGACCAAGGAAATAATGCAAGTGTCCTAAGTCTATCACTTCAAACTTATTTTTGAGACTAGACTTCACATGGTTTAAATGGTTTGGATCACTACCAGTAAGGATAAGATCATCAACATAAATAACAAGGATGGTGAAGGACTTACCCACTTTCTTGGTGTAGACAATGTTGTCAGAATGACACCTAGAAAAGCCATTGTCTAATATAAATCTATCCATTTTGGCATACCAAAACCGAGGAGCTTGTTTGAGACCATAAAGAGACTTCCTAAGGTGACAAACAAGGCTAGAGTCATTTTGGATAAAGCCAGGGGGTTATTCCATGTAGATTTCTTCATGTAAATCTCCATGTAAGAAGGTAGATTTAACATCCATCTAATGGAGTTCCCATTTAAAGGAAGCAGCAAGGGCAAGAACAAGGCGGATAGAATTCATTTTGGCAATAAGGGAGAAGGTTTTAGTATAGTCAATGCCTTCAACTTGTGAAAATCCTTTAGCGACAAGACGACCTTTATGTCTATCCAATTTTCCATCTGGTCCAAACTTTGTTTTGGAAACCCATCTACATTTGACAAGTTTTCTTCCTTTTGGGAGAGGAACAAGATCCCAAGTATCATTCGCTAATAAGGAACAATATTCTTCATTCATAGCTTCATCCCAAGCTGGATGACCGGAGGCTTCTTCAAAGGTTTCTGGATTAGGATTTTCTGGATCTTGAGCCAATAAGGAAGAAGCTATTTTGAACTGAGAACGTGTACATCGTCGATCAATAGGGTCATTTGCAAGAGAACCTGTTGCATCCCGAGTAGAGCGGACCCATCTTGGAAGCGGTGGAGTATAGGGAACAATTTCACGAGGTGGAGGAGGATTTTGATCCTCGCTCTCATCATCTGAACTAGAAGGAATGCTATTAAAAATAGAAGATAGAGAGAGAGAGGTGGCACATATGCCGAATCAGGATCGCAGGCCAAAGGTGGCACATATGCCGAATTAGGCTCGCAGGCCAAAGGTGGCACACTCGTCGAACTAGGCTCGTAGGTCGATATATTTTCATCAAACTTTACATCTCTTCTAATGATTATATTTTTGGATTTTGGTTGAAGAAGTCTATATACTTTTACATCTTTAGAATATCCAACAAAAATACATTGTTCACTCTTAGGTTCTAAGGTTTTATGTTTCGCATTTGGAATATGGGCCCAAGCATCACTTCCAAAAACACGAAAGTGACTTACATCGGGTTTGATTGAGCTCCAAGCTTCTTTTGGAGTTATATTCTTTAAAGCCTTAGTATGGGTGCGATTTACTATGGAATTTGCACAGTTACTGGCTTCTACCCAAAAATTGAGACCAAGTCCTTTAGATTGAAGCATACAATTAGCCATTTCTTTTAAGGTGCGATTCTTCCTTTCAGCTACACCATTTTGTTGTGGAGTATATGGAACAATATGTCGTAATTGAATGCCATGCTCAATGCAGAAGTTGATAAATTTGTTGTTAACATATTATCCACCATTTTCTGATCTTAACTTAAGAATTTGATGTCCAGATTGTTTCTCAACAAAGGCCTTAAAGGCCAAGAACATGTTAAAAAATTCACTCTTGAGTTTTAAGAAATATACCCAAGTGCGTCTGGAAAAATCATCAACGAAAGTTAAGAAGTACTTGCAACCAGAGAAAGAAACAACAGGAAGTGGACCACATAAATAACTGTGCACAAGCTGCAAAGGGGCTGAAGCGTACCAAGAGGCACGTTTGTCAAAACTATCCTGATGATATTTTCCGAGTATACATCTGGAGAAAACACCATCTCGACAAGATACCATAGGAAGGCCCGTCACCATATTTTCCTTACATAGAGTTTGAAGAGAGTGATAGTTTAAGTGACCAAATTGCTCATGCCAAAGTTTGCTCACATCATCATTATGAGCAACAAAAACGAAGGGAAGAGAGGATGACCCAAAGTTGTCAAACTTATACAACGTTGTGGAATCATCAACACTGCTAGTAGCTAAAATATGTTTAGGATCTTTGAGGTCCTTGATTACAACATCATGAGGTGAGAATTCTACTATTTTCCCTTCACCTGAATGAGTTATCTGATAAACAGATAGAAGGTTGCACGACAAGGTATGAACACATAGTACATCATTAAACTGACCATTATCTATATCCTACAACACTAAGAGATCTATCATCACCAACATAAATATGTTTGGTGTTACAATCATTTAAAGAAGAAAACATGGATTTATTTTTAGCCATGTGGTAAGAGGCTCTAGAATCAATGAGCCACTCATGAGAAGGAGAAGAAGAAGATACATTTAATGCATAACTAGATCTTGATGCTTGAAAACCACAAGCAGAAAGTGCCATGCCTGAAGATGAAGGTGAAGAGTGCTCCACATTGATGTTGTACTTCTTCATTGCTACTTCTAAGGCTTCCATCTTCTTAAAACATTTGGAATCTATATGGCCATCTCGATTGCAAAAGTTGCAATGTCTATCTGTCTTCTTCCCTTTGTTTTGATTTGCCTTATTATTTTGGTGATTTGATTTTTCAGTTTGCGGCTGAAATTGCTTAGGGCCCTTGTTTGGTTTAGGACCATATTTTTTAGGATATGACGTCTTGGGATTCTTTTGATATGGTTGTTGTTCAGCCGCTAAGACTTTCTTAGAAGCATTTCGAGCAGTGATAAGACCAAGGTGTAAAAGTTTTTCTTGTTTTCTTATCAAAGAATCGCAAAAGGCATCAAAAGAGGGATTCTTGTAGGTGGTTCCTAAAGAAATGATGGCTTCTCTAGTGGAATGGAAGGCGGAAACAAATACAGAGTATGCAGGGCCAAGCTTAGCAAGAATGCAATAGATGAGGCTACCATCGTCCTTTTTGATCTTACAACCTTCTAAAAGAATTATGAGGGTCTTGAATTTGGACAAAAAATCTTCAATGGAGGAGAAATTATTGGGGTCCAAAGTAAGCAACTCATTTTCAAGCTGGTGGGCCCTGATTTGATTTTGAATGCCAAAAACAATTTTTAGCTTTTCCAGGGCTTCATCAGGGGTGTCAATGTCAATGATATGAAATCGAAGATCTTGAGCAATGGACATTACTATCAACCCTCGTTCTTGATTTTGTTTATTTTCCCATTTAGTAGCGTTATCATCATTGGAAGGTTTAGTTTCTTATCTTGTGGCTATTGTATAAAGCCCTTTACTTCTAAGTATATCTAGCATGTGAGGTAGCCATTGGAAATAATCGGTGTTGTTAAGAATAACTAGGCATGCACTTTCCATTTAAAAAAAAAAACTGAAGCTGAGAAAAGCTGAAACTAATTGCTCCAATGAAAGATCTTGAAAAATTAGGCTGTTTAAAAAAAATGGCTCGAAAAACGCCTTTCGGATAAAGAAGTTATGCCTTTTGAAAAATTTGAGTTGTATATGCCGAATGGTTACGGGAACGGGATGAAGTGCGGCTTTTTAAAAAAAAATTCCGCCCCTTTGAACAAAAACTTTTTACAAAAGAAGCTTGAGAAGGAGACTTGAACCCAAGACCTCTATTCTCATAAACTAACCCCAAGTGAGATAATAAAAGGATCACGTTATTGTATGAAAGAAGGAAGGGGTTTTTTTTTGTTTTGTTTTGTTTTGTTTTTTTTAAACTCTTCGGTGTGCGTCCCTTTTCCTGCACAAAAAAAACACAAAAACTGAGCAAAAAAAAAAAAAAAAAACGAAATACAAAGCCTTACTGCAAAATGTTAGATTTTCGGTTAGCCTTACCGGCAATTATCACTTTTTCACTATTTCTGATTTCCTGAGATCGCACAAAGACGCGGGGAAAGAGCATACGTAGCAAAAAAAATCCCTTTTTCCTATTTCTGATTTGCCGAGATCGCACGCAGCGCATAAAAAAGAACATACACAGAGAAGAGGGTATAGATCTGGCAAATAAATAAAATCTTGATACCAAAAATAAACAGAAAAAACCGAAATAAACATAACTAATAACAAATATAATTGCAAAATAGATGTTTTATACCTCCAGATTTAAACTATCATAACTTGGGCAGCTGGAAACCTTTTCGCATGAAACGAAATGCGTTTATCACTGTAACAGATGCTCTGGACACAACCGAGTAGTTCTCGAAGCCCAAAAATGTTCAAAAATAGTAGATCTACAAAACGACATTCGCATGCAGTCAAACCAGCTTCGGATTTTGATCAACAATGGACGCGACCCTCAAAATAGCTCTGATATCATGTAGGAATTTACAGGGCAAGTTCCTTATATCAAGAACCAAAGATCACCGCTCACAAACAAATCGCAAAACAATACACTAGTATAATCACGTGGTTAAATCCCTCAAAGAGGGAAACAATCCACGGCTTGAGCTAACGCGATCACTTCAGGCAATTTATTAATATAAAAAGAAAAGTTACATATGTTTATCTCATAAACGGTTTTTTGGAACAAATGACCCTCCATGCTCTTTAAATAGAAATCATGGACCAATCGGGTGTTAAGCCACAGATGAAGTGTCGTTAATGCCGAAGGGAGAGATAACTGTCGGATCACTACAAATCGTGACCGTCGGATTATAAGTTACAAATGTACATGGGAAAGAAACACACTTTACCTAATTCTACACTAGACTAAGTTATTTTTAACTATTTCCTATGTGTTGGAATATCCTAACACTCACACACTCATGATCTATCCACCTGGCCAACTCAACTCAATGAAGAATGACCTCGGCCAAATTCTAAACCAAACTAACTGCAATGAATTGTGGCTTGAATTTAAGCTAAATTATTATTATTCCATTTAATATCGAAGTATGGATGAATTTATCCGTAGAACATTTTTAAATTCCCAGTAATTCGTTACATTGATTAAGAATTTTATAATATAGACAATATAATATGTTTGCACAATAGTAATTGTTTTTGTGCCTTTTGTTGGTCCCAAACCATTGAATACAAGGGGGACTAACTTATTTATCAATAGCTATTTGGAGGATTTTATGTTGAAATGAGGTGACCTTTACTTATAATGGTATGTGGGTTTAGGTTATCCATATATGCCATTCTACATGACCCTAGTGTTCATAGGTCGTTGAATTTGTCCTAACGAGATCTTCACCATACAAAGATAATAATTAAAAAGAAATATTATATACAGTGACATCTGGTTTAACGGTAAGTTTCGTGGGTGAAACCCACGAGACGGAGGTTCAAATTTCATTGAGTATATGGCCTATTGTGTCTTGGCTAAAAGAGTAGGCGACCCCATAGTGGACGTCTCGACTCTTGTTGAGGCATAAGTTAATTGCTATTGTGTGGCTTGCAGGCTGTTGCACCTAGCCTAGGTTTATAGCGGCAGCCAGTAGGATTTGATCCTGAGCCTTGTTTAGGAAAACTCTCACTAGTTACCGATTATCCTAGATTTCAAAAAAAAGAAAGAAAGAAAGAAATAAATATTACACCCGAAAGTAACAAATCAAAATTGGTGATTTGGGTATATATTTTATGATTGTATTCTAAAATTTAAAAAATAATGAAGGGACAAGATTCATTAATCCCAACCCAAGTAATTGTTTCATGATAAGATGAACATTAAGTCATTTGAATGGAAGGCACTATTGTTTAAGGACATCGAAAATCCACCGCTGGCTGCTCACAAGCGTTATGATCGCCACCAAAATTTTGGATGATGCGTAACCGCTCCACTGCCTTTAACGTGCCTTTAATGTTTTATCCCATGTGTTATTTTTCTACTTCATGTGACCACCCCCTAGTGGGGCGAGAGTTCTACAAATTCTCAGTACTAACATTTCGCTCATGTGCTCCGTGAGATTCCGTCAGCTGGGGAAGCATAAAAAAATTTAGCCAAAATTTTAGTGAATTGCTTTATTTCATGCATTTAGGAAAAAGTCATCTATAATTTTAGTGAGCTATTCTATTTCAAGGTATAATGTTCATGAGGTTTTGGCTTTGGCCTTTAATTTCGCCCATAAATTGTGGCCACTAGGAAAATTTCAATGATTTCATCCACACAATTGTTTTGTTGGAGACCTTGTATTATAATATCAGTTTTATCATGAAATCTTGGTCGTCGCCTCCTAAAATTCTACACTTCCGTGAAATTTGAGCAACCTGACTTTGAATTTTTTGAAGTTGTTTTATTTCGGGCATAACTAAGATGTCAATTCTTTGTGCCTGGTGTCTGTCCGGAAATTGACTGGAAGCAATTGACATTTTGAATCCCATGGTCTCCACATATTTGCTCGTGCTTTGCCAGACCGCAGATTTGAGACACCTGGAAGAAAGCATGTTTAGCATCGTCTAAAGCACGGTCTCCCAGGTGGCCAAGAAAGCGTTGACCACGCATAACAACGAGCTTCTCGCCACGTGGTGGTTCTACTAAAAGGATCCCTGCAAATAAGAAAATTTTGTCTTTTTAAATATTGGGAGTTGCGGTAGTTTTTCTTGAGAATTTGGTAATTTTTTTTTTCAAAAAAATTTAGTTAGAGTGTTTGAATTGTATTTTTTTATAGTGAAAATGGATTCAACTTTACTGAAATTTAATGACTATAACTTAAATTTTCAAAAATCTTTAATGAAAATTTTCATAATCTTACCAGAATTTCTGGATTATTCTATGGATTTTTTTACACTACGACCAAAAATTGTGTTCTGTGTTAGAGAAAACCAAAAAGAATAAAGAAATCGACAACTAATGGTTTTCTTGAGAGAGAAGATGCAATATTTGGTTTAGTTGGTTGGCTACAATGGAAACACAGTCGATTATGCCATAGTCCAATGCAAACGATTCATATGTTGGCATGTATATTTATAGAATAATATATTCATGGATTGTACGCCATTAACATGAATTATTAAATAATAATAAACTTCATTCAGAGTCAAAATTCAAAGAAAAAAGAATCGTTGATAAACTTTATGAAGTCTATATTGATAACTATAGATATTAAGGTTATTGTGCTGAGAGGCGCATTTTATAGCCCAGTATGACTTTGATGCATAAATATATCGGAAGCTAAAATAAAAAACTAAAAAAAATTAAAAAAAATATAAATAATGTTGGCTTAAAGAATAACTTACACAACCATATAAATAAATATTTTAAAATAAATTGAAACAATATAAATTTAAAATATGAAGAATTTTAAGAACACTAACAAAAGAGATGATAAATAAGGAAATAAATAAATTTGACATTTCCCTAATAAAATTTAAGACAATGAGTTATTTGTTATATGGGTGGAGCTTTATGCACACAATGAAAGATATATGGTAATTCTTAATTATATATCTTTTAATTTAATACTTTAATTATTCAATAAGTCATAGAAATATTTAATAAAAATAACGGATTCTATGGTTATAGACTAGTGTAACAAAGTTCCCACTGATTTCAAATCATTCAACGTCTCCCTTATTTTAAAAAAGAAATGTATACGAAGAGACAAGAAAAATGAAATGAAATTTATAGTTGAGCACTCCTAGTGTAGACGTGTTGAACATCCCAAAAATAAAATGATTCATAAAAAGAAAAAGGGAAATGATTAATGACTTTTCATAGAATGATGCACAGATATAGTTACTCAATTTAGCTAGTTAATGGAAGAGGCTAATGCGCTTGGAATTGCTTCTGCACCAAGGAGTTCAAATGTAAAAATATTACTAATCATGTTTCTCTTATTCACTTGTCTTTATATTATTATAATAACAAATTAGATGAGTTCATCTAATTCAAATTGTAAAGAGACCAACCACTTTCCTTTTATTCACTCCTTGTTTTTATATTATTATACGCCATATTAAGAACCAATGCACATACCTTTCTGTTTATTCACTCCTTGTTTTTATATTATTATACGCCATATTAAGAACCAATGCACATACCTTTCTGTTTCCAGTTTCACTTTATCTTTTCTTATACTACTTTTTACATATGATTACTCCAACTCTGTTTAAGAAAGTTAATTCTAATGGCTTTCTTGTTGTATCATAATTCCATAGTGATTATCCTATTCTTATATTTCAAATGACATAATCCCTGCTTACTCGAAGGCTTAAAGATTCACTTCACTGACAACCCAACCTTCCCACTCATTGTGTTGAACAATGGTGAACTCGAAGTGAAAACAATCTGGCAACTAGCATTAATGCATTACATGTCGGTTGCAGCCATCCAAGCCCAAAAACCCTTCATAACATTAAGTTCTTTGTTTTTAAATTCATTGTTTTACTACGGGGAAAGCTAACACTATATATATATATATATAATTAACTAATACATAAAAATAAATATATAAATATATATTAATTAAATTTAAAAATAAATATATAAAACTCCAAAAATAGAAATATAAAAGGAATAATTCTTGTTAGTGACTTTCTACTTTTATCTATTTTAGAATGAAAAAGCAATATAACCGATATCATTTTATTTATCATAAATATAATATGAAAAGTGAAGTAAAACACACGATATATATATGATATGTTAATATAAATATAGATAAATAATATTTAAATTTATTATTATATGATTAAAATGTTTTATTAATTATTTATAAATGTAATATAAAGATATGGGATTAAAAACAAAAATTCTTTATACATATTCTTATTATTCTTTTTTTTTTTATGTGAGGTTTGGAGTTTTTGTATTTATAGAGAGTCACAGTAAGATGTAATAGATCCAAAAGCAATATATATAGTACAATCATTAAAGGAATATTCTCTATTGTATCTTTCTTATTGAAGCAAGAATTCCTCATTGAAACTATTGGTATGACTATATCATATTTGGACTTGATTTTTATATTATTTTTCATCCATATTGATGTTTTTACAGAAAAAAATTGGAGGAATCAACTTGCAAGGTGATTTTTACCAGTGGTCTTAGTTTGAAAAATTCACGGATCATTTTGAGGCTTTAAGTGACAATTTTATATGGTTCCAAACTTACTGTGGACCTATATTTCATAATCTATACAATGATGCAATAATCACCTCAATCTAACTATGTATGAGAAAGTTATACCTATTGACTTAGTATGATTAAGTATCATCAAATGCCACGTAGACCCTCATTGCTCATAGAAAAAGGGGAAACCATGTGGAGGCTATGAACAAGGCCTCAGAAGGGTCAAAATTATAACTCTAGTTGAGAGTTGAAGAATTCAAGCTTAACCCCTATTTGGCTATTAGGTTTTGTTATAATCATGGCCATTAGGAGGAAAAGGGAAGTTTCCTCCTATTTGAGTGAATTTTATTCTATAGTAGAAAAAAGTCATTGAGAGTGGATAGAGAAAGAGAAAAACATAGGTGGCTTATGTTTTGTAGTAGCCCACGGGTAATAGGGATCAAAAAACTCCACAGAGGGTGTCTTCTCCTTTGTATTTACATTATTTCATTCTAGTAAATTGAGAGTAAATGTGTTTTACCTTTCAATTGGGTTTTCTCGTGAAAGGGTTTCCTAGAGCATATATTAGTTTTCATTGTGATTTGTGTGTATTTGTATTTCACTACTATTTATTTTCGACATTTTGCCTTGCATGTATAAACAAAAAAATCCATAATAACAAATCTAGAATCTTATGTAATTAATCCTTCATGATATAGATTTCAATTTTCTTAATAGATCTGTCATGATAACTATCCATTGGAATATCCATGGTAGTTTAGAAATCATGTTGGAATCACTTTAGGTTTCTTTGGGTCTTTATTCGATGTTGTAGGGGATCTAAGAAGTAGTTTAAGTAGAAATTATAAAATCCCTAACCATGGCCAATAATTCAATTTATGGTAACCCTCGAAATCTAACAAAGGATAGGTTTGTGCAAGTGGAAGCACAAGTCATAGATATAAAATATAATATGAATATCCTTACAACATATCTAATTAATAAGCTTAGGTTGATTTGAGAAAATGGCGGTTCCAACTCTAAGGACATATCAAAGAGAGAAATTAGGGATCATGAAGAATTAAAGAAGTTCATGAAAGAACCCCAAAACTAGCATACGAGGTCTAGTGCCATGAACCATTCATAGTCCCTCTTCAAGATGGAAGCAAAGGTGGATATGTATCAATGGGAGATTGATTCTGTGAAATTAAATAATTGGTTCTAGTAGTTAGAGGTTTACTTTAGTGTTCATCACAATGCACATAGATGAATAATAAGAAGTTTCATTTCCTCATTTGACATTAGAGTGTCATGCCTTGACCTAGTGGGAATCCCACACTGGAATTCTTCGAATGGAGGGGGATCCTCTAGTAACTAAGTGGGAGGATTTTAAAAATATCATAAATCCCTAATTCTATTGTATCAAGTATGTAGAGAAAAAGTGGATCCAATGGAATTACTTCAGGTAGAGGTAGGGGAAATGTGTATAGGGGTACACCAAAAATTGAAGAGGATGGAAATAATGTTAAGAATTTGTCCCAATAACCTAGTTTTACTCCTCACGTATATGGGGTGTCTACAAATTCATATATGAAAGAAAGTGATGTTGTTCAAACCCATAATGGTGGATGAGTATTGCATACATGCACACTACCTTGAAAACATAGGCCAAAAGAAATGGAAGTCAAGTGGTTCAAATAAGAAGGAACATTATGAATCTTCCAAGGAGGGGAAGAAGAAATGGAAAGGGAAAAGGGACAAAGAGAAAACAACCACAACACACTAGTCGAAGGATCCAAGCAACCACTATAATATTAATGGTCACACAGAGGAGGAATGATAGAAATCACATCAAGGGATCAACTTGGAGAATCTTAGGAAGGATATAAAGAAGAAAAATATCATAGTTATAAATTCTAACAATTAGATGGAAAGCACTTCCAATGTGGATGAGAATATTTTCTACACATCATTGCTAAAGGGAGTGAATCTTAGTAGCTTTCAACAACAAGAAGAAAACAAGAAACAAAATTTTACATACAAAGATATAAGTCAAGAAGCAAATATGCTACTCTTTTCAACTTAGGTTAATGGGAAAAATCTCGTAACAACAATTTGGTCAACAAACTTGGACTAGAGGTTCATGGAAAAGCTATGCATTTCTAAAGGAGAGCGACTATAACTTATTATAGATTCTCAAACCTCCAAGATTATAAGGCATTTTGTTGTTAGGAATATATTTCCAATCTGAAAAAGGTATGCATATTGTCCTAGCATGAAAGAATATGTAGCTAGGTTCATTAAAAATGTATACTTTATTGGTACGTGCAAACCCAGTAATAAGAAACAGGGTCTATATCATCCCTTACTTATACCCATTCGTCCTTTGGAAAAAATTACATGAACTTTGTGGGAGGTGTACCAACAACCAAGAAGGAACATGTATACATGTTTGTGGTAGTTGATAGGTTTGGAAAGATGTGTGTTCTCATGCCCTATAAAAACACCATCATGGCTCAGGGGAAAAAGCAACAAAATTATTCTTTGAAAAAGTATGAGTGCATTTTGGGATACTAAGGAGCATCCTTTTAGACAAGGAAATAATATTTCTCAATGCATTTTTTATATGTTATCAAGATGATGGACATAAAATTGAATATATTTATAGCATTCCATCCATAGACATATGGAAAAACAAAAGTATTTAATAGGACTTTGGTACAAATTTTGAGCGGCTATAACTAGAAGCATCTGAATAACTAGGATAAAAATTTGGTTTATATACAATATTTCTACAAAAAAATAGTCTAAACTTCAATTGGAAAGTCACCAATTGAGAATTGTTTTGGATATTTTCAACCTTCACCTTTTGATATGGCTAGTGAAAAGAAAAGAGGAGAGAGGGAAGATCTCATAGGGGATGTTTTAGGAGTAGAAAAAATTGTTGAGAAGATCAAGTAGATCCATTTACGAGTGTAAGAGTTGTTGAAGAAGTCTTGGGAAAAATACAAGTCTGGGCATGATCAACACGAGATGGAGAGGTCATTTAGAGTGGGATGCATAGTATGGTTAAAGTTTAACAAGGAGAGGCTATAGGGTTGTGGTAATAAATTCACGGCTTTTTGATATGGTCCTTTCAAGACACTAGAAAAGGTGAGAGATAGTTCCTATAGACTCAACCTACCCTCATAAATGTGAATGTACTCGATGGTGAATGTGTATCTGGATCTGACTAAGATCCAATTAATTCGAGATTGGCTGACCACAACCACTCTAACAAAGCTTCACAACTTTATGGGCCTTACCAATTTCTATAAAAGACTTGAGTTGGGATTCTCACATATCACTTGACCTTTGAGTCAAGTTAGAAAGAGCAGAGAAAATGACAAGTTTTCTAGGTCCAAGTCCCAACAAAAGGCGTTCGTTGTGCTGAAGAATCACTTTTTCTTCATACTAGTGCTCCGTACTGGTTATCCTATTCTTATATTTCAAATGACATAATCCCTGCTTGCTCGAAAGTTTCTTAAAAAGATCCTAACTCGCATCCCAACCTTCCCACTGTGTCGAACAATGGTGAACCCGAAGTGCATCAAATCTGTAATGATCATTCTGCAACTAGCATTAATGCATCACATGTCAGTTGCAACAACATAAAAGCTTCATAACATTAAGTTTTTTTTTCATAGTTTTACCGTGGGCAAAGATGACATTATATTAGTATTCTTAACACACACACACACACACACACACACACACACACACACACACACACACACACACACACACACACACACACACACACACACACACACACACACACACACACATTCAATAATTAATTGATACACAAAATATTAAATTATTTATTAATTAAATTTAAAAGTAAACATATAAATCTCCAAAATGAGAAATATAAAAGGAATGATTCTGGCCTGACTTTCTACACTTGTCTATTTTTTCAGAGTGAGAAAGCAATATAACCGATATCATTTAATTTATCATAAATTCAATATGAAAAGTAAAGTATCACAATTATATATGAATTCATGTTAATATAAATATGGTTAAAACATATTTAAATTTATTATTATATAATAAATGTAATATAAAGATATGAGATTAAAAACAAAAATCTTTTATTTAGATTATTATTATTATTATTTTTTTTAATGTCAGGTTTGGGGGTTTTTGTATTTATAGAGTCATAGATTAAAATAAAATAGATCTAAAAGCAATATATAAAGAACAATATAAAGATTAAAGGAATATTCCCTATCATATCTTTTTTATTGAAGCAAGACTTCCCCATTGAAAGCATCAATATGATCAGGTATCATATATTAAGGGAAAAAACTTCCTCTAAATAGGTATAAAGGTACCATTAACATTTTTGAACTCTTGGTGTGGGTCTCCATGCACACCAAGAATCAAAAGATGCTAATGGTGCCTTTATATCTATTTGGAGGATGTTTTTTTTCCCTTGGGAGGTCAGTTGTGGCGGTTTAAGGTGTCATTATTGGCCCATGTGGGCTTCAATCAATGAACCTCTGACATACTAACTTGCATTCGTGACATACTAGATAATACCCTTAATTTGACTACATGTTGGAAAAGGCCTCTAAAAATCATTTTATTTAACCTCCTACCAATACGAACCCAATACATATTCCCAGTTTAAAAAACCCTTAATTTCACTAGATATTGTAGGTACAAAAAACCAACACTCCCTCCAGGCTCTCTCCCTCACCCCCTCTCGATCTATTTATCCATCTTCCTCTGCCGCTGTCTCTTTCCCCTTCTCTATAAACCTCCCCCCCTCTCATTTTATCTCATGCACATGCTCCCTCACTCTGATTCTCTCCCTATCCCTCTTCCCATCTCTCTCCCCCATTCATTCACTCTCCTATCTCTCTACCCCCTCACTCTCTCTCCCTCTCCCCAAATCTCTCTTTCACTTCCCCCCACTTCTCTCTCTTTCTCTCTTCCTCCCACCCCCCTTTCTCCCCTCCCTTCCCCACATTTCACACTCAACCACCCAAATCCCTCTCTCCCCCTTATCTCTCTCACCCCCTCCTCTCCTCCTCTATAATCCTCCGACCCCACTCCAACTAAAACCAAAATAAAATTCAATTGTCATCATCATGTCATGTAACAAATAAAAATATCTCATCATTAAAAAATGCACAAATATGAACAAAACTACACATTAAGAACATATAAATATCAACACCATATGCTTTAAGAAACTTATTGATTTCATTTAACATGAAAAAAAATCATCATTATCATCATAATATCATCCAACAAACACGATTCATACAATCTAATAAACAAAAGTACAATCATATTATCTAATTAAAAAAAAACATATTATCATGTTCGAGGGCGGCAACTCAAATGGTGATCGAAGTAATGTGAAATCTGTGAAAATTGAGAGATTCAATGTTCAAATCCTCTCGATTGTGACCCAGTTTACAAAGAGGACCCCATATAACAAAACATATACAATCACAAACAAGCATACACAATTAGAAACATATATGTGAACAATATATTTTCTTCCAAAAATATTATCCCATCTAACCAACAAAAACAAAATTATCACCATCTTCTTTTAATCTAATAAATATAATCATTTAACTCAACTAGAAATTTTTTTTTTCATATAACTTAACAAATTTATAGAAGAAAAAAGTATCATTAACACAAACTTCATCATTATCTTATCATTTAAAAAAAATATAATAATACAATTTAGCCAACAAAAATATAATCTTTTTCCTTATTATCATATCATCTAATAAATACAAAATCAAAATCATTAATATTCTAATATCATTAACAAACCCAACTTTTATAAAAAACAAATCATTATACTTTTATGAAAAGAAATAAGCCATCATTGTTTTATCATTTAAAAAAATAAAAAAAAAATAATCTTATTCCTTTTTATCATATTATCTAATAAATACAAAATCAAAATCATTAATACCCTAACATCATTAACAAACCCAACTTTTATAATAAAAAAATCACTATATTTTTATAAAACAACATACTACATACTTCATCACTTCTTATCATTTAAAAAAAATATAATAATACAATTTAACAAACAAAAATATAATCTTCTTCCTTATTATCATATCATCTTAAAAAAAATACAAAATCAAAATCATTATTATCCTAATATTATTAACAACCTCAACCTTTATAAAAAAACTGGTCATTACCCAACCACATTTTATCATTTTAAAATACATCATATTATCATCTTCATCATCAATCAAACAAACACAATCATGATATGATATCATGATTAAACACATTGCATTATATTATTATTACTATTATTAGTATCTATTTAAATACAGAGAAAAGGAGATATATAAAATAGTAACAAGTAAACCAGTAACATGAACACGTATTTTATAACATTATTTTTAAAAATGTCTAGATTTATAAATTTAGATTGCTTTCTCCCTCTCAAAAAATAAAAAATAGAAGTGTAGAAAGCAAGGCCCGAATCATTCCTTTTATATTTCTCATGTTGGAGCTTTATACGTTTATTTTTAAATTTAATTAATAAATAATTTAATATTTTATGTATTAATTAGTATATATAGATGTTAAGAATACTAATATAATGTCAGTAAAATAATGAATTAAAAAAAAACTTAATGTTATGAAAAGTTTATGAGCTCAAATCGCTGCAACTGACATGTGATGCATTAATGTTAGTTGCAGAATGATCATTACAGATTGGACGCACTTTTTGAGTTCACCATTGTTCGACACCGTGGGAAGGTTGGGCTGTGAGTTAGGATATTTTTAAGAAGCTTTCGAGTAAGCAGAGACTATGTCATTTGAAATATAAGAATAGGATAACCAGTATGGAATTATGATACAACGAGCAAGTCATTATAATTAACTTTGTTATAATAAAACATAGATAGAATAACCATATGTAAAAGATAGTGTAAGAAAATATAAAGCGAAACTTTAAGTAGAAAGGTATGTGCAAGGTATGTGCATCTGGTGTATAATAATATAACTAGCATTTTGCAGATGGATCGGCAAAAGAAAACGCCGAAGTCAACGGAGACAGCTCGCTGACACTATAGAGATTTGGTCAGTTTTGTCGTTCTATGACGAATCTCTACAGTGTCGTGAACTAAACGCTCACAATAGAACGCTTTCGGCGTTAAAAACAAGAAATGAATACGAGAAATGTGACTGGTTTATTTACAATTTGAATTAGAAGAAATCATCTAATTTGTTTTTATAATAATATAAAACTAAGTGAATAAGAGAAACATGATTAGTGATATTTTTACATCTAGACTCTTTTGTTCCGAAGCAATTCCAAGCGCTAACTACAACTCAACTATAATTATAAAAATTGAAAGAGGATTCTATCTTTGCAATTTTATGAAGAACACAAAACACTTTAATATAAAAACAAGTGAATAAGAGAAACGAGTAAAAATGTGAAGGTGGGTTACAATTTCGTGAGAAACGTGGTAAGAAATTTCATTTTCCCAACAGTTTGTCCGAAATTTTGAAATTAATTTGACCGAACTAATTTTGTCGTTTACATTGACGACGTATTGATGACGTGGGTAAACATATTTTTGGCCAGAGATGGAAAAACCGGCAACAAAAATTCGGCCAAACTATTAGTTCGACTGAATTTTTCTTATAAATATATCGGCCCCCAAACCACAACAAATTTTTGGTTAGTTACTGTTGCTCTATTGCTGCTTTGTTGTTGTCTGTCTCACTCTGTTTGTGATGCGCTGTTGTAGGGGTATTGTATTGCTCTGTTTGTGTTGTGCTGTTGTAGGGGTGTTGTCTCGCTCTGTTTGTGTTGCGCTATTGCAGGGACGAGGAGGGGAGCAAGCCAAGGTGAGAAGGTAAGGTTTATGGTTTATTCTCTGTTATTTTTTTGTTTATGGTTATTATTTTTTTAAATTTTATTTTCTGTGTTTGCAGGTTTTCTCTAATTTGCATCCTTGACGACGTCCTCCGCGATCTCCGGCCTCATCGTCTCGTTGTCTGCTCATTGTGCACGCTCTCGCTGTATGCTCTCCGTGCACGCTCTCGCTGTCTTGTTGTCTCTGAATTTCTAGGTAGAAGAAAAAACCTACTATGCATCCTCCTATTTGAATTGTTTGATTTAGTTGTGTTTACAAACTTTTCATTTTATTCTTTTAAAAGACAATTGAACATGGAAATGAAACTAAAAATTTTCATAATTTTATTTTTTCTCCTGATTTTGATTAATATCACTGAATTGTCAGATGAAAATATTATAATCATACTGGAAAAGAATAAAATTATTGGATTGCACTCAAATTGAAATGTCAGATGATGTGATTTGTAAGAAAATAAATGTATTTATTTATTTATTTTTTTCAAAAGGAGAAAAAACCTCTGGCTTATATTGTGTAACAATACAACTTCAAAAAGTTTCTAATTTTTACAGACAAATTGTTCACAATGGTTTCATAGTGTTGTTGCTTAGATATATGACAAAGACATTGGTTCACTACCTCATCACTTGGTATCTTGTGCATCAAAATTTCAAGTAACTCTTTGTTACCCAAGTCCATGCCCCTACCCCAATGATAGGAATTAGGTTCTCTTCCCCATTCTACAGGAAGTGCCCAAGTTCCTCTGCAGGATTAGCCTAAATGGTGTTTTCTTCTGCGGAGTCTACTACTATGGGAGTCTTGGTTTCGAAATCACCTTCTGCCTAAGCATCCTTCGCATAAAATCAAGCATTTGAGACAAATTGAGTGACAGTTTAAGGTGCAGATAAAGATCCATATCGATGTCGATACTGTTAGCCATCAATATTTTTTTTTTTTACATGTTAGTGATGACTATATCCACAGCTGAGTTTTCTAGAAACTGATTTCCTTAGGTCAATATGTCATCCAGAAAACCCTCCTAAAACTTTTTTCGCCCTTCTACTTTTCAGTCCACCCCTGTCGAAATCAAAACTCATTATCACTATCCTATCTAGCTTCAGCCTTATTGGTCTGCCCACCATCTTTAAAAGGCAAATCCACATCTGTTTCAAAAGTCTCCCCTATGTTAGGAAGTGGCACTTTAAGACATTTTACCCTTGGCAATCATCAAAAAGCAAAAAAGCCTCCATCTGTAACAGACCTACCATGACTAACCTCTTACTTTGTAAATTAATTTGACAAGCAGCCCTAAGTCGCGCCACTCACATCCCCTAGATCTCAGCACTCCATAAATCCCAATCTCAAGCTGACTATTAGGTTTTTCACAGTGTTCTATGGTTTCTACAAAGGCAGGAAATATAATTTCATCTCATAGAGTAAATGCTTGAATTTACAGTTAGAGGAACAGCTGCTTCTAAATGTAACTTGAGCCTGAGATATGTCTGCAAAACAGAAAGCTACTCATCCAGACTTTACAGCTCTTTCCAGCATGAAAATCACAGTAAGAAAGACACCACTATCACAACAAACTGGCAAATTGTCATGGCCCAGAACCTCCTTCAATCACAAGCAGAGGGTTAGGGCGCCTCCTTCATCCACAAGCAGAGGGCGCTGGCCAATATTGACTTGGAAGATTGCAAAAGTCCAGGTTTGCCTTGTATTGAACAGTGAAACAATATCTCCAGGTTTTATGAATGCAGAAAGAAAGTTCTTGGTTTTTCAAAAAGCACTGACCTCCATAGTCACAGAGACTATCTTTCAAGTAATTTGTCAGGAGATGACCAAAGCAAATGATGATATCTCAGTCACCCTTAGAGCAGTGCAGGGAGACAGTGTCATTTTGGCTAGGGCTTTTGCTGAAACACAATGATGCTTGCAAGAGGAGATGCTAGTATTGATGTTTTTTGAGTAGTGTACTTACCATCACATCCAGAGAAAAGCTGTGTCAAACAGATTGTCAAAAAACCTTCAGATACCTTACCTGATGAAGAGCCTCCTCCATGTATGAGCAGATGGCCAAAGCCATTGCAGGTTGTTGAAAACTGATTGATCTAAAAGTGCAGTGGAAGGATACAAAGAAATTAAATAAAAGTCATTGCACAGGTAAATGATAGTGTTTATAATACAAAGGTGTTGGTTTTCCTATTCAAATGAGATGTCTGTCAAACTGTACCTATAGTGGAAGGGAGACAATAGTAAATATATGCATGCATTGATACCAAAAGGAGCAGTTTCTTTAAAGGAAATGGTTAAAAGGTACTCCACTATCACCTGCCCAGAAGTCTAAAGGAGCTCTTTTTGAGTAAAACAGAGAAAATCTGGTATGAAGGGATGCAAGCTAGAATACAGCACTTACAATTCCAAAGGGAACTTGTGTATCACCGGGAAGCAGGGATTGACACCATGAAACAAAAAGAGCTTTCACAAAGCCTCGCTCATCACAGCCACTCAAAGCAGATTAAGACAGGTTTCTCGGGAAATGAGAAGTAATAGGTCCTAAGCAAAGACTCAAAACCATTGGAAGCACTTCACTATGACACATCCAATCAAAAGACATCTACAGGATTCTGTCAAACCGAACTTAAAAGGAGGAGGCATTTCTTCAAAGCAAGGAACAGTCAGGACATTTTATCACAAGTCATCATCTGGTTTTGAAGAACTTGGCAAGCATAAAAAGAAATCAACTACAATGTGTCACCTGCATAAGAGAAAAGGTAAAACAGTGGACAGAGTTAAGCTTTGGCAATGGTTCTATTATAAAAGGACAATACACTGGTCAGAACAAATGCTAACTGTATTTCAAAGGGACCTATTCCTCCTATTCTATGATTTTCCCTTTTCAGACATACTCCACAAGTAATGGGAGGCATTTCAGGTTAAATTCCTAGGATGGACATGGTGAATAAGTATACCAGTTTATGTATAGGCAAAGAAGTTGTTTTCATGGACAGTCAGTGTTATGGATAGTTTTCCAGTATTCAATAAACAGAGATGATATGAAGGTTGTGGAGACATTTTTCAAAGTTTAAAAGTTCGGTTTGAAATGTCCCCCAAAGGACAAAACTGGAAAAAATCACCCTTTGAAACAACTGTGTACAAAACAGAGTTCTGTCTTTAAGCTATTTTTGTTTTCATAAAGGGGTTGGTCCATTGATTAGACAGTCTAAAAGCATCGAAAACCTTCAAATGCATGCACAGATTATGAGTTCAGTTTCACAAATACACCAAGGTGTTGTTAAAAGGATCAAAAGACTGAAAATCAGTAAAAAGGCCAAACCAAAATTCCGCTTCACATTTCAAATGAAGGTGACCGTTGAAAAGGTTTGAAATGAAATAAGAGATGTAAGGTCAAGGGAAATCGTTTCATTTTCAAAACTGAAGGCAAAACCCCGTGCCTCCCTAGCACCAAAGCAAATTTTCTGGTCGGTTTGCAGAGCTGAACGCCGTTTATTGGCCGAGCGACGCGCCTGCATTTTTGCGCGACGCGCCTGGGCGAGGATTTACAAAGGCCCTCGGTGTTAGCGCGGGGACGCACCGTACGTAGCGCGACGCGCCCGTACAAAGCGCTCTCGACCACCCGAGCGGCCGACCCGCGTACCGCGCGATCATTTTCGGGGAAGAGCAAGCGCACGTGCCTAAGAGCTCCTGTTCTTTCAGCCTTTCAAAACGGGTGTTCATCAAAATTGAAGGTATTTTCATATATTCTCCCCTCGATTTCAAGGTTTTGCTAAGTGACAGAAGGTTTAAAAGCCTGTTTCGAACTGTAGTGTGAGAGAAAGGGTTAGAGCAAGGCTACTGAGTTAGACCTTGTTTATATATCAAACATATATGCTAAGCCCTTATTAAAACTATAAAGCTCATTTCAAAGACTGTCACCATTGTTCCATAAATTGTGAGTTTGGATGTATGCACACACTGGAAGTTAAAATTTGCCTGTGTATGATCCTGTTTGATGGGGTATCACACATATAGAAAAAAAAAAGTGAAGTTTTAATAGGGGAAATGGTTCTTGATTAAGCAGAAGTTCACTGGTTGAGGCCACAGAGGAAGGCTGCTCGCGCTCCTCACAAAGGGACAGTATTCACTGTGTTTGATTGGTTGACTGCCTTGTGTTTTTTCTAAGCTTATTGACAAGTTGTTTTACATCCAAAGTAAGGGTTTTTCTAACATAACCAGAGGTGTTATTTCGAGATGAGGTCTTGCCTATTTTGCAAGATAGAGACTCTTGCAGGTCTTGGTGAAACCTTTTGAGGCATTTTCCAAAAACTCTGTTACCTTGTTCAGAAATACAGTGACTGTTTAACTGAGAGTTGATTGGCCTCTAACAAATCCAAAGGAAAAGTAATTTTTCAATACTGTGCACAGGAAATCTACACAACATTTTGTCTCATCTTTACTGATGGTGTCCTATTGAGGAATTTACCTGGCTGAGGTGCATCCAGAGGTGAAGGGCTGGTTTTAAGAAGAGCAGAGGTTGTTTATTCAAAGAAACATTGTTGCAATCTATCCTAACCACATTGTTTATCTGTCCAAACAGCATATTGCCACAGTTTCAATCCAGAAGGGCATTTTACATACAGTGAAGGCAGTTTGCCTCATCCAAAGCTTGTTCAGGTCAGAATGCCTCCAAGGCAAGACCACAGGAGCGGTCCACATAAGAGATATGAGCCTATCTCCACAGAAGAAATCAATGCTCACCCATCTGTGCTTTTCAATTTCCATGAAGTAGGTTGTCTTGATTTCTGCCAAAAGATAGAAGAAGTCAAGAGTTTTTCGCCATTAACACACTTGTGCGCTCTGAGATTCAAAGAAAAACACTTCCAAGTGGCGGGTCTTGATTTCAAAATTTCTCCAAGGTATGTGTCCAAGGCTACCAAGATCCCGTATCATGGCGAAAAGTGGTTTAAACAAGCTCATCTTGACTTAGAGGATTACAAACCTTTCATCAAGCCTGAACATAGGGAAGCTATCACTGCTATTTTCCCTTTTTCCTATCTTCTTGACAGCTATGCTCCACTGATGAAAGCCATAATGAAATATTTCACTTGTGAAGGGAGGTTTAATCGAATTTATGCCTACCATGTCCGCTTGTTGATGCATTTTACCAGAAGCAGGCAACTAAACCTTCCTTACTTTTTGTCCAAGAGCATAGAGAAAATGGCATCTACTGTCCAAAAGAAAGCTCCACCTCAGCAAATCCCTTCTCTCTTTCATCATTCCTTAATCAAGGTTATCTTCTTACACCAGCTAGAGAAGAAGGGGATTTCATGGGATTTATTCATCAGCCATTCAGATTTTGCCACTGTCCCTCCTGTTCATGTGTCTCCTACTCAGCCTGTCCATCGCCCAGTGCCTTTGTCTAGTAGGCCTACACCTAGAAGACTCAGAATGACTACTGGGCAGCCAAGTCATCAGCAAGAAGGAGAGGGCAGTGAACACCAGCAGCAGATAGGTGATGAAGGGCAGCAGGCAGATATTGAAGGACATCAGCAGTTAGAGATTGAGGGACAGCAGCAAATAGAAAGTGAAGGACAGCAGGTCCAAGATGAACAACAACAGGTACACATTGATGAACAGCAGTTAGATGATGAGGAACAGTAGCAAGTGCAAGATAAAGAACATCAAGCTAAGGCTGCCACCCAAACAGTGACCAAGGTTGTTCCTAGCAAGAGGAAATTGCCCAAAAAGACACCTTCTAGCATGCCAAGGAGGAAAAGCGCCAGATTAGCTTTCAAAGGAAAAAGTAAAATTGGAGAAAGTACAAAGCATGCAGGTGAATTAGCTATTATCCCTATCCAAATCGATGATAGTGACAATGAGGCCCGCCTCCTTGAAAACCTCCTCATTCACAAAGAGGTGCAAATTGAGGTATTACAGGAAGATCTTCAAAGGGCGAGGAATTTCAACCACTTCTTGGAGGTTGAAAACAAACAGATGAAGTTTCATGCAGCTATTCATGAGGCAAGGGCAATTAAGTATAAGAAAGAGGAAGAAAGGGCGCAAGCAAGAATTGAAGAGCTCATTGGTGAGTTTGATGATGAAGAGGAGGAAGACCAGCCTAGGCGGAAGAGGCCTAGGACCATCGGGCTTAGAAGAGCCTTGGAAAAGCAAAGAGCAGAAGAACAAGCCCATTTCCAAGCCTTTCCTCTCACTGCACTCCTTGAGCAAGAAATTGAGGAAAACAAAGAAGCATGGCTTGAGAGAGCTAACAAGCATTTGGAATTGAAGCTTGAGAGGGCGAACAGGGATCTTGAGCTACAAAGAAAGAGGACTCTTCACTTTCAGAAGCTAAATCAGTTTGCCAGGCGAAAATTAAAGGTAGCACAAGAGAAATTGAAGAAGTTGAAGGGGAAGCGCCAGGCACGAAAAGAAGGGAAAAGCATATCAGCCCTTGATATTTTGGCATCAGCTTCGGAGCATGTTGCTATGAACCCTTGAGGGTCATGCATGCCAATTTTGGGCCTTGTTCGACAACTTTTTGTTTTTTGGCATTTTTTGGGTTTTTGGCCGAAAACTCATAATTTCGCCATTTCAGTTTGATGAGTTGTCAAGGGAGGAGGATGATACCGATGGATGCCATAATTCCATGAGCAGGTCTCCAGCGATTTTCAGGGAATTTGGAGATCATTCGCCCCCTCAAATTGGCGAAAAACACCCTCTTTTTGCACATTCTGCCCGCCATATCAGCAGTCTGCTATTTTCTGGGTTTTTTTCACACAGGTATAGTTTTGGATGACTTCCAGGCCTCAGATTGAGATGGCTCCAGTTGCGCTGGAAATTAGACACAGAGAGCTTTCCAACGAGCCATCATGAGCCTCGTTTCGACATCGGGAAGGCTGCCTATTGCATCCAGCAAGTCAGGGGACCTTTTTCAGGCATAAATATGAAGTATTTTTGTAATTTTTGAACTTCAAAAATCTGCTTTTCCCAAATGTGCATTAAGCTATTTTTATCCTTGGGAAATGATGTAAAGTCAATATAATTTCCGTTTTTAGCAGTTTTTTAGATATTTTATGGGATATTTTGTGCCTTGGGCTTTGCAAAGCCTCAAGGACATGTTTAGATATTTTGACTTGGCCAATGGGATAGCTAGTTGCTCCATGAGGTTTTCCTCCCTCAAGCCTATTTATTCCATGGGTTTCATTGTAAATCATAGGCTGAACTTGAGAGAAGAATTAATACATTGGTCATATGAGCTTTGAAGAATACACTTGTGTTATGATTTTTGGACTGCCTCTTGGATGCTTTTGAGGAACGATGAAGGATTGTTGATGGATTCCATGACATGGTAGAATGGTATAGTTTTTCTTTCTTTGTTGTTGTCCTCTAGTTTTCATCCATAATACATGCTTCTTGCTGCTATAGATCAGTAGAGATTAGTTTTGAGATATGCCCATGGAGGCACCTCAAAATTCCTGAATCTTCATAGCTTGATGTTTTCTTCTTCCTTAGTCATGCTAAAGAATTCTTAACTGCTCTTTAGTAACTAAAGGATAATGTTTGCTAGTTTTATTCACAAGTTCTATGCATGTTGAGTAGGATGTATGGTGTGCCCTGCCTACCTATAAACAGTCCATAGTTCTGTCCATAAAACTTTCTCTTTGACTGATTAGTTGATCATCTTGTTGAACCAAGGAGGCCTAGTCCCGATCTAGCCCTTTGCCTAAGACTATGAAATCTTGTTTGTCAAAGTGCCCAATGACTTAGAGACTATGTTTAGGCGTTTCGGCGTAGTTTATGAGTTGTTAGTTTGTCTCATGTGTTTTCCCCAAAGTCTGATAGCCATTTCCCGAAGTTAGAGGGTCTTATACCTCTATGTATGGCTGGAATGTTTGATTTCTATGTATTAATTAGCTCATAGTTACATTTAACATGATTAATGGCTTGCTATAAAATGTTTATGTCTGCTATCAAATAGTTACACTTGAAATCCCTTTGTCTTTCACCAACTTGTTGTCCATTTAACCCATTTTGCCCAAAGATCCCTTCTACCGTGAATCAAATCGGCCCTACAGCAGCCTTACATCATCACCTCATAGCTTCCTTGACCTGTTTGACCCCATAGCCCAATTTATCTACATCTTGTTATCCAGTTTATATCTTTGATCAGTTTTAACCCTCACAAACTTAAAAACAAAAAACTAAAAACATACTTCATAACTAGCCTAATATCAAAACACCACAAGCAAACACACCGATATCTTTTATATATAATAGAGAGAGCCCTCTCTGAGTCCAGGAAGGCTAGGTCCTTGGGCTCCAAAGCTTGGTTTGATGTTACATCATCATTTGGCTCACCAATCGGCCAAATCACGGGACCCTAACATAATGGCGATCACGGTGGGACATATTGAGTTCATGATAGTCTAGCGAACTCTTATAGACTCTTTAGTCCTTCAATCCTAAACTCAGACCATCAGCCTTTAGAATCATTTAGTGTAAACTCTCTGTTTCACCATCTTAGCAAAGTGATGAATCAGGTTTATAACACTCTTACATCCTAGGCTGCACATAAAACTCAGAAAAAACCACAAAAATACTCCCTTAGATTGGTTTTTGACAGTATTGGTGGTGGACCATACAAGTATATCTCAAAACCACTGATAATCCACCTGGCGACTCCACTAAACTCTAGTAAGCCTTACTATTTTACCAAGCTCCAGGCTACTATCTGATAGACCTATCCCATCGCTCACTAACATAGCGGGAGATGGTGGGACACTGAGTACATAATAGTCCAGCAAACTCTTATAGACTCTTGTGGTCCTTTAGGTACCATAAACAAGCAAGCAGTCCCTAGACCCATTTTTTAGAGTAAACTCTTTTTGTTCTCATCACCCTAGCAAAGTGTTGAAACAAGTCTAGGATACTTTAACAAACCATAGGCTGCACATAAAACTCAGAAAATCCAAAAACATTTTCAGATTAGTTACTGGTGGTGGACCATAGCTATCTTCACAAAAACAACCCAGTTCCACCTGGCGACTCCACTAATCCATCCCTTTTATTTTGACCATCCTTCACCTTAGTAAGCTTTAGAAAAACCATTCATCCAGAACATTCACCAATACCATTCTCTTTAGACTCTGGACCTAAAATCTGGCTTCACGAAGAATCAACACCAGATCCCATCCAGACCCAAATCCCCCTATCATAGTAGATGACCCAGAGAAGATTCTGTGGCAAGCTTCTGAAACTGATCATCTAGCTTCTGGTAGATTCACCCGTAGAACAAGATCTGTACCTAAACATCGCACTATCCTACTAGATTCACCTTTTGAATTAGAGTCATCACAAGCTCTTCCCAGAAGCAAATCATATAGTAAGATAAACTTTGACGATCTTGAACCCCTAGACCCACCACAAAGTACTATTAGAGAAACTTCACCCACCACTCCTCCTGATTTCCAGCTTCTCTATCAGTTTGGCTCCTATCATCCCAGATCTGCTCAAAACCAGATCACTAGTCCAAGTTCATCCGTCACACCTGGTCAAACCACCACTGTTCAAACCACTTCACTTCAGCCTACTAGTCCTCATCTTGTACATCATCCACTAGCTCCAGTCATGGCAGCCTGGTACGCACCTTTGGTGTTGCCACCGCCTTTAGCTCCTCTCCCAAACAAATATCAAGACAAAATACCACACTTTACTGGAGAAGACACCACCACACCTCAACAGCATATAAGTAGGATGACTGATGCTTATGAATACCTAGAGGTACAAGACGAGACTTTCAGAATGAGAATATTCGCCCAAAGTCTTGGTGGTGAACCCAAAGCATGGTTCAAAAGCTTAGCTCCAAACAATATCCATGATATCCCAGAACTACATCAAGTTTTCAGAAATAGGTGGGAAATCCGAAGAAACCCCATTCAAATCCTGTCAGAATATAACAATCTTAAACGGGAAAATTGGGAAAGTGTCCAAGCTTACTGTACTAGGTTCAACATTGTATATAACTCCCTTCCACCTCATTTTAAACCTCCACTTGGTTTAGCTTTGGAAAAATTTCCTGAGGGTTTTGATCCGGACATGACATATCATTTAAGAGACAAGGATCCCCCTACCTTAGAAGAAATGCAACAAATAGCTATAAAAGCAGATGCCAACTTAGCTGAAAAAAGAGCTAGAACTAGATCAGAAAGAAAGGTCACATATAGAGATGAGGTCTCCACTTCATCACCTTCCCTAGATCCCCGAATAGATGACTTAGTCAAATCCATGGCTAAAATGTGGGAAAAGATCAATGAAAAGGCTCCTGTTAGGGATAACCAGCCAAACCCTCCAAACAGAAACCGGAACCAGAACTTTAGGAGAGAACAGCCCCAGAACAGACCAAGAGAAAATGACCAACAAATCAGACCACCATTCAATGAAAACTATGTGGAAGAAAATGACAGGGATACAGAAAATCTTGATGAAAGTCATCTAAATCTCGTAGGGTCTGATAATGAAAGCGAGGTATACCTCACAGCGGAAGAACAAGAGTTATGTTCTCCTAATCAAGATGAGACCAACTATGAAGATCTCGACGATCCTGCCATAGACTTTCAAAATGCCATAATAGAGGCTCACCGGCAATATAATCTTAGAAGCAAAAAAAACCAAAACCATTTCAAAAAGAATAGTCCTAACAACACCAAAATCTCTGATAACATCTTAAATAAGACCATGGATAGTAGCAAAATTGAGGCCAAAAGGACTGACCAAAACAAAGGTAAGGCCATTCAGACAAGTACTAGCTCAGACACTCCTAGTACCTCCAAAGAAATCCCAAGAGTGACTGTATCAAAAGAAGTCCCAAGCCAAAGTCAGCAAATTAAGAACATAGAAAAGGTTATGTCTGAAAAAGCTGAAACAAATCTGCCTAAGCTACCTACTCCTTTTAGCTTCGAAGGGGAAATTTCCAAAATAAAAATTACCATACCCCTTATAGAGTTAATAACTATAGATAGGTATAGATCTCAAATCTTCAAAGTCTTTGACCTAGAGAGTAAGGCAGATACCTTGAATCTAACTGACGACAAGCCCGAGCTTTTATTTGGCCCTAAAGTAGAAGGTGAATATCAAGAAGGAACTATTTCTCCTTTCTATTTAAGCTTAAATATACGGGACAAAATATTACATAATGCCATGTTGGATTCTGGTGCTTCCCATAACCTCATGCCTAAAGCAATCATGGAAAACCTAGGACTAGAAGTGACTCAACCTTACAAAAACCTGTATTCTTTCGACTCAAGTCAGGTAAAATGTTTAGGTCTGATAAAAAATCTAGATTTTGCCCTAACACAACTACCAGCCAAAAACTTAGTCATGGATGTAGTAGTGGCCGACATCACACCCAAGTATGGGATGCTATTATCAAGAGCATGGGCTGCCAAAATACAAGGTAGCCTTCAAATGGATATGTCATTCGCTACTATCCCAGTTTTCAACCAAACTAGGAGATTATACTGAGAGACTCGCATGAAATACATGGTTAGCAACAGAGATAAGCCAAACAATACCCCCATCTATTCCATTCATTCCAATTTAGATTCTTTTATCCTATACAACGAAGATGGTATAAACAAGCAGATAAAAGAAAATGAAGACATGTCCAAACCATTACTGGATGAAGAAATTGATGACCAAAGTCCCAAGAAACCAGAAAAGCAGCTTAGTATCATGTATGAAAAGGAAACTCTTTGGAGTATAAGCTTTGATGGTTCTTGTGGGAAGACAGGTTTAGGAGCAGGCATCTGGATACGCAATACTAAAGAAGGTCATTCTTTTAGATTAGAATTCCAATGTACTAATAACATTGCGGAATACGAAGCCCTTCTCATCGGTCTGCATATGCTTAGAGACTTGGGCGCCAATATAATATCAGCCCAAGGAGACTCTGAGCTTGTAATCAGGCAAATCAAAGGTGAATAGTCGGCAAAGAATCCAAGACTGAGAGAATATAGGAATGCAGCTTTGGATATCCTTAAAACTTTTGAAAAATATGAACTCACCTATATCCCCAGGATTCAAAATAGTCTGGAAAATGAGCTCGCCTTTGCTGCAAGCAATAGCCAAATACCATGTATGAGTGAGCAATATGACATTCAAGTGAAACACCGCCCTACTGTACCAGATAATCTTGACCATTGGCAAATATTCCAAGATGATGATCAAATTGATGATTTCTTACAATCTAGGAATGAGTTTGAAATAACCAAAATAGACTCGGGAGATGAAGAGAGGAAACCCGGCCTATGTCAAGACCAAGAGCTAAATCCACCTTTGTGGACAAATCTAAACCTGGTAGACCATCCATGTGACAGGGAGATAGAAGAAGACATTGACCAAAGGGAACTCGAAGTCTTACACTGCGAAAATAACACCATACCCAGAGGGCTCGCACCTTTAGAAGAATTGTTTGACTTTAATGATGTGGCCAAAAAGCCTAAAATGGAATCTACAGAGGATGACATAGAGGAATACAACATAGGAAATCCAGAAGAGCCTAAAAACATTAAACTATCCAAAACCCTCCCACCTAACATAAAACAAAGGTACATAAATCTATTCAAAGAATTTAAAGATGTGTTTGCATGGGGGTACCAGGATTTAAAATCATATGACACCAGCATCATCCAACATAAAATTCCCCTCAAAGAAAATAAAAAACCTTTTAAACAGAAGTTAAGAAGGATAAACCCAGTATTATTGCCATTGGTTGAAAAGGAAATTAAAAAGATGTATGATGCCGGGATAATAGTATCTCTCCGATATTCTGAGTGGGTCTCAAATTTAGTATCAGTTAGGAAAAAGACTGGTGAAATCAGACTCTGCATAGATTTCCGAAACTTGAATAGGGCATGTCTGAAAGATAACTACCCTCTGCCCAAAATGGACCACATACTTCAGAAGGTAGTAGGCGCTAAAAGAATCTCATTGCTTGATGGTTTTTCTGGTTATAACCAAGTATTGGTTTATCCTACTGATCAGCATAAGACAACTTTCACCACCCCCTGGGGCACTTTTATGTACGTTAAAATGCCTTTTGGACTGATGAATGCTGGCGCCACATTTCAAAGAGCCATGGACATAGCTTTCTCAGAAGCCATAGGTGTTTTCATAGTCATATATCTCGACGATATAACAGTATATTCTAAATCAGATGAAGAACACCTAGCACACTTAAGAAAGGTCTTCAACAAATGCAGGAAGTATGGTTTGTCCCTAAACCCCAAGAAAACACTTTTCGGTCTAGAAGAAGGAAAAATCCTAGGTCACATTATTTCGGAAGAAGGAATTAAAATAGACCCCCAGAGAATCGAAGGTATTTTACAGATAAGTCACCCCAGAAACATAAAGGAGTTACAGTCCTTTATCGGCAAGATAAATTTCTTGAGAAGATTCATCCCAAATCTTGCTGAGCTCTTGAAAGATATCACAAATATGTTAAGAAAGGAGGTCGGGGTTAAATGGACTATAGAAGCCAAAAAATATTTTGAACTAATTAAAAGGGCTTTAACTGAAACACCAGTATTGATAAGCCCTGACTTCACCAAAGATTTTTACATTTTCTCATTTGCCTCAGAACATACAATAGCTGCGGTGTTGTTGCAGAAAAATGCAGCTGGGCAGGAGCAACCCATTGCCTTTTTTAGCAAATCCCTGAGAGATGCTCCCTTGAAATATAACATCATGGAAAAATAGGCATTCGCATTGGTAAAGGCACTAAAGGATTTCCGAGTTTACATCTTGCATTCTCATGTCATAGCTTTCGTCCCTAATACTGTCGTCAAGGACATTCTCAACCAAGATCCCAATGGTAAAAGGGGAAAGTGGATTGCTATCATCCTAGAGTATGACTTAGAAATCCGGCCTACTAAACTAGTTAAAGGACAAGGACTTGCGAGACTAATGGCTGAAACCAACCTCCAAGCTTTAGATATAAATTTTGTCGATGCCTTAGAAGAACAGGAAGAGTGCACACTTCCCCCTATCGATCAAACATTTTTGGATTCACCTTGGTATGCAGACATTCTTTATGTATTAACTTATATGAATGCTCCTCCGACTTTATCAAAAAAAAAAGCAAGATTCCTTAAACAAAAATCTTTAAATTTTTGCATTATAGATAGTTCTCTGTATTGGAAAAATCCTACTGGTATGCTGCTTAAATGTTTGCTTGAGTCTGATGCAGAGAAAATTATGCGGGAAATGCATGAAGGGGAATGTGGAGGTCATCTATACTGGAAAACTACTGCAAACAAAATCCTTAGAGCCGGTTATTATTGGCCCACCTTGTTCCCTGATACTCACAAACTGGTCATGACCTGCCATAAATGTCAAATTTTTGATGGCAAGAAAAAGCTTCTACCTTTGCCCTTACATCCCATCATAGTTGAAGGTTCCTTACAACAATGGGGTCTAGACTTCATTGGGGAAATTCACCCCTCCTCCTCCGCTCAACATAAATGGATCCTCACAGCCACTGATTACTTTACCAAATGGATAGAAGCCATACCATCTCGGAACGCCACTGATTCAGTCATCATCACGTTCCTAGAAACCAATATCCTATCCAGATTTGGCTGTCCCAGGAAAATCATTACAGATAACGCCGCTGCCTTCTCTTCCAAGAAAATGATAGACTTCTGTCACAAGTATCATATTTCGTTAGGGCATTCCACAGCCTATTACCCTCAAGGTAATGGTTTAGCCGAGTCTTCTAACAAAAGCCTAGTCAACATTATCAAAAAACTTCTTGAACAAAATCAAAAAGCATGGCATGGGAAACTAGTACACGCCTTATGGGATGATAGATTAACTACCAAGAAATCCATAGGTATGTCCCCTTACCAGCTAGTTTATGGTATAGATGCCATTTTCCCAACATCTTTAGGGGTTCCGGTAATGAAACTATTACAAGAAGTCCAAATAGAAGAAAATGACATACAAAGGAGAGTAAACCAGACTATCCATTTACAACAAACCAGAGAAGAAGTTTACCAAAGGGCTCAAATAGCACAAGACATAATAAAACAGATTTTTGACAGAAGAACTAAGGAAAATGATTTTCAATTTGGAGATAAAGTTTTAAAATGGGATTCTAGAAGAGAAGACAAAGGTAAACATGGCAAGTTTGAAAATTTAAGGAAAGGGCCTTACATCATCAGCTCAGTCAGTGGAAACAATGCTTTCTTCTTGCAAGAACCTGATGGGACTGAAATTTTTGGGGGTCCTGTGAATGGCAGGACATTAAAACACTATTTTTGTCAGGAGCTCCATTTTTGAGTTTGGGACACTTGCATTCATTGTACATACCATTGTTTGAAATATTGAAAAGATAGAAAAGTCAAAAACATTAAAAAGCAGAAAAGAGGGCAAGTGAATATAGAACCAAGGCCCCATGTTCCAAAAAATAGTCTTTTAGAAAGCGAGCAAGTCTAAATGCCGCTACTAGTGCTCCAATGTCTTGTTCAGCTATCTAGCCTAATCATAGCTGAGCATGTTTAAATTTATTTGCTGATAAGTTAGTGAGTGCCAAGATAGTCAACATTGTGTAAGATTGACTTATCACAGAGCTTAGATTAGGGAGAGATTCTGGTTCCACATGCCTAAAACGGAACCAAAGAGAGAAGCGAGGGATAAAAAACACATTGTACATCTTAGCCCCGCTTGTCTAGTTTCCTTTTGTTGCAAAATAACATTTGTGTGCAGCTTGTCTTTTATGCCGCAAATGCATGACAAATCAGACTGCCTAATCCTGATTTGATCATTTTTGAATTTCATGTTGTAGATTAGAGAATGAAATCTTGTCAAACTGCTTAATCTTGACAGTCGATCTAGTTTTAGGTAGAGAAATGAAGGAGTTCATCAGCTTAATCTGAACTCCCGGCAGATATAAGAGTAGAAATAGATAGGTTCATTTTGCAAAAAGAAAGAATATGCATTGTCAAAAGGCCGCTAGTTCAAATGCGCCAAAGAGAAGAAAAAATGTTAGGAAAGATAGTGGGGTAGGTAGAAGTATCATTGATGTTAACCATGCTATCACTTTTCAGAAATAACATCAAGAAAAGGGTAAATTTTGCGCCAATGGATAAGGCACTGGTCTTCATAAGCCAAAAATCTGAATTCTGGACACCTCCTGACGAGGAGCTGCCCTCCCCAAATGGAGCCACTGTTAGCCATCAGTATTTTTTTTTTTTTACATGTTAGTGATGACTATATCCACAGCTGAGTTTTCTAGAAACTGATTTCCTTATGTCAATATGTCATCCAGAAAACCCTCCTAAAACTTTTTTCGCCCTTCTACTTTTCAGTCCACCCCTGTCGAAATCAAAACTCATTATCACTATCCTATCTAGCTTCAGCCTTATTGGTCTGCCCACCATCTTTAAAAGGCAAATCCACATCTGTTTCAAAAGTCTCCCCTATGTTAGGAAGTGGCGCTTTAAGACATTTTACCCTTGGCAATCATCAAAAAGCCAAAAAGCCTCCATCTGTAACAGAACTACCATGACTGACCTCTTACTTTGCAAATTAATTTGACAAGCAGCCCTAAGTCGCGCCACTCACATCCCCTAGATCTCAGCACTGCATAAATCCCAATCTCAAGCTGACTATTAGGTTTTTCACAGTGTTCTATGGTTTCTACAAAGGCAGGAAATATAATTTCATCTCATAGTGTAAATGCTTGAATTTACAGTTAGATGAACAGCTGCTTCTAAATGTAACTTGAGCCTGAGATATGTCTGCAAAACAGAAAGCTACTCATCCAGACTTTATAGCTCTTTCCAGCATGAAAATCACAGTAAGAAAGGGACACCACTGTCTCAGCAAACTGGTAAATTTTCAAGGCCCAGAACCTCCTTCATTCACAAGTAGAGGGTTAGGGCGCCTCCTTCATCCACAAGCAGAGGGCGCTGGCCAATATTGACTTGGAAGATTGCAAAAGTCCAGGTTTGCCTTGTATTGAACAGTGAAACAATATCTCCAGGTTTTATGAATGCAAAAAGAAAGTTCTTGGTTTTTCAAAAAGCACTGACCTCCATAGTCACAGAGACTATCTTTCAAGTAATTTGTCAGGAGATGACCAAAGCAAATGATGATATTTCAGTCACCCTTAGAGCAGTGCAGGGAGACAGTGTCATTTTGGCTAGGGCTTTTGCTGAAACACAGTGATGCTTGCAAGAGGAGATGCTAGTATTGATGTTTTTTGAGTAGTGTACTTACCATCACATCCAGAGAAAAGCTGTGTCAAACAGATTGTCAAAAAACCTTCAGATACCTTACCTGATGAAGAGCCTCCTCCATGTATGAGTAGATGGCCAAAGCCATTGCAGGTTGTTGAAAACTGATTGATCTAAAAGTGCAGTGGAAGGATACAAAGAAATTAAATAGAAGTCATTGCACAGGTAAATGATAGTGTTTATAATACAAAGGTGTTGGTTTTCCTATTCAAATGAGATGTCTGTCAAACTGTACCTATAGTGGAAGGGAGACAATAGTAAATATATGCATGCATTGATACCAAAAGGAGCAGTTTCTTTAAAGGAAATGGTTAAAAGGTACTCCACTATCACCTGCCCAGAAGTCTAAAGGAGCTCTTTTTGAGTAAAACAGGGAAAATATGGTATGAAGGGATGCAAGCTAGAATATAGCACTTACAATCCAAAAAGAGCTTGTGTATCACCTGGAAGCAGGGATTGACACCATGAAACAAAAAGAGCTTTTGCCAAAGCCTGCTCATCATATAGCCATCAGCAGATTAAGACAGGGTTTCTGGAAATGAGTTTTATTAGGTCTGGGCAGCACTCAAAACCCATGAAGCACTTCACTATTGAAAAATTCAATCAAAAGACATCTACAGGACTCTGTCAAACTGAGCTTAAAGGGAGGAGACATTTCTGCAAAGCAAGGAGCAGTCAGGTCATTTTATCCCAAGTCATCATCTGGTTTTGAAGAACTTGGCAAGCATAAAAAGAAATCAGCTACAATGTGGCAAGCATAAGAGAAAAGGTAAAACAGTGGACAGAGTTAAGCTTTAGAAATGGTTCTATTATAAAAGATCAATACACTGGTCAGAAAAAATGCTAACTGTGTTTCAAAAAGACCTATTCCTCCTGTTCCATGATTTTCCCTTTTCAGGCATACTCCACAAGTAACAGGAGGCATTTCAGGTTAAATTCCCAGGATAGACATGGTGAATAAGTATACCAGTTATGTATAGGCAAAGAAGTTGTTTTCATGGACAGTCAGTGTTATGGATAGTTTTCCAGTATTCAATAAATGGTGGCAGAGATAGTATAAAGGTTATGGAGACATTTTTTCAGAGTTTAAAAGTTTGGTGTTGAAATGTCCCCCAAAGGACAAAAACTGGAAAAAATCACCCTTTGAAACAACTGTGTGCAAAACAGAGTGTTGACTTTAAGTTTCTTTTGTTTTCATAAAGGAGTTGGTCCATTGATTAGACAATCCAAAGGCATCGAAAACCTTCAAATGCATGCACATATTATGAGTTCAGTTTCGCAAATGCACCAAGGTGTTAAAAGGATTAAAAGACTGTGAAAACTTCGCAAAAAGGCCAAACCAAAATTCCGCTTCACATTTCAAAAGAAGGTGACCGTTGAAAGGGTTTGAAATGACATAAGAGAGTAAGGTCGAGGGAAATTGTTTCATTTTCAAAACTGAAGACAAAACCCCGTGCCTCCCTAGCACCAAAGCAACGATTTTCCGGTCAGTTTGCAGAGCTGAACACCGTTTATTGGCCGAGCGACGCGCCTGCCTTTTCGCGCGACGCGCCTGGGGGCGGATTTACAAAGGCCTCCTGTGTTAGCGCGACGCGCCTGTACAGGCCGCCCGACCACCCGACAGGCCGACCCGACAGGCATTTTCTTGCGCGACGTTCTATTTTCAAAAGAGTGCCGCGCAGGTTTAAGAGCCTCCGGTGTTACTTCAGCCTTTCAAAACGGGTGTTCATCAAAATTGAAGGTATTTTCATATATTCTCCCCTCGATTTCAAGGTTTTGCTAAGTGACAGACGGTTTAAAAGCCTGTTTCGAACTGCAGTGTGAGAGAAAGGGTTAGAGCAAGGCTGCTGAGTTAGACCTTGTTTATATATCAAACATATATGCTAAGCCCTTATTAAAACTATAAAGCTCATTTCAAAGACTGTCACCATTGTTCCATAAACTGTGAGTTTGGATGTATGCACACACTGGAAGTTAAAATTTGCCTGTGTATGATCCTGTTTGATGGGGTATCACACATATAGAAAAAAAAAAGTGAAGTTTTAATAGGGGAAAGGGTTCTTGATTAAGCAGAAGTTCACTGGTTGAGGCCACAGAGGAAGGCTGCTCGCGCTCCTCACAAAGGGACAGTATTCACTGTGTTTGATTGGTTGACTGCCTTGTGTTTTTTCTAAGCTTATTGATAAGTTGTTTTACATCGAAAGTAAGGGCTTTTCTAACATAACCAGAGGTGTTATTTCGAGATGAGGTCTTGCCTATTTTGCAAGATAGAGACTCTTGCAGGTCTTGGTGAAACCTTTTGAGGCATTTTCCAAAAACTCTGTTACCTTGTTCAGAAATACCAAAGGATCGTTTAATCCGAGAGTTGATTGGCTCTAACAAATCCAAAGGAAAGGCATCAACACTGCGGCCGGTGAAATCTACATGTAAGATTTTGTCTCATCTTTACTGATGGTGTCCTATTGAGGAATTTACCTGGCTGAGGTGCATCCAGAGGTGAAGGGCTGGTTTTAAGGAGAGCAGAGGTTGTTTATTCAAAGAAACATTGTTGCAATCTATCCTAACCACATTGTTTATCTGTCCAAACAGCATATTGCCACAGTTTCAATCCAGAAGAACATTTTACATACAGTGAAGGCAGTTTTCCTCTTTCAAAGCTTTTTCAGGTCAGAATGCCTCCAAGGCAAGACCACAGGAGCGGTCCACATAAGATATATGAGCCTATCTCCACAGAAGAAATCAATGCTCACCCATCTGTGCTTTTCAATTTCCATGAAGTAGGCTGTCTTGATTTCTGCCAGAAGATAGAAGAAGTCAAGAGTTTTTCGCCATTAACACACTTGTGCGCTTTGAGATTCAAACAAAAACACTTCCAAGTGGCGGATATTGATTTCAAAATTTCTCCAAGGTATGTGTCCAAGGCTACCAAGATCCCTTATCATGGCGAAAAATGGTTTAAACAAGCTCATCTTGACTTAGAGGATTATAAACCTTTCATCAAACCTGAACATAGAGAAGCTGTCACTGCTATCTTCCCTTTTTCATATCTCCTTGACAGTTATGCTCCGCTTATGAAAGCCATAATGAAATATTTCACTTGTGAAGGGAGGTTTAATCGAATTTATGCCTACCATGTCCGCTTATTGATGCATTTTACCAGAAGTAGGCAACTAAACCTTCCTTACTTTTTGTCCAAGAGCATAGAGAAAATGGCATCTACTGTCCAAAAGAAGGCTCCACCTCAGCAAATCCCTTCTCTCTTTCATCATTCCTTGATCAAGATTATCTTCTTACACCAGCTAGAGAAGAAAGAGGTGCTATGGGACTTATTCATCAGCCATCCAGACTTCTCTATTGTCCCTCCTGTTCATGTGTCTCCTACTCAGCCTGTCCATCTTCCAGTGCCTTTGTCTAGTAGGCCTACACCTAGAAGACTCAGAATGACTACTGGGCAGCCAAGTCAACAGGGAGAAGGAGAGGGCAGTGAACAACAGGGAGAAGGAGAAGGCAGTGAACAACAGCAGTTGGATGTTGAGGAACAACAGCAGTTGGATATTGATGGACAACAGCAGATACAGGATGAGGGACAACAACAGACAGCAGTTGAGGAGCAGCAAGTTGGGCAGGAAATTGAAACACCTTTTGAGCCACAAACTGGACAAGATAGTGAGGAAGAACAGCAAGCTAAAGCTGCCACCTTAACAGTGACAAAGGTCGCTCCTAGCAAGAGGAAATTGCCCAAAAAGACATCTTCTATCATGCCAAGGAGGAAAAGCGCTAGATTGGCTTTCAAAGGTAAAAGTAAAATTGGAGAAAGTACAAAGCATGGAGGTGAATTAGCTATTATCCCTATCCAAAGCGATGATAGTGACAATGAGGCCCGCCTCCTGGAAAACCTCCTCATTCACAAAGAAGGGAAAATTGAGGTATTACAAGAAGATCTTCAAAGGGCGAGGAATTTCAACCACTTCTTGGAGGTTGAAAACAAACAAATGAAGTATCATGCAGCCATTCATGAGGCAAGGGCGATCAAGTATAAAAAAGAGGCAGAAAAGGCGCAAGTAAGAATTGAAGAGCTCATTGGCGAGTTTGATGATGAAGAGGAGGAAGACCAACCTAGGCGGAAGAGGCCTAGGACCATCGGGCTTAGAAGAGCCTTGGAGAAACAGAGAGCAGAAGAACAAGCTCATTTCGAAGCCTTTCCTCTCACTGCCCTCCTTGAGCAGGAAATTGAGGAAAACAAAGAAGCATGGCTTGAGACAGCTAACCAGCATTTGGAGACAAAGCTTGAGAGGGCGAAAAGGGATCTTGAGCTACAAAGAAAGAGGACTCTTCACTTTCAGAAGCTAAATCAGTTTGCCAGGCGAAAATTAAAGGTAGCACAAGAGAAATTGAAAAAGTTGAAGGGGAAGCGCCTAGCACGGAAGGAAGGGAAAAGCATATCAGACCTTGATATTTTGGCCTCATCTTCGAAGCATGTTGCTATGGACCCTTGAGAGTCATGCATGCCAATTTTGGGCCTTTTTCGACAACTTTTTGTTTTTTGGTATTTTTTGGGTTTTTGGCCAAAAACTCATAATTTCGCCATTTCAGTTTGATGAGTTGTCAAGGGAGGAGAATGATACCAATGGATGCCATAATTCCATGAGCAGGTCTCCAGCGATTTTCAGGGCATTTGGAGATCATTCGCCCCCTCAAATTGGCGAAAAATACCCTCTTTTTGCACATTCTGCCCGCCATATCAGCAGTCTGCTATTTTCTGGGTTTTTGCACACAGGTACAGTTTTGGATGACTTCCAGGCCTCGGATTGAGATGGTTCTAGTTGCGCCGGAAAGTAGACACAGAGAGCTTTCCAGCAAGCCCTCATGAGCCCCATTTCGACATCGGGAAGGCTGCCTATTGCATCCAGCAAGTCAGGGGACCTTTTTCAGGCATAAATATGAAGTATTTTTGTAATTTTTGAACTTCAAAAATCTGCTTTTCCCAAATGTGCATTAAGCTATTTTTATCATTGGGAAATGATGTAAAGTCAATATAATTTCCATTTTTAGCAGTTTTTTAGATATTTTATGGGATATTTTGTGCCTTGGGCTTTGCAAAGCCTCAAGGACAAGTTTAGATATTTTGACTTGGCCAATGGGATAACTAGTTGCTCCATGAGGTTTTCCTCCCTCAAGCCTATTTATTCCATGGTTCTCATTGTAAATCAGAGGCTGAACTTGAGAGAAGAATTAATACATTGGTCATATGAGATTTGAAGAATACACTTGAGTTATGATTTTTGGACTGCCTCTTGGATGCTTTTGAGGAATGATGAAGGATTGTTGATGGATTCCATGACATGGTAGAATGGTATAGTTTTTCTTTCTTTGTTGTTGTCTTCTAGTTTTCATCCATAATACATGCTTCTTGCTGCTATAGATCAGTAGAGATTAGTTTTGAGATATGCCCATGGAGGCACCTCAAAATTCCTGAATCTTCATAGCTTGATGTTTTCTTCTTCCTTAGTCATGCTAAAGAATTCTTAACTGCTCTTTAGTAACTAAAGGATAATGTTTTCTAGTTTTATTCACAAGTTCTATGCATGTTGAGTAGGATGTATGGTGTGCCCTGCCTACCTATAAGCTGTCCATAGTTCTGTCCATAAAACTTTCTCTTTGACTGATTAGTTGATCATCTTGTTGAACCAAGGAGGCCTAGTCCCGATCTAGCCCTTTGCCTAAAACTATGAAAGCTTGTTTGTCAAAGTGCCCAATGACTTAGAGACTATGTTTAGGCGTTCCGGCGTAGTTTATGAGTTGTTAGTTTGTCTTATGTGTTTTCCCAAAAGTCTGATAGCCATTTCCCGAAGTTAGAGGGTCTTATACCTCTATGTATGGCTGGAATGTTTGATTTCTATGTATTAATTAGCTTACAGTTATACTTAGCATGATTAATGGCTTGATATTACATGTTTATGTCTACTATTAACTAGTTACACTTGAAATCCCTTGTCTTTCACCAACTTGTTGTCCATTTAACCCATTTTTCCCAAAGATCCCTTCTACCGTGAATCAAATCGGCCCTACAGCAGCTTTACATCATCACCTCATAGCTTCCTTGACCTGTTTGACCCCATAGCCCAATTTATCTACATCTTGTTATCCAGTTTATGTATTTGATCAGTTTCATCCCTCACAAACTTAAAAAACCAAAAAACTAAAAAAATACTTCATAACTAGCCTAATATCAGAACACCATAAGCAAACACACCGATATCTTTTGCATATAATAGAGAGAGCCCTCTCTGAGTCCAGGAAGGCTAGGTCCTTGGGCTCCAAAGCTTGGTTTGATGTTACATCGTCATTTGGCTCGCCAATCGGCCAAATCACGGGACCCTAACAGATACCTAGATCCAAATCTCAATCTAGTGTGACACACATACCCTTAAGTTTTATGGAACCTCCCAATAATTCTAGTGCTTGAGGTGGGATCTTATTAAGGACCCAACTGATCATTTCTACCATTTCATCCATGTGACCTTGGGAGTGTCATCCTGAAGATTAATGAGATCAGCTTGTAGGGAAACTGAATCTTACAGGAACACCATATTTGCAACCTGGCCTTGAGTTCTTGTCTGAGGCCTTTTTCTTTTTAGCAGACTTGGATATGCATTGAGATTAATATTGATATGATATTTATTGAGATATAGATTTATATTGATTACTTGATCTTGACTTGAACTTCACTCATTTCCCGGAAAAAAAATGTTCGGGTAACAAAGAGTCCATGTGAGCAACATCCAGACCATCCCGAAACATATCAACTTGTATGTTTGCCTAACTTGTGATCTTCCTGTGTTGTTGATGTGTACTCTGTGTCAGAAAAATCACACATTCTCAACATTCAAATTTCCATGCATAAAGTATGAGCTTGTCGTGAGGATAAAAATCAATCATAGGATGATCTGTTGTTGTTGGATATTATTATATCCCGATGTGAATTTGAAAATTTCAATGTTAGATCTCAACTTATGAGATGTTGACAATTAATTTATGATTTATAATGAAAACCAATTAAATTTTAGCTACACATTAATTTCATGCCAAAATTACAAATTGCATTTGAGCCACACATTAAGCTCTTCTCCTAAGAAATTAATACTGTCGCTTGTGGTAATGTACTTATACCCACACACTCATCTGGACTGAGCTGATATGCCCTGAAAATGAAACCCAAATTGTTTATACCGTCATCCATTTCTTCTGTAATTCTTGTTCCATTGCTTATCATGTTGCTTTTCTCAAATCTTCACTTTTGGTTCACAACGCACTATTTCACAACACAAGAATAATTGTCTTCAGACAAATTTCACATGCACAGAGCAGCTCCACCATACATACATGCATACATGCATATATTAAACATTAGTCTACACCCATCTTGTAGAACCTATCAGTATATTTTCATTTCTAGCAACATATTTATTTCAATTAAGTTCATAAATAAACATACCAATTTAAACTTACACACATACCTGGTTTTCTTGGCTAATGTTGATCCTCGGATGACATCACTCTATCGCTGAATCTGAGTCATTGTTTCATTTTTATTCTCAGAGTTGAATAATACTAGTGTGTAGGATAATTGTCTTCACACACCTTTCACATGCACACAACAACTCCACTAGACATACATGCATACATGCATATATTAAACATTAGTCTACATCCATATTGTAAAACCTACCATTATATTTTCATTTCTAGCAACATATTTATTTCAATTAAGTGCATAAATAAAAATACCAATTAAACTTATGCACATACCTGGTTTCCTTGGTTAATGTTGATCCTCGGATGACATCACTCCATGGTTGAATCTAAGTCATTGTTTCATTTTTATTCTCAGAGCTAAATAATACTGGTGTGCAGGATAATTGTCCTCACACAAATTTCACATGCACATAGCAGCTCCACTAGACATACATGCATACATGCATATATTAAACATTAGTCTACATCCATCTTGTAGAACCTATCATTACATTTTCATTTCTAGCATTATATTTATTTCAATTAAGTTCATAGATAAACATACCAATTTAAACTTATGCACATACCTAGTTTTCTTGGCTAATGTTGATCCTCGGATGACATCACTCCAAAGTTCATAGATAAAAATACAAATTTAAACTTATGCACATACCTAGTTTTCTTGGCTAATATTGATCCTCAGATGACATCATTCCATGGTTGAATCTGAGTCATTGTTTCATTTTTATTCTCAGAGATGAATAATACTAGTGTGTAGGATAATTCCCTTCACACAAATTTCACATGCATGCAACAACTCCACCAAACATACATGCATACATGCATATATTAAACATTAGTCTACATCCATCTTATAGAACCTATCATTATATTTTCATTTTTGTGTGCAAGATACTTGTCTTCGCTCAACTTTCACATGCACACAACTCTACCAGACATACGTGCATACATACATATATTAAACATTAGTCTACATCCATCTTGTAGATCCTATCATTATATTTTCATTCTAGAAGCATATTTATTTCAATTAAGTTCATAAATAAACATACCAATTTAAACTTATGCACATACTTGGTTTTCTTGGCTAATGTTCATCCTCAGATGACATCACTCCATGTTTATAACTTAAGGCAAACCATGTACATGTCATTTATCCCATAAACTTTAAGGCAAACCATGTGCATGTCATTTATCCCATAAAATTTAATTTAATATATTTTTAAGGAAAATGCTAATGTTTTTGGAAACCATGTACATGTCATTTCTCCCATAAACTTTAAAGCATTTTCTAGTGTTTTGGGATCCATGTACATGCCAGTTCTATGTCATTTCTCCCATAAACTTTAAGGATAACCATGAACATGTCATTTCTCCCATAAACTCAAGGCAAACTTTAAGGATAACCATGTACATGTCATTTCTTCCATAAACTTTAAAGCATTTGCTAGTGTTTTTGGAACCATGTACATTTCATTTCTATGTCATTTCTCCCATAAAATTTAAGTCAAAATTTAAAGCAAACCATGCACATGTGTCATTTCTCCCATAAACTCAAGGAAAACTTTAAGGTATGTCATTTCTATGTCATTTCTCCCATAAAATTTAAGACAAACTTTAAAGCAAACCATGTACATGTCATTTCTCCCATAAACTCTAGGCAAGACAAACTTTAAGGCATGTCATTTCTAGATGTCATTTCTCCCATAAACTTTAAGACAAAATTTAAGGCAAACCATGCACATGTCATTTATCCCATAAACTCAAGACAAACTTTAAGGCAAATCATGTACATGTCATTTCTCCCATAAACTTTAAGACGTTTGCTACTGTTTTGGGAACCATGTACATGTCATTTCTATGTAATTTCTCCATAAAATTTAAGGCATTTGCTAGTGTTTTGGGAATTGTGTACATGTGATTTCTATGTAATTTCTCTCATAAACTTTAAAGCAAACTTTAAGACAAACCATGTACATGTCATTTCTCCCATAAACTTAAGGCAAACCATGTACATGCCATTTTTGCCATAAACTTTAAGGCAAACCATGTACATGTCATTCTCCCATAAAATTTAATTTAATATATTTTTTAAACTTACAAACTTAAAGGAAAACCATGTACATGTCATTCTCCCATAAACTTTAATTTAATATATTTTTAATGAAAATGATAGTGTTCTAAGGCAAACCATGTACATGCCATTTCTCCCATGCATTTGCAATAAATGTTCATTTAATATATTTTTAAGGAAAATGCTAGTGTTTTTGGAAGCCATGTACATGCCATTTCTCCCATAAAGTTGGCATTTGCTAGCGTTTTTGGGAACCATGTACATGTTCTTTCTTCCAACCATGTACATGCCATTTCTCCAATAAAATTTAAGGCATTTGCAATAAGGAAAATGCTAGTGTTTTTGGTAACCATTTACATGCCATTTCTCCCATAAACTTTATGGAATTTTCTAGTGTTTTTGGGAATCATGTACATGTCATTTCTCCCATAAACTTTGAGGCATTTGCTATTGTTTTTGGGAACCATGTACATGTCATTTCACCCATAAACTTTAAAGCATTTGCTAGTGTTTTTCGGAACCATGTATATGTCATTTCACCCATAAATTTGAAGGCAAACCATGTACATGTCATTTCTCCCATGCATTTGCAATAAATGTTCATTTAATATATTTTATTGAATTTGTTTTTTATTGCTAGTGTTTTTGGGAACCATGTACATGTCATTTCTCCCATAAACTTTAAGGCATTTGCTAATGTTTTTGGGAACCATGTGCATGCAATTTCACCCATAAAATTTAAGGCAAACCATGTACATGTCATTTCTCCCATTCATTTGCAATAAATGTTCATTTAATATATATATATATATATATATATATATATATATATATATATTTTTTTTTTTTCAGGGATAAAAAACCCACTAAACATGGTTGAAAAATGGACAATATGTATATATATTTTTTGCTATCTCAATCCAGGGAAAGCAGTTATTATATATGTGCTTTGCAATATTGCAACTAACAAGGTCCTTTAAAAGAAAATGAATATACCGAGAAGAACCAAAAACAACAAAAGGCATATTATATTGCATTGATAGAAGACTTGGGAACAATTAGAGAGTATGGATGAAATGGAATTGTAGTTTTCACCAATTCTGAACTCGTGTGAAACCAGATGAAATGCGTGTACCAAGTTAAGAAGGAGAGGCTAAAACAACTGCATCGAAAAGCAAACAATATTGTTAGACAATTTCAAATTTTTAGTTTAAGACTGTGCAAATGTTAATAAAATGTATGGTGATCTATTGTGTGGGGAAATGGCAATGCAAGATTCATCTTTCAAAGATGAATTAGTATTATACGAGGCAATGCCAATTCAAGATTCATCTCTCAAAGATGAATTAGTGTTAAGATGCTCTCCTTCAAAATTTATTGATGGGCATTGTAACATATCTTTGATATATGTGTGTTTTTACTTATAAATGCATAATTTTTAATGACCATGTGTTTTTTTTCAATTATATACCAAGTGTGCTCCCACCATATAAACACAACTTAGTGAACTTTACATTTTATAAAATTAAAATATGAGGACTTCAACAAATTTTTGTTTAAGTTGAGTTTCACACATCAATTTGTGCTTTGAAAGTTGTGTTTTACATAATTTGTGTACTAAATTACATTAATTTTTGAAATCTTTTGAATTTATTTTAAATAGTAATTTTAATAATAATTGTAAATGTCTACTGTAGATATCCATTTATATCATGGAGGATGAAAGGCGAAGATCAATTGAAACCCATGCCTCTACGAGAGAGGGGGATCATGGATCGAGGGATGTTCATGGTATTTATATTACATGTACATGTTTTTAAATGACATTTGAATATATAATATTATCTCCATACATACATGTATACATGTGGAATTTATTTTTATATTGAATTTTTATATAAATTTATCCCCATGTACATACATGTATACATATGGAATTGATTTTTTATCAATTTTTTGAGTTAAATTAGTTTTTAATAAATTTTATTTTTTATTTTTTAGGAGTTAGGAGGACAAGAGTATCTACTTCATCAATGGAGCATGACCATGGTTCACACAATCATGGTATGGTTCACGCAATTTAATCAATCATATGTACGTATTTATATGTATGAATGTATTTTTAAATTGATTATAAATTCAAATTTTTTTTATGAAGCTTCCCTCTCGTCGCGTGAGGTTTGTGGTGATACACATTCCCTTGGTGGCCCATCAATATGTGGTGGCTAATTGCATAAGAGTGGTGATATGCATTCCCTGGAGGCCAATCAATGGGTGGTCGTGTTGGTTCTCAACCAATCGATGGTCATATTGGTTCTCAACAGCCTTAGGGTGGGCATGATGCTGCTCAACCATATCGAGGTGGCTATCAATCTGAATATTATTTTCATTTAATTTGTACATATTTGTTCACATATTTTTTTATTTATGCAAAATTTTATATATTGATGCAGAGGGTGAAAATTTTGCTCCAAAAAGACATAGGCCATAACGTGTTATTCAAGAAGAAGGTTGTCCACCAACCAATACTTATCTGTATGAAATTTTCGATTTACCTTGGGAAATAAACATTCAGAAATACTCATTACAAATGTGTCAACATCTTTATTCAAAATTGAAGAAAGGCCGTGTCTTTGAAAATCCCTGCTAAGAGTCGAGAAAGATTAGAAATAGTTACTCACTCTTTAAACAGACTTGTAGATGTGTACAAAACGCTTGGACCAACCAATTATACTTTTGTAGAAGTGATGAGGAAAATAAAGGAAACAATGATGGGTCTTGATACATGGTATGTTGTTAAACACAGAGTTACAACAAGAATGGCCAAGTCTATGTTTAATTTCAAAGAAGGGCCAGAAAGAAGGATGCTAAAGGTGCAATATTTCAAGCACCCTGATATAGTTTGCCATTTGTATGATAGACACCTTGCTGCCTATGGAAGACTACCATGGAACGACAAGGTTTCTCTTTATTGTGAAAAATTATTTTATGCAGAATTATTTTTGGGAATGAAACCCAATGATAATGACATTCTCTCTGAATTTTTTGGTCCTGGGAAAGGTCAATTATGTGACCTTAGGGGCACTAAGCATGATGCTTAGTTGCCTTGCTCTGAGCCAATATTGGTAATTCAACCTCTTCGTGTGGAAACTTTGTGGTTAGAGATGGATGCCACTTCTCAAATTAGTCGAGAAACAAGGGATGCCATCATAGACAATGTTTAGAGTGGATTTGGTGGAATTGATGTTTTTCTGAATCGAAAAAGAGCACGAGAGAATGCACGTGCTAATTTTGTGTATCATACAGATGATGAGATAGATAACATGAGTATTGAAGAGCTCAGAACATATGAAAATAATTGTCGCAATGGTTGGCAAGACCTATTTATTCATCAGGAAGAGGGCATGGGATCGTTATGTGTTAATGGTTAGGGTGAATATTTTAACGCATATACATATGCATACATTTATTTGTATATGTTAATCTAATAGAAATGTATCATATATCTGAACACCATTTGCAATTCTCACACTTGATGAATGAAGAATTTAATATCACGTGTTAGTATGAATCTTAATTGCGAGTGTATGAAAAAAGACCACTTTAGCTGTGCATCAGTCCTAACAACAAAAATGGCTGCCAATATCTTCAGATCTGCAATTATTTGATCAAGATAAATGCTGCAAAAATCTAGATCTATGCATCAAAAGACATTAAATAGTAAATAAAATGAGATTTACTCCATGTATCCAATAGACAAGACAAGAATATGTTGAATGAATTTTATATTAAGGGCACCTGGGAGGAAAACATAGAAGGATGTTACCAGTTCTCCTCAATGGGATGGGTTCTTGTTGTTAGCCACCCATAAAATTCTATTATATCAGATGGTGGCTAAATGATGTTGGATAGCCTTCAAGAAATAATTTCATTACTAAAATTGCTGATACTTGAAGACTTTTGATAATATCCTATCCTTGGATAATATTCACTACTGTTTCCCTTCAAGACTCAGAGATCCTGCTGATCTCCAAAGCCAAAACACTGCTGCAATCCCATTTTTCCCTTTTTCTCCTTCCCATACTAACCTCATTTTCTATTTTCCCATTCCCCATGAAAATCCCATAATTTCATGTTTTCTTCCCTTCCCCTTTCATAAAAATCCATTTCATAAGGTCTAAGACCCCTTCTTAGCCTTATCGGAACCCTCTATTTTCATTAAAAAAACCATTAAAAATCATGAAAATACATAGTTTTTATGTATTGGGCTTAAGCCCCCTCGGGCTTAAGTTTTTAACCCTTGTCGTCTATGCGCCCGAGCGCCCGAACCGACTGCTAAACCTCTTGAGTGCTTATCCCTTTCAAATTATATTTCCCCGCAGGAACATATAAAACCTTTGTTTTTTGTAAAAACCCGTCATTTTATTATTTTTATTAAAAACCCGCCCGTGCAATTGTGGAGCGATCTCCACCGTCGATCTGCTCCGCAGATCGGACGGTGCGGACTCCGCCCTACCATGTGGTCCCCGCCATTCGAATCTTTAATCACCACCGTTGATCTGCTATGCAGATCAACGAAGTGGAGCGCACCTTTCCTGTGGACCCCCCCGACCCTGCGCTGTTTTCCAAACCCGTGCGGTATATTTCGCATCGCCTTTGGGCAAAGGCGGTTTTCTCCCAACGGCCAACGATTCCATACATCGCCTGACACGCGTCCCATGCACTGTTTGAAAACTTCCACGTAACCATCGTCCCCTGCGCGTTATAGTCCGGACCATGGATGCCAAGGGAAATGAATATCCGCCGTCCGATCTGGGCCCATTGATCCAACGGTGAGAGCTCGCCAATGTTGTCCGATGTATAACCAAGGTGCCCGTGCGATAAACCAGTTTCCGTGCAATGGAAATCGCATCTCCGTCGTCGATTTGATATGCAGATTGACGGTCCAAAATCCATCGCTCAATTCCTCCGTTTGACTTTCAAACCTCCGCCCCCGGCCGTCGATCACGCGCGATCGATGGTTCAGATTTAATCTCTCTTCTGCCTTCTCCGATTAACCCCGGCTGTTGGATGATGCCATCCAACGGCCTCGCTTCCTCCGCGCCTTCCAAAGCAGTCAAAACCTATAAAAACAGGATTTTTTAACATTTCGTTTGTATTGTGCAGGGTTTTAAATCATTTTCGTGGTTTTCGAAGAAGATCCAGGGAAGGAGGGTGACGATCCTCCTGTTTCGATTCGTCAAAGAAAATCACTTGCAGAGTTAAAATGCACGTTTCATCAATGTTTTCTCAAGCACAGATGCCTTATGAACCCTGCGCAGCCCTGTATGACAACAAGAAAACCATGAAATAGGCACAGAGAAAGAGTATCAGTACTGAAGACCAGGAAATTATCAGAGCAGAAGATTAATGGATTGTTTACAAGGATTATGGCCCAAAGGATCATTATAAACCTAATCCCCGATCTAAAACACAGCTTAAAGGAAAACCTAAAGTGTTTAATCTTCCACCGCCACAAATGGAGGCAAATTGATTCCTCAACCACCACAGTACCACCTGTGCCTCAAAGGATTCAATCAGGAGCTGGATTTATTGATCAGGATCAGATTTTTGCCTCGACACAGCCAAAGAAGTCACTTCTGCCAGGGCCTTCAATGCAAAGAATATCTGCAGAGTTACTTCGGACTACCTGTGCCTCAAAGGTCAACAAATACTACTACCCAGCTTAAAATCATGAGTGCAAATCAATTAATACGGTGAACACCTCTTCTGTTTCTTCATTGAGCATCCCAAGGGCCAATGGGCCATTTAAATCCTTTATTACTTGTAATTGAGATCTTTTTCAGATCTCACCTCCTCATCTTTCTATATATACCACAACAGAGATGAGTGAAGTGTTGGTTGGTTGTTGGTTGCTGTTTGATCACAAGTTGTAACTTTGAAACTCTCTGAAATAAATATACAAGTCTGTTGAAGTTGAAAACAAATTGAAGTCTCGGATATCTTGATGATGTTGTTGCATGCCCGTTCCCGAGAAGGCTCTATCATTGGATTCATGAGCTTGGTTGTCGGTGAAGTACTCTAACTGTTTAATGTTTTCTCCTGTTTTCATTATGTTTCATAAATTCTTACTACACTAGGCTGAAAGTTTTAGGCTAAGAAATGACTCCTGGAAGCACCTTAGACCTGTTCACCCTTCACTATTTTATGTTTTCTTCTGTTGAAGTATTTTAGAGGCTTTAAACCTTCTCTTTAGTCTTCATGCTCGTTTATTTCCTTAATAACTCAAATAGTTGGTTTCAGCATGATTTATGGTTCTCCCTGCTTGTCTGCTATCACTTGAAAGCTGTTATTGAAGTCTCCCTTTGAAGTACCATTGTTTTAAGTTAATCAAAGAGGTCGGTTTTGATCTTGCCCTTTGCCATTGCTTGAACAGTTGTTTCGAAGGTCTTTATAGTTGCAAGCATAGATGTTATTTAGGTGTTCCCTCTTCTATGAATGCAGCTATCAGTGAATCTTTTATGTTTTCTAAGTCCTTTAAAATAAAATATTTGAGGAAATAGGGAGTTCCCCGAATCTTAGATTTCATTTTAAAAGTTGTCTTGAAGTCATTATTTTCTTAAAGAATGTTTGTGGAATTTATGGTTAGCCCTGTCTATCAAATATCTCTTTATTGTTAAGTTATGTTTTCAAGTTCCCTTTGTTGAGAATTAAGTTTCTCTTTCCAAAACATTAATGTCCATCTCATTCCAAAACAAAGGATCCTATGGCCAAGTTAGATTTGCCCTTTGATATCCCATATCCCTTGAAGAGTTTGTCATGACCCTATTTTGAATCCATTGCCCAATGAACCAGATACTTCCTCTTTCTGTCTATCTTTCCTAGACTTTTCAGATTCTGCTGTATCAACTCAACCCAACCAAACAAACATCTGCACTTAAAATAACTAGTCTAAAATCCATAATCAAAGCAAACAAGATAAACCTTTGCAAACAAATATTTGAGAGATCCCTCTCTGAGAATAGGAGGACTAGATCCTGGAACTCTAAAGATTGGTTCTGATGTTGCCTTGTCTTTTGATTTTCCAAACTGTCAAAACACGGGAGACCAACACTTGTAAGTCCTCAACACTTCAGATCTAAAATTCCTCTCTCTTGATGGTGTGGAAAACACATACAAAAAATGGAACTCAAAGGGAGTTCACAAGCAAAAGGATAGAAAAATAGGACAATGATGGTGGATCAAAGTCAGACCAAAAGTATAGATTCAGAGTGATCTTAGGCAAAAAAGGGGAAAAACCCTTCTATTTAGAACAAAATATTGAGTTAGTCTAGATATTGGTGCATAATTAAAATATTATCAACCAAATCAAGATCCAACTTTTATGGAATATTTTATTATTTTTTTTGGAGGGAAAAGGAATTTGACTTGGGTCAAATCCCTTTATTTGTAAATAATAAATAAATAAATGATTTATTTATCATTTTAAGGATGTGGTTGAGTAATAATGAAATAAATAATGATTTATTTAACTATTTATGAGTGATTTAGTCAAATTTAACAAGGAATATTATTTAAATAAGGTTTAAATAATTATTCCTATAAAATAATAAGATAAATAATAATTTATCTAATTAATTTTCTTGTTTTGGGTTAAATATGACCAGGAATATTAATTAAACTGTTGTTTAACTAATTATTCCTTGAGGAAAATCAATATTTCCTCATAGAGTTTCCTGTTTAGACCATAAACAACTTAATAAGGGTGTTTTATTTAGTTATTTTTCATAGTGAAAGCAATTTTACTTAGGGTAAAGTTGGTCTTACATGGTGTACTTAGGTCCATCTAATAGTAACAGTTTAGATGACCAAAAAATGGTGTAACATGTTCCCCCCAGCGTGCGAGCGTTAGGAGCTAATCGTATGACCGAAGTACGTTGTAGGAACTCAATCACGAGACACCGAAGGGGAAGTCAAAGAGAGAGAAATATAATGTAGACCGAAGCGCTAAAGGACTACACTCTAAGGAGGTGAGACTTACAGGTGCGACAAGTCTCTTTTATGAGTGAGTACCTGTGCTATAGGCAGTGGGGGAGACATACCTATGCCCTCCGAGACAAATTACAAAGAATAGTGCATCCAGTAAACAAGGGAATGAACAATATAGTACATGCTGGCATACACATGAGCCAGGTAGAAGCATGATAATGAATTCCACATACATACTGTGCCTGGGATAACAGTTAGGACTTATACAATAATATCTGAGTACATGAGATACAAGTACAACCCAAATGCCCCTATAAACAGGAAAGGGCTCTGAAAATCTGACTGATACATGCAAACAAAAAAGGCACTGCAAGTAGCTGAGGCCGACATCATCAAATATATGGAGCTGCATCAAAGGCTGTAATGAAGAGGTCATCCGGGCATGTGGGGGGCTACCCGTAGGGCCACCCCCTCATGAGGGCTGAAAACATCTCACACACACCCAAGAATCGTTGGTATCATCTGCTGCATCACTGAACCATCAAGTATACGGATCTCAATCATGCTGAAAGGAGCTGGAGCTGAGAAACAATTAAGTCAAAGGGCAATAAGGAGTCCCTTTGCCTGATTCGAGGTGTCGAACAAGAGTGGAAGCTGGAACCAAGGTACACCGTGCTCCAGACCTGTCTTCTGGAATGGATGATCTAATGTCGACAGAAGGAGGTTCGCCATAGGTGAGGCAATAAGGGATCCTCAACTAAGGCACGGGAGAAAATAGTAGAGTGACTGAGAGATTGACACCAGGAATGATGATGAAATGGGGGGTACTGAGTAGCGGACGAACAACTTACCTTGTTAGAGCATAAAGGGCATGGATGACCTAGCAACAATTGACACAATATCATAAGGGATAGGGGATAGAAGGACTGAAGGTCATAATGGGCGACACGAGAGAGGAACCAAGCAATGAAGGATGGAGGACTATAGTGGGATACAATGGGACTCAGGATAGACTCCATGAATGCGATGATGACTCAACTCGGATGCTATAAACAAGGGTGACTCGATGATGCTGCCACACAGAAAAGGTCCAATGGGGACCATAAATACATGAGTACAAAATGGTTACTCACGAAGAAAATCGACACGAGCATGGACAAGTATGGAGGCAAAGTGGTGCCCCAAGTACAAGTGTTGCAAGTGAAGAAATTCGATTTTGAGGAGTGGTGAAGTGACCCTTCTTGGACAGAATGTGTCCTGGTGAAGTATCAAATCATAAAAAACTAACAGATACCCATTTGAGGACTCGGTGAGAGATTTCCAATAAGTATAGACGGTTTATCAAACTGAGCTACGGTTTGGCCGCAGCAGGCGAAAGAAAATCAGGGGTTTCTTTTTTAATAAGGCATTTTCCCTCCAAATTCACTCATTTTCAAATGTAGCTGTGGTGAATGTAGAGGGGAGAGAAGGCCCTAAATCTTGCGATGATCGTAATGGACAAACCAACCGTGGGAATCGAGATCCGTCAGTTGCAGGTGAGAGGCCTAACCCTAATATTTCATTTTAGTGTATTGAAAGTTCAGTTTAGGTACCCAGAGCTCATGAACATGCTAGGTCGCACTTTTTGGGGTCTGTTCTACAACCTGGGTAGCTGGTACTGGGTAGGAAACTGCGACCTGTCCCATGAAATGACCTGAAAAGTGCGACTTGTCAGAGAAATGGGGTTTCAGTGCTGTTTTTGTCTGAGATCTGGGATTGTTATGGTTGAGGGGCATAGGTGCCCCCAAGCATGTTTTGGTCATGCCAAAATGCATTTAGAAAAAGGGGAATCTAAACACATTTTTATGATGTGGTGCGCCATGTGTTTTTGTTATGGTTATGCAGTTCAAGAAAGGGAATGGAGGATTACAAATCTCTTTTGGTACTGCATATATGAATCAAATGGACTTTAAGTTTCTGAGGTTGCATACATGGTGTCACTATCCGAAAAAGAGGCTTTGGAGATAATGAACTGGTGCTCTCTTAGAAAACCCACAGGTTGGTCAACAACAATGTTAGGGGATTGGGTTGCTGATGTAAGATGAAGGAATGATGAGGGGTATCATCCCTAGAGTGATCTGAAGTGATATGGGACTCTATAGGTTCCTCTAAATGTGTAAGAATAATGGTACTAGAGTCAACACGACCAGATACATTAGGAGAGTTGTGGAGTTTTGCTTCTCCTGGTCTCTCAAATATGGGTGCCCCCTTACCCAAACATTGGGTGTCAATGTAATGGCCACAAGGTGTACGTGGTTCGAATGCATGGGTTCAATGTAAGGGGGGATGGATAAAGTCAAGGGTGGTGACTACTTCCATAATGTCATCATCGTAATAGAAGATGGGGTGATTGGTGGAAGAAAGACCACCTAAAGTGACGAAGCTACCTGACTCATCATCATGAGAAGAGGGGTTCACATGCGCATCGTCACAAGGGGTGACAAAAGAGTAAGCAGATAAATGATCTACCGATGTTGAGCCTAGGGTGATCGCTGAAGGGAGGTCAAGCGAAATATCAGGGGAAGTCTCCAAGGGGACTTCCACTGAGGGTCTCATGGATGATGATAGGTAGAAAATGGTGGACGAAGGCTCCGTCATCTCGACATCAGGAGAGGGAATGTCAATGGGAGCATTTGTGTCCTCTAGTTTTTCTGAACAAAAACGCGTAAATAAGGGAGCGGTGGACTCGTTGCGCTTGGCCTGGAACTGGCGAACTGCCACTAGAGAGGTGCGGAAGTCCTTGAGGCGGTGATAGAGGTGGGTATAATGGCCATGGAGATCACACAAAGCATAGGGGTGGTTGGTGTGAATAGTCTTGGGGTTCCTGGCTGCAGTCGAGGAAGGAACAGAGGTTTTTGGGACTGTAGACTCAGGGAACACGACATTAACCATGGGCTTGAGGTGAGGCAACTCTGGAAAAGTATGGGTGGCATGAATGACAACATCACACAAAGAACACTCGATAGTGAATTTTGGCGGCCAAGGAGGGGAAAGGTTTGTCGGGGTGGCCTTGTCCTTGGTTTCCTGCTTTCGAGCTCTGCCCTTCTTATCCGAAGCGGTCACAATAGGAGGTGGTTCCTGTTGAGGTGGATGAGGCACTAGAGCTGCAGGAGAATTCATGGGGATCGATTGAAACGAGGTCAAAGCAACATAAGGTTTGGGTTGACCAGGAGGGGTAGCAGCTGGAGGATCAAGGTACCAGACAGGAATCCCAAGGGTTAGGTTAGGAATAGAGAGGGAAGCCATGACAGGTACCGTGTACACTCCTGGGGGGGCAGCTAGGAACGATATCTGACTGTAGGGGTAATGGCTAGGTAGGACAACTCTTAAATGGTTAAGGCCTGGAGGAACCGATCTAGGAGGGTAAAGAGGCTCATGAATACTAGCTAAAGGGCCAGGAGGAGGAGGTCCAGAAGGTTGAATCGAAGGGCTAGGAGTAAGTTGCGGAGGGTGAGGAGGCTGCTGACTAGCCGAAGTGGGCTGCTTTAGAGCAGCTCGAGACGATTGCATCATGCAAACATTCGATGAGCTGGGATCAGAGACAGGAGGAGGAAGACCAGGGAATGCACCAAGCAATGAGGAATCTTTGTAGACTCCGGGTGAGACACTAGTCAAAGGATCGACGGTTTGCTTATTGGCCACCGAAGAGATGATGGACTTAGGGGAGGTCTGAGACTTCAGTTCGTAATATGTCAACTGGTCAATGGTGACTATCTTTCCATTATGAGGGAAGGACATCTTGCAGTGAACTACTAATGGGACAACATACATCGCATAAGTGTAGCTACGACCCAATATAATGTTGTAATCTAAGGGGGCATCTATGACTTCTACGTCAACGCAAACAGTCTTGCCCGCAAGAGTAATACGACAATTGCGGAATAGGCCGATGGGTTGGGAGGCGTCACCATCCCACGCTTGGAGAGTGATCATGGAAGGAGCCAACTCAGGTGATCGGAGTTGCTTCCAAACCGAAACAGATATTACACAGGTGGATGCCCCCTCATCAATGATGCACCGGGAAACGTTGGCGTTCTGGATCTTGACTAGGATTTGGAAGGCGACGGAAGCAGAGAGAGGAGGATGTTCTGACCGGTCAACATCGAAGACAATCAATCGATCATCGGAAGGATCTAGAGTGCCCATGGCAGATAATAGAGATTTTCGTTGTGAAGGGCACGACTGGAGGAGTTCCAGCATTGAAATGGCGGCAGGAGATTGCACCAAATCATCTACTATGCTATACGAATGGGCAGCTTTGCCAAAAGCAGCTTTTCGGCGTAATGGTCCCTTAGGGATCTTGGTATGAATCGCCGCCTTAGGCTGAGGGATCTGCAAAGGACCATTAGGTGTCGAAAGAGGCTCTGTAGAGACCGAAGGAGGTGGCTCGGGGACAGACGTAGCAGGAGGCTTGTTGTAATGTCAGGACCGAGTCTGAAGATTGATATTTATGGTTGTAGGTTGGTCAGAGTTCATCATGAGAAGCTGGTAATCAGAGGTACCAGATGGAAGAGGTTAAGTGGCCACCTAAACTTCAGGTGGTTGGGTAGCCACAAATCCTTGCTGAGGGAAAGGATTAGTAAGCAGAGTCAGCTGATTAGGCGCAACACTGGGAGGGATGGAAGGAAAGGCTTTCTTTCCTCGCAATGTTGCTTGAGACTCCCAAATCTGCTTCATCTGTGGTAAAAGAGAGCAATCATGCGTGTAATGACCATAAACACCACAACAAGAACAAGGCTTGTTCGTGCGAACATGCCTGTCCTGCTTGGGATGAGTGCCCTGTTGCTGGTTAGTAGTGTTATGAGCATTATTTTTTGTAGATTAGGTCCAGGATTACCGGGAGCAGATTGATTTTGAGTGCCTTTCCTCTTCTTTTGGAAGGATGAGGGTTAGTTGCACCCTGCTGTGCATACACCTGCTCTTGAGGGGACGGTGGCTGCTGTTGCGGGGGTTGAGAAGGCAAGGGAGGAGGAGGTGCTAATGCTGGAGGAGATGGAGCACCAGGCTGTGGATACAGATAATAAGGAGGTTGGGTAACATTGTGGTAAACAGGAGGTTGGGAAAAAGGAGGAGGCATGCCGTATCCTGGATACATGCTACCGAGAGGGGGAAAAGTTCAGGAGGTGCTAGCCCCCCCTGAGGAAAACCATAGCCCATGGGACGCTGGGCGTATGGATGAGAGAGAGCTCCAACTATACTGTCGGTGACATGAGATGCCCCCGGTGCGTTGGAACTACTGGGTCTAGGAAGATAAGGTAGAACGGTATAAACATAACCCGACTGAGCGTAGATCAGGTCATATTTTAACGTAATTTCAAGAGTGTCTTCTTCAGTTTGAGGGAAATGCGATGCGACATCTTTGCCGATAAGAGGCAAGAGAGATCTAAGGAACCAGTCCATGTAGACACAGTCTTCTAAGGTAGGGGCTCGACATAAGATCTTTCTTCTTTGCCATTCCTGGACATGATCGGATAGGGGGGTCACAGACGATTGATGGAAAGAAGTCAAAAGTTTGATACCAGTGTCATAACGAAGAGGAAGCTGGAAATAAGACAAAAAATCCTGAGCAAGAGTCACAAAGGTGGTATGAGAGGATGAGGCCTAATCAACATACCACTTAGAAGCTTCGCCTGTAAGCGTACATTGGAACAACAGAAGACGAACAGAGTCATCGGTAATGGAGTTAGACGAACACCACATGTGGAAAGATCGAACACGATTTGTAGGATCTTCTCCAGCAAGGCCTTCAAACTTGGGGATGTCGGAAGGGAGCTTGGTCGGCATAGCAGTCCAACTAGCGTCATGGTGTATAGGGTCATTTATCAACTGGTCAAAATAGGGGAGACTGAGGCCTACCATATAGGGGAGAAAGGGAGTAGCTGGGATAGTTCCTGTTGCAGTCCCACTAGTAGTATTCCCAGCATTTGGGCCGGGGCTACCACCAGCGTTAGGTCCTGAACCAGACATGGTGAAGGTGACAGGAGGAGAACCGGGGGCAGAAGGGGAACCCAATGAACCAGAAGAAGAGTCGGAGTGCGGACTTGGAGGAGGAATAACTCGAATCCTATGCGGAGGAGTAAGTCTTCCTACCGGAAACTAAGGATGAATGCCAAGAAGTCTCCGGAATAAACGACTTGGTGGCGCAATGATGACGACACAAACACGACACAAAGGGAAAAAGAGACAAAAAAGGGCAAGGAGGTGCAGGATCAACTGATTACAATGTCGAAACAAGGGCGAAGAGGTTCAGGATCAATTGATTTCAATTTTTTAGAGTCTTTGCTTGGCGGTGTTAACCAAGCCCTTTTTCGCTTAGGGTGTGTGTGCAAAGTGTGTAAATTTTAATTTTTAAACCCAGACGTTTGTAGAGAAAAAGAAAACGTGTGCTGTATAACTGTAAATAAACCTGCAGATAACAGTATATGAAACTGAAATAACAGTAAATAAACAGCTAATAATGCGATAATCTAAACCCAAGGAGGCGGGCCTCTCAACAAGTAGTCTGTAGGTGGGAAAAAAACTAGTCAAAACACACCAAAATAGCCAATAGATCTAAGGTCAGGAGGGACAGGGATCTAAAGGTCAAAATATGTTGGAAAGTGGTGCAGAAAACAACAACAAATCAGAGGAAAGATTGCTGTAAATGAGGTGGCGAAAGGTTATCTCCTGGAGGGAAACAGATTGAACCCTAGAGGAAAACCCAAACAAAACTAAATGAGGGGATTTGGATGGATAAATAACAAATCTGAAGTGGATCTAAAGGTGAGGTATCAGATCTGAAAAATGGCTAAACACTCTGAAAATTTCAGACAACCTGTAACAACTAAAACTCTTCCACCAAAAGTGAAGGGTACTGAAGCCCTAGGGGGCTAGGTTCTCACTTAGTTGAGTAAAACAGAACAAGTACAGGTCCAAAACAGGCGGAGACGAAGGTCAGAAAACCCTGAACAGAGGCCCAGACAAACCCAGAAAACTTTAAGAAAAACTCTCGCAAAAAATCTAGGTCGTAGTTTTTGACCTGTTTTCTGCAGAGGTTGCAGTTTTTGGGCTGAAAGGTGCGTCCTGAAGCTCCAGGTCGCAGGTTTAGGGCCAAAAAGTGCGACCTGCACTTCTGGCACTCTTGGCGGTAGATTTCAGCAAAAAGTGTCATCTTAGCTGCGACTGATGTCTGTCACCTGCGCCATAGGTCCGAAAACACACGAAAGTTAGAATTTTTACTATTTTAGGGTTTTATAGGTTAAAAAAAACATGAATAAAAGCGAAAACAAGAGTCTGAAGAGAAATCCTAGTGTTTGAAGCAGCTGGATATACAAGGATCAGAAAAACGACAGCGGTCGTAATCATAAACCTGTGTGGAGTCGCCAGTTGTTAGTATGAATCTTAATTGAGAGTGTACGAAAAAAGACCACTTTAGCTGTGCATAAAAAACAACCCTGACAACAAAAATGGCTGCTAATATCTTCATATTTGCAATTAGTTGATCAAGATAAATGCTACAAAAATCTATATCTATGCATCAAAAGACATTAAGCAGTAAATAAAACGAGATTTACTCCATGCATCCTATAGACAAGATAAGAGGATGTTGAATGAATTTTATATTAAGGGCACCTAGGAGTAAAACATAGAAGGATGATACCATTTCTCCTCAATGAGATGGGTTTTTGTAAGTCCTCAGCACTTCAGATCTAAAATTCCTCTCTCTTGATGGTGTAGAAAACCCAGACAAAAAATGGAACTCAAAGGGAGTTCACAAGCAAAAGGATATCAAAATATGACAATGATGGTGGATCAAAGTCAGACCAAAAGTATAGATCCAGAGTGATCTTAGGCAACAAAAGGTGATGAATGAATGGGAAAACCCTTCTATTTATAACAAAATATTGAGTTAGTCTAGATATTGGTGCATAGTTAAAATATTATTAACCAAATCAAGATCCAACTTTTATGGAATATTTTATTATTTTTGTTGGAGGGAAAAGGAATTTTACTTGGGTCAAATCCCTTTATTTGTAAATAATAAACAAATAAATGATTTATTTATCATTTTAAGGATGTTGTTGAGTAATAATGAAATAAATAATGATTTATTTAACTATTTATGAGTGATTTAGTCAAATTTAACAAGGAATATTATTTAAATAAGGTTTAAATAATTATTCCTTGAAAAAAATAAGATAAATAATAATTTATCTAATTAATTTTCCTATTTTGGGTTAAATATGACCAGGAATATTAATTAAACTGTTGTTTAACTAATTATTCCTTGAGGAAAATCAAACAAATGTGGATTTATTTAATATTTCCTCATGGGGTTTCCTGTTTAGACCATAAACAACTTAATAAAGGTGTTTTACTAAGTTATTTTTCGTAGTGAAAGCAATTTTACTTAGGATAAAATTGGTCTTACATGGTGTACTTAGGTCCATCTAATAGTAAAAGGTTAGATGACCAAAAAATGGTGTAACATCACGGTCAAAGCTTCAAGTTCTCACAATCAAGATGATATGTTGGAAATGTTAGTGTTTTTTAAGTGTTCATGATGTTGATGTATAATTATTTTAATCTTTTATTATATCGGAACATACTGACATATTTTTAAAATAAATAATTGCGTACACATGTACATGTATATAATTAAACCTTAGCAGATTCCAATTCCATCTGATGTTTTTACTATGGAGGCACCCTCTTCTTCCCTGTTAGGAGATGTGCCAAATCCACCGTCACAAGTATGAACAAATTTTCACTTAAATATGTTTTTAAGTTATATATTGTAGCTCAAAAATTCGATTAAAAATGAGATCTATATCTTGAGTTACTTTACAGTTTTAAATTTTTTGATTTTTAGGTTTCTGGAGATGATTTTCGTTCAGAGCCACCCTTATGAGATATGCCAAATCCATCATCACAAGTATTCAAATTTTCACTTATATATGTTTAATTTATAAATTGAAGTTCAAAAGCTTTATTATAAAATGAGATTTAGATTTTGAGTTATTTTATAGTTTTAAAATTTTTGAATTTTAGGTTTTTGGAGATGATTTCCATTCTCCAAAGGCTCTAGCGATGGAGTGTTGGATGGAGATAGGAACATCCACACCATTTGAAAAAATTGTCTAATTTTTTTTTAATATTATTGAAAATTAGTTTATATCCATTTTCATTTGAAATATATATAAAATTGTACATGTATATTGTACAATTTACTGTGGAGGATGTATTAATGGACGAGCAACAAAAGATAACGTAGAGGAAACTACATGAGGTATTGCATGACTTTTATTTATTTATTTATTATTATTATTATTATTATTTTTCATTTTGTTTTTTACATGAAGTTCTACATTCTCATTCAATTTTAAAACATTAAATTTTAATGTTTGTACTCGTTGTGTACAAGTTCCCCATTCTTCAGAGGATAGCACGAAGCTCAGGACGCTACTGGAAAAGACACTGGATCCATCTATATTTGATTGATGATGCACATGTGTGCAACATTTTATTTGATAGATAGTCTTAAATTTACTTTTCTATATATAGTCTTATCTATGCAGTCATATTTACTTTTATATATAACTTGATACTTGTAACACTATATATTGAACTATATCTATTTACTTTTATTGTTCATGTGATATAAATTTTGGACATATTTTACTGTTTGAATATAGTTTGAAACTACATTTATTTTTATTAAGATTGATTTTAAATTTTGGATAGTTACATTTGGCATGTGATCACATGTTGTGATATATAATGTTTTGTTTTTAAAACTCAAGTTGTCATTTTATTTGTTAAGTATAAAATGAATCTAGATGGAAATTTCAAATTACAAAACACATACATGTGTATATTTTGGATAGTTGAACTACATTTGGCATGTGATCACATGTTGTGATATAATGTTTTGTTTTTAAAACTCAAGTTGTCATTTTATTTGTTAAATATAAAATGAATCTAGATGGAAATTTCAAATTAAAAAACACGTGTATATTTTGGATAGTTGAACTACATTTGGCATGTGATCACATGTTGTGATATAATGTTTTGTTTTTAAAACTCAAGTTGTCATTTTATAAAAGTTAAATATAAAATGAATCTCTAGATGGAAATTTCAAATTACATTTTCACAATGTGTATATTTTGGATAATTGAACTACATTTGGCATGTGATCACATGTTGTGATATGATGTTTTGTTTTTAAAACTTGAAAGTTGTCATTTTATTTGTTAAATATAAAATGAATCTGTAGATGGAAATTTCAAATTACAAAACATGTATACATGTGTATATTTGATAGTTGAACTACATTTGGCATGTGATCACATGTTGTGATATAATGTTTTGTTTTTAAAACTCAAATTGTCATTTTATAAATGTTAACTATAAAATGAATCTCTAGATGGAAATTTCAAATTACAAAACATGTATACATGTGTATATTTTGGATAGTTGAACTACATTTGGCATGTGATTACATGTTGTGATATAATTTTTTGTTTTTAAAACTCAAGTTGTCATTTTATTTGTTAAATATAAAATGAATCTAGTTGGAAATTTTAAATTACAAAACATGTATGCATGTGTATATTTTGGATAGTTGAACTACATTTGGCATGTGATCACATGTTGTGATATAATGTTTTGTTTTTAAAACTCAAGTTGTCATTATATTTGTTAAATATAAAATGAATCTAGATGGGAATTTCAAATTATAATTTACACATACATGTGTATATTTTGGATAGTTAAACTACATTTTGCATGTGCTCACATGTTGTGATATAATGTTTTGTTCTTAAAACTCAAGTTGTCATTTTATTTGTTAAATATAAAATGAATCTAGATGGAAATTTCAAATTACATTTAACACATACATTGGTACATGTTATGAATTTGAACATGTGTGTGAATGTTATATAATTTTAGGATGTACATCTATTATTTAGGTGATATTTAAGTACATTTTGCATGAACATACATGTAATTTAAAACAATCATAGATGGTTTTACATATTTAAGTTCACATGAATATATGTGTGTAAAAATGATTGAAGTACATGTTTGAATATATGTAAAAATGATTGAAGTACAATACATATCGATATATATATCTAAAAACAATCATAAAATGTAGAGGTCATAAGCCATACCATGGCCCTGCGCTAACGTCAGAAGCCCATCATGGGCAACTACATGGGTGCATTCTCAGGCCGCTCTCACCGTGGTCACGACGAACGATTAGAATCCACCGAGGGATCTGCATATGATAGCCATGAGGTGCTAGCTCATCAAGCGTTTGATAAAATTCATGGGGAGATTGTTTTGCCTCCGGAGAAGCCTAAGGGTAGAAGAGGCTGCAGGAAATCCATTGTTTCGCAATATATGCAGAATTTACCCAGGAAAACCAACCCGCTTCCAATCTATGAGCCCACAATGGAAGAGATAGGCATTTGGGTTATGGACTCGGATGGTGTCTGGACCAGAGATTACGAAGCGGAGTACCCAGTCGCTCCCATTGTCCAAATGGATCCTCCGAAGCCTCCTCGAATGCCCACAGTTGAGGAGGAAGCCATTGCTAGAGAATACGAGTGCTTGATAGAGGAAGAGGACCAGTTGACATATGAAGATGAATGAACTCCATGATTGTTCGATAGCAAGGTTAATTTCTGTTTTTTTTCACCTCAGGATATACTTCAACTCTTTTGTTTTTATATGGGCCACTTAATATTTTATATTGCAAGACTGGATGGCACTCTTAAGGGGCTAGTTTCCTCCTTTGAGGCAGCCCCAAACTTGGTTTATTTTGGACACTACCAAGGCAGGGATAGCCTAAGCACTGCTTGCCATCTTTTCCCATTGCCTCTGTACAATTTTTCATGATTTTAATATAGCTTAGCCCAAGTTAGAAAAAAAAAGAGTTCACATGAATATATGTACATAAAAATGATTGAAGTACATGTATGAATATATTTATAAAAATTATTGAAGTACAATACATATCGATGTATATATCTAAAAACAATCATAAAATTCTAGGTGTTCTTAGATGTGTCAAACAATCGTAAAATTTTAAAATTGCATTAAAACATATATCCAATACACAACATTTTTCAATAATGTACATAGAAAAGCTACTTTCAGTTGATAGTAAACTGGAAATTACAAAACACGTACCACACATTTTTCATTCAAGAATGAATATTATAATTTACTTAATAGACACATCTAAAACAAAATCGTGCAACTTAAAATTTGTATTATATCAACTATGCTAGATACACAAATATGTACATTTTGCAATAACGGCATTATAAAAAATTGTACAAGAGAATGTATGAAATCGTTTAAGACCAGATAATATACATGTGTATATGTACACGTGTATAAATTACTCGTGTGCATGTGCTAAAACAATGTACATGTGCAAACACTTGTACATATAAAATAAAAAAGCAGTTCAATTTTTAGTTGAGTTCTGGAAGTTCTAAAAGATGAATCTAAAGAGAAGAAATTGTTGGGAAGTTCAATAAAAAAAATTCCAATAGAATTTCATCTTCAATTATCCGTTCATGGTCGAATTTTGACATTTTCCATTTCTTAATTTTCATTTTTTCTTTGATTGAACTTCTATCAACTTTATGCATGCTGTACACACCAAGTGACTATATTGACAACTTATGACATCATGTTCATAGTCTTCAAAGTAAACAAAATCCCAACTTTGATGAGTTTGTTGGAAAAAATAACCTTTCATTATAATATACCCTCTGTCATATGTAAACCCGTTATCATCATAGTTTTCTAGTAATTTCATCTTTCGTTCAGTGCATCACATCAAATAATACTTCACATTTTCATTGTTGATAGTAGGTGCAACTACAATAAAAAAATCTTCTGCACAATAAAACAAACTTATGTATTTAAATTTAGATCATAATTAACATGAAAATTAACTTTAAAATTAACATCATGTGTACTTGATTTTATTATTTATTTCTAGATCTCTGTCATTTGAAAGCAATTGAAATGTTACCTTCTCTAACAAGATCAGAAACTTGATCACATTCAGATGATATTGTAGTCTCCTCTGATTGCATTTATTCAAAGTTTGCTACATAAATTTTACCTTTTGTATTTAGTTCTGTATGTTGCCAATCTTTTACATACATTTTGTTTTCACAAACATCATTGGATTCTATGTTGTCTATGCAAACATGACAAAAACAAGAATATTTTCTTTTATCCAATGCAAGCACATTTTTGGACAGCTTTGTTTTAATTGAATGCAATTTTTGAGTCCCTTTTATTGTTTCAACGTCATCTCTAATCGATCTATCTACATGTTGGACCCCAATATGCCAAAAAAACCTATATGGAAAATTCAAACAAGAATATAAATACATTATTCAAAATACCATCAAAGGTAATAATTGTGATAAATAATGTTTAAAATTAGAAATCCAATAAAAATTAAATCATGTACCTTCGTACTTCCCTTGATTGATTAGTCTCATGGCTTAGTGCAGCAATGCACCATTGAACAACTTGTTCAGCTGAGACAAGTCAGTTTGCAGAGTGGTCCATTTGATATCTTCTAAGTGCTTGTTTTATACATGCCCTTGCACCGTCATGTTCTCCTTTTCCACGACCAGTCTCAAAGAAATTCCAACAATGTTTAATGCAGGTTTCATATGAAGATGACACAACCAAAAGAATGTTCGTGAAGATTTGAATTGACCTCCGCATCCATCTGACCATATGTTCATTGAATTTTATTTCAAGACTTTTCAAAGAGTCATAAATCTTTTCAAAACAATGTTGTACAAAATATGTATCATGTGTACGATCGTCACTGATATAAAAGTGATATTATTTAATAACATGCCAATTTTCACTGGTGCTTTCTATATTATTAACATTTCATTCAATATGTCTATATAGAATATGGACAAGCATGGAGACTTGGTCAAAATGATAGTATTCACTTTCTATTTCTTTTTGTGGAACAAATGTGTAGTTTTCTACAAAATCAACTATTGAAAAAATGGTTCGTGGTGGAAAAAATTCATGGGATTTTTTGAACTACAAGTCTTACCATCAAGCTCTTTGGGAATGCTTGGTGTAATTATAAATTTATGCCTTGAACTTTCTCAAAAACTCTATCACAAAAATTTCTTCTTCTTGTAAATAATTTCTTTTAGCACTTGTAGTACTACTTGAACCAATCGATGTATGAATATATTCATATCTCTTCCATTTCAATTTTATGTTGGACAATGATTGATCATTTATGTCAGTACGATATTTGTTTTTAAATTTAGTCAAATTTCCATAATATTCGCAATTTTTACCACCAACACATTTCTTTTGGTAAAATAATTCATGGATTTCTCTCCCACATAGAATTTGAGATATGAAATCATGGATAGTGGAAGGAGGAGGTGAATCTTTCCAAAATGTTTTACCAAAATTAAGGAATGTGTCATAATATAACTGAAATTCCACATGATAATGACAACAACAAGTGTCGCATACAGGGATAGGTTTAACATACCATGGTTTTTGTTGCACAAAAGCATTGATTGAGACATCAATTTCACGATTTTCTTCTTTGAACTTGTTGAACAACTCTATATGAGTGGTGTCCAAGAAATGTTTTGCATGTTCTTCGTACTGATTTTGTGCTATTCTTCTTCGCATCACATCCCTTTCTTTTGGTGAAACACGTGATTTTTTCACCCAATATTCATATATTAATTTTTTAACATCTTATCCAAGTCTGTTTTTGTATGGTTGCCTACAAATATCTATCCAACAAGCAAGTTCATCATTTACATCTATTTGCAATCGAAATTTCCGATGTTTGTGCAAATTTTTTTGTGAGGTTCTTAATGCTTGTGCCATATATTTTACCAAGCGATTCTCTTTATTACTTGATGAAACCACTTCCATTTGTATTGCTCTATGTGCTTCTAAAACACTTTTCTTTCTAAATTTTCCAGTTGACTTTAGAGCACTATTTATATTTTGTATCACATTTTCCTTCATTTTTTTTTGGTTGATTTTCGAATACCAAATAAAGTCGTTGCTTCTTTTAATTTCTTTGATGTTAAGAGATTTTTCAACATTAAGGCTTGAACTGCCACAATTTTATCTTTGAAGAACGAATCAATAATGTGATTTACACGTTATCGTATAACATGGTCAGCTTTTTTGTCTCCATATGTGTGAGTGCCAGCATTTTCTAACATCTCATCATCAGTATTGATTTCAATTGTACATATTAGAATTAAATGTACATAATGAGTTTACATATTCAATAAATAATTAAATTAATAAATATGTATAATTTCTATAATACACATTCAATATATATATATATATATATATATATATATATATACACCCGGTGATTCAATTTCTTCACTTGAATTTATTTCAACATTTTCAACATCTTCAATCATTAGTTCAATATATCTTTCACTTTCTCTTTCAAAAATTTCTATCTCATCATCAATGTTTTGAGGAATATCTCTCTCTGTTTACATTGCAAACTATTTTTCAAATTAGTTCATCAAAGAAAAATTAAGTTTTGACAATACACTAGTCAAATTTTAAATATAAAATTTAGAATATTTACATTTACATACCTGCTTCAACTTGTAGTTGAGGTTGATTTTCCCTTTCAATATTTGAGCGTTCCTCTCTCTTTTTTTTTGCGATATTCTCTCCTCTATTCTCTACATTCCTCAGGGTCTCTTGTTCGATCATATTTTCTCTTGCAATTCCTTCGATTTCCCATGATAATTGAGTATGAAGCTCAAAACATTTCCTTCAATATACTGTAAAAAAAACTCACTACATCAAAATTTAGACAAAAACTCAATTAAAAAAAGCATCACAAAAGATTTAATTTAAAAAAACTCATTTTAAAAATTTTGCAAAAAAGACATACTTCAACCCAAAACACTTACTTTAAAAATTCCGCCAAAAAAATGCCTCTTAAAAATCAAATGAAGCTCTAAATATTTCGTTCCAAGTCCTGCAAAAAAAATTCATTTAAAAAGTTAGGCAAAAAATTTCTTTAAAAAATCATTATAAAAGATTTACTTGAACCCAAAACACTTAATTTAAAAAAATGTCACTTTAAAAATTACCTCCGAAAACTGTCCATTGAAAATTAAACCCAACCTCTTAAAAAATGTCACTTTAAAAAAATACCTCCAAAAAATGTCCTTTGAAAATTAAGCCCAAAAAACCTCTAAAAAAATGTCTCTTAAACAAAATACCTCCAAAAAATGTCCTTTGAAAATTAAGCCCAAAAAACCTCTAAAAAAATGTCTCTTAAACAAAATACCTCCAAAAAATGTCCTTTGAAAATTAAGCCCAAAAAACCTCTAAAAAAATATCACTTTAAAAAATACCTCCAAAAAATGTCCTTTGAATATGAAGCCCAAAAAGAGTCATTTGAAAATTAAGTCAAAAAAAAGTCCTTTGCAAAATCAACCCAAATGAAGAAATGTGTGAAATTATGCAGAAATAATCATTCCGTTTTCAGCTATTTATATAGCCGCGAAATTTTTTGGAGGGTCTTCATCGAATTTTCTGGCCGACGTAATTTTGAGCAAAAGTTCAGCCGAATTTATGTGTTGTTAGAATTTACGGGCCGACACGGCAAAATTTTTTTTGGCCGGACTAACTCTTCTACAACTATGCAGCAGCTCGACTCTGAACACATTTATTCAACTTTGGAATGATTAAAATCCATCAAAATTTATGAATTAACTGTCGGAATCAAGACAAGCATTTGTAGAATTCAATCTATTTTCAAGAAATGTAACTTTTATGGAATTCCATAAATATTTACTAATTTTAATTAATTTTGTAATAAAATGGGTCCAAACAATTTCTAAAGGTCATTATGATTCAGTGAAATCAAAATTCTGTATCTTCCAAAATACACTGCAAAAAAATTGAAAAAATTATGGTGCATTACATTGGTTCGTCGTCTATAAGAGGTAGTTTTTAGATTTTTAGTTTATAACTAATATGTTAAGAAATTTCGCATGAACCGAAACATATTCAAAATATGCAGTTTTTTCATATTGGATCAATTCAAAAAATTCTAGTAATTATGATATGCATCAGTTGATTTCGTAAATATAACGAAACCGAAGTAGGCTCTATCTATATCGTTGTAACACATATTTTTTCTCAAGAACACAAAGTTTTCAAAGAATACACCAACGCGTGTGAACATGAATTTTTATGAATCCTTTGATTGTTAAAGAACACACAATCAAAGAAATGTTAAGTTGACATATCAAATGTGAATAAAAAAATTCCAAAAAGTAAGTAATAGAAAGCTAATAAAAGTTCTGACAAGTTTTAGTTTGATCATAAAATGAAATTCTAAACAGAAATTTTTTTTTGGTTTGCAGAAAGTTGAAGAGAAGAAAAAAATGATATGTTTTTCTCAAAAAAGGGCTAAAATTGTAACCCAAATTCACATTTGTTATATTGTCCAACAATTTCACCTGAATTCTAATGAGAACATTACACAATTTTTTGACTTCACTGTCCAATTCGCTGTCCAGTGCGACAATCCCTTCATCAAATGTGCCACACATTTCTTCAGTGCATCCACTAATTCTTTCACATCTCCATCATCCTCTATGGCCTTCTGTTGCTTCTCAACCAAAAGAATATCATACAACTTTATAACTAAAGCATCTACATTTTATAATTAAAACAATAGAAAACCAGAGGTTTTACACTGTTGTTTTGATTCCTGACCCTTTCAAACAAACTGCGGAGGCGAGAACTACTCTCGGCGAACACCCGGGTATTACCTTGTTCGTGAAGAGATGCCCTTGGAAACACGAATGGCAGAGCCTTGGCTATTGTTTTAAGCACAAAGGCAAAGCACTCGTTGAGATATTTATGCATATCCACTGACAAATCATCCTTCAATCTATTGACTCCTGAATAAATAAATACGAAGCTTTCTAAAAAATCACATGGGTTGCGTATACGATTATCGTGATTCCTCTTTTTTTTTTTCTTTAAATTGAGTTTCCACTTCTTTAGCGACAACGAGAGACATTTGGAGTATGGGATGGTAGGGGAAGCTCCAAGAAATTACATGATTTCTATTATATTTTCTGCAACTTCATCATAATCAACACTAGATGTGGTGATGTTTCCTCCACATGCAACCAAAGCCCATTACCCATTACTCAAAAGGATCTCTGAGTATCCATCGGAGAACTATGAAAAATCGATGTAAGGATATGACAACTGAAACTCGATTCAATCACCAGATAATGGCTGCTGATGAAAATGAAACTGAAACTAATTCAAATTCCAAATTCAAATGAATGAATTGAGCGGGTTCACAATTTTCGTTGGGAGTAGCAACAAAGGACTGCAGAAAAGGTACATAATTAATTCTCTCCGTCAAGTAATCCCCAGGCTACGTGAAACACATTGGTGAGGCCCTCATAAACAACATGGAAAAAAATGGATCCGTTGCGAGTCAGGTTGGAGTAGGGGATCTGCCGGGAAGTGGAGTACAAGAGGTGTTAAATCACCTTCCAATTTGTCTCAGGATTAGCCTCTTCTTTTATCTAATTGTTTAAGCTTGCAAGCTACACTGGATTATGCCCAACTGCATTGTCATATACCATTAATAACAAAATACCAAGAAATTTGCATCAATAATGACTAAGGAATGATTTAAATTTAAATGTGGAGAGCCTTGAAAAGATTGTTAAATTAAATTTATTGTTTAAAGTGAATTAGAAATCTTGCATTTAAATTTAAGTTTTTATATAAAGTGATCAAGCTATTTAAATTTATATTGTATACAATGAGAATATTTAAAATTTGACCATATTTAACATGTAGTATTTATTTTAGCGAACTATATGAAGCAAAATATATTTAAACAATAGAATCTCAGATTTTACCATTGGAATTAGACAATAGAGAGGTTTAAAATTATTTTGTAATTGGTTCTATATTCAAGGATATGGAGTGAAGAGGGAATACCCACACTTCCACATTCATTTTTGGGTAGCTCTAACCATGCCAATTGTGGGGGAAGTTCATTATGCAGAATGTAGAGGTCCCTCTGCACTCCACACATTGAATTGGAGATTAGTTTAGCCTCCCTGTCTACGTAAATAACCTATAACCATGTCAGTTTTGACATCATTGAGTAGTGTAATAGCATAACAATGTCAGTGTTAGAGCACTCACCGAAGGAGTGACTACTCACAAAATCAACCTTTTTTCGATTTTAAAATTATTTGTTAGGCATTGATAAATACCAAAAATAAAATGCCCTCCACGAGGGGAGTTATGTCCCATCATTAATTTCTCATACAATAAAAAATTAGAAATAAGATTACCAAAAAAATGGAAAATTATTTTTGAATTTATAGGAAAATAGGAATATTAAGCATTTTATTGGAAACTTTGGTTAAAATTACAAAAAACTTGGAAAAATATTGAAAGTCAATGCACTTTGACGCTAGCTGACTGTTATAGTCCCGACAAGGCTGAGACTAATAAGGTATTTTCATTTAATGGTGGGAAAAAGATAACACGTGACTAATAAGGCCTTTTCATTTAATGGTGGGAAAAATATAATGCGTTATCCTTTCTTCACACCCTATTTATTTCAATATGTGGACTGTCAGTGCTAGGAGTGTAAATTTTTTTTTTAGGTGATAGTTTGTTTTATTAACCATACTAAAGAGAAGTGAAAATTGGTTTATATTTTTTTGGGGGATTTATTTATTTCTATGTGAAGGTGAGGGCAAAGAGAGATATCATGGAAATCTACACTTTGTTCTTTCTTCGCAACTTATTTATTTTAATATTTGGAATTTCAATGCTGAGAGTGTAAGAGAGTTTTTTAGTTGGTAGTTTGTTTTATTAATTAAGAACAAAGAACATGAAAATTGGTTTATATTAATTTTTTGGGCTTTTATTTATTTATATGTAAAGGCGAGGGTAGAGAGATATTGGGGAAATCTTAATAAGGGTGAGGGTGGGGTGAGAAGAAATATTAGGGGAAGCTTTTAGGGTGAGGAGGATATTAGGGAAATCTTAGTAAGAGTGAGGGTGAGTGTAGTAGTGGGGAAATAGATTAGAGAAATATTATAGGGTAACGGTGAGATATTAAGGAAGTTTGGGGAAGATGACGACAGGTGTGGGGTAGGGGGCTATTAATGAAATCCTATAGGGTGGGGTCAATGGTGAGATATTAGATAAATATGAATAAGATTTCCCTAATATATCCTCCCACCACTATCCTCACTCTAATATTTAGATTTCCCTAATATCAACTCCATACCTCACCTGTGGGGTGGGGGGAAATATTAGGGAAATCTTAGTAAGACATCTTCTTAAAATCTCCCCCTGTGCAAAAAGGGGTGAATCGTCAAGTGATTTTTGTTTAATTGAGCCGAGCGGCTCATTCTACAATCCAGTATGAAGGACATGTGTAAGTATATCACGTCCTAAAAATAAAAATAAAAAAATCGCTAATGTCTACCAAAACAAAATAAAATAAAATAAAATAACCATAGAAATAAATACTAAAAAAATCGACGAGAGGCTCATTGACTCATTGACTCTAGAGACTCATTCTACAATCCGCTATGAGGGACATGGACATGTGTAAGTATGTCAAGTTCTAAAAAAAATAACAAAAATGACATGGACATGTGTAAGTATGTCATGTTATCAAAAAAATAATAAAAATGATTTTCCCTCATGTGGGCTAAACAAAAAAATTAAAATTAAATAACCATATAAATAAACAAATTAAAATCTATTAACACAAAAATTAACTCAATTGTTGATATTTCATTGTTGAAGTAATAAATACAATATTTCAATGTCTATCTTAAATAATATAATTTTATATAACTTTACATAGATAAAATAATTAAAACAAAAATCTATTTCTCTTGTAAATATCTTAATATATAACTTAAATAAACTATTTGAATATCCATATTAGCTAATATATTTCATTATGAACATTCACTCTCTTTACAAAAAGAGTATATGTGTGTGTGAGAGAGAGAGAATTAATGTTAACCTTAGTTCCATAAGAAAAGAAATTAAAAGTAGGGTAGAGTAGTTACTCCTTAATAAGAGGAAAATGTGAAAATCATTCAATTTTTTAATATAAAATATTAATAATGATAAAATATCAAAATATACAATTTAAACAATGAAAAATTACTACTATAGATCTATATTAATCACATATTTACCAAACATTAAAATGGATTAATTGACGTGTAATTTTTTTTTTTTCAAGTGTGAGATTTGATCCCTCTAGGCTCTTGCTAGATAATGTGAGTAGTTCTACGGCCCATTGTGAAGGTGATGTGTAAGTATGTCCACCCCTCTTAAAATAAAAATAAAGTATTCTCTAAATAGAAAATAAATACCCCCTACAATAAAAAAAAGAGAAAAAATATATACTATGCATTTTTAATTAGTTTCCCATATGACCTAATATCATGTAAAGTAATTAGAAGTAAAAAAATAAATGTGATAGTGATGTTTAAGCCTGGTGATTTTCAAAAATATTTTAATACCTTATATCAACTTTATATATATCTATATATAGAAGAAAATGCTAAAAGACAATATTTTAATGTCCTATAGAATAAAATATCCAATGTGAATTATGAATAAAATATTTTAATATGAATTAATATAAAATGACTCAATACACATGTTATGTAATCTCTATAACATTCAAAAAGACAATTTAAAGAGTAAAAAATTACAAATTATTTTTTGAACTCTAAAATAAGTTTGCAATAAAAGAAATTTGATCCCTCTCAGCTTATGTGAGATCCGTGCTTTAGATGGATCTATGCTAGTATTAGGGACTTCGTTAAAAGAATTGTTGGACACCTAATCCATTAGGGTTGGCATGGATGGATTCCAATAGTCATAGAAGTCCAAGAGATCTCTTGCAAGATGAAAACCAAGGGCAAATGAAATGTATTAATATGTATATTCTATTAATTAAATGAATCTCATGTTTCATGTAATTGCTATCTATTTTCGTGAGTGATTTTAACATTGTATTCGAAACACAAGTTGTGTGGCCTCCGAGTTTGTAAACCATGATTTTTGTGGTTCTCCTTTTGCAATTTAGGTGATCTTCATGGGAACTTGCTCAATTTGGCTTGGTCATTCGCACTGTTGTATCTAGGTGTATCCCTAGTGGTTCTTATGAGAGGCCTATGGGGTTTGAACTCATACAAGAATTGTTAAATGGTGAACTTTGTTAATGGATCGACAAGAATGTTCCTTCAAATCTACTGAGATATATAATGGGTGAAGAGAAAGCTATGTTTCTTTGAGGTCTGTCTACATGCCTTGAACAACTGATGAGCGCCCCTTCATTTGTTTTGTGTAGGCTCCTTGTTTATGTTTTAGCTCCTCTTCCATTTTGATCTATGTGTTTCCCTATCCAACTGTCATATCTATCAATGCACCTAACCATTATGTTATTCTTTGCCTGGTGTATAGAGACATTTCTGCTCATTGTGCTCCATGTATAAATGCCTCTAAGGTATGGCCTTCTCTCTATCTATCAATACTCCTCTCCTCTCAACGTCCATCCACATAATTGTTAGTGAATCATGTTTGCGACTTATTCTTTTGGTGGACTTTTGTATGAGTTTTTGTTCATTGATAGTGTTGGATGTCTACCAAGGTATCTATTAGCAAAAATCGGGGAGGAAGTGTAAAAGGCACAACAAACTTATATTTGCTTAGAACCATTGCTAGGTCGTTGCAAGATAGAATTGCTCCATTAAGAGTGAAATTTTTTTAGAAGGTTGGTAACATTGTTTGTGGGGTTAACAAATGGAGGAAAATAACAATTGCACAAATCTACAAGCTATATAAACATGAAACTATTCAAATTTACAACTTGTACTTGCTATGCAAATATTTTCACATATCGATTTCTTGAATTTTGATAAACCACACAACTATAATTGCAATGACAACCTCCGCAAAAACAACAATATTAAACGCCACTAAAATCGAGAGCATTCAACTTTAACTCGTAACCTAAACTAACACTTTCAGCATTTAGCAAAAAAAACTCTATAAATTATAAACATATATAACTCAAAACCAAAACACACAAATATTTAACAAATATAAAACTATAAAATATTGTATATTAAAATGTCATTTACACATTACATTTAAGCCAAAAACACAAAAACATTTACCCAAAAACTATATTACTTTATATATTGTAAAGTATATTACATATTGGAATATAAAAATTGTATCAATAAAACTTGAACCAAAAACTTTGATATTATAATTTTTTTCCTACTTTATAAAAATATTTATATACATAAGCAATTTTAAAATATATAAATTAAAAAATCAAAAACTAAAATTCAAAATGACATAATTATTTTATTTAAGAAAAAACCAACTGTAAAGAAAAGTTCGTCAAGGAAATTCATTCACACACGAATCGAATGAAAAAAAATATGTTAAAATCTTAACTTCAAGGTTCAAAAGGTTTAAAATATTATAAATTAAAAAATCAAAAACTAAAATTCAAAATGACATAATTATTTTATTTAAGAAAAAACCAACTGTAAAGAAAAGTTCGTCAAGGAAATTCATTCACCCACTAATCGAATGAAAAAAAATATGGCAAAATCTTAACTTCAAGGTTCAAAAGATTTGGTTGCTGGACCCTTGGGGCTTTTGAAACAACGATATTTATATTTTAAAATGAAAAACAACCCTAGAAGAAAGTACATGAAAAAAACATTTATATAAATTTCCATACTCTATGTTTATATTTAAAGAATCGTATTTACACTTAAAAAAAATCCAAAAATGTCAAAATGTCACATTAAATATAAAATTTCATTTAAAAAACCATAAAATAAATTATTAATATATTAATGTTTTGATGCGTATTAAAAAGCTAATTTATATCTAAATACCTTGAGCCATCCCTAACATCAAATGTAAATATATTCATGATGCCCATTCATTTCAAGTGAAGATTTTGTATACACAACTACCCTTCTTCGTCCTTTTTAATTGATAACAACCTTTGGTTTTAACTCTAAGGTTGTGGGACCTAAAAGGACCATGGAGATTCTCCTCAGCAATGTGACGGGTCTCATTAGTACACGAACAACGAAGAGACTAATACTTTAAAATTACTATAAAATAAATAAATCAAATATAAGTTTTTCAGGTTACTTTTAATAAAACATTTTTATTTAATTATTAATATAATATATTTATAAATGAGAGATACTCTAAGAAAATGATTATAAATAAAAATTATATATATATATATATATATATATATATATATATATATATATATATATAAAATTGAACGAAGAGGTTTATTCTACAATTCAGTATGAGGGACATGTGTAAGTATGTCATGTCCTGAAAAAAAATCGCTAATGTCTACCAAAACAAAATAAAATTAAGTTAAATAACCATAAAAATAAATACTAAAAAAATCGACTAGAGGCTCATTGACTCATTAATTCTAGAGACTCATTCTACAATCCACTATGAGGGACATGGACATGTGTAAGTATGTCAAATACTCAAAAAAATATAAAAATGACATGGGCATGTGTAAATATGTCATGCTATCAAAATAATAATAAAAATAATTTTCCCTCATATGGGCTAAACAAAAAAATAAAAATTAAATAACCATATAAATAAACAATTTAAAATTTATTAATGCTAAAATTAACTTAATTGTTGATATTTTATTTTTAATGTTTAAGTAATAAATACAATATTTCAATGTCTATCTTACATAATATAATTTTATATAACTTTACATCGATAAAATAATTAAAAAAAATCTATTTCTCTTGTAAATATCTTAATATAAAACTTAAATAAACTATTTGAATATTCATATTAGCTAATATATTTCATTATGAACATTCACTCTCTTTATATATATATATATATATTTATATTCTATGTGTGTGAAAATTAATGTTAAACTTAGTTCCATAAGAAAAAAAACAAGTAAAAGTAGTGTAGAGTAGTTACTAATGTGAAAATCATTCAATTTTTAATATAAAATATTAATAATGATAAAATATCAAAATATACAATTTAAACAATGAAAAATTACTACTATAGATCTATATTAATCACATATTTACCAAACATTAAAATGGATTAATTGACATGTAATTTTTTTTTGAAAGTGTGAGATGTGTTCCCTCTAGGCTCTAGATAATGTGACTAGTTCTACCACCCATTGTGAAGGCGATGTGTAAGTATGTCCATTCCTCTTAAAATAAAAATAAAGTATTCTCTAAATAAAAAATAAATGTCCCATACAATTAAAAAAGAGAAAAAATATATATACTATGCATTTTTAATTAGTTTCCCATACTACCTAATATCATGTAAAGTATTTTTAGATACAAAACTCAGAATCTCCACTGTCCTCATTTTTTAGTCTAGGTTTCGGGTCTAAATCAAGACCCATCTTCAGAACAACCCTGTAAAGAAGAGAGAAGATTAGGGTAAATAAATAGAGGAAAAAATGACAGGAAAAAGAGCCAACCAGTTACTAACTTTATTTATTTGATTAATTAGTTCTAAATACTTTTAATGTTTTTTATCCATATTTATTTCTAATTTAGATTAATTATTTTATTTATAATTAATATGTTATAAAGCTCTATGTTAATGATATTAATGTTTAATATTTTATTTAAAATTATTTTATATTTGGTTATAGAGCTTTATGTTTTTTATCCATATTTATTTCTAATTTAGATTAATTATTTTATTTATAATTATTATATAATATGTTATAAAGCCCTATGTTATTGATATTAATGTTTAATATTTTATTTATAATTGTTTTATATTTTGTTATAAAGTCCGATGTTGATGATATTAATACTATTGGTATAGCTATTAGAAATATTTAAAAATATAAGTGATGATAATTAAGGTTATTTATAATATATTAAGTAAGATTAGTTAATCAAATGTTTGTATCCTTAGATATGATACTTCATTATGTCCTTTTTTATTTTTTATTATTTTTTCATTAGTTTTTTTAACAAATTATTCCTATAAACTAAGACTTGAATTTGCGTTGGGATGTAATATACTCACAATATACTAAGGAGGGTGGTTATTTAAAAAGGAAGTTATTATTAAGACTTAGGTTAGTTGATTTGAGAAGAGATTTACAAGGGTGATTTTATATATATAATTTTTAAGGCTAAAGAAGGGTAGCAGGGTATTGGCAAGGAGAAGGGTAAGGGGTGGATATGAACAGGGGGATAGAGGGAAGGGGAAAGAGTATGAGGAAGAGTAATTATATGTCACTATAGATCCTAAAAGGAGGAAGGAAGAAAAGGGGGCAATGGAGACCAACGACTCAAGGGTGCAAGCTTATTATCGGGAAAGAGCATGGACCCAATTTCTGCTAACTTCTAAACCTCCATCTCTATTTAGGTTGTGAGGGTGCTTGATGATTTCCAAGGCTTCACGAATTTTACGTTTAAAATGATGTTTTTCTTTGGCAATGACCACTGCATCTTCAAGGCATATGTGGTGACACGTTTTGTTGGAGTGTTTTGCCAAAGCCGAGGTTTTAATTCTTCCAAGTCTGATATCCGCACCATGTTCTTTAAACCTTATTTAGAAGGTCCTACCTGTTTCCCCAATATAGCATTCTTCGCATGAACAATTGATCTTGTAAATACCTTTTTGTTGGAGGTGGTCGGGGTCATCCTTGACCGATTTCATCCTTTGCCTGATGGTCATTAGAGGTTTGAAGGATGCTCTAATGTCCTTTTTAGCTAGAAATTTTGCTATCTTGTCTGTGACTCCTTGAATATAGGGGAGGTATACTTTTGCAGTAATCATTCTTTTGTTTTCGAATCTGGCTCTTTGAATAGCTTTGTTTATGTCCCTATTGCTATATCCCAAGTTTATGAAATTTTTTATTAGATATTCAATTTCTTCCTCCACATGAGTATTTTCTGATATTCTAAAAGCTCGTGTAAAAAGAGTAAGCAGAACCCCTGTCTTCTAATCATGTAAAGTAATTAGAAGTAAAAAAAAAATGTGATTATAATGTTTAAGCCTTATGATTTTCAAAAATATTTTAATACCTTATATCAACTTTATATATATTTATATATAGAAGAAAATGCTAAAAGAAAATATTTTAATGTCTTATAGAATAAAATATCCAATGTGAATTATGAATAAAATATTTTAATATGAATTAATATAAAATGACTCAATACACATGTTATGTAATCTCTATAACATTCAAAAAGACAATTTAAAGAGTAAAAAATTACAAATTATTTTTTGAATTCTAAAATAAGTTTGCAACAAAAAAAATTTGATCCCTCTAGACTTATATTAAATTACTTTGATGACGATATATTGATTTGATCATCGAAACAATGCCACCATCACTCTACAAATATTAATATTATTACTATAACCATATTATTATAATGCTATATTATAACGATATACATCTGGAGTAACTATATTTTAATACTATATTACATGGTTATATACATCAAACTATTGAAATGGCTATTTTCTTGGGCACACTTACGAGCATGTCATCATATTCATCGGAAACTTGTAATGGGAAGAGTGTTAATTAGATAACAAAATGGAAAATTAAAATCCAAAGCAAAATGAACAAACTTAAAAACAAAAGGATAGTGAAAATGGACTTCCCATCTAAAGTATCATTTTTTAAAGTATCTACATGAATTTTTTTTTAAGTAACTAAGGGAGATCTAAAACTCTAATTATTAGTGTTATTATAATAATAATATCTAACTATTATCGAAATATAAGCCTAATTGTTATCTAATTTACTATAAACCTACATTTTATTATCTAAAGATTTACTATAAAGCTATCTATTATACACATAACTTTTTATATAAAAAAATATTATATATATGTTTTTAATTAATAAATAAATTTATTTCAATTAATTTTTTAAATTTAGTTTTTAATTTTAATCTATTTAGACTTCTAAATATAAATATTTTTTCAAATTATTATAAATAAATAAATAAATAAATAAATATATATATATATATATATATATATATATATTATTAAGTGTGAAAATAGATATTTTTTCAAATTATTGTATTTATTTAATATATATATATATATATATATATAAATTTTAATAAATGTAATATTGAAACAACTTTGTGTTTAATTATTTCAAAAAATAAATTTGATAGGTTTGTACTTTCATATCTTTTTCAATAGCTTAATTTAACCACTAATCATGTAATTAAAAAAAGACATACCTTAATGAGTGAGTTATAAACTAATGAAAGGAAACAAATAAAAAAGAATCATAACTAAGGAGTGAGTTATAAACTAATGAAAAGAAATAAATCCACAAAAGTAAAAATAATGGGTTCCTACACCTATATCTCCATGGGATAAAATACATGTAGGTTATGGAATATAACTAACATGGAAGATTACGAACCCCAACTCCTGAGGGATGCCCTTAAAAATTTGGTTATCATGTCCTAGATAGTTGGCAACAACCATACATAATAGAAAGAGCAAGAGAGCACATATATAATCCATCAGAAAAGAACATGGATCAAAATAAAAACAATATGAGCAAGCTCATGAAAGCATACTATCTGCAAAGTTTTTGCACCATAATGAAAAAGAGTGGTATCCATCAAAATGCATGGGATAAAATATGAGAGAGAGTGACAGAGAGAGGAGAGAGGGAGGGAAGAGAGAGAGAAGGAGAGAAGGTGAAGAGAAAGAGAGAGAAGGGGGAGAGAGAGAGAGGAAGAGGAAGAGGAAGAGGGTTTTTGTGAGAGAGAGAGAGAGAGGGGGGGGGGGATATACAATGTTATTCACTAAAATCGATGCATTGATTTCAGTGAAGACGTTGATTCCTAATCCTATTTGATTGACTGCACTGGATGCATTGGTTTCAGTGTAGTTGTTGATTTTTAATTTAATTTTATTTCTTGCACTAAATGCATTGATTTCATTGTAGATGTTGATTTCTAATCCTATTTGAGTACTTGCACTAGATGCATTCATTTTAGTGTAGATGTTGATTTCTAATTATATTTGATTGCTTGCACTACATGCATTGATTTTATTGTAGATCTTGATCCTATTTGATTGTTTTCACTAGATGCATTGATTTCAGTGCAGATGGTGATTTCTAATCCTATTTGATTGTTTGCACTAGATGCATTGATTTTAGTGCAAATTGTGATTTCTAATCCTATTTGATTGCTTGCATTAGATGCATTGATTTCAGTGTAGATGCCGATTTCTAGTTATATTTTATTGTTTGCACTAGATGTATTGATTTTAGTCTAGATGTTGATTTCTAATCCTATTTGATTACTTGCATTAGATGCATGGTGTAGATGTTGATTTCTGATTTGATGTAACTGGATGTATGATGGTACAATAATTTTAAAGTGATTGGATTAATAGTGTGCATTGATTTCAATGTACTCATAAACAAATTAATGAGAATGCACATTATTTTTGTGTTATAGTAATTCAACCTATTAATATTGGAGAGCGAGAGAAACAAGGTATGAGGTTTACTATAGTTGCTCAAGTTAAATATTTGAATGGTTTATGATTTCAACTTCCCTTTTCATATAATTGATATGAAAAGATGACAAAACAAATAGGGGTGACAATAAGAATAGTAGAAGAAAACAATTTTGTTGTTTTTCCAAGATACTAGTGTCTAGGATAGAATCTTAAATCACTCACACTACCAAATCAAGTGTGACAACAAGTATAGAAGCAATAGTAAATCTACTAGTGCACAAAATATACACAACTTTTTACAAATTTATACAACAACCTTTTGTAGCAATCAATAACCCCCCATTTTTCTTCCAAGTCATAATAATAATGGGGACCATTTAGATTTTTCTTTGTGTTAAGTCATTTAATAAAATAAAAAAGGAAATTAAATTAATTGAACAAACACCGAAAAATTCCCTTAAAATAAATTAAAGGGAAAATCTTCGAAAATGTTAAGTATGGGTTTGAAAGCTTCAAATCTCGACACTGCTTTATCAGAACCAATTCCTTAAACATTATGAGATTTTCCTCCCTGAAATCCACGTGGCACCTTTCATTCCTCGCCTGAATTCCTCGGTCTCAGAATCTCGTAAGTTATTATAATTGTTAATATATTCGAGCTTTAGATATCGTGCTCCTATCCGACAGTGATCTCAGGCTACTCTTATCTCATAACTTTTATTTAAACAACCTTACGGGAATTCCCATTCTGAAGCCGTCTCTTATCTCAGAACCTTAGAATATAGGGTTGTTGTCACAAATTAGCTTAAATTTCTTCCTGATAACTCCTCACCTCTTTCCATTTGGGCACCTCAATATATCATAATGTTGCTATCTTGTAAGTTAATTAAAATTCCTTTTGATATCTCTATCCCGAGATATTACGTGGCATTCTTTACGTGGTTCACCATATTGTCCATTTAAACGATTTAACGTGATAATAATGATTCTCGAACGAATAAAGGCTTGCATTAATGGAAATTTTTGTTCCCTCGATTGATTTAAAATATGTTTTAGTGTTGCATTTTTATTATTCCGTTTTGAGCCTCTTTCTTGCTAATTTATGTATTTGCGTCCTTGAGGAGAACTCAGATCCTCAATATGAAAAATTGATGAAGAAATTGGCTAAAGCTAAGAAGAAGGTTTCACAACAACAACACATAGGCCCGTATATTGAATAAAACGATGAGAAGATACCGGAAGTTGGATAGTTCTCTCATACAATATGTATGAGAGACTCTGATAATTATTCATGGGAGACTATTTATCAATGGTTTTAAGATGAAGGGCTGAGAGTTACTGTTAGAACAATAACAATAGATGATAAGACTCCCGGATCAGAGGCCACCGCAAGGGATGCGACAAACTATTTTCTCCATAGAATTGGGGCAAGGTCGAGGTTAATTACACTATACAAACATGGTTCGATGGGTGGTAAAAAACTTGGACATTTTAGGGAGGCATATTCATACAAGAAAAGGAAAAATATTTCCAGGTGCAGTGAGAGGGATCAAATATCTCAAGCACCGAGAGGGATCAAATCTCCTAGGAAATTAATCTATATACGAACCTAATGGAAATATGTTCAATTGCGCTGTTGTAGGCATGCTATTTAACTCAATTTCACATGCTCTTACCCAATGATGAATTCTCTTCTTGGTACTTGTCGCCAACTGCACTAACTAAGATTATGCATGCATTTCTTTATTGAAACCACACTTATCCACCAGGTCAGGATTAATATGACTATAATTAGATCCAAGGTCAATCAAAATACAAAAAAATTGATCACAAAGCTTACTGTCGATATGAATGATAGAAGCCTAATGATCTGCCTGCCCGTTGTTCACGCTTGCATAAATCCGAGGAATTCTATGCCAAACATCTCCCATTGTCTGTGCCTCCTGCACACTGTAGATCTATGGCCTACCACTATGATGTTGTGGAAAATATCTCCTATGATGATCTTTTCCACATGTCCAACACTGTATAGGCTTCCAGCCTTCATCTTTGTTCTGCTCCTTAGATCAGAAACCCTGTCCTCTGCCAGATGCATTGAACTTCTTAGGTGGGGAAACATTCTCCTTGTTACATGTATCCTGAGGCCTTGCTCGCCTCTTGTCCCATTTTACTTTATTATTATCATTACCTTTCCATTATGGCTTTGCCTCTGATCTGCACTTCGATTGCTCATAACAATGCTTGAGTTTCCGAATGGCCTCCTCTAATGACCTAGGCTCATCAAACTCAATCCTATCTTTGAATTCTATTGACATCCCACTAATAAATCTCTGAATCTTGGCCTTATCGTCCTTGAGGTAAGGAAAATATCTCAGTAATGCCAAGAAACTGTTAGTATACTCATCATCTATCATGGAACCCATATTAAACTCATAAAACTCCTTTTTCCTGTCATCGTAGTATCTTTTTGATAGATACTTCTTCTGAAATAGCCTCTAGAAATCACTCCAAGTCAAATCCTCCTCAAAAATATCTTTGACGTTCTTCACATCTTCCCACCAAATATCTACTCTACCTCTGAGGTTGAATGTAGCTATCCTGTATTTCATATTTTTCAAGTAATCATGCAACCTGAAAAAATTCTTCATACCAAGTAACCAAGCTTGCGCATCTTGTGGTTTATTCATCTCTTCGTAAAATGTAGGTGGTTTTACCTTTTTAAATTCATCCGACAAATAAACCTTGTCACTCCTCTTGTAAGGATGATAATGATGACGATCTTGATGCCTTTTATAACTAGAACTAAAACGATACCCATGTTTGTCATCTCTCCTATCCGGAGTGTCCAAAAACCTGCCATCTTTAACCGTGTCATCCTTATCCGACCTATGACTGCTGGGAGACCTACTACCATATGCTCCATTGGTCCCATCCTCTTGCCCATAGCTAATCTGAAGTGGCCCATGTTTATGCAACTTTGATAAAATTTGAAGGATGTCTGCATTAACCTCTTCTTGCTTTTCCTGTGCCTGTATGAGTCTTTCATTTTCTACCTTGCAACTCCTTATTTCTCCTTTAGACTTCTTAGTGTATCTGCCAAATCAGATGAATGTCCAACACCATGTTTCTCATATGACCCACAGGGAGAATCTATGTAGTCTACCATTCTTCTATTCATCTTTGATTTATTCCTGCAATGTGTAATATGTCAGCTAAACCAAATCATAAATAAACCAAGGTACCTTAGTGTAATTTAGGGAGGATACATCTTGCAAGATCAACCAATCAGTGAAATACATTCATATACAAAAACATAACAACATATAAACTCGTAACACATGGTATATTAGCACATAAAAATCACTATTGTTTGAGTCCAATCATCAATGCATAATAATGAAAAATACACACCATGACCTAATGCATGACAACCTCAACCATACCAACACAAAATTGACCGCATGTACCCCTCTGACATGTATAACGAAACATGAATGACCAATGCATGATCAACATATAACATAACGTAAGCAAGCATGCACATACAACAGACAAGCAAAAGAAATGTGTGACCTAGCATAAACAAGCAATGCATATATAACATGTAGCAACATGTAAGCAAGCATGCACCAACAATACACATGCATGAACAACACATAACCAATCATACACACGTGACAACATGTTGACAACAACACCATCGGTCCTTCCATGGCGACACCACTATCACCATGGCCAACACAAAACGAATGCAACAAAGACATACGCCCTAAGTATGAGAGACACATATGCAACGAATAGAAAAGCATGACCAACACACTGCCCATCCAGTCCAAGGGTTGAACCATGCTCTGACACCACTCTGTGACACCCTCTTCCCTCACCTACCCAAGTAACTGCCCAACCAGGGTAAACATGTGACGAGAGGCTACTATAATGAGATTCATCCTCCTAGGTGACCTTAAAGAAGTGGAATCAATGGAAACATAACATAAAAAACTTGAACAACAACAACAACAACCCCAAGAGGTAACCCAACATTTCAGGCCTCTTACCCCTGGGTCACACTGATATTGTGACCTCTTTAAGCCATAGCCACAGGCACAAGCTTGCATGCTAGCGTCCGGTTAGCCATCTATAAATTCTGTTATACCTCATGATGGCTAAAAAAGGGTCCTTAGCTTTCAAGAATTTTTTTTTATGAAAATCTGTGAGTTCTTGAAAGCCCACTGTGTTCATTATTTTCAATAAATCACTCCACTGAAATCTTCACCAAAATCCTTCAAGTAGCCCTGCTATTATCATAAGGAGACTGTTTTCAAGCCCCTCTTCCACCATTTCACCTTCATTATTTCCTCCAAAATCCCTCCATCTCACTCATTTGTTCACTTACCCTAACTCATCATTTCTTCCTCTGAAAAATGCCCTTTTCCCTTCATTTTCCCATAATAAAACCCCTCTAAACCTTATGAAACCCCTTTACAATGGTTTAAAAACCTCTTTTTTATCTCATCGGAACCTCAAAAAAGGCTCAAAACCCACTTTTTGGCCTATTCCAACTTTTTATAAAAATAGGCCTTAAGCCCTTGAGGGCTTAAGTCCTCCGCCCCTTCACTCATATGACCAAGTCCTATGACCATTCGCTAAACCCTCGGCCCCTGTCTCTTAGCCCCGATCCCCTTCTTCCTCTACAGGACCTCTCTGCACCTTATGTTTAGCACTTTTTCTTTATATTCTACTCGCCCCATTATTTTCCCCGAACAAATCACCACCATTGATCTTTCGGATCTAACGGCTCCCGCTCACCCACAATTCTAAACCCGCCGATAACACCCCCGCTCCCAACAAAAGAGCTGATGTCGTCGCTGGTCCCACTGTCCTCCCCACGTTGTTGTGCTCCACTCTCTGCTTGCCATTTTTCCTCCACCATTCCCCGCGACCGCGCATATTCTTTGATCGCGCTCAACCTCCATCGTTGATCTGGCTCCCCCAGATCCAACGATCTGCCATCGATATCGTGCGGTTTTTTATGTCAGGATTTAACACTCGATTTCTGCACAAAATAAGTGGTTTTCCCAAGGAAACACATCAACCACTGAGTGGAATCGCGTCCGTTCGGGCGAAAATCACTTACCAACTGACCCCTGCGCGAAAACCACCCAGTTTCACACAAAACCACCCTTCCACCATTTCGCGCCAAACTTCAAAATTTCACCCTTTCCTCTGGTTCCATCCATGGAACCCCTCCTCTGTGTATGTCCCTCTTTCTACATCGCTCCATCACCACACCCGAGCCTCCGAAAGTAGTTAAAACCAATAAAGTGCGGGATTATATAATATGTTTATATTTATGTTGCAGGTTTTTAATGGTGGCCTGAAGTTTGCAGGCCCTCCCATAGCAAATCCAAGCTGCACAGAGCCTAGGATGACGATCCTCAAGGAAAAATCATGCAGAAAGGGAGATCAAAGGGTTTGATTTTACGGATTATTCAATGATTCATGAACATTGATTGGTCATTAAACCCTCCAGCGCAGCAAAAGGAACACCTGTACACACAATAGAAGAAGACAGTGAAGATTTGAGGTTAAGGAATAAAGCCTGAAGATTAAACCCTTGACCAGTAGCTTAATGATAAAGACAAAGTTTGAAGACAAATGAATTAAAGTTAAAACAGTCAGCAAAGTGACAAAAGAAGAAGATGATTTAAGAAGGCCTAAAGCTAAATCAAAGGCCTAATCAGAGTTAAAGCCACCAAACAGACAGATCAACAAGAAGGAATGCTTCGAATGAAAAATCATTGAAGCAATTACTTCTCCAAAGGATCAAAATGCCACCTGCTAGCCTAAATTGCCTCAAAGTTACACAAAGTTATTACAGTCAGAGATATTTCCTAAAGACAGCTCAGAATTTATTACAAGCCTACCTAAAAATACCTAAAATTCAACAAAAGCAACTAAGTAGTTCAAAAGTTAATGTAAAAATTCATTATGCAGAGTTAGACTTAAAAACATTTTGCCTTGGGCCTTGCATGGTCTCGAAGGTCAAAAAACATTAAACTCTGTCATTTATGAACATTTAAAGACCCTTTCTTTAACTCCACCTCCTCATTTATCTATAAATACTGTATGAGGAGCCCATTGTTATTGTTGGTTGGATTATTATTGTAGTGTAAGATAGTTGCTGAAGTTGTTGAAGTGTTGTTGAGTAGTTGAAGAATAGGCTAAGAAGAGAAGTTTTGAGCTGTAAAGACCTTCTGGACTTGGAGTATGTTACTGGTTTGAACATCAATAATACAAGCTGATTCATGGGATCCTGGTCTATTTTTAATGGTGATGTTATTCCTCATTGTTTTTGTTTCTCCTTTTGTTTTACATGCTATCCATTTTCTCTGATAAAGAAGAAAAAATTTAGAGTAGGATTTACTGTCAAAGTACCCTATTTCTGTCTGAAAGCTTTATCTTTATGTTTTCTACTGCTAAGGTCTGATTGGAGGATTCTTAATTTCCCTTCAGTTTTATCCAGTTTGTTATTTTAAGAATGATTCAATAGAGTATAACCAGTGAAGAAATGTTGGTGAGCCCATGTCTTTCTGAGTACAACTTGAGATATTGTTTTTGAATGTTCTTTTCAAAGTTTTCTAAGTAGAATTTAACCCAGGGAAGTCTATGGTATGCCCTGTCCTCTAGCTAATCTTTAACAATTACTTTGAAAGATCCCTTGAGAGTATGCCAAAAGTAGGCTAGATTCATAGTTTCTGTCTGATCTTAGGCTATTTTCCTTGTTATCTTATATGTTTTCTCCTTTATGAAAGTAGTCTTAGGATTAATGGATTGTTGTCTAAAAAGTGTGCTTTAATAAAAGTTTGTCCAAATAAGTCTATGGTTTGCCCTGTCCTTTGGCTTGCTTCAAACAGTTACTTTGAAAGGCTTTTCTTGTCTTAGTGAAGTTATATTCTTAATTGGTCTTAGCTTTGATTATTTCACAACATTTTAATGTTTCATATCACAATTAAATCTAAAAGATCCTTTGATATAGATGACTTGCCCTATGGAAACCCTTGAAGAATTATTGTACAATTAAATCCTTTTGTGACTCCATAGCCCAATGGGTTAATATTGTTTCATGACCTATCTTTTCAGCTGAAACATTCTTCAATCTGCTCTCACCTTCACCCTTCAATTGACCTCTTCAGTTAATGGTATCCATCCCAACCAAACAAACAAGTTCTCCGAGCTTCATAACTAGCCTAATATCATAAACAAAGCATAAAGATATATTCTTTGAAAACACTTAATAGAGAGATCCCTCTCTGAATCTAGGAAGGCTAGGTCCTAGGATTCCAAAATGGTTCTGATGTGGCCCCCTGCAGCGTTTATTCTTGCCATTCTTGCAAATCACAAGGAGCCAACATAGTGGCGATCATACTGGGGAAATATTGAGTAATAGATAATTTCACAACTCAGAAAACCTCTTTCCTAAATGAATCAATTGTCTGCCAAGATTAGTTCCTGATTGTTGATGGTGGACAACAACCTGTTCTAGAAAACAAGTAAATATCCTCCACCTGGTGACTCCATTGGTTTTCAGTAGGCCTGCTGATTCCCCTTGGTTTTCCATAGACTCCACTAGGAAACTTATTTTATCATACACATCATTAAAACCCAGTTAAGAGAACTTTGAGGATTAAGTTTTCTTACAAAGATTAGTTTGCCTATTTAAAGTTGTTATACTTGGCTGAAATTTTATCATCATTGGGTCTTAACACTGGCTTCTAAAATAATTCACACTAGAGCCCATCCTGACCCAAATCCTCCTCAAATAGTTGAAAATCCTGAAGGTATCCTTGGGAAGTCTCCTACATCCAAACATCCAACTATTGTCAGACCCATTCACAGAGCAAATTCTGTCCCTGAAAATATTACAGCTTTGCAAGGTACCAAAGTTGGCTTACCTTTCATAAGAAACCCATCTAGAAATAAGTCACTTAGTGGTATAGATCAGATAGACTTTGAGCCTGAAAACTCACAACATAATAACAGTAGAGAAACCTCCCCATCCACTCCACCTGATCTTCATTTCATTCATAACTTTGGTTTCTCTCATCCTAAATCTGCTTAACAGTTCTTAGCTGGTCCAAGCACTTCTGTTACACCCATTCATACATCCACTATTCAAACCACTCCACTTCATCACCTTCCTCCAATTGTAAACCCCCTTTATCCCACAACTTCATATCATGGCAACATGGTATGCTCCCCTAGTCCTTCCTTTGCCTTTAGTTGTCCTACCACAAGATTATCAGTCCAAAATTCCTTTATACGATGCTAGTAGTTCTACTACTGCTCAAAAACATGTGGACAAAATGGATGTCTACTTTGAAAGACATGAAATAGATGATGAAACCATTAAACTTAGGATGTTTTCTCAAAGTTTAGGGGGAGAAGCAAGAAAATGGTTCACAAACTTAACCCCTAATAGTATCAATGACCTCCCTGCTTTTCATAAATTATTTTTAAACAAATGGGAGGTCAAAAATAACCCTCTCCAGATTCTATCAGAATATGAGAACATTAAGAGAAATGCTGGAGAAGGTGTTCAAGAGTACTGCACTAGATTCAATAGTGTGTACAATTCCCTACCTATCCATATGAAACCACCACAAGGCCTAGCTCTAATGAAATTCCCTGATGGATTTGACCGTGAAATGGCCTATCAACTGAGAGAAAGGGAACCCCTCACTTTAAAAGATATGCAGAGAGGGGCAGTAAGCATTGAGGCAAATCTGCTTGCCAAAAGAGCGAGGATGAAAAATGAGAAAAGGGTGACATATAGAGATGAAGCTGCACCTTCCAAATCTGATTCAAGACTTGATAACTTAGTAAAAACCATGGAAAGGATGATGGATAGGATGAATGTAAATGAGAGAGCTTATCCTAGAGAAAATCAAACTGCTCCTCAAAACATAAATCAGTCCCAAAACCAAAATCAGAACTTTAGGAGAAACCCACCTCAAAATAAACAAAGGGATTCTAATCAACAGATCAGACCCCCTTTTCAAGAAAATTATGTTGATGAGGAGGGGGGAATAATAGAAGAAACAGAGGAAAATCACATGAACATGTTGGGAGTAAACAATGAGGATACTGTTTTCCTCAATGAAGAAGAACAAGTCACATACATACCTTATGAGGAAGCAAGCCTTGAAAATGAAGATTACAAGCTAGGCTTTGAAAATGCCATAATGGAAGTACAAAAACAATATGAATTGAGAAGTAAAAATAACCAAGACACTCCCAAGAAGAAAGCCTCTGAAAATTCTACTAAAAACAACCTTGCAAATACTTCCAAAAAGACAGCTGAAAACAATAAAACAGTGGCTAAAGGTTCTGATAAAAACAAGGGAAAAAAACACCCAAAATCATGACAAACATAGTGGTGACCCTAGCTGCACTAGCACCTCAACTAATGCTCCTGAAAAAACCATTTTAACTGCTATAAATAATAAAAACCAGCAAGCTGATTTTGCTGAGAAAACAGTGACTAAAAAAGCTGAATTAAACATTTCCAAAACTCAAACTCCTTTCATCATAGAGAGTGAAATTGCCAAGATAAAAATCTATATCCCTCTCACTGAGTTAGTCACTCAAGATGTATATAAATATCAACTGTTGAAAGATTTGAACATAGAAGATCACAATGACTCTGTTAAATTAAATGATGACAAACCTGAGCTCCTGTTTGGACCAAAAATTGAAGGAAAATTTCAAGGAGCAGTTCCTCCTTTTTATATCAGTTTAAACATCCATGATAAGATTTTACACAATGCCATGCTTGACTTAGGAGCATCACATAACCTCATATCCAAAGTAGTAATGGAAAGATTAGGCCTTGAGGTAACCAGACCTTATAAATATTTATACTCCTTTGACTCCAACAGAGTTAAATGCCTAGGCCTAATAAAAGATCTCTGTGTCAATTTAGCACAAATTCCAGCCAAAAGCTTAGTAATGGACATTGTTGTGGCTGATATACCTCCTAAATATGGCATGATTCTTTCAAGATCTTGGGGTGCTAAATTGCAAGGCACAATGCAAATGGATATGACTTATGCCACCATCCCTGTCTTTAGTCAACCTAGAAGACTCTATAGGGAAACACACATGAAATACATGGTGAGTAGCCAAGAAAGACTAGAAAACTCCCCTCTTTATTCTATACATACTGACCTTGACTCATTCATTCTTTATAATGATGAGATTCCTAATGAGCAAGGGTTAGAAGATGAAAAATCAGCCAACATAGTGGCAGCCATAGAAAAAGATGAAGGGAAAGAAAAATCACCAAAACAATTTGCTAAATCAAAAAATCACAGCAAACAAAATGAAGGTCTTAAGCATCAAAACAGTCATCAACATAGTGCCAATCATGACAATCAAAGAAAAATTCCTCAACACATTGAAAACCTTGAGGAACAAGACAAAGACAAACATAGCACATACCCTCAAAAAGAACACAGTGATGATCAAAATAAACAAAACAGAGAGGACAAAGGGGGAATTGATGAAAATTTTGAAGACAAACCTCTTTGGAGTATGAGTTTTGATGGGTCTTGTACTAAAATTGGTGCAGGGGCAGGCATATGGGTGCACAACACAGAGAAAAATCATGCTGGAGGAAATTCATACAGATTAAACTTTCAATGCACCAACAATATAGCAGAGTATGAAGCACTCCTCTTAGGACTACATTTACTGAAAAAACTAGGAGCCAAGAGGGTAACTATTCATGGGGATTCAGAATTGATAATTAGGCAAGTAAATGGGGAATACACTGCTAAAAATCCTAGACTGAGAGCCTATAGAGATGATGCCATGGACCTATTAAAATAATTTGTTGAATTCCAACTCACTTTTGTCCCTAGAAACCAAAATATTCTTGCCAATGGATTAGCCTTTGCTAATAGCACCTGTCTGAAACCTTATGAAAGCAAACAATACACAATTCAAGTCAAGTATAGACCAACAGTCCCAGAAAATGAGAAATACTAGCAAGTTTTTGAAGGAGATAAACAAATAGAAGACTTCCTGCAGTCCAGAAATGAATTTGAAATGCAAAATTCAGATTCAGAGTATGAACAAGACTGTCCTACTGAGGAAAAATCAATTTTTAAATAAGAAGAAACTCCTGAGATTGCTGATATAAACCTGTTAACCAAATAACCCAAACATGAAAAATAAAAATACACATATTTAGAAAAAGAAGATCTAGAAGTGCTGCAATCCAAAACTGAAAGCTTGCCAAAAGAGCTGGTACCCTTAGAAGAATTGTTTGACTTTAATGATGTTGCAAAAAAGCCAAAAATAGAGCCTACTAAAGCTGAAATAGAAGAATGCAATATAGGCAGTGAGAAAAAGCTTAAAATGATCAAATTATCCAAAACACTGCCAACTCACATTAAACTGAAATACCTTGAGCTATTTAGAGAAATTTCTGATGTGTTTTCATGGAGCTATGAAGATTTTAAATCTTATGATGCAGAAATAATTCAGCACAAGATACCCCTCAAAGAAAACTAGAAGCCTTATAGAAAAAAATTGCGCAGAATCAATCCTGTTCAATTACCTCTGGTAGAGAAAGAAATTAGAAAAATGTATGATGTTGGAATTATAGTCCCTATGAGATACTCAGAATGGGTATCCAATCTTGTATCTGTTAGGAAGAAAACAGGAGAAATAAGGCTTTGTATTGACTTCAGAAACCTAAATAAAGCCTCATTAAAGGACAACTATCCTTTGCCCAAAATGGATCATATTCTACAAAGGGTGGTAGGTTCTAGAAGAATTTCTTTGCTAGATGGCTTCTCAGGATACAATCAAGTATTGGTACACCCTGATGATCAAATTAAAAAAACCTTCACTACACCTTGGGGCACTTTCATGTATGTGAAAATTCCTTTTGGTTTAATGAATGCTGGTGCCACATTCTAGAGAGCCATGAATATTTCATTCTCAGAAGAAATAGGTTACTTCATTGTGATTTACTTAGATGACATCACTGTCTATTCCAAAATAGATGAAGAACACCTAATACACCTAAGAAAAGTCTTTGAGAAATGCAGAAAATATGGTTTATCCTTAAATCCCAAGAAAACATTGTTTGGTCTCCAAGAAGGTAAACTTCTTCGACATATCATATCTGAAGGGGGAGTAAAGGTAGACCCAAAAAGGATCAAAGGTATACTGCAAATCAGTCATCCTAGAAACATCAAGGAACTTCAATCTTTCATTGGGAAGATTAATTTCTTAAGAAGATTCATACCCATCCTAGCTGAACTCCTCAGAAACATGACAAATATGCTTAAAAGAGAAGAAGGAGTTAAATGGACCTTAGAAGCAAAGAAATAATTTGCGCTGGTAAAACAAGCACTCACCCAAACACCAGTTCTCATTAGTCCCGATTTTACAAAAGATTTTTTCATATTTTCATTTGCATCAGAACACACAGTGGCTGCTATCATCCTACATAAAAACATAAAGGGACAAGAGCATCCCATTGCATTTTTCAGCAAGGCATTGAGAGATGCACCTTTGAAGTATAATATAATGGAAAAACAAGCCTTTACCTTGGTCAAAGCCTTAAAATACTTCAGAGTTTACATTTTACACTCACACATCACAGCATTTGTGCCTCATTTAGTGGTAAAAGACATCTTGACACAAGATCCTGATGGAAAAAGAGGAAAGTGAATTGCTGTGATATTAGAATATGATTTAGAATCCCACTAAGTTCATCAAAGGCCAAGGACTAGCAAAACTTATGGTTGAAGGCAAAATAAAATTACTTCCCTTACCTCTACAACCAATCACTGTTGAAGCTCCTTTTCAACAGTGGGGTCTGGAATTCATTGGGGAAATCCATCCCGCCTCATCTTCCCAACACAAATGGATCCTCATAGCTACTGATTATTTTACCAAATAGATAGAAGCCATCCTGTCTAGATTTGGCTGTCCTAGGAAAATTATCACTGACAATGCTGTTGCATTGGGATCCAAAAAGATGGTTTATTTCTGTCACAAATATCAGATAACATTGGGTCATTCTACTACTTATTACCCTTAAGGTAATGGGTTGGCAGAGTCCTCAAACAAGAGTTTGGTAAACATAATCAAGAAGTTGCTGGAAGAGAACAAAAAATCATGGCACAACAAGCTAGTACATGCACCGTGGGCAGACAGATTGACCACTAAAAATTCAGTTGGAATGTCCCCTTATTAGCTACTTTATGGAACAGATGCAATATTTCCAACCAGTTTATGAGTGCTAGTCATGAAGCTGATCCAAGAAGTACAGTCTGAAGAAGATGATATGATTAGAAGAATAAACCAGACTGTACAATTACAACAAACCAAAGAGGAAGTATACAAAAGAGCACAACAAGTACAAGAAAACATCAAGAAGCTGTTTAATAAAAGAACAAAAGCAAGTGACTTTAAAATTGGTGACAAGGTGCTCAAATGGGATTCAAGGAGATAAGATAAGGGCAAACATGGAAAGTTTGAAAATTTATGGAAAGGCCCTTATCTCATTAAGTCTGCTATAGGAAACAATGCATTTTTTCTTCAGGAGATGGATGGCGCTGAAATTTTTGGAGGTCCTGTCAATGGCAAGATGCTCAAACATTATTTTTGTTAAAGTTTTTGTTCAAAGTTCCTTTTAAATTCATTGTAAATAACATTGCTTGAAAGAAAGTTTGAAAATGAAATATAAAAACAATAGAAAAAGAGAAAATAGGGCAGATTAAAAGAAAAGGTACAACCCCATACCAAAAAAGAGAAAAATCTAAAAGTGTGCAAGCTTAAATGCCACTGCTTGAAGAAGAAATTGTTGTTCAGTCATACAGCCTAATCATGACTGAATAAATTTGAATTTATGCTGATTAGGTTAGTGTGAAGAAGATTTTCCAAACAATGTAATCTTGGCTTATCAGTAGAATAGATTAGGATAGAGAAAGAATGGTTCTAACAAGCTCAAAATCTGAACCAAGACAAGAAAAGAGAAATGGCTCCAAAAAGATTAAAACTTGAGCCAAAGAAAGAAAGAAGGATGCTTATCAATTCCAAATTTCAAAATCCTTGAAAGTTTTGTTTTGTTTTGTTTTTGTTTTTGTTTTTTGTTTTTTGTTTTTTTTTGTTTTTGTTTTTTGTTTTTTTTGTTTTTGTTTTTGTTTTTTGTTTTTTGTTTTGTTTTGTTTTGTTTTTGTTTTTTTCCTGCAAATATTGTCTATGTGCAGCTTGTACATAATGCCATAGCCCCTATAGCAAATCATATGGTCTAATCCTGATTTGACTGTGTTTTAAATTTCCTGTTTTAGAAAATAGAGAATAAAATCTGTCAAACAGTCTAATCTTGACAGATAGGTAGTTAGGTAGAGAAACAATGAGTTCAACTGTTTAAAATGAACTCATGGAAGATATAAGGGTAGAAATATATTAGTTTACTGCTTTCAAATAAAAGAATAAATTGATGTTGAAAGGGTTTGCAAGTCCAAATGCACCCATTGAAGAAAAAATGTTAGGAAAAGTAGGATGTGTAGGCAGAATTTTGGGAGAAAATCATTTGGTTATGATAAATACTGATCATATTTTTAAGCAGCATGATCAAAGGAGAAAGAGGAATGTCAAATTGCAAAGTACGAGGCACTGGTCTTCTTCCCAGAGATTTATCTTTGAGGTTCTTGACACCTCCAAGGAGCTGCCCTCCCCAAGTGGAGCCACTATTAGCCATCTATAAATTTTGTTATACCTCATGATGGCTAAAAAAGGTTCCTTAGCTTTCAAGAAACAAATTTTATGAAAATCTATGAGTTCTTGAAAGCCCACTGTGTTCATTATTTCAATAAATCACTCCACTGAAATCTTCACCAAAATCCTTCAAGTAGCCCTACTGTTATCATAAGGAGATTGTTTTCAAGCCCCTCTTCCACCATTTCACCTTCATTATTTCCTCCAAAATCCCTCCATCTCACTCATTTGTTCACTTACCCTAACTCATCATTTCTTCCTCTGAAAAATCCCTTTTTCCCTTCATTTTCCCATAAAAAAACCCCTCTAAACCTTATGACACCCCTTTACAATGGTTTAAAAACCCCCTTTTTATCTTATCGGAACCTCAAAAAAGGCTCAAAAACCCACTTTTTGGCCTATTCCGAATTTTTCTAAAAACAAGCCTTAAGCAATTGAGGGCTTAAGTCCTCCGCCCCTTCACTCATACGACCAAGGCCTACGACCATTCACTAAACCCTCGGCCCCTATCTCTTAACCTCGGTCCCCTTCTTCCTCCACAAGACCTCATCTCTGCGCCTTATGTTTAGCCCTTTTTCTTTATATTTCTACCCACCCTATTATTTCCCCCAAACAAATCACAACTGTTGATCTTTCGGATCTAACGGCTCTCGCTAACCCACAATTCTAAACCTGTCGATAACACCCCAGCTCCCGACAAAAGAGTTGACGTCATCGCCGGTCTCACTGTCCTCCCCATGCTGTCGCGCTCCACTCTCTGCTTGCCACTTGTCCTCCACCATTCCCTGCGATCACGCATCTTCTCCGATCACACTCAACCTCCGCTATTGATCTGGCTCCCTCGGATCCAACGGTCCGCCATCGATATCGTGCAGATTTTTAGGTCAGGATTTAACACTCGATTTCTGCGCGAAATAAGTGGTTTTCCCAGGGACACGTGTCAACCACTGAGTGGAATCACATCTGTTTGGGTGAAAACCACTTACCACCTGACCCCTGCACGAAAACCACTCGGTTTCGCACAAAACCACCCTTCCACCATTTCGCGCCAAACTTCAAAATTTCACCCTTTCCTCTAGTTCCGTCCATGGAACCTCTCCTCTGCGTATGTCCCTCTTTCCGCATCGCTCCATCACCACACCCGAGCCTCCGAAAGCAGTTAAACCCAATAAAGCGCATGATTATTTTAATATGTTTATACTTATGTTGCAGGTTTTTGATGGCTGCCTAAAGTTTGTAGGCCCTCCCATAGCAAATCCAAGTTGCACAGAGCCCAAGATGATGATCCTCAAGGCAAAATCACGCATAAATGGAGATCAAAGGGTTTGATTTTACAGATTAGTCAATGCGTCATGAAAATTGACTGGTCATTAAACCCTCCAGCGCAGCAAAAGGAACACCTGTACACAAAACAGAAGAAGACAGTGAAGATTTGAGGTTAATGAATAAAGCTCGAAGATTAAACCCTTAACCAACAAATTAATGATAAAGACACATTTTGAAGACAAATGAATTAAAGTTAAAATAGTCAGCAAAGTGAGAAAAGCAGAAGATGATTAAAGAAGGCCTAAAGCTAAATCAAAGGCCTAATCAAAATTAAAGCCACCAAATAGACAGATCAGCAAGAAGGAATGCTTCGAATGACAAATCACTAAAGAAATTACTTCTCCAAAGGATCAAAATGCCACCTGCCAGCCTAAATTGCCTCAAAGATACACAAAGTTATTACAGTCAGAGATATTCCCTAAAGACAGCTCAGAAGTTATTACAAGCCTACCTAAAAATGCCTAAAAGTCAACAAAAGCAACTAAGTAGTTCAAAGGTTAATGTAAAAATTCATTATGGAGAGTTAGACTTAAAAACATTTTGCCTTGGGCCTTGCATGGTCTCGAAGGTCAAAAAACATTAAACTCTTTCATTTATGAACATTTAGAGACCATTTCTTTCACTCCACCTCCTCATTTATCTATAAATACTGTATGAGGAGCTCATTGTTATTGTAGGTTGGATTATTATTGGAGTGTAAGATAGTTGCTGAAGCTGTTGAAGTGTTGTTGAGTAGTTGAAGAATACTAGGCTGAGAAGAGAAGTTTTGAGCTGTAAAGACCTGCTAGACTTGGAGTATGTAACTGGTTTGAACATCAATAATACAAGCTGATTCATGGGATCCTGGTCTATTTTAATGGTGATGTTATTCCTCACTATTTTTGTTTCTCCTTTTGTTTTACATGTTGTCCATTTTCTCTGATAAAGAACATAAAATTTAGAGTAGGATTTACTGTCAAAGTACCCTATTTCTGTCTAAAAGCTTTATATTTATCTTTTCTACTACTAAGGTTTGATTGGATGATTCTTAATTTCCCTTCAGTTTTATCCAGTTTTTTATTTTAAGAATGATTCAATAGAGTATAACCAGTGAAGAAATGTTGGTGAGCCCATGTATTTTTTAGTACAACTTGAGATATTGTTTTTGAATGTTCTTTTCAAAGTTTTCTAAGTAGAAGTTAACCCAGGGAAGTCTATGGTATGCCCTGTCCTCTAGATAATCTTTAACAGTTGCTTTGAAAGATCTCTTGAGAGTATGCCAAAAGCAGGCTAGATTCATAGTTTTTGTCTGATCTTAGGCTATTTTCCTTGTTATCTTATATGTTTTCTCCTTTCTGAAAGTAGTCTTAAGATTACTGGATTGTTTTCTGAAAAGTGTGCTTTAATAAAAGTTTTTCCAAAGAAGTCTATGGTTTTCCCTGTCCTTTGGCTTGCTTCAAAGAATTACTTTGAAAGGCTTTTCTTGTCTTAGTGAAGTTAAATTCTTAATTGGTCTTAGCTTTGCTTCTTTCACAACATTTTAATGTTTCATATCACAATTCAATATAAAATATCCTTTGATATAGATGACTTTCCCTATGGAAACCCTTGAATAATTATTATACAATTAAATCCTTTTGACTCCATAGCGCAATGGGTTAATACTGTTTCATGACCTATCTTTTCAGCTAAAACATTCTTCAATCTGCTCTCACCTTCCATCTTCAACTGACCTCTTCAGTTAATGGTATCCATCCCAACCAAACAAACAAGTTCTCTGAGCTTCATAACTAGCCTAATATCATAAACAAAGCATAAAGATATATCCTTTGAAAACACTTAATAGAGAGATCCCTCTCTGAATCCAGGAAGGCTAGGTCCTAGGATTCCAAAGTGGTTCTGATGTGGCCCCTGCAACGTTTATTCTTTCCATTCTTGTAAATCACAAGGATCCAACACATCCAAGAGGCTATAGAAGCAGGCATAACACAACATGGAAGCGTCCAGGGCCCCATTTCCTCAAATCTCTGCAAGTGTCCTTGGGAAAGAGCCACCTTTTTACTCCCAGAACCCAGTGCTCTGCCCATAACTTCATGAAAAGTTTAGGGATGATAAATAACAACATGACAATGATACAAAAGCAATCACATCAATAAGAACTCATCTGGACCCCTCCTAGCCATGATAGGAATTTTGTCAAACATGTCACAAACATGAAAGCTACACGTATAAACAACATAACAGAGAATAAGGGTCTCATACCTATCTAAGAATCGCTAAGAATCATTGCTCCCATACATCATTAATTGCAATACAATATATTTTACCATAGCTAAATTATACATTCATTTACAAGTAAAAACATGGGGAGAGCCATACATCATCATTGTAAAAATACATGCTCATAACCAACATAATAACAACATAAATACCATAGATACAACAACAATAGAATCCACATATAAATAAATACATTTTCATACCAAATACCAATGGAATGATTTTCTCATTAATGAATGTAGGAACCAACCGAAGATGGGTCAACCACATTCCACCCGACCATAGATTGGTTGAGCCAAATCTCACTTCAACCAATCACCCCCGTGCCATATTCCCGACATGAATGTGGGATCTTATCAAACACATCAATCAAAACCAATCCAGGGCTTTCAGATTCCAAACCACCGCAACCCTTAACCAGTGATTCCACCTCATGGTCGGACATCACAACCATCACAGATTTGTCTCTATCGAAGCTGTTCCACGATCCAAAGTGTTTATTCCAAGAGGGCCTTCTAGGACTAGTAACTCAACCCCAACTGTTATAGGGCTTCCAGAGTGTTTTTCCAACCTGGCTTCCAGTATTAGTAACTCAACCCACCTAGGGCTTCCAGAGCGTTTGTCCAACCAAGGCTTCCAGGACTAGTAACTCAACCCACAGTTGTTTGTCAGCCTTCCAGAGCGTTTATTCAACCAAGGATTCTAGGAACTAATAAATCAACCCAACAACTAAAGGAATCATGAGAACCAACCAGAAAAAATCAATGGAAATAAACCCACAATGCCACGGCTATATAGGAAATGACAAGGCTAGGAAAATCCACATGCATACACCATGCATTCGAAAACTAGTGAGGAAAACATACATGAAAATTAGTACCTGCAATCAAAACCCATTGTAGCTACTGATCCTGATGTCCGCTTTCGCTTTCTTGCTTTTCCTTAAACTTCTTGATCCAAATACCAATTATACACTCTCTCCAAGAGTGCTTGATCTGAAAATGATTTCTAGTTATTGATGTGCTAGTATCATATCAGATATAAAATTTTCTTTTCTTGGTTTTACTTATTCTTCATAGGTTTGTTTATGAGTTCATGATTGTCAAATTAGTGTACTTGGTGAAATTATGTGTTTGTCATAAGTTTAGAAAGCATAATTTTAAATGACTGAACATAAACGATATTAAACACAACAAACACACATAATAGAGCTTAACACACAGAATTTTGATAAAGGAGTTCACCCCTCCTGGGCTACATCTCCTTGGTCCATCTTCATAGTGTGGGCCTTTGTATTAGCTTCAAGTGTGCTCAAATTTCTGTTACAAGCTTCAAAACCTCTTGGAACTTGTTCCAATGAGTTTAAAACATCATAATCTCCCAGAAATAACTATTTTGTTTGCTGAATTTGGACTCCAGACGCTTTGGAAATGACCCCAACACTTGGTGGTCCTAGCCTTCAAAAATATTGAAATGCACTAAAACACCTCTTGGGTGGTAACCCCTTTGGTTCTTGAAACATCTCGCCATGCTGACTTACCACATCAAACAAATCAGATTTCAATTTTTCATCACATCCATTAAAAGATTCATAGTCAACATCACCCTTTTTCTTGATCATGAGAAGCACAAAATTTTTACTTGCATTTACTAGCCTCTTCATTTGCCCTGCATTAACTAAAGAAATATTCGGTTTCTTGCGATGAGCTATCACAATATACTCCACTCCATCTTTGATTAAATGATATTTTTTTCTCATGATGGTAAAATACCGCTTTCCTGTCATACAAATATGGACTACCCAAGATAATCCCTGAAATGTCAAGTGGAACCACATCTAACTCAACTTCATCGACAAAGTTTGCAGTAATAGAAAATCTGAAAATAAATTTCCTTGTCACCTGCAAATTGGCATTGTTAACTATCCAACCCAAAGGCCCAAGGGTATGGTTTATGATGAGGTACAATTTCAAGGTTTAGTATTTTGACTAAGTCTTCTAAAATCAAGTTTGCTTGTGACCCCGTATCAAACAATGCATCAATATTTGTATGATTATAAATTACTCTAACATGGAATAATTCTATCCTTGTATCTTCATTTGGAGTGTTGTTGTGACTGTTTGAGGAACTAGAACTTGTTATTGCTTCCTTTCCTTTGTTAACCATGGCAACTATCTTGGTTTCATCTCCTGAATCAGATCCAAGATATTTTTGTGTAGTGGAAGTCGTCTTTTGTTTCCCTTTGTTATTTGGTTTCTTTAGCCTTAATTTTGGATGTAGTTTCCAATAGTGGGCTTCATCATGCCCCTCTTTGGAACAATGTTTGCATGTAATTTTCTCCCCTTCTTTCTTTGCACTTGAATTCTTCTTTCCCTTCCATTTTCCTCCCTTCTCTTTTCCCTACCCTTGAATGGCTTCTTCTTACTACCCTCTTCATAAATGCTTTTACCCCTTGCTTCAAGATGCATGGCTTGCACACATACTTCATCTATGTTATTTGGGTTAAACATAAGGATAGTGTGTTTTAAGTAGGAATGTAACCTATATATTTCAAGAGTGTATCTTGTGAATTTAAGTCTACTCCAAGTAATAAATCCCTCTTCCTAAACTCTTTTGTATACTCTTGGATACTTTGGCCTTTGATTTGTCTAAAGTTTTTCTAACTCATTATTGCTTTATGCATATAGGCTAATGTATAAAACTGTCTTTTAATGGAATAAATGAATTCGACCCAAGAAATGGAAATATTACCATGGATTAACATTTCCTCTGTAGAAATTTGAATAAATGTTAAATTATTCACCGAGATTATCCTGATCACACACTATTTGAGCTTCATTCATAATACATAACCTCTTCTACTATTGATCATCAATTTGTGGAATTAAAAACAATCGCATGCGCACATTAAAACCATAAACAATCACACATATAAACACAGTATTTATGGGAAAGCTTAAAGCTGAAAACCCCCAACTATCTGTATATTATAATGATAAAGATCATGTAACAATCATAGTACAAACTCCTCACAAGCTCTCAGCACTATCTCCAATTGTTACACACTACACAAGCTCAGATCATACAAAACACTTGCTCCAATCTGCTCCACCTGTTAGCCTGCCTCTACCGCGCAATCCAATATGGATAATCATGAGATCAAGGTTCAAATCCCACCAGTCTGTACTGCACAATCCTCATTGGCTTCTCCATTAATGTGTGTGCACATCTCATGCACCAGTATAGTCACAACTGATAATCACACTGCTCTTTCACCTAACCTCTCCACTGGTCTCCACTAAAACTGTCCATGCACTGTAGTTAACTGATGTATTCTTTAGTTGATTTATGAGTTAATAATTAGTGAATTAATTGATAATTAATTCACACCACTCTCACTAATTGTATCAATCAGTTAGACTAGATACAACTAGCTTAACTAAGTTAAACTGGACACAACTCCATTAACTGTCTCATCAACTCCACCAAACTCTGTCACATGAGTTCTAACTGAAGTCAACCATGCAGTAGCTCCACTAAACCCTAGGAATAGCATAATTCCTTCTGTCAGCTGCATGTGCCACATCCGTGACTCGAACTGAAGTGCTCCAAGAGGATAAGATAATGTTTAGAGTCCAAATATTATTAAGAGCTAATAATATTCGACATATCTATTTTTAGACTGGAAATCTAAAAATAGATTCCTCCCAATATGTCTAAAAATAGAATTCCATCTATTTTTTCCGACTTGACCAACCATCCACAAATAGCATCCTGCAACTCATAGAACATGATCCATATGTCTAAAAATAGACATAGTCTAAAATAGACTTTGCGCCAAAAATAGCCTGCGGGCCCACTTAGTGAAGGCGACTTCTTTCCACTAAGCTCATCATCTTGTTGCAATCTCAACACTCCCTCTCAACAAGATAAGGATTATCTGCAACCCCTATCCTGCCCCCGTGGTATTCGAATTTTCTCCTGGTGAGCGCCTTCGTCAAGATATCAGCATCCTGATCCTCCGTAGGAATGTATGAAAGGAACATGATCTTCCGCTGCACACAATCTCTCGATATGATGATACCGTATGTAAATGCCTTAGATCTATCATGAAACATCGGATTAACCGAGAGTTTGGATGCACTTCTCGATTATTACAATAAATCGCGTAGGCTCTAAGTGTGAACCGAACAACTCGACCAGGATCTTCTCGATCCATATAGCTCTCGCATGCGTGCCCAAACTCGTTGCTATACTCGGCCTCGCTGAACCGAGTGCCACGGATCTCTCGCTTTCCCGCCGTACTAAGAAAAATGTCGTCGACTCTGTTTTCGAAAATCCCCTCCGTATGTGCTCTTCGTCCGTTGCCTCGTCTAACCGCATCCGTGAAGCGACACAAACCTTCACCTCATCCGACCGTCTCGTACCACAATCCATATCCCGATGCCTTCGAGATAATCAGAATACATGCTTGCCCGCCTTCCGAAGAGCTTGGTAGGCTTAACCATAGCTTGTGAAAGCTGGTTAATAGCATAGCATATGTTGGGTCATGTATTGACCAGATACATAAGCGACCCCACCAACTGTCGATAAACAGTGGCATCCACTACCTCAGCCGAAGTAGCATCCTCCTTCCTCCAACCACGAGGAAGAGGAGTATCAACAGGCTTGCAGCCATGCATGTTTAACTTCTCTAGTATCTCTCGGGCATACTTACCCTGAGAAACAAATAGTCCATCACTGCGCTACCAAATTTCCAATCCCAGGAAATAATGAAGGAGGCCCAAGTCCTTCATCTAAAACTCTTTTGCAGGATCCTCCTTGCATGAGAGTATCAACAGCTCATCACCTGTCAAAATCAAATCATCTACATAAAGTACAATGATCAGCAACTTACCCTCCACCACAATCTGGTATAGGTTAGGATCTGCCTCACTCGAGAATCCAAGTCCGGTGAAATAACTGCCTATCCGTGTGTACCACACGAGGTGCTTGTTTCAACCCCATACAACGCTTCTTTGAGCCCGCACACATGTGACTCGCTCGTTGAAGATCTTGAAACCTTCGGGCTGCTCTATGTACACCTCTCCTCAATCACCCAATGAGGAACACAAGCCTTCACATCCATCTGATGAATGTGCCACCCCATCTGCGCTGAGAGAGAAAGAATCGTCCGTATGGAAGAATACCTTGCGACAGATGCAAAGGTCTCCTCATAATAGATCCCCTCTATTTGTGAAATGCCTTGGGCAAAAAATCTTGCCTTATACTTCTCCACACTCCCGTCAGCTACCTGCTTCACTTTGTTGATCCATCTCGAACCCACCATTGATTTCCCCTCCGGCCTCGGAACAATCTCCCATGCACTGTTTCTAACAATCGAATCATACTCTTCCACCATGGCATCTACCCATGCGGGCTCCTCCACAGCTTCCTCGAAAGAGGATGGCTCCGTCACGATACACTTGCTCATAAAAGCCATGTATCCAGTATACCGGTCAAGTGACTGTCTCTGTCTGCGCTGTGATGTAGGTGCTCGTACAATCCTCTCTGCATCTTGAGCCAGTCGCTTAGCTTCTGTAGTGCGCTTCCGCCCTTTGATGGTTGGCGCTGCCTGAGTGGTCTCTTCCACTCCATGAACCTCCTCTTGTGGTTGATCCACATCCTGAGGCTCATCCTTAGGAACTAATAGCTCCTCATCTGCATGCAAGTGTGGCTCCCTCTCAAGCGAACACTTCATGGCTTTCTCCTCAGGAAATTTGATATCCCATCGACAAACAGCCTTGCGACTCGTCCGGAAAATACACACGATAGCTGTGGGGCATACGTTGTACCCCAAAATATCCCAACCTCTGCGGTCGCTCCACCTTCTTCCCGGCATCCTTCGTCACATGCATGTAGACAGGAGATCCGAAAATCCGCAAATGGGAAATATCAGGCCTCTTGCCAGAATAAGCCTCCTCTGGTGTACTCATGCCAAGAACCTTGTGAGGACAACGGTTCTGCACATACACTGCTGTATTGCATGCCTCAGCCCACAAGTGAAGGGGTAGGCCCTGATCATGCAACATCGCCCGTGCAGCACCCACGATCGTTCTGTTCTTCCGCTCAGCCACCCCTTTCTGCTGTGGGTTATGGGGTGCGATGAGCTCTCTCCGAATCCCTTCTGCACTGCAAAAGTCCTTGAATTCGCTAGAGATGAATTCACCACCATTGTCGCTCCAAAGAGCCTTCACCTGCTTCCCCGATTCTTTCTCAACCAGTGCCTTGAACTCACAGAACTTTGAGTATGTCTCGCTCTTCTTCTGCATGAAGAAGATCCAACACTTCCGAGAAAAACCATCAACAAATATCACATAATACCCGTGCTTTGCTGTCGAAGCTGCTGAGAAAGGTCCACACACGTCTGTGTGAATTCTCTCAAGGATCGTCGTGGTGTGACTATCCTTCTCGTGAAAGGTGGCTTTCACAAATTTTCCCAACGTACATCCCTTGCACTGATCTGACTGCGCAAGAGTACCCTTAGGAAGCCCAAAGATAAATCAGCCGCGCATCTTCAAAGCTCCATGGTGAAGGTGGCCCAATCTCCTATACACAATCCTGCCATCATCCCTACTCACCACTCCTTCTCGCCTCGCTTCGCCATTTTCGCGTAGCTATCTGTCTACAATTGGTAAAGGTTCTTAACTCGAACCCCTATCCTCTGGGTTTCACCAGTTGCCTTACTGCGCAGGAAAGCCTTTCTCTCGCTAAAGACAACATCATATCCCTTGTCTTCCAACATGGCCACCGAGATCAGATTCTTCTTCAATCCCGAAACATGCATGACATCCTTCAATATGAAAGGTTCACCAGAATCCCTCTCAAAGTAAATGGTACCGATACCGATCGCACTGTATCTACCATCATCGCCCATCTCGATGTGCACTCCAAGATATTTTTCCTCCAGATCTGAAAATAGATCCCGATCTCCTGTCATGTGAAATGACGCACCACTGTCCAAGAACCATATTGATCCCATCAAACTTGAGACCAAGCATGCGATCAATGAAAAATCTAGTTCAAACTGGGAGGCCAATGCCTCTCCCACTGCAGATCCAGCAGCCTTCTTATTTTTCTTCTTCTGCGGACAATTTGTGGCATAGTGTCCGTGTTGGTGACAGTGAAAACACTTCACCTTGGACATGTCTTGCTTCTTGCCTTTCGCACCAGACTGAGAAGCTTTCTTGCTCTTCCCCTTCTTTGCTTTAGCAGCCAAAGCACAATTTTCTTCATCAGATACCTTTGATGAAGATCCGTCCCTGGTAGTCCGCCTTATCTCCTCTTGCATGAGATCCGACCAAAGTCACTCCCATCCCGGCAACTTCTCCCGACCATTGACAGAGTCCTGATAGGAATGCCAACTTTTCGGAAGCCCAAGGAGAGCCAAGCTCACCAAGTCCTCATCATCTACAGTCACCCCCACACTTCCCAGCTCATCCCTGCATTGGGTGAACTTCGTGAGGTACTTGGGCATACTGTCGCCTTTCTCCATCTTTATGTTTCTGAGTTTATCCTTGAACGCCGACTTCCTCTGGTCGCTCTTGCTTTGGAATAAATCTGTCAAAGCTTTCCACATCAAGAATGGAGAAGCTTTCCCATGAAGGCTGGATACTATGTGATCCTTCACATCTTCCAACAAAATCCTTCGACACTTTGCTGTCTTCTTTTGCCATGCATCAAGTACGACAACATCACTAGAAGTAGGCTTTGGAATTTCTGCATCTATGAACTCCTTCAACCCATTGTCATCCAGCACCGCCTCCATCCTGTCCTTCCATGCAATATAATTCGAGCTGCCCTCAAGGGAATACTCCAATCGCAATTCGTTGAAAGACATCTCAACTTCGACACCAAGAAAACACTGCTGCAAATTCGAATTCCACCAGCACAAAACTCAACCGCTTCAATGTTTTGCAATTGCTCCAATGATCAATATCGCTCTGATACCATGTAAAAATTTGAATAATTGTTAAATTATTCACCGAGATTATCCTGATCACACACTATTGGAGCTTCATGCATAATACATAATCTCTTCTACTATTGATCATCAATTTGCAGAATTAAAAAAAATCGCATGCGCACATTAAAACCATAAACAATCACACATATAAACACAATATTTATGGGAAAGATTAAAGTTGAAAACCCCCAACTATTTGTATTTTATAATGATAGATATCATGTAACAATCATAGTACAAACTCCTCACAAGCTCTCAGCACTGTCTCCAATTGTTACACACTACACAAGCCTAGATCATACAAAACACTTGCTCCAATCTGCTCCACCTGTTAGCCTGCCTCTACTGCGCAATCCTCATTTGCTTCTCCATCAATGTGTGTGCACATCTCATGGACCAGTATACTCACAACTGATAGTCACACTGCTCTTTCACCTAACCTCTCCACTGGTCTCCATTGAAACTGTCCATGCACTGCAGTTAACTGATGTATTCTTTAGTTGATTTATGAGTTAATAATTAGTGAATTAATTAATAATTAATTCACACCACTCTCACTAATTGTATCAATAAGTTAAACTAGATACAACTAGCTCAACTAAGTTAAACTGAACACAACTCCATTAACTGTCTCATCAACTCCACCAAACTCTGTCACATGAGTTCTAACTGAAGTCAACCATGCAATAGCTCCACTAAACCCTAGGAATAGCGTAATTCATTCTGTCAGCTGCATGTGCCACATCCGTGACTCGAACTGAAGTGCTCCAAGAGGATAAGATAATGTTTATAGTCCAAATATTATTAAGAGCTAATAATATTTGACATATCTATTTTTAGATTGACAATTTAAAAATAGATTCCGCCCAGTATGTCTAAAAATAGAGGTCCATCTATTTCTTCCGACTTGACCAACCATCCACAAATAGCATCCTGCAACTCATAGAACATGATCCATATGTCTAAAAATAGACATAGTCTAAAAATAGACTTAGCGCCAAAAATAGCCTGCGGGCCCATTTAGCGAAGGCGACTTCTTTCCACTAAGCTCCTCATCTTGTTGCAATCTCAACATCCTCTTGTGTCTTTGCCTCCCACCAAACTAGTGCTGCTCCTTCTAGCCTTAATGAAGCCAATTGGATTTTGATATCGTCTTCTTGTAGATTATGAATTCTGTAATAAACTTACAATTGACGAATCCAACTGTCTAGTCTCTCAACATTAACTTCTCCATTGTATGTGGGAAGTTCAAACTTGATGTCCAGCTTGAGTAACATAGTCTTTCATTTTGGGATCTTGGAAATTGAGTATGGGTATGAGGTTTTGTGGTGGATGTGGACGATGAAGATGCTGATGAGGATGATGAAGACGATGATGGTGGAGAGGGAGGTGGTTTTACTCCACTAACTTTTGAGCTCCTCTCTTCCACCTTTATACTGTTTGAAGATCCTTCTCTATGAGGGTGTTTTGAACCTTCTCCAGTTTCCTTTACCATGAAATATTCATACATAACTTTCACCATCCTTTGCATTTCTTTGAATTCCCTCTTAACATCCTCTTCTTCAGAATGTTCATGAGTTCTTTCATAGCCTAACATTTTTGCTGTGGATTCAAGCTCAATATTTGTAACTTGTATCTCTTCAATCACTTCAGCCTTTTGTGCAATTGGTTCCTCTTCTATATCAATTGATGGAGATGGAATTTGAGGTTATTAAAGTGTTTCCATGAGTGGTCCTTTGGGTGAGGATGATGCCTTCTCAGCCTTCTTCCTTCTTGTCCTAAATTATGGACTAGCTATCAGTATCTTCCCTTCTCCTCTCTACAATCTCAACCTTGTAACCATCGGAAAATTTGCAACTATTAAAACCCTTCAAGTAAAACAAGCAATAAAACTTGTGCTCTGATACCAAATTGATCTGAAAATGATTTCTAGTTATTGTTGTGCTAGTATCATATCAGATATAAACTTTTCTTTGGTTAGTTTACTTATTCTTCGGAGGTTTGTTTATGAGAATGTGATTGTCAAATCAGTGTACTTGGTGAAATTATGTGTTTTTCATAAGCTTAGAAAGAATAATTTTAAATGACTGAACATAAACAATATTAAACACAAAAAACACACATAACATAGCTTAACACACAAAATTTTGATAAAGGAGTTCACCCCTCCTGGCCTACATCTCCTTGGTCCAACTTCATAGTGTGGGCCTTTGTATTAGCTTCAATTTTTCTCAAATTTCTGTTAAAAACTTCAAAACCTCTTGGAACCTATTCCAATGAGTTTAAAACATCATAATCTCCCATAAATGACTATTTGTTTGCTGAATTTGGACTCTGGATGCTCTGGCAATGAGCCCAACAACTGGTGGCCCTAAGCTTAAAAAATATTCAAATGCACTAAAAAACATGTAAATGACCTTTTCTACCTCTAAAACCTACTTCATTGAGTTCCTAGCATGCCAATTAGCCAAGAATGCCTCTTCCTAAGCTCTGTTTGGGTGAAAACTGGACGAGTTATGACCAAAATTGCCTTTCCCACAATTTCTCTACTAAAATTGGGGAGATTGCGAGTTAATTTTCTAAATTTGTAAATTTTGCCTTAATTTGCGTGCTCCCTAAACCTCCGCTAGGACAAACTAGGATTAGATTAGAGTTAATTGGATTTAATTTGGGCAGATAAACACAGTTTTAAGGTTAAGCGCAATTAGTGCTAGCCCGATGGATGAACATGGTTAATCCACAATTTAATCGTTAATTAATCCTCCTTTTAATACTCTGTCGTTAAGCCTTCAACATCTCGTCTTCAACACTGGCCATATGGGAGGGGGATGGCCCCCTCCAACCCCCAACCATTGGATGCGTAAACTTTTTCATGAAGTGGAATACTCTATGGTTAAGAACCATTGGATAGAGGAGTTGGTATGAGGCATGTGCGGTAGATGGAATGTCAGGGGTTCGAGCCTTGATCCGACCCAATTTTTGTCAAATAAAACTTAGTCGATTCACCAGATTTATCATGCCACCTCCAGGTTTAGACCTCTGTCAGACTTGGTTGGAGGTTCCTCCATATTTGGTTAAATTCCGTTGAATGTGGGTTTTCAACTATAGTTTAAAAATATCATACCATAATATACATATGCAAATTCAATTCACATTGCAACTTCAAGGCCATGGGTGGGGCACATGGCAGCCCTAAGCTGCTCCATGTGGCCTATCCCCATTGGTCCAAAATATTCAAATAACTAATATTTCCTGCACCATGAATAAAGTAAAATTCACCCTTAGACTTAGGATAAAAAAAAATTCACTTCCTAATCATCATCGACGAATCTGGTGGTGCCACTTGGCACAGTGTCATTGGATATTTCTGGAGGATATTCCCTATGAAGCTGAATGTACCTGCCACATCATCCCTGTACCTGTTATGCTCCTTTTTTTCCTATTTTGGAAAATGAACAACAGATCATAAATCACTCATACGATCTCGGATTTCGATGAAATGAGTTGTGCCAGAATCCTGGTGAAAAAATCTATCTGGTCGTTTAGGTTCGAAGCAATTTTGAGCACTTTAAATTTTTAGCTAAAACTTGAGACTTTGATCAGTGCTCCAATAAAACTCTAAGTATCCTAGAGGGAGAGAGAGAGAGAGCTCCAAAAGTGCACTGACAAAAGTTACCAACTAACCCTCAGAAGCCTTTTTATAGACAAGGCCTCTATTTTCTTCATTTTCCATTATTTTCCTTCATTTTCGTCCTTACATGCAAACTGTGACATTTTACCTCATTTTTCACCTAATTTCCATTATTTTCATAAATAAATGTGCCAAAAATACTTTTTGCCTCTTTAATGCCTTATCCATAGCCTTTTCCAATTTCCTTAGCCATAATAAACAATGTGAACACCTGCACTAGGATGTTTTGCCCAACATTCAACTTGGAATACGTGTCCCATCAACAATGGTTATTATTTTAACTTTATTACATGGAATTTTCACAAGGGTTACAACAATATTTTGACATATGGAAGCGAGGCACTCTACAACCCAATATAGAGGTAATGTGTAGATGTAATTTAAGAAAGTTTGCAAACATTTTTATATGTAGATGTAATTTAAGAAAGTTTGTAAACATGTTGAATTTATATTAATATGTCCAATTTATAATGCCTAAATTGGTAAACATTTACATATTGGTTAAAATTAATATAGAGCTCAAAGGAGATGTTGTAGTATCGTAAAAAGTTAAGTGTAATAAAAATTATAAAATTCAAATTTGTTACATTGTAATTTTGTTAACATTTTAGATTAAAAAAATCATAATATACATATTACATTAAAATATATAAGTACCAACAATAAGTGAAGATCCATTTTACCTTATAAAATAGAATAATAAACTCACAATATAACAATATGTTTAACCATGGATATTCAAGTCCACTTTGCCATAGATATTATTAACTTGTAAATAGGTTTTGTTACAATACCATGGGCCAATATCGTGGCTCATCAATACAACATGCCCAAAAACCATCTCTCATTTCACACTCAAAATATTTTATAAACATTTTATTTGAATTTTATTTTATAACATTTTTTTTATTAAATTTAAAAGAAAATATTATAATTACTTTTGAGTTATATCTACACTTCTATTACATCAAAATATATAAGATATAAATAGTAGCTATAAATTAAGATCTAACAAGTTTTTTAACCATGGATATTCACCACCACTTTACTATGGATATTATTAACCATATCATATCATGGGTCAATACGATGGCTCATCAATACCACATGCCCAAAAACCATTCATCATTCACAATCAAAATAATACATGCCCAAAAACCATTCATCATTTCACAATCAAAATAATAAGTACAAGTAAGAAGACTTTTGACCATGGATACTCACCCCACTTTACCATGGATATTATTGACCATACCATACTATGTGCCAATACTATGGCTCATCAATACCACATGTCCAAAATCCATTTGTCATTTCACAATCAAAATATTTTATCGATAACTTTTTTTTTTTTTAAACTTAATTTTATTACATTTTTGGGCCAAGAGACACTCTCCATTCCACTATGGAAGAGTTGTTGTAATGTCCAGTTATATTATGTTATCTAAACATTTTGGCATGGTCAAATTACATAAAAATAAAAATAAAAATTATTAATTAAAAAAAATAAAGCACTTGCTAAGAGAATTACAATACTTGCTTTTGGAATAGACTTTGCATATGTAAACTCAAGACCATCACACATTTTGACTTAGTGAAATTATATAAAAATAAAAATTAAACTAAGAAAAGAGGTTTGAACTTTGAGAGATTTGATGCCTCTATACGCTTAATAAATCCGAAGTTAAGATGGATCTAAGCTACATTTGTTTAAGAAAAAACCAACTAAAAAAATTAGCCAAAAATCTATAATCATTTCTGCTAAAATTTTCAATTGAAACAACCATATTTATATTTTAAAATGAGAAACAACCCTAGAAAAAAAGTACATGAAAAATCTATAAACATCTTCCTACTCTATGTTTATATTTAAAGGAACCTTATTTACACGGTAAAAAAAAAATCCAAAAATAGGTCAACATGTCACATTAAATATAAAATTTCATTAAAAACATAAAATAAAATATTAAGAGTTAAATACTTTGATGTGTATTAAAAAAAACTAATTTATATCTTTAAACATTATACATTTAAAGCAAATGATAAGACAAAATACCCATATATTTAAATACCTTGAGCCATCCCTAACATCTAATGTAAACATATTCATGATGCCCATTCATGTCCTCTAAAGAGTTTGTACGCAGCTACCCTTCTTCGTCCTTTTTAATTTATAACAACTTTTGGTTTTAACTCTTAAGGTTGTGGGACCTATAAGGTTCATGGAGATTCTCCTCAGCCATGTGACGGGTCTCATTAGTACATGAACAACGAAGAGACTAATACTTTAAAACTAGCAATTGCACCGGGGGTGCAAGGGAACGCCGGAAGGAGGAGACCTGAATCATTTTGTGGTACATGTTAGGGAACATGATGAATGTGAATGTATGAGGGGTAAAATCTGGCATTGATTGATTACATGAATATTTAGATTTAAAACTACGAAAATAAAAGACGTTGTTTGCTCAAGTTGGAGGTGGAGAGGAGGTAGGTAATTTCATCTCGATGAGTTACATTTAATGATTTTGTGGTTATTATGTTAAATCATTATGTGTTAATAATAGTAGAAGTAAGTTAGTGATATTTGCACGAATGTAATTTAAATTAGAAGAAAAATAAATGAAAATGAAGAATAGGTTTGGTTGTGAATATCCTTTGAATATCCTTTGAATAATTCACCGAGGCTATCTCCCTCTTTTACAAAGTGCTCAAATATTAATAGAAATCCGCTGCCTGTAAATTGTATGAAAAGGCAATTTCGTCTCATTATATTTTGATGTTTGAACTTGTTAGACCATAACCCCAAGCAATGACAAGTATACGCCCTCCCGAAAGGCTAACGACAAACTTTAGTTTAATAAGCATTGACCAAACCTTAGAGTTAAAACCCCAAGTCTTATCATGTCATTAGAGCATTAATATGAGATCACTACATACATTAATTTTATTACCGTGGACATCAATCGACGATACCATAGACCCTTTCACACATTCATTGAAACACCGTTATGCATGAATGTCGTAAAGAGGCTGTAGATGTATTTGAAAGTCTTAGTAGTAGGAAGTTTAACATAGTGGTAGTAGCAAAATGAGTGAGAGTAGTATTGTTAAATGTAGAAAATAATTGATTTGGAAGAAAAAGGAGGAGCAAGTGATAGCATAGCACATTGAGGGGTATTTTTGTGCATCGTATAGATTTTTGCGAAGGCATCATTGACTTGACTTGAAGTAATGTAATGGTAAAAAGGTTTTACATGTTATTAACACTCGAAGTAGTAGGTAGTTTTACATCATGGTACAAGAAAAAACAGTAAGAGTGATATTGTTAAATATAGAAGAAAATTGCTTTGGAACAGAAAGGAGGAACAAGTGTTAGCATAGTAGAATGATCATGCATGAAAGGTGTTTGGTTGCAATCTAGTCGTAAATACAGGGGGTTTCCCGACAGTGACAGCACCAATTGACGTCCAAACCCGGGACGCGACTAAGATAGTATGATTGAAGTTACCTTTGTGCATCTCTTTCATGCACATGAATGAGGCGACGAATGGATATTTTGATCTTATGGAGTAGTTGCAATGTTGGGAGCAAACGAAATAGTGGTAGAGTAGGTGGAACTAAGAAGCGTTGCTGTAGAATGAGGAGTGCATTCTCCTGTTGAGTGATTTCTTCATAGAATTTGTTGAGCCGAGAAAGGTACCTGCGATCCATAGTTGCTGCAAGGGAAGGAAAAGCATATAAGTGAACATGTAAAAATTTGACAGTAATAATGAAAAGCATAATAAGAAACAAATAGTAGGAACAAATATGAGTTGAAATGATATTGGAAAGTGAAGATGTAAATGAAGCAGGAAATTTTCAAGGTCTTATTATGAGGAACAAGAAGAAAGAAGTAAAAGTGGAATGCAAGTGAATAGAAGGTACCAATAATAAGAGTTTTTCAAGGAGTGTGAATAATAGATTTGGATGCAAGTGTGCCTTTTCTTGTTTCCTGCGCATGACGTAAGGGTTGTCCTGCATACGTGAATAGCGTGAGTAGGAGAAGGCAGGGGAGATGTAGAGATCATTCAGCGAGCGAACTCTTGAAATAGCTGTGAAAGTGAGCCCTTGCCGATCAATGTTGCCGATGTTGATTGTTGCTTTATCTAGTGTCATGCCTTGCGATTTATGGATTGTTAAGCCCCATGCCATTCCGAGAGGGATTTGTGTGCGCGAACCCCTTGTGATGGGGGGGATTGGCACAAATGGAGGATTCGAAGGATCCCATGGTGGACCAGTGTAGTGAGGGAAGGCAACTACAACAAAGGATGGTAGTTCTGGTGGTGTACAACCTGGTGTATATACGATTGCACGAACAATTCTGAGCGAACCGTTGATAAGACCAACGCCAACCCACAGATTGCTTCTGAGAATAACACGTTGGTCAATGCAAAGGAGTATTTTCTTTGATAATTGATCATTTTTTGGTTGACTAGTTTCTAGTTGCCTCTTTTCAGCAGCATAACAATGTGCAACTGGCTGATTTAATAATTTTAACATTGATTTATTGTGCAACTCAACAACGTCATTTGTTGAATAAAGATGCATTGAAGTGGAGAAAGATTGGACTTCGGCTTCAGGAAGATTTGTTTTTGAACGTGTCATAAGAAGATTCCAATCAGCAACAGTGGGTGTTGCATTGCGAAGGTTGGAGAGGAGTTCACGGAAGGAAATTTGTGTAGGAATTGTTCCTTGTTGCCGAAAGACTGTTGCAAGCGTAACCACAGTAGTGAAGCTTTGCCAAAGTGCAGTGCCATGAGAATTTCCTACATACATTAGCGTGTCTTTTACAGGTGGTAGTTGGCCAAGGTCACCCACAAGGATTATAGAACGTCCACCAAATGGGCTGTTTTTATTTGATGGGAATGCCTCGCGCAAGCGATCATCAATTTGAGAAAGCAATTTAGGATCAATGAAGCTCATTTCGTCAATTAGAATGTAATGAATATGCTGAAGTTGTTCTTGAAGGTTTAGGAGGGATTGACCCTCTAAAGGCTCCATACAGGATATAGGGATGCGAAGAGCAGAGTGGATCGTCAAAGCATTAATGTGGAATGCTACAACACCGGTAGGAGCAAGTAGTAGCAGGGGGAATTTTTGCATGGTGAAGTTTTCAAGGAATGCATTTTTTAAGAACTCAATTAGGAACAACTTGCCGGTACCAGCAGTGCCTTGGATTATCATGTGTAGTGTTTTTTTGGCAATGTTGTTGCGGAAGTGAGAGAAGATAATATTGAATGCAATGGTTTGGCTTGGGGACAAGGAGGAAAGGGAATATGCAAATGGAGTTAGGAGTTGGTGGGAACTTGTGGAGGAGCGGGTGGAGTTGATGAAGTGGATCGCGGTTTCTTGTAAGTGTGGAGGGATTGTAGAGTGGCCCCAATTATGGTTTGTGTCAAACTCACGATGGCCAAGCATTTCAAGCTCATCAAGGAGGAGGTTGTTACCTGGGTGGAGTTGAGAGAGAAATTTCCATTCATGCATGTCAAGTGTGGGGTCATGGGGAGGGTTGTTTGGGGATGAACAGATAGAGTCGGAAAGGTCTGGGGTGGATGGTTTGCGATAAACATGCCAAGGTTGATATGTGTTTCTAATTTCTTCCCAGTGTGCAACAATTCTTGCATCGGATATGCCAATATCATTAGGGAGGCTACGAAAAGGGAAGTATAAAAGGAGTTCGCTCCAGCAGAAGTCTACATAGGATGGTGATTCTTTCAATGGAATGGAGGTGTAACGAGGAAGAATGCAGACAACCATGGGAGGGAATATTTGTTTCCATGGTGATGTTTTTCGGCGGGTGGAGAAGGACCAGGAGCGTGCAACTTCAATAAGAGACAAACTTTCAAGTGCAGCTGGTCTTTGCATGTAGGAGGCAATGAAAGGTGTTGATGGAGGATGACCATCTAAATCATGCAATACACGTTTGAAGACTTTTTTTTTTACATTGAGGGAGACAAAAGAAGGACTACACTTTGTTAGTGGGAGTTTTTGTAGCATGTGGTAGGTTTCTTGTGCACCGATGTCTCGATCAGCAACAATTTCGGTGAGGACTTTGCGGACGATAGTGATAGTAGGATCATCTGGGGGGGAGGATTGTGAGAGGCGTGAGAGCATTTGGTAGTAGCTTTCAGACTTTGCCTCTGATTTTGCCGCATACTTCGAAATGTAGTTCAACACAGCATGGCGTGATAGAATTGGTTGAAAACCAATGTTGGCCCTCCATATTGCAAGTAGTTGAGCATTGTGCACGTTGAGTTTGTCATCATTTCTAGTAGGGGAGTATACCTTTTTGCTAGAACCATCAATGTGAAGAGATGACGTGTTGCGAACCTCCCATGGGGCTCCGTAGCGGAAAGTTGATGTGTTATTTCTTTTGCGTAAACATGTAGAAGAGTGGCAATATGTGTGCCTTTGAACAGAATTGAGGACTTTTTCATAGTCTTCTAACTGATTGCCTGCAAATATTTCATGCGTGCTAAGGAGGCATGGATCTTGTAGAGATGAATGATTTATTCCAGGAGCTCGACTGTGAACCGGACGAGGATTCAAAGTAGTGCAGTACTTATCAAAATATTATGTAGCCGCGCGGACATCTGTGGCATTGGTCCAATCAAGATTGTCCATAGTAGGTGCATTTGGAAGCCACAGGAACCCATGGATATGTGCGGAGCCGCGATGTTGCCATTCATACCTTATAAAGGAAGGGGACAGATAGTAAGATTGGACGTGTGGAAGTGAAAGGAATGAAAGATAAGAGAAGGAAGGAATAGTATGCATACCTGCACCAGTAATCCTTTACAAGGAATCCTTTAAGTAGCACCTCTTCCAGGAATATTGTGAATCTGCAATGGATATATTGAGATGCACGATGCGGGTTTCTAACAATGTTTTGGATTATCCATCGAGTGTGCTCATTTGAATTGGATGGAGGGTTGGAAGGCATCAAATTATGCAAGTCAGGCCATTTTTTATCAGCTGTAGTTAGTGTGAATAATATGGTAGGGGTACCAATTTGAGTGATCATGTCTGTTAGTTCTCCTCTAGCCCTGGTCCAGAAAGAACGTGTTCCACGCAAGGATGACCTGAAACGCATAATTTGGTCTGGAATGGTGGAAGGGGGCGTTTGTTGGTGTAGGTGGCGAAGGTCGGCGACTGTTGCTGGTAGGGTGTTTGAAAGGTCCCTTTTAATGAAGACAGAGGCAGTTGCTTGGCTGCGATGGCACATGATAAGGTTGTACAAGTAATATCGGAAGCGAGGATGTTGTGAAAAATGACTGTTATTGTAGCGCATTAGATGCATAGCGTATTCTTGCATGTCCACTTTTGCAATTCTTGGTTGGTTAATCATGGGAGATCCTTTGGGGAAGAGGGTGGGGAAGGCCATGGAGAATAGGCCCTCTGTGTTGTATTCATTGATTGGGGAAAGGCCAATGGTCGACCATTGAAGTGAATGGGTGGTTGTTGAATTGGAGGAATCTATGTAGGCACATATTTTGTAGAAATTTAAATAACTGATATGTTATCCACCGAGATTCTCCTGATCACACACTATTTTAGCTTCATGCATAATACAGAATCTCTTCTACCATTGATCATCACATGCGGAAATAAAATCAATTGCATGCACACATTAAAGCCATAAAAATTCACACATATGAACACAGTATTTCATGGGAAAGCTTAAAGCTGAAAACCCCCAACTATCTGTATATTTTACATGATCTGCATGGAGTTGCATGGCGCTTGTGAAGGTTGCAGGGCGAATGCATGGAGTTGCATGTCGCATGCAAAGACAGTCCTTTCTTGTTGAGAGGGAGTGTTGAAGATTGCAACAAGAAACAGTGAAGGAGGCATCTTGAAACATCTTTCTTGATCCTAGTTGGAAAGTGATCACCTAAACTAGGTGGGGGCCACACAGGTGATTTTTGTCGCAAAATCTATTTTTAGACTATGTTTATTTTTAGAAATATGGAGCATGGTCCGGGGATTGCAGTATGTTATTCTTGGATGATTGGTCAAGTTGGTAAAAATAGATGGACATCTATTTTTAGACATACAGGTCGAAGTCTATTTTTAGGCTGCCTATCCTAAAAATAGGGAAGTCGAATATTATTAGCTCTTAATAATATTTGGACTATAAACATTATCTTATTCTCTTGAAGCACTTCAGTTTGATGCCTGGATGTGGCACATGCAGCTGACAGAAGGAAATACGCTTTTCCTAGGGTTTAAGTGAAGCTATTGCATGATGACTTCAGTTAGAACTCATGTGACAGAGTTTGGTGGAGTTGATTGGGGAAGTTAGTGGAGTTGTATTCAGTTTAACTAATCTAAACATAGTTGAGCTTTTTGTATCCAAGTTAACTAATAGATACAATTAGTGAGAGTGGTGTGAATTAATTATTAATTAATTCACTAATTATAAACTCATAAATCAACTAAAGAATACATCGGTTAACTTCAGTGCATGGACAGTTTCAGTGGAGACCAGTGCAGAAATAGGTGAAAGAGCAGGTTAACTATCGGTTGTGACTATACTATTGCTATTTGCAACACACAGATAGGTGGAGTAATCAATGAGGATTGCGCAGTTCAATCCAGGTGGTTTATCTATATAAAGAGACCATCCCATAGCATTGAAATAGGCAATTGAGGTTGGCTATCAAGTGGCTAAAGGTTGGAGCATGAGTTTTGCTAGATCTAGCTTGATAGTGTGTAGCATGGGAGGTAGTGCATGAGAGCTTGCAAAGAGCTTTGTACTATGATTGTTACATGATCTCCATGACATGTATAATATACGGATAGTTGGGGGTTTTTAGCTTTAAGCTTTCCCATGAAATACTGTGTTCATATGTGTGAATTTTTATGGCTTTAATGTGTGCATGCAATTGATTTTATTTCCGCATGTGATGATCAATGGTAGAAGAGATTCTGTATTATGCATGAAGCTAAAATAGTGTGTGATCGGGAGAATCTCGGTGGATAACATATCAGTTATTCAAATTTCTACATGGTATCAAAGTCGTGTTATAGATTTTCTACATGGTATCGGAGCGATATTGATCATTGGAGCAATTGAAAAGAATTAAAGCGGTTGAGTTTTAGGATAAACTCAAGAAACATAAAGATGGAGAAAGCCAGAAATATACATGCATATTGTATATAATTTTCTACATGGAATGAGAGCGAGAATTTTTGGGTGCGCGAGTTTGTAGGGAATATCTGAAAATTTTTGGTGAAATATTTTCAGAAACAAATAGCATATTTGGATTCCTTGCGAAAAAATACCCAAATTGAAAAAAAAAATCGGTCGAATCGGAGCTCAGATGAGGGAGATATCATCGATTTAAAATCAGCTCTTTTTGTTAGAAAATTTTGCGACGGCGAGACAATTGCAATGTGCGCGAGCCAAGAATCTACATGCACTAAGGTAAAAGATGCATGAAAAGCTTTGAGGAGAAAATTAGAGGTTAGTGACTTGGTGGTTGAGAGGGAGCCTCTCAACATGCAGCGTGAGGACAAATCAAGAAGGTTGGGATTCGGGCAAAGAATCTCTACAGACTTGGAGTAGATGGGATGTCTACGGAGCTTCCTGCTGATGGGAAGTGCATGAAAGGCATGCAACTGATGCTTGAGAGGGAGCAAGTTTTGCATGCAGGTATTGAAGTAGATGGGATGTCTACGGAGCTTCCTGCTGATGGGAAGTGCAAGGAAGAAATGCAAATGAAGCTTGAGAGGGAGCAAGTGTTGCATGCAGGCGAGAAAGACATGCAACTGAAGCTTGAGAGGGAGCGGGTTTTGCATGCAGGTGAAAGTGAACCTCGGGATGTGGAGCACCCACAAGAGGATCATGGAGTGGAAGAGACCACTCATGTAGAGAAATTTCGTGCCAGACGGGCAGAGGGAGTGCATGCAGCTATACCACCAGGTATGAGGTGGGGCGACATGCCTGATTGATCCCAAGAGGAGATTTCAGGGCAGGATTCATGAGATGGTGTGGATCTCATGAGTTGAACCTGGCTACGAGGTGCCCACAGCATGGCAGTAGCAAGATCAGTTGGAGTGATGCAGGCAGATCAAAGTGACAGTGTCGGATACTGGAGCGCGGATCAGAGTTGACAGCAAATTCAAGAGTGCATGGGTGCAAGAGTTCAACGGCGCAGTAGTTCCTGATGACATGTGCAGTTGGTACCAGCAGAAGTCGAAGACTTTGATGATAGATGCTAGATGCATCAAGACTGATTGAGTTGTTTGGAGCCTATTCAGTTTCAGAGGAGTTGCAGAGCAGATGCATGGAGTTGCATGGCGCTTGCAAAGGGTGCATGGCACATGCATGGAGTTGCATGGTGCATGCATGAGTTTGCATGGTGCATGCAAAGGGTGCATGGTGAGTGCATGGAGTTGCATGTCGCATGCATGGAGTTGCATGGCGCTTGTGAAGGTTGTAGGGCGAATGCATGGAGTTGCATGTCGCATGCAAAGACAATCCTTTCTTGTTGAGAGGGAGTGTTGAAGATTGCAACAAGAAACAGTGAAGGAGGCATCCTGAAACATCTTTCCTGATCCTAGTTGGAAAGTGATCACCAAAACTAGGTGGGGGCCACACAGGTGATTTTTGTCGCAAAATCACCTGTGTGGCCCCCACCTAGTTTAGGTGATCACTTTCCAACTAGGATCAAGAAAGATGTTTCAGGATGCCTCCTTCACTGTTTCTTGTTGCAATCTTCAACATATTTCATCAAGTTCAGAATGACAGTTTGGTAGAGTTGAAACAAAGGAGGATGGGTGGAGGTCAGACGGGCATGAGTGGGGAAGTTCAAAATTAGGAATTTCTGGAATGGCTTCATGGAGTGCGATGGAAGATGTGGTGATATGGTGTAGCATGTTGGAAATGTTGGTAGGTGGAATAGGCAAAGCATTGAGGGCAAGTTGGTTAATATGGACATCTTTGTAGTATGGGTCGTTTTGTAGTTTGAATTGCAAAGCTGCATGGACATGTGTTCGACTAACAAAAAATTCATAGTTTCATCATGGCTAGTTTTGTTTACCACAAGGATGTCTAGTTCTGACAACATGCGAGGAAGAGAGGTGACAATATTTGTGATATCTTATGGAAAACTAATAGTATGACCGGAATATTTCAATTGGCCACCACGTGCATGGGTGACCTGAAGAACGGGATTGACACGAGCAATGAGCATCTCTTCAACTTGAGTTAGGCAGGATAGGACATGTGGTTGGATACCTAGGTCCATGTTATTTGTAGAGGAGAAACGATGCGTTGATCGTTCGGCAACACAACGGGTACAACAAATTATTCCATGGCTTGTTTTTGTTTTCATGGATGGGTAAGCTTCATGACAAATTGAGCAAACTTGGATGGGACAAAGTGCATCGATCCTTTGACGAAACCGAAAATGTGCATGTTGCAGAAGGATGGGGAGAAATTGTTGGGCAGGTGGAAGGGGAAGTTGGGAAGTTTGGGTGGGATGTATGGGGAGGACAGAATTTTGTGAAGCAATAGGAGTATTGTTGGCCTGAGAGCGAAGGTTTGTTCGACGATTTGAAGAGAGGAGGCGACGACGTGCATTGATGATGTCTTTATTAAGTGCGTAGTAGCGTCGTTATTGTTCCCCTTCCACATTGTTTTCTAGTGGGGTTGGCATAGCTGTTGCAAGTAAGGAAACGTCTGTTAAATGCATGAAGTATATTGCGAGTGATTATTAAAGAAAAAATGTATTTAGTATGGGTTGGTTGGAAATGTGTGTTGTATATTTCAAATTGAGAAAGAATTTATTTTGAAATCAACCACATGTTGCATCTATTGGCTAGAGTAAAGTGAAGACATATTTTGTATTTTACAAAAAGAGAAGAAGCAATATATGTATTATTTTTTATAGTAAGCATATCATATTCATCTGTACATTTAGAAACTGTGTGTGTTGCAAAGAAGATCAAACAATGAAGGAGGAAAGGCAAAACTATGTGACCAAATGTTCATATATTACAAAGATTCATTAAAGCATAATGGAATGACATATATACAAAACGTCATGAAGAAAGGAGTGGGTGATGAAGCGTTTAGGAGAAGTATTAGAAAGTAGAAGGGCAATGGAAATATATACTTACGATTACAAAACATGTTTGGAAAATGGATGAGGAATGGCAATCAAGGTTTAAGAAGCTGAAAGGGGAACAATGGGAAGGAAATGAAAATGTGTAGCGGATGGTGGACATGTTAGGAGGAAGCTATTATGGGGAAAGTATGTATTGAATGAGAGGTGGGGGAGAGATGAGTCAGAGCAAGAAAGAAACAGTTAGAGTTTGTATTAGAATGGGTTGGTGGGGGGAGGACTTGATTGCAGGGCCCTTAGAAGGGTAGTCGATGCCTCAGCGTACGCAAGTTCTTCTGTGTGCATAAGAGTTGGGCGTAGTCGTTCAACACCGTTGAATCTATCCCTCTTTAAAGATAGTGTGAAGAGGAAATGGTGTCCTTTGATTTTGTTGTATATGTCGATAACACTTTCAGGATCAATTGAGAGGAGGCAGAGGTCCTTTGCGGAGATGCCAAGAAGGGCAGTTGCGGCTTCGTCGAAAGAAACAACATTGTCGAAGTGGCCAGTGTGGTCTTGCAATTGGAGTCGAAGAATGTAGCAATAGTCGCACTCATTGAACGAGCCGTCACATTTCAAGCATCGGTAGGTGTTGTCATTTTGTCGTACAACCTTTCTCATGCATTGGATCCCATCATTGATAAGGGGACATGCGAGGAAGTAGAAATCATCCATGTTAATAGAGATAGCAGTAGCATGAAGCAAAATCCATGGAATATTTTCGTCAGGCTGCATTGCCAAAATGTCGGAAATTGTTTTCAAACTTAAAGGCCTCTTGTTTGTACTTTTGTATTTGCGGCTGAGCGACGGAGAGGGTGCTTTATTTCCTTCTCCGTCATACCATTCTTTCAGTTGTTGTGCTTCAGGGAGATCTGGATTTATAAGCAGTGAAGTAGTTGGGATTGTGCTGATAGTTTGGCCATTGAACTCGACAATCCTACCCCCTTTAATTGCAAGTACAGTAATCTCACGAGCCATGCGCATTTCGGAGAGTGCACGACCTTCAACATGGCAGTGTTCGCCCCACAAAGTGACATCAATGCTGCTCCCAGACATATCACGAAGAGTGATAGTTTTCTTGGGAGTCTCAGAGCCATCGCGTTTGCGAATGATAGACGAAGGAGAGAGGGAGGCGACAATACCTATGACATCAACGATTGAATTAGGAGGTGAATGTTTGAGGGAACTTATGGGCACAAATTGATAGGTATGGGAAGGAATTGTAAGGTCATCAGCGAAGACCTGTGACACTATTGATGAAGAGAAGAGGAGGATTTCGAATGGTCGTTTGAGATGGTTATATGAAGGGTTGGGGATCTTTATGGTCCCATTTGCAACATTGTAAATGTGGCCAATTTTAATGAGACCATGAAGGGATTCTGCCAAATCATTGAAGGCAGAGACATGGATTTGATCGCTGTCGCGATCGACAAGGTCAAACCCCAGTGATTTTCCAGTGCCATGTGCATTGCTAAATTCACGAAGGGGTGTCCTTGAAAGGACTCTGCCTTGGATGGACCAAGATTTGCGAGTAGGGGAGAGTGCTTTAAAAGGGAGAAAAATTGTAGATGATAGGGTGGAGTTTTCGGAGGACACAGAGTGAATGTCAAGGGAGGGAGGCGAGGAAAAGGGAGACGAAGAAGAGGAGGCCGAGGTGGCTTGGTTCATTTGTTCAGTGGAGAGAATAATAGGGGCTGGGTCACCGACCAATGGTGCATCACGTTGCAGTATGTCAAGATCGATGAGACAAAGTGATCTGCAAGAATGAGATATTTATTAGCAAAGAGGGGAAGTAAAATGTTAGGAATGAGAATTGAGATAAACAAGGGACGTAAGAGGAGAATCATTAAAGGGGAGGAAGCAGAGAGGTGACATCTATGTAGCTTACATGGAATGATGTGCATACGTGCATGAGCTTTTCCTGAGGCGAATTATCGAGCCTATTCGCAACTCCTCATTTTGTGCAAACTCTGTATGTGAAGAGGGAAGTAGAACGACGTGCTTGTGAGCACCCTCGGACAACGATATGCGGTAGCGAGGCGTTTTAGCTCGAGCAGAAGGTATCTGTTTGATTGCAATGATCTGCAAGGTTGGTTGTAGGTCGATACCACCAGCAAGGAGCGACGAGAGCCCATTGCGGGTCAAAGATGCTTCCATGACGATGCAACTGGTTTTGTAAAACGAGGTGTTGTTAGCGAATATAAATATGAAGGTAAAGAAACTGAAGAAGAGGATGTGTACATAAGGGAACGAAAACTTATAAGTTTGCAATTTAAGAGAGTTGAAGCAAAAAAACAAGAATTGACAACATTCATAAAAACTTTCTATTAAATTTTTTAGGTGGTCACCTTAAAGCACAAATCCATTGTGCCTTGAATGCCGCAATATAACGAAACATCTTATACAATGATAAATACATAGTCCTTGGAATGATTAAAATATTTATGCCTTCTATAAATAACAAGAATTTAATAACTTTCATGTCTTAATGATCACAAATTTCATTTCTATAAAAGAAGAAAAGTTGTCTAAAATACAAATAATGCAAAATTCATGTTCAAAATTAGTGGTTGGTGGTTGAAAATTAATATTTCTGTTTCTTAATTGAAATTTAACTAAATATTTCAATGATATAGTTGAAGATAATAAATCATAGATTATGGCGTCTAAATTTTCTAAGATGTATTCAAACTAATTAGGTTAAATAAAGTTGTACAACATTAACATTATTTGCAAATAATATTTATTAAGAGAAATTGTGAATATATCTCCATTGTTAATAATTTAATTTTTAATTTTCTAAACCGGTTATCTGCATTTCTGTTTAGTATCACAGTCAAACAGCAGAAGCGAAGGACTATAACAAGAGAAACGAAAGGCAATATATAGCCATAACAAATCATTACTATTAATATTTAGTTAAATCTCCTCTTGAAGTTATCTTATATGTAGATCATAATATCATTACGATTACCTGCAAAATTTTCCTCTCTATTAGCAGAATTGTTGCATAAAAATCTTTCTAACAATTATGATGAGCTATCTAATTTAAAAGAATAAAGTATGTCAATTTTGTTAATTATTATTAATATGCTAACGATGGTTAGAAATATTTTTGGGTCAAGTGCTAAGCACAAAGTTGTAGTGGAGAAAGAGTACATTATCAGAGATTGTGGAGTGAGTAATAAGTGTTGATGAAGACTATTCTAGACAAATGTGATTTGAATGTGGATTATATGTGTTTTTGGTATTGTTATTAGACATAAAAGCATTAACACAAAAACTTTGGAGATAATATTTCCATTAATTCATGTGCTGAGTTTAGAAAATGGTTTGATATTATGTTGAGAGAATATGTCAATCTCCATATCTATTTATGGAATTACTTGCATCTCATACCAACTATATAAACGTGTTGCAATTCAACAGAAAGTAGTGCAATAATAAAGATTATTCATGTGCAATATGTGTACTATATTTACTTCTCAAATTTCTAACTCGTCAAATTTCTAGATCTTTCATAAGAAGTAAAAAAAACTAACTATATTTAATTGATTAACACTTAGAAGAATTGAAAGTAAGGTGTTCAAGGAAATTGACTACAAAAAAAAAAATCCTCTAAAACTATCAAGAGGGAAAACTGAGGAAAGAACCCTCTTCAAAAACTCAAGAAACTCATAACCTTTTATTGCCAAAGTACATGTTTCGTATATTCATCTTGTCTGAAAAATATAGCTAACATTCTAAGTAAAATAACATTTAACCAATATTCAAACCATTTGCCAAGAACAAACAAAAATTTAAATCCATAAAGACAATATTGACCAACATCAACTTAAGATAGTGTACATAATTAATTGTTCCAGCCTTCAAATTAGTAATTAAATAACATGGACAAAACATAAAGAATCAAGAAACCCCACCTTTTTATATGGGAAAGCATTTGCTCCACACTAAATACCATATTGGTCTTTAAAACATATTGGTTATCTCCAAACAAGGCCACTATTTCAACAATAACTTATTCCTTAGCATCAATGAGTTCATCAACCCCTAATTTCTTCATCTCCCCTTGTTCTTCTATCTCTTTATGTATTTGTTTCCCTCTTCCCTTTAATTTTGCATATAGAAGTGTTCCCTCCGGTTTCATTCTTTACCTATTATCTTTTTGAGTATTATTTGATTTTTCCATTATCGTATCAATTCTTTAATTAAGATATTAATTCATCTCTATAAACAAATTATTAATATTAATTTCTTATATATTATAATTATGGAAAAATATTTTCATTTATCTATTTTATCCTAAAAATAATCATTTTTGAGATTAAGAACATGCTTCCTTTATTCAAATACATAAAATTATTATTCCTATCTAGAATATTATATTATAACAATATATATTATAATATTAAAATTAAATATTATTTTATATTAATAAAAATTAATATAAAATTATATTAATAGTACAATATAAATAGTATTAGTCTATATTTATCTGAATTTTTTATTTGTGAAGGTTTCAACAAATATTTTATTAAGTTGAAATTTTCTTAAAAAAAGTTTTTATATTAAAAAAATTGATTAAGATAGGTTTAAAATAATTTACATATATAACTTCAGTGAGCTTAATGGTTGAGTGGTTGCATTTCTTTCTAAAATATTATAGGTTCATAACCAGAGAAAAGTAAATTATATATACTTAATCAACTTACTGTGGTATTTATTAAAAAAATCTTAAAATTAAATAATAATAACAATTTTTTTTTTAAATTAACCAAAAAAAAATATATTATATAATAAATTTTGCAAAATCTATTACAAATTCTGTGAAATGAATGTTAAAGAGTGATTTCTAAATTCACGCTTGTTATAGATTCTCCTGCAATTCAAATTCTAGTTAACATACCAAATACCAAAAACCTTTTAAAAGGCCCCCGCACGTTTTCAAATTTAAATGCCAACTGATGTTTGATGATAAGTAATTATAATTCATGAAGGAATATGATTTATTACCAACGTATTATTCTCTAAACGTATATTAGAAACATTAATTAATTACCGCGGTTTACTAATTTCATAAATTCTATATCTTACAATTTCATTAAAAACTAACAATAACTCGGATAAAATTTTATTATTTCAAAATAAAGTAACGATAACAAAATGTCATATAAGAAAAAATCAGTCATCTCGGAGCAATGTTATTGTTTTTGTATTTTGTGCATGTAGAAAGGACACCACTTGGCATTGCTACTACTCGGCCTTACGTTTTTTCCGGAATTTTGTAGTCACCTCTACACTCCCAAAGACAAATTAAGACAACATAATACTGCAAGAATTTGCGCAAGGCAGCTTAACGGTGGACTTCATGCATGTTTGCGCTTTGCGTGAGGCCCACGTGGCTCTGGCTCTCTTAAGCCACTAAACACGTAAACAACGAATTCTTCGACAGCATTTCGCTTCTTCCATCACTCATGCTCAGCCCAGTGACGCCTCAGCATTTCGCTTCTTCCATCACTCGTGCTCTGGATCTGTGTCTGAAAGAAGACGGCATGGCCTGTGTTTTTCGCTTTTGCAGACTCGCCGGGAAGAAGACCTTTTGCCATCTTTCAAATCAATTTTGGAAACTACAAATTTCCGTCGTTAACACCCTTCTAGCATCTCTAGCCCGTTTTTGTTTCAGTCTGCCTTGTGACTTACATGCTGTTGAAGTACAACATTATAACACGCCTCTTTTTTCAGGGTAGGATTCAAGACCCCATGTGGATGCTATTACTCCTGTTCTATTGGGACTTACCATAGTTACTTTTGTTTTGCAATACATATCAATTGTGATGTACATACTAGTTGCAATCGGTTTTTTTTGAAGTACAAATTACAATCTTAGACGTTTTTTATTTTTCCCATTCGCATTCCTCGAGTCTTTATTGACGTAAGTTCTGGTCACTGGTAAATTTGAGATGCAATTAATTCTCTTTACATGAAATAAAATCCCTGTTTTTCCTACCTTGAAGATATATTGTAAATCTTATCTTCCTACTGTTTTAAAAGTTCTGGAAATGGTGATGAATGTGATTTTGTGAAGAAAGCTATTCTGTTGAAAGAAGCCCTAAGATGAACTCTGGACACAGGAAAAACTGCTGCTAACTGGTAGCAAGCTTTTAAGTTGTATGCTTTTCAGTGAGGCCATGGTCAAATCTTCAGTGGTAAAAAGGAAATGAAAAAAAAAAGACAGAATTCTATAACTATAAATGAAGCTTCGGCCAATTTTGTTTTCCTTCGTGTTTTTCATTTCAATTGAATTATGCAGCGATTCTTTCACATTTTGGTCTGCAGGTAAGAGACACTAGTCTCAAATAAATATGTGCCCGAACATTTCTCAGCTTTGTTGGGTAAATATGAAGCGTAGATCAGAGGGATTGGGTTCTATGTTCACTATGTCCAAAGACTTGCATCTTGTTTTCTTGAGTGCTAAAAAGAAAATGAAAAAAAAAAAGACAGAATTCTATAACTATAAATGAAGCTTCAGCCAACTTTGTTTTCCTTCGTGTTTTTCACATCTTGGTCTGCAGGTAAGAGATACTAAATTGAAAATCAAGACGAAAACTGGCTGCAATATTGGTGGTCAGGAGTCAGAACCCTACACAGAGCTATGTTATTTTTCTCAACTGGTTGTTGTAATTTGTAGAATGACATCTGCAAAAAAGCTTCATTGATAAGATGTTCTTATGTAATGAGTAGAGACTGGTTGATCTGGCCAGACTTGTATGTTAACTTTAATGTTAAATTTAACTGTGCAGACTACAGACAGACAAATGATAAAATCCCTATCTAATTGGGTATCTTGGTTTTAAGCTAGGCGACTAAGCTGGAGCAAGCAGCCCTGGCTGTAGCTGTATCTAGGCCTTTTATGCATAAATTTATGTAATTTTAGCTTTGGGACTCTAAATCCCCCACCATGAATATGTTTTCTTTGAATTTTGCAGCAATTTAAAAATATTCAGCATGAATATGCTTTCATCATTGAATTATGCAGCGATTCTAAATATTCAATATTCAGCACGAATATCCTTTCATCATTGAAATTTCCTGAGCAAATATCCCTCTTTTCTCATCCTGTAAGAACTTTCGGTTCTCCACTTCAGTTTAATGCAAGTTAGTTCTCTGAAAGGATCATTTTACAACGAATTTACATGAATGACTTTGACTTTCTGTTTCAACAGTTTTGTTCCTCATATATTCACAAATTTTCACAACACAGATGTTTTTTTCTTAATTATTTCTAATCCTGTAGCTATTTTACATTCTGGACTTACATTTTGAAAAACATTCTATAGAAGTTAAACACAAATCTGACCTAACAATTATTCGAAGCTTACCAGCAATTTGTCTTCTTCAAGTTGGAGCTGAAAGTCGGACAAGTTCTTCTTCTGGCTAGAGTTGGAAGTCAGGGTGGAGCTGGAAGTCGGAAGTAGGCACTATGTTTGTTAGATGGAAGTCTATTTAAGCAGCACATCCAAGTCGGTTGAACGCTGCAAGTCAGCAATATTCTGCAAGCTGCAAGTCGGCAATCGCCTAGTCTTCAATGCAAGCTGCAAGTTGGCAATATTCTGCAAGCTGCAAGTCGCCAATGTCGTTGTGTTCAATGCACATTAAATGGTTGCATTAAATCGTTCTGTGGCTGGAGTTGAAAAACGATGTTTGCAGGAAATAATATCGGGATTGATTTGCCGTGTAGATTTCATTATGCAAATCTAAATTTCAGAGTTTGAAATTTGGAATCAACACCTGGTCCCCAGATCGAGTTGCCACATGTAAAAGCCTAACTGGACCAGATCGACCAATTTTATTGGTTCAGGAGCTGCCACATGTAAAAATTTAACTGGCTCCATGCGCTATGCAAAAGTGTCTCTCATTGGCTGGGGTGAACATTTGCTCACCCCAAGCCCGCAATGGAAAACGCCTCCGGCGTAATTACTATAAAGTAAGTAAATGAAATATAAGTTTTTCAAGTTACTTTAATAAAACATTTTTATTTAATTATTAATATAATATTTCGTAAAAAAATATTTATAAATGATAGATAATTAAAGATATACATAGAAATTATAGAATGAAAAAATTTAACATATATTATTAATTAATTAATTAATGGTTATATTTTATAAATATATATTAAAGGTTTAATTATCAAGGCTATTTGGTTATCTTAAATCAAAATTGTAATAGTTAAGTTTTAAGTAGTAGGGTTAAGGTCTCATTAATCATTTCCTTACAACTTATAGGGTTTCTCCATTTTTGAAATGGTGGGTGGCAAGTGAGGAAAGTTAATATTATTTTGTTTAAAGAGGAAGATATCAAATGTGATGTTTTTTATATTTTATGTATAACATATCTCATTCTATGTCAAAGGTAAACTTTTTACTTCTTGTATAGAGATACATTCTATAGCTTAATGTAATATCTCCAACCATTTAACTTGTTGGACCAAATCTTAATAGTAGAAGACTAATAAATAAAGTAGTAAATAAGCAGCATTGGCCCATGGTTTTTCCTTTTAGATTGTTTTGACCCTAGGTATTTGCCCATGGTTTTTCCTTTTGGTTGTTTTGACCCAGGTATTTGCCCATGGTTTTTCCAAGTAGCCCGTCTATAAAAAGAGGAGGAGGAACGAGAGCAACACATGGAATTTGATCTTCTCTCCTTCGATATTTTGAGAGCTCAAGCGAGTTTTCAAGTTGTGGGGTTTTCAGGTTTTACGCACATGGATGGAGATCAGAGTTGGATGGGTGAATAATCGCTATGATCTATCTATGTGGCTCCTCGTCTCACTGAAGAAACGACTGCTACACGAAATCGCTGGTGATAGCAAACCCACCGTCATTATCCAACTGTAACAGAGGAAGCTACGCATCATTTAGAAGGTCGAACCTTAATCAATGACATCCGAGAGCACAGACCTATGTGGCAGTAGGTTACGCATCTCCCTTAAGACACCATTCCACCCAACAAGAGGGCAAAAACCCTGTCCAGGCGAACGACGTTTGAATTGTGAGTGCATTGTGATAAGTTCAGGGTTTTACATGAAGCACTTGATCTGGAAAGAGCAGTGTGAAAAGTTCAGGCTGTTATATGACATGCAAGGAGGGATACCAGTAATCTGAAGTGCAAGGATTTTTTACCAATGTTATATGAAGCACAGGGAATTTTGCCAATGCGCATCAATTGAATGTCTTGTTATTTTTCATGAGCCTTCATATTTGCTTTAACACCTCCCCACTTATGCAGCTGTAATGACTGTGTGGGCCTGGTCAATAAAATAATTGATAACTGGGTTATGTTTAAAGTTATTGTAAGAGTTTATTTAAATGGTGTTTATTGCCATTAATAATTTAAATGGTGTTTATGATTCATTTTCAATTTAGAAGGTTTGATATGATTTTCTGGAGTTTATTACGATAGTAGCCTTATTATTAATTTTTTTTAAAATGTATATTACAGTGGTAATCGAGCCTCATCTTGGCTAGCTGTGGGATGCCAAGGAAGGATAAACAAAAGGGTATTACTGTTAATTGGGAAGGAAAAAGATCTAGGAGTCAAGGGAAAAATGAAGGGGAAGAAAGACCAATGGGTGATCACGAAAATACCAAGCTTGAAGATGCTTTACAAAAGATCGCTAACACTCAAGACGCCATCATGGAACTCCTTAAAGCAAAGATCAAACAACCTAATGTGCAAAGCAATAATGGGGAGGGAGGTTCCCATTCAGGTGGGGATGGTCCACCACAGGAGTATATCAATGTTCGTAGAAATGGCCCATTACACGAACACATCAACACTCGGAGCAACACTTTTAGTCGGCCAACCATGCCTCCATTTTTGGATGACTCCTCTAGGGAGCAAGACTGCCCTTCACCTATTGCAGAGATGGTTACCGCCTGGATGAAAGAATATGATACGTTACCTCCCAACGTGAAAGCAACCCTGAGCCTTAATGACTTTTACTACATGAGGAGAAAACAACAAAGGAAGGCAACCACATATGGGGGCCATCAGTCAAACGTAGATTTGCAGAAGGTTGTGGGAAAGGTAACTCTTCCTTATTTTGATGGATCGTCGAAGTGTTTAGCATGGTCATGGGTACAAAAACTGGATACATATTTCCAGCACAATCCCATGCGGGAGAAGGATGCCATCAAATACACCACACTTCATCTTGATGGAGAAGCACATGAATGGCGGCAACATGGTATGACCACTCTGGGACATGCCAGCATCATCTTTTATACAGAATTCATGCAGAGGTTAATAGAAAGATTTGATAGGAAGGATCTTGAGATATACTTCCGTGAGCTAACCCAACTTCGACAGACAGGGAACCTTGAATCTTATGTTGCAGAATTCCAGAGGCTTGCAGTAGTGTTCAACGACCTCTCCATGACCCGGTTGGTCATGTTATTTATAGAAGGGTTGTTAGAACCCCTACAAGGTTGGGTTAGGGCCTACCAACCCGCCACCTTGCAAGATGCAATTAACCGTGCAAGGGATATGCAGGATGAAATACCCAAGAATAGATTCCTACCTAAATTTTCTATTCCTCAAAAAGGGAAGGAAGTCAAGCAGCAACAACAGGAACCATTTGGTAAGGGGAAACTGGATGATGAGACCAGAAAATATCTCAGAAGGAGAAGGCTATGCTTCTCTTGTCAAGAACCTTGGATATCGGTGTACTAAAGGGAAGGCCCACTATATTGAAGTATTTTCTGAAAGCAAAGATGAGGAAGAGAATCCAGAGCTCGATCAAGGGGAATCACAAGGCATGGGAGCAATACAGGAAGAAGTCCAGGAAGGAGTCATTTCCTCTCTCACAAGGGTCCCACGATATCACACCCTTTGGGTTAGGGGCACCATACAAGGAAAAAAGGTCACTGTGCTAATTGATGGTGGGGCCTCCCACAACTTCATTGATGTAGAATTCGTAGCCAGAAGGGGACTAGCCACTGAAGAATTTGAAGGCTTTACAGTTTTGATTCCTGGAAAGAAAGAGCACAACCGCATGCCCTGCACTAAGATAGTTCCTAACATGAGCCTAACAATGGGAAACTACAAAGTTACAGATAACTTCTTTGTCATAGACTACCCAGACTCTCATGTAGTGTTGGGGGTACAATGGCTATATTCTATCGGAACTCATACAGTAAACTACTAAGGTTTGGAACTCGCATTCACAGGACCAGATGGTAAAAAGGTGAAGTTGAGAGGAATGCATGCATATCCTCCCAAGGTTGTGACATCCAATCGGATGGAGGCAGACCTCCGACATGGGGATATTGTATGGGCAGTAGAGTGCCGAATCATGGAGAAGAAACCAGTAGAACAACACAAGGAGTACTCACCTGATATTATGGCACTATTGCAAAAATACCAGAAGGTCTTTGGAGATATCCCCCTAGGACATCCACCTAATAGGGGATTTGAGCACATCATCGAACTAGAAGAAGGGGTCCAAGCTATCATCACTACCCCTTATCGGAACCCCAAAGTGTACAATGATGAGATAGAAAAGGCAATAAAAGAATTGTTGGCATTAGGACACATTCGGCCGAGCTCGAGCCCCTTTGCTTCATCAGTAGTCTTGGTTAAGAAAAAGGATGGGTCCCTGAGGATGTGTATAAATTATCGAGCACTGAATAAGAAGACCATCAAAAATCGATATCCTATCCCCAGGATCGACGAATTGATGGATGAGTTAAAGGGAGCCAAGTACTTCTCAAAAATTGACCTTCGCTCAGGGTATCACCAGATCAGGGTTCGTGATCAAGACATTCCAAAAATAGCTTTTAGATGCCACTATGGACATTATGAGTGCCTAGTGATGCCTTTTGGGTTGACCAACGCCCCTGCAAAATTCCAGTCATGCATGAACCATATATTCAATAAGCAACTGCGTAAATTTGTTTTGGTCTTCTTCAACAACATCCTGATTTTCAGTGAAACATGGGAAGAGCATCTGCAGCACCTGGACGAGGTCTTGGGAATATTGGAGGCACAACAATTTTATGCCAAAATATCTAAATGTGAGTTTGGGATGACAAAAATGCTATATCTGGGTCACATCATCGGGGGCCAGGGTGTTAAGGTCCACTAAGAGAATATTGAGGCCATTCTTAATTGGTCAACTCGCAAAAATGTAACAGCGTTAAGGAGCTTCTTGGGTATTTGCACTTATTACAGAAGATTTGTAAAGGGATATTCACAGCTAGCAGCCCCTCTTACTGACTTGACAAAAAGAGGAGCCTTTTTATGGACATAAACAACCCAGGAGACTTTTGAGTAGATGAAGGAAGTCATGAGTTCATATACAGTTCTAGCCTTTCCAGACTTCTCTCAACCCTTTGTATTGGAGTGTGACGCTTCTGGGGAAGGAATCGGGGCTGTCCTAACGCAGAACCATCATCCCATTGCTTTTGAGAGTAGAAAGTTGCATAATTATGACCGCTCTTACTCCATTTATGACAAAGAAATGTTGGCTATTATGCATGCATTGGCCAAGTTTCGTCCATATCTAGTGGGGAATTGGTTCAAAGTCAAAACTGATCACAATAGTCTCAGATACTTCCTCGATTAGAAGGGATTAAATGAAAGGCAGCAAAAATGGGTCAGTAAGATCCAAGCGTATGATTTTGAGATTGAATATGTCAAAGGTAAAAACAATGCAGCTGCAGATGCCTTGTCAAGGAAACCAACTACCTTCTCACTCATAGATATTGTAGATGACTGGAAGTCCCATCTTTTGGTGGAATACTCAAAAACTCATTCAGCTTGTGAAATCCTTGACGGATAATCATCAAACATTCGTTATAGAGTTGTCAATGATATTATCTATTATAAGGATCGAATCTATCTAGTACCTGAGTCTCAAATTAAGATGAAGATTCTACAAGCAGCCCATGACTCCCCTTTAGCCGGACATCCAAGATTTCTGAAGACTTATAGGACCACCAGGGAAAGGTTCACATGGAAAGGACTCAAGAAGGACATTAGCAAATATGTTAAAGAATGGGGTACCTGTCAAAGTAATAAGGTTGAACATACACACCCGACAGGTTTATTACAACCACTACCTATTCCGGAACAAAAATGGGAGAGTATATCCATGGATTTCATTACAGGGCTACCTTTGTCACAAGGCAAAGATTGTATTTTTTTGGTGGTGGATCGTCTCACCAAGTACGCCCACTTCTTTGCAATCCCCTCCAAAAGTTCTGCATCTCAAATAGCAGAAATATTTTTCCAAGGGGTATTCCGTCTACATGGTTTGCACACAACCATTGTGAGTGACGGTGACAGTAGATTTATGGGAGCATTTTGGCAAGAGTTATTCAGGTTGGTTGGAACAGAACTCACTCCTAGTACCAGTTATCACCCGCAGACAGATGGACAGACAGAAGTAGTGAATAAATGGGTGGAAGGTTACTTACGAGATTATGTCACAGGACAACAACGAGCATGGACCAAGTGGTTGTACTTAGGAGAATACTGCTATAACACCACTTATCACATGTCCATAGGGATGTCACCTTTCCAAGCCTTATATGGATATGAGGCACTATCTTTTGCAGATACAATGTTTGGAGATAGTAGAGCACCTTTGGCAAAGGATTGGATCCAGGGGTGTCAGGATATTCTGAGAGCCCTTAAAGACAATCTGCAGATGGCACAGAATCGAAAAAAGTTATATGCAGATCGTCAAAGGATAGAGAGGAGTTTCGAAGTGGGAGATGTGGTTTATCTCCGGCTTCAGCTATACAGGCAGTCTACCTTGAAGCAGAAGGGGGCGAAAAAATTAAAGCCACGATTTTATGGGCCCTATCAAGTTGTCCAGAAAATAGGAGAAGTGGCATATGAGCTAGAGCTTCCCGTAGAAAGCAGAATTCATAGCATCTTTCATGTCTCATGTTTGAATAAAGCATTAGGATCAAACATAAAATCATCACCAGAATTACTGCCATTAGATGAAGAGGGCCATCTTCAACTGGTTCCTAAGGAGGTGTTGGAGGTTCAAGAAAGGAAGCTTCGAATCAGAATCATCCATGAATACTTGGTACGATGGAAAGATCTGCCCGTTGAGGATGCCACTTGGGAAGGAGAACACATATTGCAACATCCAACATTGAAATTGGTTGACGGCAAGCAATTTTGGGCAGGGGGAACTGTAATATCCCCAACCGTTTAACCGGTTGGACCAAATCTTAATAGTAGAAGACTAATAAATAAAGTAGTAAATAAGCGACATTGGCCCATGGTTTTTCCTTTTAGATTGTTTTGACCCCAGGTATTTTCCTTTTGGTTGTTTTGACGCCAGGTATTTTCCCATGGTTTTTCCAAGTATCCTGTCTATAAAAAGAGGAGGAGGAACGAGAGCAACACATGGAATTTGATCTTCTCTCCTTCGATATTTTGAGAGCTCAAGCGAGTTTTCAAGTTGTGGGGTTTTTAGGTTGTACGCACATGGATGGAGATTAGAGTTGGATGGCTGAATAATTGTTATGATCTATCTATGTGGCTCCTTGTCTCACTGAGGAAAACACTGCTACACGAAATCGCTGGTGATAGCAAACCCACCGTCATTGTCCAACCGTAACAGAGGCAGCTACGCATCATTTAGAAGGTCGAGCCTCAATCAGCGATAGCCTAGAGCACGGACCTATGTGGCAGTAGGTTACGCATCTCCCTTAAGACACCATTCCACCCAGCATGAGGACAAAAACCCTGTCCAGGCGAACGACGTTTGATCTGCGAGTGCATTGTGATAAGTTCATGGTTTTACATGAAGCACTTGATCTAGCAAGAGCAGTGTAAAAAGTTCAGGCTGTTATATGACGTGCAAGGAGGGATACCAGTAATCTGAAGCGCAAGGATTTTTTACCAATGTTATATGAAGCACAGGGAGTTTTGCCAATGCGCATCAATTGAATGTCTTGTTATTGATCATGAGCCTTTATATTTGCTTTAACACCTCCCCACTTATGCAGCGGTAATGACTGTGTGGGCCTGGTCAATAAAATAATTGATAACTGGGTTATGTTTAAAGTTATTGTAAGAGTTTATTTAAATGGTGTTTATTGCTATTAATCATTTAAATGGTGTTTATGATTCATTTTCAATTGAGAAGGTTTGATATGATTTTCTGGAGTTTATTACGGTAGTAGCCTTATTATTAATTTTTTTTAAAAGGTATATTACACTTAATATGGAGGAGATGTGTAAGTTTTTCTATTCGTCTATAAAATTGAAATTTTCATTAATATTAATCAAAATAAACATCTAAAAAAAATCTAAATAACCATACAAAACATATAAATAACGAGTAGTCTATAATGCGACTTTTTGAAGGCTTTTACAGTAGTTTTTTCTGGTCAAATTTCTCTAAATTCCGGTAGGAATTTAGTGAAAATAGAAGTTTAATGGGTAACCTTGCACAATCAAAATGCCCTAGGGTTTTTTTAGGGTGTTGAATCCATATAAACAATCAAAAAACCAGTTTAAATAACAGAAATCAAGATTTTACCTCAATTATTTTCACCGGATTTTGGCACCTGAAACTCCAAAATATCGCACTAAAGACAACTCCTATAAATAATGTCAGCTTAAACAAAAAAAACTTAAATAACCATATAAATAAACAAACGATTAAAAATCCATTAACAAAACAAAATTTGTTCAATATTCCAACTAAACCCTAATAGAAAAAAAAATAAAACAACCTTCATGATTCGATCAACGTGACAAATAACCCTCACCATTCAATCTAACCTAACATGACAAATGTTGAACTGCAAGACAAACGATTTACAAATCTGATTATTTTGGTGCATATTGCTTTCAATAAGCGGACGCCATTTAAGAGATGGGGGCGTGGAAAAGGAGACATGTTATTGACTGCATGACTGTTTTTTTTGCTTGAAATCTTCCCATGGCAACAAGGGCAATCAACTAATCCTCTTAACTAGTTACTTCAGTTAACTTTGACGGGTTCGTAGATAATATATTTAGCGTTTTTTTCTTTCTGAAAAAAAAGATAACTAGTTACTTCAGTTAATTTTGACGGGTTCGTAGATATATTTTTGGTGAGGGGAATGGAAATAAAGTACTCATTAGGTAACTAAATGATTAATTTTCAATGAAAGAAAAAAGTTGAGCGGAAAATTTTTAATTTATTTAATAAATTAGTTTTTTAATTAATATTGGTTTTAAAAGTTTATTGGATATAGAATAGATGGTGATGGGTATACTCTTAAGTTATCAGTAATGTGAAAGTTATTGGTTTAAAATCAGTGGACAAAAACCCAACCATATTAAAGATTGATATGACCAAAAAATAACGCAATAGTGATTTTGATAGATTAGATACTCCTAAATTACGATTTCTCAAACCACAAATTAAACCTGAAAAACTCAAACCACTCAACAACAAAAACAAACTAATATTAATTTTCAAATTTAAATTTTATTAAAAAAATTTACTCTAGTCACATAAATATATCGCATGGTTCTATGAATTCTATTCTTATTCATGATGATGTTTCTTATTAAAACGAGAGACGCATATCTGATTTTTTTTATTACTCGAGTTAATCACACATCTCTTCCTCTCACTCTTTCATTTGGAGATTTTTTCATCAAATGTAATTTATTCAGCATGCGTAAAGATAATGATGTTTTAAATTTAATGTTTGTTAAAATCCGCCCACTCCATTGCCAGAAAACGTGGACTTAGCATTCTAATTTTTGTGTTTAATGTATGAATAGATTCTTCAATCTAAATTGGAAGGGTTATTTTTTAATTTGGAATGGCGAAGAATTGTTATAACAACTATAATCAAATTAAATTAAATTTGATTGGTATGTGCAGGTAGCAATGGGATTGTATATTCAGATCATCTTGAAATCACTACCCTGTAAGTTTCTGAATTCTGTAACTTAGAATTCTACTTTGATTATCCAAATAAAATAAAAGGCCATGTCGCAGCTTTTAATATATTGCATTTTCAATTTTTCTGAGTATCTTTTCTGTTAGTAGTAAGTACATATGTCCTTGCAACACTAATATATTTCGATTTCTCTACATTGCAAGGGATATTTTTTGGATGGAAGTAGGCATGAAGATCTTAACACATTGAGGAGATGTACAACTAACCACTCCAAAGTTTCTTCCAGGAAGAAGTAAATCCTGTGCAAGGAAAACTACCAGTAAATCATGTCCAATTCTTCAGATTCCAAGTACACTTTATCAATCTAATACAATTAAAATATCTAGATTTCATTGAGAAGATAAAGATGGAAAATTGCTGCTACTTCATAAATATGTCTAGGCAAATTGTTTTCTTTGGTTTCAGTTCACCAACACGGGGGCTCAAATATAATTACATTCTTATTAAGCCCACCAAGGTGACAGAAAACGCAAGACTCCAATGAAGGAGCTCTGATACCATAACAGAGAACGCAACTTTACACACACTTGTTCATTTTGTATTACAAGAAACACATATTTATACATAGAGAAGAACCTTCTTGAGGTTCATTATTGGTGAAGATAGCTTCTTTAAGAAGCTAAGCGATCTCTCTAGAAACAGGCTTATCTCTCGGAAATATCTAGATGCATTAATTGCTGTCAGCGGGGTAGGTTGAAATCACTGCTTATTCAACACTCCCCCTTAATTTCAACCATATAAATACACACTATAACACAATAAAAAAATACATAAGACACAAACATACTCTTCATTGACATGCCTGCTAGTCTAAGTCTCAGCTAGGCTTACAACAGTACATGACAACAAGGCATTCATTTTTGTCTTCTCTCTAAATGGTCCATACTTGTTTATTTGCAAACCTAGTTTCATCTTCACCTTTCTCGCCATAAGATAGTGGTGAAGTTTCTCATTTCTTGATTGTAGACTACCATTCTTTCCATTCATCATCGCTGGAGGTTTTTGGGATTTACACTTCTCCTCAATGCTTGCCATTTCTTCAATTTTTATTGATTTTTCCTCAGTGCCAATATCTGCACACTCTTCTTCAAAGAGGTTATTAACTTTCTTCAGTGCATCAACCATTATTTAGTCTTTCACAACTTCATCAGCTACTATTGAGTCCTCTACAGCTTCATGAACTGCTATTGAATCCTCCATGATTTTTCTTTCTGCAATCTCTACATCATTCTGTAGATCTTCATCTTTCATAGTTGGTTGATTCATGTTTTCAACCTCTTTAATCACCTCCATTGTTGCAAACATATCATCCTGCATTTGATTTGCCTATGAAGATAGACATATCCTCTCACCAAACAACAACTCATCAATAAGATGCTTTTCATGCATCAAATTGAACCACTCTTCATGAGATACATAATTCTCATCATATTTGACTTCACAAGCTTTTGCATCACATGGAGGTTCCTGACTATCACATGCTACTCTATGATTTGCATATGAAGATAGACATATCCTCTCACCAAACAACAACTCATCAATACGATGCTTTTCATGCATCAAATTGAACCACTCTTCATGAGATACATAATTCTCATCATATTTGACTTCACAAGCTTTTGCATCACATGGAGGTTCCTGACTATCACATGCTACTCTATTGTCAGCGACAGACATGTTTTTAGTCTTGATCCCAATTATGATGCTTTCAACACAATCTCTATTTTTAACAACAATTTCATCAATTTCGTCTTTTTGACTCCACTTCATGCTATACTTCATTTCATTTCAAGAATATGCCAAAACATTTTTGGATCAAATACTTCACCAAATTCATTTAAAATGTTTGACATAATGTTTTCATCTAGCGCTGATATAATAAGAAACAAGGCCACTGCAAGTCTACATTTATCATCAGAATTCATAGAATTTTCTTGGACAAATTTCTGTAAATCTACTGAACCTATCAGTGCTTCCATTTTAATAGCCCAAAGTCCAAAGTTTTTCCCTGAGAATGATGGCAACACTGGCATTAATCTCTTCAATACTGCATCTGTAAAATGTTTTGGTTGCTTCGGATTCATATCTTCATTGAGCGTAAATTCTATGGTTGGAAATATTCTAGATTCTGCCTCTGCCCTCTCATTCTTTCTCTTTTGTTGTTTTAATCTTCTTTGCCCACCCATGCATTCAGTCAACTCTAGATCAGCACCAGCTCCACGTTCTTCCACAAGTCAGAGTTAGCTCCGCGGCAGCAACTCCACTTTCTTCCATGTAAAAGCAATTAAATTTAGCACATTTTGCTTGTGCATTACACCATAATGGTCGCTCCCTTTAAATATGGCAGTGATGACCACATCAATTGACAAGTGACTCAATGCTTTTATGAGCCCTCACACACCCAACAAAAAAAAAACGTCACAACGTTGCTCAAAGTAACAACCCTAGATCGGCCACTTCAAACTGTGGTCTCTTGGTCTGGGTATGAATACCAAATAACGGCTAAACTCATCGAAACTTGCCGGAATGGCTACTTCATATAGTTTGTGGCCTTCAAGGTTTGTTGACCGGTTCCACACTCAGGCATAGCCTTTTTACGGCTCCAATAGACCACTTCCGAGCTCTCTAGATCTCACCCTTTGTCTTTTTTTTTCACGGCATCTCCAGCAATACACCAAAGCAATCCATAAATGCTGAAGAAAATCACCTGGTTCACTTGAACATTTCTCTGCTGTGTCTTTCGCTTAGCGGACCTGAATTACAACAAACATGATCAAAATCTTTGCTCGAGACACAATTTCTTGGATCTTACCAATTTCTTCCACTGCCGAGCCCATGAAAATCTTGCGATCTGGCACCTTGAAAGATCCAATATCTTCCACTGCTCCATGAACGCACTTCTCCCTCTGCTCCACGAACAGTAAGAGATGCCAGCTCAACACTCACAGCGCTTCATAATCAGCCAACAATATGTACTCTTCTGTGCTTCAAATATTCTAGATTTCTACAACGGACAGTGAGGGCTATGCCTCTTCCAACAAATACGCAGCACACTGCTCCAACGAAGAAGGACTACCGGCAGGCTCAACGCACAACGCAGTTCCAGACTTACTTCCTCCTTCTCAAGACTTCAATATTTACCACAATTTTCACAAAACACTTCAATCGCACTCAACAAAGAACGCTTTCGCCCTTCACCAAAGCCTTTACTTGCTGCAAATAGATATACAGGAACAAACACCAAAGAACTCAAATATAATTTTTTCAACAGATTTTCACAACATGGATCCCTTCACATAATTCAGATCTAGCACTGATCTTGGCAACTTCACTGCTCCAGGAAACCTCACAGTAGCAACTTCAAGCCACCCAGCTCTTTAACCACTGAGCACACTGCTCTTGACACCACTAAGCACACAACTCCTCATCGATCACTCACGGCTCTCATCAAGCACACAACTCTCTCACAACTCAGCAAACACCAAGCCGAAACCATCAGCTCTAATACCATGACAGAAAAGAGAAAACTCCAATGAAGGAGCTCTGATACCATAACAGAGAACACAACTTTACACACACTTGTTGATTTTGTATTACAAGAAACACATATTTATACATAGAGAAGAACCTTCTTGAGGTTCATTGTCGGTGGAGATAACTTCTTTAAGAAGCTAAGATTTCTCTCCAGAAACAGGCTTATCTCCCATAAACATCTAGATGTTTAATTGTTGTCAGCGGGGTAGGTTGAAATTACTGCTTATCCAACACAAGGTTCAGAAAACCTTCTGACCTATAGAAGAAATCACTTAAATGGGACCAATATTAAGTCCTTGATAAGTTTAATGGAAAGAATAAGTGCCTCATGGATGAATTTATGTTCAGCCATTGAATGCAGGGTCTTTGTGAACAAGAGGAAAAAGTAGGAAGCTTTCAAAAAGAAAATTCACTGTTGTTTGGAGATCATAAATGAATGAAGTCCTCAAGTCCCAGCCTCCTGTGAATGTGGAAGAGGAGGTTCCTTCCCCAGCGTGAGATAAACCAATGAATAAGCCATGATATCCAGATCCAATATGTTCACTAGTTCTCCTAGTTCACATATATGCTGTGTGACTGTTTAACAATGTATGTTACTATATGTTATCATGCTTTCTGTGTTGGATATAGTATGTGAATGCCTGCCTACAATGGCCTGGTACAGTCCTGATTTTAAAAAAATATGTATGTTGTATCCTGATGATGAATGTACATAGTGCTCTTTGTACGGTATGCTATATAGATAAATACAAAACATGATGGAGAATTTTCCCTGCAACTAATGTGAATGAAGTACTCCATTAGGTTATTGAGGTTGGTAAACAATATTTTATTTGATATTTAATAAATATTAATTGCTCTTTTGCAAGTTGTTCGATATGACTATGAACTATGAAATGTACTATTTAATTGTAGAACAGAGATGAGTATGGCAGGTGCGGCAGTAAAAATCCAAAATTCGTAATTGTGTTCAAGATAAGGCTTTATGCAGTATCTAGAATGTATCACAGGGCAGCGACCGATGTCTGAACTGTCATCAACTAGAAAATATAAAAACTATTCATAAACAGAATCACCCATTTCAAAACATGATAACAACATGATAAACCGTAAGGCATATATAACTTCACCAATCCATACCCTTGCATGATTCATATAGTTAATAGAGATAATTTTTCTGACGAAAACTAGTGAAAATGCTCAGAAATTGCAAAAAAACAATTCCTATAATTTTGCATTAGTAATGAAAATGCTCAGAAAGTGCATAACTACAATTCTTATCATCTTGTACTCATAAGCATATTACTTGTGCACATGACTTGCATATTACTTCTATGAATATCTGCAAATTTTCCCATTAACATCCTGCAAATTCCCATTCATGCTAATACCTATGAAAATAATGTTTCTGCTGCAAAATTAAGGCAATTGACAACCATAAAATTGCTTGTTACTTTTGTCAAATCATTCTATGGTGGGTATATCCATGACATCGATTGGCATCTCTGTGTGTCTGAAGTGGAAGTGGATAATGGTGCGTGGAGGCTTGTCTGGATCCACCAGGGACCAGAGCTCAACGTATATTTGTCAAGCCACTTTTTTGTACAATCAAAACCATGTTTATGTGTTGCATAGACGTAGATTAAGTAAAAAGATTAAATAATTATCCATATTTATTAGATTGATAAATTAGCATAAATAAATCTAATTATAATAATGAGTATAATTATTATTTTCTTAATCATGAAAATCAAAATATAATTTTTTTAATTTAAAAATTCTATCAATCTTTCATTGCACTTTTTAGGACAACTGCTAGTATAACCATATACATACATGTATAATAATCATAAATAGTTATATATGATTACATACATCAAACTATTGAAATGGTTATTTACTTAGGCACAATTGCGAGCATGTCATCGTATTCATGGGTAACTTGTAATGGGAAGAGTGTAGAAAAGAATTAGATAACAAAATGGAAAATTAAAATCAAAGTAAGATGAACATGCTTAAAAAAAAAAAAAAAAAATAGTGAAAATGGACTTCCCATCTAAAGTATCATTTTTTAAAGTCTCTACATAATTAATTTTTTGAAGTAACTAAGGGAAAACTATAACTCTAATTATTATCGTTACAATAATAATAATATCTAACTATTATTGAAATACAAGCCTAACTGTTATCTAATTTATTATAAGCTTACAATTTATTATCCAAAGATTTACTATAAGCCTACCTATTATGTACATAATTTTTTATAAAAAAATTATATATATATATATATATATATATATATATATATATATATATATATATATATATATATATATATATATATATATAAATAGATTTATTTTAATTAAATTTTTCATTTTAATCTATTTAGACTTTTAAAAATAAATAATTTTCAAATTATTGTATTTAAAAAAATAAAAATACAAATTAATTCTTTTTGGTATGAAAATAAATATTTTTTCAAACTGTATTTTTTAAAATATATAAATATAATTGATTTCTTTTTAAATTTTAATAAATGCAATATTGAAATAACTTTGTGTTTAATTACTTCAAGAAATAAGCTTGATATGTTTGTACTTTCAAATATTTTTTAATAGCATAATCTAACCACAGATCATGTAATAAAAAAAGAGATACCCTAGTGAAGAATGGAAGAAATTAAGAAAAATCAATCATAATTGAGAAGGAGTGAGCTGTAAACTAATGAAAATAGCAAATATGATTACCCATTGGTTCCTACACCGATATCTCCACGGGGTAAAATACATGTTGGTTATCGAATATAACTAGCATAGAAGATTATGAACACCAACTCCTAAGTGACGACCTTAAAATTTTGGTTTTCATATTCTAGATAGTTGACAACAATTGTACATAATAGCAAGAGCAAGATAGCACATATATAGCCCATCAGACAAGAAGAGGGATCAAAATAAAAACAAGATGAGCAAGCTCAAGAAGGCATACAAACTGCAAAGATTTTTCACCATAACGAAATACAGTGGAATCCATCAAAACACATGGGATAAAATACGAGAGAGAGTGACGAAGAGAGGAGAGAGGGAGGGAAGAGAGAGAGAAGGGGAGAGAGAAGGAGAGTATTATGCAACCAACTCAAAAAGAAGAAGAAAAGATAGATCAACGACTTAGAAATCAGCGTCTTCGAGGGGGAAACCTCATTTAAATTACATAAATGAACAATTCTTGGATGATTCAAATGATAAAAACCTACTTTCTATATATAGGATTCTAAGGGGTCCCAATATAATCAGAGCCTACATAACAATAATAATGTAAGGGCACAACAATAACAATAAGGGGACTACACTAAAAATAACAATAAGGGGATACACTAGTATTATAGGGACCTAACATGCCCCTCTCCTTCAAAAAAGTTTTGTCCTCAACGCTTGAGTAGTTATAGATTATTTTGTATAAAATTTTCATCCTCCCCTATGGAATCTTCAGTGGGTAAGTTCTTCCACTTGATGAGATACTCTGAAATTGTTCGATTTCGTAGCTGTTGAGTTATTGTTTCTGTGACTGCTTTAGGTTCCAATATGAATTTTCCTTCCTCGTCAAGTTATGGAAATATTGTTTGAATTAGGAGTTTGTCACCTATAACCTTCATTAAGCATGAAACATGGAAAACTGGGTGCACTTGAGAATATGCTGGAAGCTCCAATTTGTATGCCATAGTACCAATTTTTTGCAACACCTTGTAAGGACCATAGTACTTTGGTGATAATTTATTATACTTCTTAACTTCCTTGAGGGACATTTTTTATATGGTTGTAGTCGTAAAAATACCCAATCACCTACATCAAAACTTCTTTCGTTGCTATGTTGATATGTCTGTTGTTTTATTCGATTATGTGCCAAAGTTAGGTTATCCTTTAGGAGTTGGAGAACTTGTTGTTGATGCTCGATGTGATCTTCCATTGCTTGAACATTATAATTTTCTCTTAAAGATGATGTGATGGACAGTGGATGATATCCATAGAGTGCCATAAATGGGGTCATTTTTTTGTAGTGTGGAAGGAAGTATTATACCACCATTCAGCCAAAGGTAACCACTTGACCTATTGTGTTTGTTTATCATATATAAAGCAACGAAGATATCCTTCCAAATATTTGTTCACTATCTCAGTTTTCCCATTAGATTAAGGATGATAATACGAGCTATGAGCTAATTGAGTGCCAAGACAAGAAAATAATTCCATCCAAAAATTTCCAGTGAAAATGGGCTCTCTGTCGCTTACAACAATCATTGGGTTTCCATGTAGCTTTTGAATTGTTTCCGTAAATGCAGTAGCAATTGTATTGGCTTTAAATGGATGAGATAATGCACAAAGTGTGCTTACTTGGTAAGCTTATCAACTACCACCATGATGACATTGTTTCCTTTGGACTTGTTTAAACCTATGATAAAATCCATTGAAACCTCCTCCCAACGTTGACTTGGAATGGATAAAGGTTGTAGAAGACTCGAGGTATTAATTGTCTCAACTTTATTTTGTTGGAAAACCAAACATTCCGCCATAAAACTTTGAATATCAGATTTAAGACCATCCCAACAAAATTCTTTCTTGACCTTGAGGTAATTTTTTTAAAATCCCGAGTGTCCTCCTAAGGGATAGGTGTGTAATTCCAAAGGAATATTTTGTTTTAGTTGGGAATTATTACAAATATATAAGCTATATTTGTACCTTAATGAATAATTTTTCCAGTCAAATGTATGAGATGTACTGGGATCTCGCTGCAACTTTTGAATGAGTGTCCACACTTCTTCATCATTCGTCTACTCCCTTGCTTCACTTATCCAATCTTGTTGGATAATAGAAATGGCACAAAGAAATGTTTCCACGTCTTTATCCTTTCTTGAGAGTGCATTTGCAACATCATTTAGCTTCCCTTTTTTGTATATGATTTCAAAGTCATAAACAAACATCTTTGTGACCCATTTTTGATGCTCTTCTAAAGATAGTCTTTGTTCCAAAAATTATTTAAGACTATCATGATTTGTTTTTACCTTAAAGTTTCTTCCCATTAGGTAAGGTCACCAATTGTTTTAGTGCATGTAGTATTGCCAACATTTCCTTCTCATAAATAGCTTTATGTAAATACTTTCCTTTGATTGGACAACGTTCAAAAGCAATGGGTCTTCCTTCTTGCATTAAAAGGAAGGGTTCTTGGCTGATTGCCTCTTTAAGATGTTCAAAAGCCTTAGTTGCTTTTGGAATCCAATAAAATGCATCTTTTTTCAATAATGTTGTTAGAGCTGCTGCTATTCTCCCATAATTCTTAACAAACTTGCGATAATACCCTGTTAACCCAAGAAATCCTCACAGATGCTTTAGGGTTATGGGGATTTTCCATTCCTTAATGGCTTTAATTTTGTTAGGCTCAACCTTAACACCCTCATTAGATACAATATGACCCAGATATTCCACCTCCTATGCTCCAAAGAAACATTTGGAGGTTTTTTCATATAATTGTTTCTCCTCCAATAGTTTGAGCACCCTATCAACATGTTGAACATGATCCTTCCAAGACTTGTTGTAGACTAGTATATCATCAAAAAATACTAACACTAAATTTCTAAGGAAGGGTTTGAAAATGTAATTCATCAACCCTTGAAATGTAGAAGATGCACTGGTAAGTAAAAAAGGCATGACCAAAAATTCATAATGACCCTCATGAGATCTAAATGTTTCTTTTGTTATGTCTTCAGTATTCATTCTAATTTGATGATAACCTAAATGAAGATCCAACTTGGTGAAGTAAATTGATCCATGTAATTCATCCAATAATTCATCAATGATATGAATGGGAAATTTATCTTTAATAATGACCTTGTTGAGCTCCCTATAATCTAGACACATGCAACACGATCCATCCTTCTTGTGCACTAATAATATTGGAGCAGAGAAAGAACTTTGACTAGGTTGAATTATACCAGCCTCTAGCATTTCTGCAATCATACGTTCAATTTCGCTCTTTTGGGCATAGTGATATTTGTAAGGCCTGATGTTTTGAGGAACAATTCCTTGAATCAGATGAATAGCATGATCATGATCACAAATATGCGAGAGGCCTTTGGGAGTCTCAAACACCTTGGAATGATTATCCAATACTTTTTGGAGATACGGAGAAATAGAGGATTTTGATGTTTGAACCTGTAGTGAGCATAATTCTGTGATTACACCTCGTTTTTATTTCTTCAAAATATTTGCCATGACATTAGAGTTGATTATCCTTCCCAGTTTCCCTGTGATACCCCGTAATTCAACTTCCTTTCCTTTCCAAAAAAAATTCAAGAAAAGTTATTTAAAATTAAAAGCTATAGTCTTCAAAGATTGTAACCATTGAACACCTAGTACAACATCAACACCACCCATTGGAATAGAAATCATTGAACTATTCAATACATATTCCCCCATGGTTAGCTTGATATTATGGCACTTTCTAAAGAAATTTATAGTTCCTCCATTTGCAAACATCACTTGACATTTTGGTGCTGGACATAGGAAGAAATCCAATTCCTTGGTTATCTTAAAATGAATAAAATTAAGTGTACTACCCAAATCAATCAACACTATTACCTTTTTTTCTTGATATATCCTTCTATCTTGAGAGTTTTAGGAGTGGTAATTCTTGCTAATGCATTAAAATATATGGTTGGATTCATTTCTTCCTTCTTCCACTAGTACATTTGGCGGAAATTCTGACACTTGGTTCCGACACTTTTGACCAAATGTCGGAAATTTCCCCAATTTTTTTCAAATTTTTCAAATCCCGCCCGAAATCGTCACTATACTGATGTTTAGAGACAAGTGTCGCAATACCGACACTTAGACAAGGTGTCGCAATTACGACGTTTGGAGGAATCCGTCGCAATATCGACACTATGCCCCAAAGCGTCGCTATTGCGACGGCTTCCTCCAAACGTTGCAATTGCAACACTTAGACTAAGTGTCACAATTGCGACGTTTGGAGGAATTCGTCGCAATAACAACGCTTTGGGGCATAGTGTCGGTATTGCGACAGATTCCTCCAAACGTCTTAATTGCGACACTATGCCCCAAAGTGTCGCTATTGCGACGACTTGCAAAAATCAAATGCGCGCTCATTTGAAATGCAAAAATCAAATGTAACTGAGGAATGAAACTGCTTGCTATGAAGACAAGTCGAGGAATTAGCATCGAAAGCTAAGGTCCTGGTCTCACTCAGCTAAGGGGTGAAATAAGCACAGGTCTGAGGTAGAAATCAAACACAAGGTCACTTCATTGTCTGGGACTGGAGGAGTCGGAAGGATATCTTCAATGACATGGGTTGTGTTTTGCAACGTACCTGATGATTGTCCCTGCTCGGTGGAAAGAGATTTACCATAGAAAAAGGTATGGTTTGTGTAATAAAAAGTCGAGGTAATGGACAACTTGGTAGCATCATGGATGCGTGCCTTATAAACAGCTCGAAAGAACTGATCATGTCTTGATTGTAACCTCAATTTCTTCTTCCTATAAACATTGGGAAAAGAAATTCGTCAATGGAGCTCGTGGTAACCATGATATGATGAGGGAGATCTTAAGTTGGGTTAGATTCTCTTTATAGCTACTAGGGACTGTCCATTCATCTACTGTCACCAAGCATCGGGTGAGGACAAACTCATGCAAGTGCACAAGTTTGGAGTATCAAGAAATTTGAGGCTGAGGTACTGAGTAAAATAAGAAACACATTGATATGAGTTCATCCAATTGAAGATGGGATAGATCAACTGTTTCACACTGTGAAATGTACTACAGATGTAGATCCAAAAAAATCTACAACTTTATAATTCGTATTACAGGTGCAGATCCAAAAAAATTGCAATTTTATAACTCGAGAATTGCTAGATCTACAAAGATTTGGGCAATTTTAAAATAGAATCAGCAACTAGTCAATTAGATGGCTCAATCACTACCAGAAAAGAGCAAAGATTCAAAACTAGATCCATAATGGTTGAAATAAACTATATGCGCACTTGTATGGCTCAAAGAAAACTTCAAATTTATATGGTTATCTGGGCAATTTTACATTGAAGAGCCCTTTTAAATCCAAAATTGAAAACTCATTTTGTTTAAGATCTACAAACATCTGTAGAATTTACAACAAATATTTCATAGATCTACAAAGATTTTCAATGAATTTTAGATCTAGAGTATATTACAACAGATCTAGGGTTCTTTCGGGTATCTTCCAGTGTTGAACTTTTTTCCCACAAAACAGAGTCCAGGTAGGGATAACAAGGCAACTTATGAAAAAATCTACGTGGATAAATGTGTCTTATCTCCTTCGCCAGTCATGGATGATTTATTTACCATGAACACCTCTGATTTGATATTCATTTTCTGCTTCATCCATTTCACTTAGAAAAAGGATAAGGCTATCCCATGAAGTGCACCCTTTTGGTGTCTAAAACTAACCTAAAGTCCACCCTTATAACCTACCAGCAGGTGCTCTATATGCTGCTGTCCAGCAACTATAGACACATTAGATGAAGAATTTGAGGATGGATCAATAGAAGAGTTCACAAAAGCACATAAAGGAGAGCCCTGTGCTGGGCATAATTAAAAGCAATAACAATCTATAAAGCTACACTCCTCAGAGGAACCATGGAGTGAAGAGTCAAAGACAAGAGAACCATTAGCTAAGGTTGTTGTATACTGATTTCATTTGGTTGTTGTATATTGTTTGGCAAGGAGATTAGAGTGCCTTTGTCAAAGTAAAACCTGCAGGCATTTTACATATCAGGAGTTGCAATCTGCTACTTCTGGTTTTTCAACAAGTTGCATTTCTAGATTTCCTCCTGGAGTTTTTCACTTCTGTGCTTCTGTTTTGAATGGGAAATTTCCCTTGAAATGTTTGTTAACCTTGTGAACTCAATTCAGTTATGCAACATCCTTATTATTGCAGGGAATTTTATAGGAAGAGGAGGCTGCAGTCAGCCTCTCTGCAAATTGAATCACTAGAAATATTAACTTGATTGAGTTAAATTATCTTAGCAATGCTGTAATTTAGTAATATGGATTTTCATCTTACAGGGCACTGGGTTCTGCTGGGAACATATTTTCCACAAACGAAAAGGAAGTTGCTTCACTTGTTGGACCTGGATCACCATTGGAGATGATCAAGCGTATTGTAGAACTTGGACCTGAGGTTTTGCTTCTAGTATATATTAAAATTGCGTTGCCATCTATTAGTTGTTTTGAGTTGCTGCAAACTCTCTGGAATTGAAATGGTAACACTAATAAAATACAAATTGCAGGTAGTGACTCTTAGAAGAGGCCCTTCGGGAAGCATTGTTTACAGGCAAGATATTAGTACTCAATTAAACATTCATATTAGGTCCAGCCATCGGTGGGGTAAGAACATGCCAGGTAACTTAGGTCTTGCAATATGTGCCAGTAACTATCTTTTCAACTGTACTAAATGCATTACATATGCAATAATATTATTTCATAACAGAAGCTTGTTGTGCCTGATTTTTATATTACTTTATTTTGTGTTGTAACATTCCAAGGGTGTGTAAGAGACCCACATTTCCAGAGATTCCATATTCTTATTGACTTTAGCTGAGATTTTATGGATTATAATTGAGACTATGTATTTATGATTTTAAATAAAAACATTCATTTTGTTTAGCAGCTTGTTTCAAGGCAGGGGAAACAAGAACATTTTTATTTGTCATCTCGATTATTGATTTTATTTTCTATAGATGTAAAGTCATGTTGTCAGATTTTCCTATTACATTACCAAATCATTCATATATATATAAATATATGCATATATGTATATTTGAAGAATGTGTTGTGGTAAGAGTAGTACAATGAATGTGAGTAGCTAACTGGTTGTTTCAGTTTGTAGTTAATACCACCTACCTTCAGAAGTCTAACGAGGAAGATGCAATGGCTAGAATATGACTTTTTCCCTTATGAAGCAAACTTGATGAATCTATGCATTGACTAGTTATTGAATTACTATCTAAATGGAAATATCTTTGTATATATTACACAAATTTGGTTTGAAAACCTCATTTGGTGGAAAACCATTTTTATGCGACGATTATATTACTTGGATTGTACATGAAATGATTCATGTTTACAATTTTGTCAGATATTACGACAACTGAAGCATGAGAATATCATAGAGATGCTAGATGCATTTGAAAGTCCACAGGAGTTTTGTATTGTGACAGAATTTGCGCAGGTATTTATGATTGTAATATAGCATGTGCGTACTCTTTTATCTTTCCAGTTTGAAGTATATCGGCATTAAAATTCTGCTCCCAAAGCATTTGTTATAGATCATAGAATTATAAATGATTTTGATGATAGGGTGAACTATTTGAGATTCTTGAAGATGAAAAATGCCTTCCTGAAGCACAAGTTCAGGCTATTGCTAAGCAACTGGTATTTTAGTCTTTATTTTATGCATTTGTAGTTGCAAGTCAATTTGTGTGTGTGTATATTTTCTCAGTGTTTTTAGTGGTTGGATTAACGATATTTTGGATTAAGCGTGGCTTCTTAAAATCTTGTTTCACTGTTTATTATTATTTTTTGAAAATCCTTAGTTTTAGGACAAACATTTAGTTCATGAATCTACCTCCCATTTGATGAGGAATGTGGGCATAAAGGGGTATTTTTGATGAAGAGTCTGCCAGGATTATATAAGTATCTTTTTGGAGTTAGGTTAGATTGAGAATTTGAGGGGCAGTTGTGTCCTGTTTGGGAAGGCTTGGACTATCTATAGGTTCAGTCACTGCATTCGATGTCATTTATTTCGAAAGAATTCTAATTTTGTTGAATCTCAAGGATTGGTGAATTTAATGGTGAACTGATGGTGGATTTTACAAGTTTACACAAAATATACACTCAAAATGGGAGCCAACATGGCCTTCCTGTTTGTCACAGATCATTTCTTAGTGATTGAAAATATTTAGTTTTGAGCCATTTGTAAGCCTTCGGCATTATATACACTCCTTAGTATTGTATTCACTTTGGATGATTCATTAAAACTAAGTTTTTGATGGATTTCTTGGTACTATTGATAGCTTATAAAACTTAGATTTTGACAAGGTATTTTCTGAAATTAGAGCTAAGCAATTTTTGGTTGCTTAATGATGTGAAGAATATATCTCCTAGGGCATACTTTGGCCTCATGACAAGGTTGAGGTTCCCTTTTATTTTTGGATCTTTATGTTTTTAGTATAATATAAAAGAAAATTGTTTCAAAGTTCAAAGTTCAAACACACACACATATAAGGTAAGCATCCTGTGGGGTATGCTTACCTGAAGTGCCCTCCACTGTCTTTGGCATATTTAGAATCATTAGAATCAGCATCCGCTAACCTTAATCCATCAACATTCCCATCAATTTCTGAAATCAATTCTCAACTTCAGTTTATACCTACCCTTCCCCTCCAACTTATCACTCCTACTTCTCCATCAACAACTCCTCTTTCTACGGATTCGCCCCATGAGGCTATGTTTACAGAACATATTTGTAAAGTGAAAATTCTGTCAATCTAATATTATTTTATGATAAACTGTATGTTTATCAATCCGTGGGCGTTCTTAACAACAAAGTTACAAACTTCATTATGAGTTTTCCTGTACTGTTCCTCTTGCATACAACTTTATGGTTTATTTGAGGGCCTCTCTGATGATATGCAAGTAATTGTGCATACTATTGTCATTTTTTTACCATAATTTGGCCACTGTAGTTGTCCTTCAATTGTGTTGTACTGGGCATTGACATTAGAGTGCCTGAAACATGAAAAAGCCACAGAAATTTCTTGTTTCTCACTGTGTTTTAGTTCTTGTCAGTATGTGTAGTGAACTTCAGTAATGTAATGACTTCATTGCTAAGGTTTAGCATCGTAGTTCTAGTGGTTAGCCTATCTTTTTTGACTTTAATGTCTATTTTTCTCCAGGAAGGGTTCTTGGTATATGAATGCAACTCTATGTGCAGCTGTAATAAAGAATGCCCAAACCGGGTGCTGCAGAAGGGAGTGCAAGTCAGAATTGAAGTATATAAAACAAAGCATAAGGTGTTATTTTGTGTTTATTGAAGTTCTAGTATTGGTAGTGCATTAGGAGCATTATTGAAATGTAATCATGGTCTAGAATGTAAATAACTTCACTTGTTAATGTCAAATGAATTTTTTCAAAAAGCAAAAGCTTGGTTTCAAAATTATCAATAAACCAAGGTGCAACAAGACACCAATTTTGTTTCAATGTTTTGGTCTGTCTTTCTGTTTGATTTTAGGGCTAGGCAGTTAGAGCTGCACAAGAAATTTCACGTGGGACATTCATTTGTGAATTCCTTGGAGAGGTCTTAAACGATCAAGAAACAAATAAAAGAGGAGAAAGTTAAATTTTTATATTGTATTAAATTATGTTTTCCTATTTCTTCATCATAATGGTTCTCTAACTGAATGCACCTATTGCTTACTGCCACTGCTTTTCTTGTTTGTTCTAAATTACTACTATTTAGGTATGACAATGAAGGTTGTAGCTATCTATATGATATTGACGCCCATATTGATACAAGTGATTTGATTGATGGTGTACAACCAGATCTGATATATTTTGAATTCACTGCTGATCTGTTTCCCATGGAAGTAGATAACAGTTTGAACTGATTGTAATTCATACTGTATACTATTAAAAGTATAATTTTGATAGCTTAAAGAAAAAATATGAAGTCCGCACTAAGGAAACTACTTGCCACCAGAAAAAGGCAGCTATTAAAAAATATACATATACAAAGAGAAAAAGGAACCATCAAAGAGGAGATGAATGGTCACATAAAACTACACCAGTGAAAAACACTCAACTCCCACCCTCTATAGTCAATGCCCACAAGCACAACAATATTTTTCAACAGAATTCACAATCGTAGGAGCAGCCAAGGTTTCTTGCTCCCAAGTTATACGTCCAGATGCATACAAATCTCTCATTGCAGAGTGATATGCACAAAGTTCTAATTTATGTACTTTTGCTGCTCCTTTCTCTTCAGTCAAAGATTTATCTTGCCTCTGGTTTGGACATTCACATGAAGACATAGCATCATCGAAAGAGCTATAGACTACAGGTCGTGATGAATGCTTTTTATTTGAACATAAAATATCATTTGACATATAGCTACTACTACTACTAGCAACATAACAATCACAACTCTCAGCTTCCTCAATTGAATGATTTAATCTGTCTTCAAATGAAGACATGCATACACATTCCTCACCCACATGTTTTCTGGGGAAAGGAAAGGTATCTACCTTTTCTAACAGAGGACGTGATGACTCTCCCACTACCTCATGGTTCCTAGATTTTTGGATTGCTCTCCTTTTCTGAGGAGCAGCCTCCATGTTGAATAAATCTTCCTTGTATGCATATTGCATTTGAATGCCTGGTTTTCTCTTTGTAGCCTTTAAAGAGACATGAGATGTCAAAGGGTTGCACAAATAGGAATCTTGTTTTTCTTACTGTAGCACTTAGAAGGCCTGTAACAGCAGTTACAGACAGTATCAGCTGTGTAACAGAGGCAGTGTCACCCATCAAGACTGTAAAAATGCTAGGCTTGGGTTGAATTGGAATTTGTATTTTAATATCTTGCATTTGACATAAAGGTAGTAATTCCTTCCAACCATGGTCCAATTGTCGCTACCAGTCCTGGTCACTAATTCATCAAATGCTTGCTCAAGGATTGCAAAAATATTAGCTGTGAATATGACATTAATCTTATGAGCTTTTGCTAGGGGATGAAATGTGTGTAACTGACAAATATCTGTTGCTACCAAAATCTTGTATTTGGTTCTTGGTTGTTGGAACCTGATGGAGGTAAGACCCACAGTCCCGGTTTTTCAAAACTTTATTGCCCAATCAATTTCACAATCTGGGCAAAGTCAACCCGTTCTCATTTCTTGAACTGGAAAATTTAATAAACCTCCAAACGAAAGTCTGGAAATTCACAATAATCTCGATTGGCAATTTCAATACTGTGCGGAACTAACTCACTTTCCTTCTTAGGTTATAAAACCCTCATTTCGTATAGCTTGCCTTTGTAATAAGATCTGAATTTCATAAAGGTTCATTTCATAATGGTGATCAAATGAGCTTTATTATAAAGTTCATTTGTTACCATAGGCCCACGCACTTATATCCACTTACGACAAGGCTCCCCCTTTTATCACCTATGCTTTCACCCACTATATATATACACCTGTATGTTAAATATTCTTTGGTTACGAATCCAATTCATAACATAACAATGTCGTTCATAACACACATAACCAGCTGTTGATTAGACCTCGCAGTGCATTTAACATACCCTTTCATTAATCGTTGCCTCCATCCTATGGCTGGAAGGCTATCGCACTACCACTCCATCATCCAACGGTAGTTGCACGACCCAACTACACAGAGGTTAATTATCCAAACGCGCGCGATATAGATGGTATCACAAAACCGCTCAATTACATGTGTCCATCGCCGGAGTATATCGCATTGTTTTTATAAAAACAACTCACCACCTTCGACCTCACGCGATACTGCCGGGTTTGGATTTAAAAACTGCCTTTACTGTTCAATGATCGTGGTTCCACTCCTTGCCTTCAGGGTTCCATCGCTCCACTGTTGAAAAACCCTCGCTAATTTACAATCCTCCTTGGTTTCGGATTGCGGTTCTCAACGCTGGTCCAATTCATGCATCGACCACGCTATGCTGTTCCAGCACGGATGGCCTCATCCACGAGAAGTAGTTGCGATGCTATTATAGGGCCAGAATTTATAATCTAGCGCTTGACAGAGTAGTTGTCGAAAATTCCCTCCAAGTATGGGTCCATCGGTTCTCCTGTATGATGATTTAAACCAACAATATTGCCTTTGTCATGCTCCACCTGTAGTCCAACCAAGACGTCTTGAGTATCTAGTCCAGAATTTTCTGCCAGAGTCTTGGGCACAACCAAAAGCGCATCAGCAAAGGCTTCAACTCCTCCCCACCACAAGCTAAAACCAATCTCTCCATATTGCGCCTCTTCGCTCTCCTCAAAGCTACAATCCCTTCTCTTGCAAGAAGATCAAGTGACATAGGATCTATTCCCTTTTGATTGATCACAGCAAAATTGCTGTCAGTGCCATGAAAAAATTTCTTCTTCAAGTTAATGATCTTTTGAATTTTCTCATCTACTTGTCTTCTTTCTGCTAAAACCGTTTTCTCCCTCTGCTCTACATTTGAATAAAAGAAACCTGCATTTACTTCAATCTTTTCATATTCTAGAGACATTGCAAGTCAATTCATTACAGTTTCGAATTCCTGTTGTCGTTTATCGAATAACCCATACTGCAATGACCGTGGGATATTTCATTTTTTTTTATAAAAATTTAACCTGCCGTCGCTCGAACGATGTAGTTTACGAATGTAGATCTGAGCCCTGTTCAAGATTTGCATCAGAATAAGATTATTGATGAGGTGAGACAAGCCCTCCCAGCAACATATGCTAATGGGAATTCAGAATATTTTCATTTTTTTTATAAAATTGAACCCATTGTTGCTCTTCCGACGCACTATAAGCGTCGGTCTTTGTAAGCGTCGGAAGACCGACGTTACATTTAAAAAAAAAATTACTATGCTGTCGGAAAAGCAACGTTTGCCAACAACGGAAGAGCGACGTTTCCAAACATCGGAAGAGCGACACCACTAGCGTCGGAAGAGCGACTTCTACTCAATGTTGGTCTTGCGACACTTCAAAGCATGGTTAGCCATAATGTTGGTCTTCCGACACTATACGAGCGTCGGTATTGCGACACTTTAGAAGCGTCGTTAGCCATAACGTCGGTATTGCGACACTTCACAAGCATCGCTAGTGCGACACTTCATAAGCATTGGTATTGCGAAGCTTTTGCAAAACGTCGAAACAAGTGTCGCAATACCGACGCTTTATGGAAGCGTCGGAAGACCGACGTTATGGCTAGCCACGCTTTGAAGTGCCTCAAACTGTCGCTCTTGCAACGACTAGGTGTCAGAAAATTGACAAATTGGCCGTCGGAAATTGGGCCAAATTTACTAGTGTTCGGGGTTGGTTCCTGGTGTATATCCTTCTCTTTTGATGTTTCTTGTTCCTTTTCTTCCTCCTCTTCACAATCTATGTAAAATAATTTCTTCTCGACACACCTATGACCTTTAGTGCCATTTCTATCACAACTGTAACAAATACCTTTTGATATTGTTTCCTCCAATTTTTTTGGTGTGAACCTTGTAGGTTGTGGATGGCTAGGAGCAACAACATTTCCATATTTATAGTTGTGATTGGTAGACTTCCTTGTATCCATAATTTTTCTTTCAACTTTTCTTTCCACCCTGAATGCTTTTCCTAATGAATCAGGTTCCCAAAGGCGAACCTCATGTTGGATGTTATCATTTTTTGTCCCTATGAAGATATCAATCCTATGTTCCTCTGGAATATTATTTTCCATTATATTCAATTTTTGGAAGTCCTCAATGTGCTCCATCATTGAACCCTTTTTTTTGAGATTTATCAATTGGCTAAAGAAGGTGTTTCCCTTTGTATCCTCATAATGTGCTATCATTTCCTCCATAAAAATTGACCAAGTGACAAGTGGTTTACAATAATAAAGCCATCTATACCATACCAACTAATTTTGTTCTAAATATAAAGTTGCAATGCGTACCTTTTGTGTGTGTTTCACATTATGGAGCTCAAAGTATTGCTCCATTTGTAGTATCCATGTTATCATTTCCTTGCCATCAAACTTCCTCATATGGATATTTAGAATATGGTGGGTATTAAATACAATATTAGAGTCTATGAAATTGTGATTAACATTTCTTTTGTTCTCATCATGAGTTTCATCTACTACCCTTTCGCTATTAGTAATCATTTCTTGTAGCAACTTTATCAAACCTTCCTTCAAACCTTCCATGTCTGCTTTTAGTTTTTCTTCTAGACCATCGATCTTAGCTTCTGTGCCATCCATGAATTTCTTCAAACCATCCACCTTAGCTTCCATGCCTTTCTTCAAACCATCCATCTTAGCTTCCATTTCATTTTTGGTTAGTTTTAGTAAGAGCAAACTTTGTTGCAAGTCTTGGTCTCGTAATTTTGATATATCATGTCGCACTTCTTCCTCTTCGTGCGTCATAGTAGAGCTTTTTGAGGGCTTAATGGTTGTAGAATTATTTTTGGGAGGCATTATAGAACCCAATACCGATATCAATTCTTAAATATGCCCTTTGGAATAACTTCAAACTGATTTTTTTAAACAAAAGTTATACAATAAAATAAAAAAACACACCTTTTTCTTACTTTTGAGGAGCTCAATATTGAAACTGATGTATCTCTGTGATTTCAGATCCTCAAGATTTAAACTTTGTCCTGTATTATCTCGTTGAGTCTTCTTTCCAATTCCACAGGCCAGACCTAATTTGTATTCTTCAAGGCAAAGTTATGCTCGATCTCCCATAATGACCTAATTATGGAATTTTTCAGTAGAGCAAACTTTTACAATGTACCACGTGTCACTTTTTCGACCTTCAGCCTTGAAATCGATACAAAAGAAACTAATTTCTATGCACTTTAGAAAACTTTTTACAGAATTCCAATCTTATGCCGAAAATGAAGGTTGTGATGATTTTACCTCGATCACCTGTTTGTGGTGAAATTCTGGAGCCTCCAAAACCCTAAATTTCACATATCATATCTCTGAAAATATTGCGAATAAAGGTCTAAAATTTTAACATGAATTTTATCAATATTTTAGCTCCATAGGGTAAAAATTTCAGCTTCTGAAGCCTCGTAAAAAAAATATTATAGTGAAAACTCCAAGATGGCATGTTTGAAGAAGCGAAACCCTAGAATCCCAATCTTTGATACCAAATGCTATGCAACCAGCTCACAAAATAGAAGAAAAGATAGATGAAAGACTTAGAAAGCAACCTCTTCGAGGGGGGAACCTCCTTTACATTACATAAATGAAAAATTCTTGGATGATTCAAATGATAAAAACCTGCTTTCTATATATAGGAGTCTAAGGGGTCCCAATATAATCAATGCCTACATAACAATAATAATGTAAGGCCAAAACAATAACAATAGTGAGATTCTATGGGCACAATGATAACACTTCGGGGAATACATGGGCACAACAATAACAATAAGGGGACTACACTAACAATAACAATAATGGGATACACTAGAATTATAGGGACCTAACAGAGATAAGGCGAAAAGAGAGAGAGAGAAGGGGGAGAGAGAGAGGGAGAGGAAGAAGGAGGGAAGAGAGAGAGGAAGAGGGAGGGAAGAGAGAGAGAATGAGAGAAGGTGAAGAGAGAGAGGAAGATGAAGAGGGAGGAAGAGAGAGAGCACGTGTGTATGTTTGGGGGGTGAGATAGAGTTGGAAAGAAGGAGAAACAAAAGGAGATATAGTTATATATAGAGTGTGAGGGAGGAAGGGAGAGATATATATGGAGAGAGAGAACATGTGTGTTTGGGGGATTGATATAGAGAGACAAAGGAGATACAGGGATATATATATATATATATATATATATATATATGATTGAGAGAGAGAGAGAGATGATGATATACAATGTTATTCACTAAAATAGATGCATTGAGTTCAGTGAAGATGTTGATTCCCAATCCTATTTGATTTATTGCACTAGCTGCATTGGTTTCAGTGTAGTTGTTGATTTCTAATTTTATTTGGTTTCTTGCAGTAAATACATTGATTATAGTGTAGATTTTGATTTCTAATCCTATTTGATTACTTGCAGTAGATGCATTAATTTCATTGTAGATGTTGATTTCTAATTATATTTAATTTCTTGTACTAGATGCATTAATTTCAGTGTATATGTCTATCCTATTTGATTGTTTGCACTAGATGCATTGATTTTAGTGGAGAAGGTGATTTATAACACTATTTTATTGCTTGCACTAGAGGCATTGATTTCAATGTAAATGTTGATTTCAAACTATATTTTATTGCTTGCACTAGATGCATTGATTTTAGTGTAGATGTTGATTTATTGTCCTAATTAATTGCTTGCATTAGATGCATTGATTTTAATGTAGATTTTGTTTTCTAATCGTATTTGTTTGCTTGCATTAGATGCATTGATTTCAGTGCAGATGTTGATTTTTGATTTGATGTAACTAGATGTATGATGGTACATTAATTTTAAAGTGATTGGATTAATAGCGTGCATCAATTTCAATGTAAGCAAAAACAAATTATTGATAATGTGCATTGATTTTTGTGTTATAGTAATTCAACCTATTAATATTAGAGAGTGAGAGAGATAAGGTATGAGGTTTACTGCATTAGCTCGAGTTAAAGATTTGAATGGTTTACAAACATGGATAGAATCTTAAATCACTGACGCTACCAAACCAAGTATCACAACAAATCTACTTTGCACAACAAAATATAAACAATAGTAAATCAACTAGTGCACAAAAAATACATAACTTTTTACAAATTTATACAACAACTTGTTGTGGCAAACAATAACCCCCAATTTTCTTCTAAGTCATAATAATAATGGGGACCCTTTTGATTTTCTTTGTGTTAAGCCATTTAATAAAATAAAAATTTAAATTAAATTAATTTAACAAAAGCCGCAAAATGTCCTTAAAATAAATTAAAGGGAAAATATTTGAAAAGGTTACGTATGGGTTTGAAAGCTTGAAATCCCGACACTGTTTATCAGAAACAATTCCTTAAACATTATGATATTTGCCTCCCCGAGATCCACGTGGCTCCTTTTATTCCCTGCCTTTAATATCTCTGAGGTTAAGATATCATGCTCCTATTCGACGATGATCTTATGCTACTCTTATCTCGTAACTTTTATTTAAAAAACCTTATGAGAATTCCCATTTTGAAGCCCTCTGTTATCTTGAAACCCCGGGATATCAGGTCGTTGTCACAAATTAACTTAAATTTCTTCCCAATAACTCCTTCTCGCCTCTTTCCATCTTGGCACCTCAATATATAGGAATGTTTCTATCTCGTAAGTTAATTAAAATTCCTTCATATATCTATATCCCGATATATTAGGTGGCATTCTTCACGTGGCTCACCATCCCATCCATTTAAACGATTTAACACCATAATAATGATCCTCAAACGAATAAAGGCTTCCATTAATGAACATTATTGTTCCCTCAATTGATTTAAAATGTGTTATAATGTTTCATTTTGATTATTCCCTTTTGAGCCTCCATAGAGAGTTTTCTTGCTAATTTCTACATTTGTATCCTCTAGGAGAGCTAGGATCCTCGACATACAAAAGAGATGAAGAAAGTGGATAAAGCTAAGAAGAAGGTTTCATTGTAGCAACACATAGGCCCTTATATTGAGGAAATCAATGGGAAGACATCAGGAGTTGGATTGTTTTTTGATACAATATGTACCAAAGACTCTAGTAATTCTTCATGGAAGGATATTTATCAATGCTTTGAATATGAAGGGCTGAGAGTTACAGTCATAATGGTAACAACAGATGATAAGACTCCCGTATAAGAGGCCATCACGAGGGATGCAAACAACTCTTTTCTCCATATAATTGGTGCAAGGCCGAGGTTATTACCATATACAGACATGATCTGATGGGTGGTAGAAAATTTGGACATTTCAGGGAGGTATATTCATACTAGAAAAGGAACATTATTAGCTCTTTTACTAGCAAAGACCTCCAGAGTATGTACCTTTTTCCAGATGCCCAATGTATTTACAATAGAAAATATGTTGAACTCTTCGTAAAAGAACATGGAAACTTGGTAGAATCAATTAAAGAATGGCGAAAAGACTCCAACAAAAACAAAGTTGAAGAAAATGGTGAGTATTCACTTGATTCTCTTGCATCCCCTTTTTCTCAAATCACTGCTATGTTGTGTCGAATATATGCCTACCCTAACGTGTCGAAATAATTAACACTCCGTAACTTTTAATCGGTGGGGACTCCGAGAGTTATATCTTCGATTGGGATACTATTTTTCTTTATAGCTTGGCTAGTCACATTTTAGCCTTTCGACATTCTCGAAACATATATGAGGATTAACTTCCTCCCTTCTACATGTCTGCTTAGATTATGGATACTTTATGTTTTTCTTTGGATTTTCTTGCAATAACATAGTTACTGATCAAACGGGAATTATTACCTCAAAATGAGAACTCTAACAAAAATACACATCAAAAAACCATGAAAAAACAACCAGAAAATGAAAAAGTTATATTCTGGAATAACCTTCTTCTTCTTCTTTTTTCAGGGTAAATTTTCAACATTTTTTAAAAATGGAAGTAAAAGCCAATTTTTTTTGTCCAAAAACACCAAGAAAACGGAAAGTGTTGAAACAAAAATTTTAGAATAATAAAATTTATATATTAAAAAAAAAAAAAAAAAAAAAAAAAAATCCATTATTTTATTTTTAAAATTAAAATAAATAAAATTTTAGGAAAAAAATAAAAATAAAAATAAAAACATTTTTTAAATTAAAATAATAATAATAATAAAATAAAAAATAAATAAATTTAGAAAAAAAATTAAATTTTAAAAGATAAAATAAATTTAAAATATACAAATTAAATTTTAAAAATAAAAAGAATTTTTTTGTTTAAAAAAAATAAATAAAAAAATCTAAATTTAAATTTAAAAATATATATTAAATTTTGGTATTTTCGTATGCAATAAATTTGTGATCCTGCTGTGCGGAGCGATTCATGTTGATCGTTCGTGCTAGGGTTCCTGCGCCCCTGCGCGCCCTTGGGGCTGCCGTGCCCATGCCCTAGTTTTGCTACGCCTAGCCATGGTGTCCTCTGGGGGCTCGGATCTGCCTCCCCCCCCGGAGTTTCTTGCTTTCAAAGCTATGATTGCCTCGTGTAACAAGCGCTCGCCTTCAGCCAGTCAACAAAAGTTCGTCAAGAAGATGGAAACCATTCCTTCGGTAGCCCTTCCCGAGGAAGAAACCTGCAAAGCAGCTTTGAATCTCGCTGAGAGAGGGCTCATAGGTCAGTTCACGGGCCTCTGGCCCTCTCCCAAGTCGGTAGAGGATTGGACTCAAAGGAACTAGATGCCGTTAACCAAAGAAGGAGTAAAAAGCTACTTTGTTGGTAAAGGTTTTTTCGTTTTTGTCTTCGAAAGTGCAGAGGATAGAAGCTTAATCTTCAGGAACGGACCTTATTTTATGGGCCCGAAAGGTCTATATCTTAACAAATGGTCGCCAGATTTCGACCCAGCTCAGGACGTTCCATCCGCTGTACCGGTGTGGGTGCGGCTTCCCCATCTTCCCCTCCACTGCTGGAATCAAAAGTCTCTTTAGATCATTGGCAACGCCTTAGGAAAATACATAGATCAAGCTCCAAGAAAAGATCAATATTCATGTGCCCGCATCTGTGTCGAGGTAGATCTGGAGGAGGGTTTGCCGGAAGCCATCAAACTTACAGTTGCAGGATGGATGCATGTCCAAGAGCTGGACTATGAACAACTCCCTTTTAAATGTAGACACTGCCATGGCTATGAGCACTTCGCCAAACATTGTAAGAAAAAGGCAGAAGATCAACCAGACAAACAAAATGGTGAGAATGGACCCTAGTACAAAAAACCACCAATCATAAAAAAGGCAACGGGAAAGGCACTCCAAATGAGGTACCAAGTAGCTCCAACCCTACCCAAGGAAAAAACTCAAATGGTAAAGAAAGTAGTCATAACAAGCCAGCTACAATAGTTCCGGAAAATTTGGATCAGAATGGACCTCCTATCACCAAAAAAGAAGATGGGGAAATGGCTCACCTGGAAGCCTCCCAAGGAAGCCCTTCCAATCCCGCATACGCAGATGTCACAAGGAAAAAGCCAGCTGATAGCTTCGGCTCCTCGGAGGATGAAACCTATGAGAAGCCCATAAAAAAAGTCGGCAGGAAATCCCGCAGAGAAGAAAGGGAAGAGGAGGCTGAAAGGCTTGAAACCCAAGGAAGCCAGCCCACTATAGAGATGTCTATAGGGAGAAACACCAAGACCAGGCCCCCCAAGGGAGGCTCCCACCCCACCCCTGGTAAATAATGCGTCTTGTCTCTTGGAACTGTAGAGGTCTGGGTAACCCCTCGAAAGCAGAAGCAGTCAAAGATCTTCTCAAAATAGAACCCTCAGACATTCTCATGCTCCAAGAGACTAAGATAGGGGGAAAGCCCTTCTAGACATCAGCAAGACGAAATGGAAAAAAAACGAAGGAAGAGCAGTTAGTTCAAGAGGCTCATCCGGAGGGCTCGCTACTCTTTGGACAGAAGATCTCTTCCAGCTGAACAATTCCCACGAGACCCAACACTAGATCTACACGGAACTAAGGCATTGTACAAGTAAGTTGACTATCTCCCTCTTCAATCTTTATGTCCCTGTTCTATACTCAGAAAAGAGAGACTGTTGGAACTCTCTCATTGAATTCCTAGAGCAGCACTCCCCAAGAAACATCATTCTTGTTGGGGATTTAAATATTGTTTTAAAATTCAAAGAAAAAAGGGGAGGAATCAGTTGCAGAGACCCCATTCTTCCCCTGGTGGAAGACCTCATCCAGCAGTGGGATCTTCTAGATTTAATTCTGGCCAAAGGGCTCTACACATGGTCCAATAACAGAGTGGGAGAGGATCACATTTCTACCCGTCTGGATTGATTTCTGGTCCAAGGTGCTTTGATGATGAACAAGAAGATAATCACCACCAAAATTCTTCCCAAATTGACCTCAGATCACAAACCAATTCAGCTCACTCTGGAAGATGTAGAAGACCTGGGTTCAATCCCCTTTCAATTCAGCCCTCTTTGGATCGAAAGGGATGGTTTCATTGATACAGTGAAAACATCATGGGCTAAAATCTTCTCAGGGTCCTCTAGTTATGTGTGGGAACAAAAGCTCAAAGCCACAAAGCAAGAACTGAAGGAGTGGATAAGGAAACCTGCCCCAAACCCAACCAGCCAAAGAAAAGAAATAATGCAGTCTCTTGAGGCATTGCAAGTCGAAATGGAAAGCAAAGATATCACCCCAGCGCTTCTTGACAAAGAAGTTAAAATTTAGTGTTCATCATTCAGATCTTTCCGAATGGAGGAGGAGTACTGGAGAATCAAATCTCGAAGTTTGTGGCTGAAGGCGGGCGACCGGAACACCTCCTTCTTCCATCGTCAATATCGAGCAAGACTCTCCAGAAACCATATCTCTGAAATTAAAATAGCAGAGGGGCAGATCTGTAAAGGGTTCAGCCAGATAAAAGAGGCAGCTGAAAGTCATTATAGACAGCTCTACACCGCAGGAAATCAAGGCAATGAGGAGGAAATAGCTGACTTCCTTTCCAAGATTCCTCTTCTGGTCAGCCCTGAAGACAATTCCCCTCTCATCAGCCCTATCACTGAAGAATAAATCATTAAAGTTATCTGGTCTATGGACTCGGATAAGGCACCTGGGCCCGATGGTTTTACCATACACTTCTATAAGACGTGTTGGGATATCATCAAAGCGGATCTCTTAAAGATGATAAAAGGTTTCATGAAAAAAGCCAAGGTAGGAGGAGGAACCAACTCCACCTACCTCGCCCTTATTCCTAAAGAATCCAATCCCGAAACCTTCGCTAGATTCAGGCCTATATTGCTTTGTAACGCCTCTTACAAAATTCTGGCAAAGCTCCTAGAAAATAGGATTATGCCCCTGCTAAATAGGCTGATCTCTAGCAATCAAGGTGGCTTCGTAGAAGGCAGGCATATCCTGGACAATGTCATTCAAGTACAAGAGACAATTCATTCAAGCAATCAGCAAAAAGAAAAAGGGATGCCGATAAAACTTGACATGCCTAATGCTTTTGACCGAGTCAATCACTCCTTCCTCTACAAAGTCCTCCATGCCTTTGGTTTCTCTTCCCATTTTTTCAATCTTATCATGGCCTGCACTGACAACTCCTGGATTGCCCCTCTTGTCAACGGTCGCCCTACCTCTTTTTTCCAAGCCCAGAGAGGTCTCAGGCAGGGATGCCCGCTCTCTCCCTTCCTGTATATCTTGATGGCTAACTCCCTCAGTAGAAAGCTATCAGCTGAAAAAGTTGCAAGATCCCTTCCCAGCCTCAAATCTTCCAATACTCTCTAGCTCAGAACCATGCTCTTTTTGCGGATGACTCTCTCCTTCTTGGAGGTGCCTCTGCAAGAATTTCCAAAGCCTTTGATGTTGTCCTTAAATGCTACTGCAGGGTTTCGAGAGCTTCTATCAATGAAATAAAAAGCGAAGTCTATGGCTGGAACATTGAGCAACATGAGCTCACAAGTATTTCTAATCTTCTTGGTTTCAACAGTCAAGCCCATTGGGAGAAGATAAAATATCTCGGCCTCCCCATCATAAATGGTTTCAACAAGAGGTCGCTGTGGTCCGAAATTATCAGCAAAATTAAATAAAAAATTACAGCCTGGGGAGGATTTTGGCTCACAACAGGAGGCAAGGTCATCCTGATCAAGTCTGTGTTATCTGCATTCCCAATTTACCAAGCCGCCTTCCTTCTCGCCCCAAAAAGTGTGACGGAACATATCTCCAAAATACTCCGAGACTTCCTTTGGCAGGGGGGGAAGGGAAATCAACATAAAATGCATTTAGTGAAATGGGATTTGGTCAAACGTTCAATCCCTGAGGGAGGTCTGCAAATACGCAACCCTGCTCTTGTCAATCTGGCGATGGGAGGCAAAATCCTGTGGAACCTATACAAGGATCCCAAGCAACCAGTCTGCGAAACGCTGAAATCGAAGTACGCCCACAAGGTGCCGCTCAGAAATTTGCAGGCAAGTCAAACAAACAACAGCTCACAGGTTTGGAAACTATGCAACAAAAGTCTGAATTTCTTCAAAGGCAAGGTGTACAAGATTCCAGGTAACGGCAAACAAACAAACCTGTGGTATGATCGAATAATGGACCGAGACCCCCTCTCGGAAGTTGAAGAAATCGCAGAGTTAAGAAATTGGTTGGAACGTGCAGGGATCAACAACGTACATGATCTCTCCAAATGGGATTGCCACGATGATTAGCAAGGTTGGGATTTTTTTGGAGTCCCTGATCGTTTAAACCAGCAGAAGCTCACCCTCAAAGAATTGTTGGAAGAAGTAGCTCCAGTGAATAGAAAAATGAAGGAAAGTTGGGGATGGGGGCAATCTGGAAGCTACACAATAGTAGCAGCTTATAACGCCCTCCAACCCATCAGGAATAGCAGTAAAACACCGGACTTCTGGAAGAAAGTATGGGAACTGCTTGCTCTTCCTAAAGTAAATTTCTTCTTTTGGACGCTGGTCCATAATAAGCTGCTAACTAGAGACAACCTGATGAAAAGAAGTATAGTTGGGCTGCATAGATGCGAGTTGTGCAGAAGCATCTTAGAAACAGCCAAGCACCTCTTGATGGACTGTAAGTTTGCCAAAGATGTGTGGGGACTCATTTTCCGTGAGCTTCAAATCACAGTCCCCCCATTTAACTCTGTTGCTGATCTATTTGACTCATGGAATCAATGCTATCCCAACAAAATCCCCAGCAAATCCTTTTGGAGGAAAGTCTGGAATGCCACCCTCAAATTTGTGTGCTGGCAGATTTGGTTGGCCCGGAATGATCTGATATTCAATGAAAAGGTGCAAGCTCCCTTCTCGGTAGCAGTAAAGGCCAAATCCTTCCTCCTGGAAGCTGCTCAACAACAATATTTTTCAGAAGATCCTTTGCTTCTCCCTGAAGAAGAGAGGTGTCTGGGTCCCCTATCCCCCCACCCCCGGAAGCAGCTATCTGCCCCTCATTCAATGAATCCAGAATGGCGCAAAAGAGAATCCGAAGCTACCTTTCAAGAATGGTGGCAAAAACAAAAAATAACTACGATTTTCTTCGATGGAGCCTCCAAAGGCAACCCCGGGGCTGTAGGAGCTGGAGGGGTTATCTACGCCCCGGACGGTTCAAGAAGGGACAGATTTTGCTGGGGCATCGGGCAGAAAACCAATAACCAAGCAGAGATCCTAGGCCTCCTCAAAGCTTTTCAAATAGCCAGAGACAGAGGGGACAAAGAAATCCAAGCTTTTGGAGACTCAGAGATCTTAATAGAAAAATTAAATACGGAAAAATTGTTTACCGATGCAAGCCTCAACAAAACTCTGAGCAGATTAAAGAGAGTCCTGCTCGACTTTGATTCCTTCAAATTCCTCCACATCCTCAGAAACTTGAATAGTGAAGCAGATCTAATGGCGAACAAAGGTTGCACTCTGGGGAAAGGACAACTTCTCATAAATGGCGATAGCTCATTCCAACTCTGTAACCCATGAGGAAGCTGCAACTTGTAACAAGAAACAGAAATTGATGCAATGTAATGATGGCTGCCACGGCGTAAGTCCAATCTTTTTCTCCAAATAAATAAAAACATATCTCTGTTAGCGCTTAATATATATATATATATATATATATATATATATATATATATATATATATATATATATATATATATAGATAGATATATATATAAATTAAATAAAAAATAAAAAAATAAAAAAATTAAGATAAAAAATTAAATTAAAAAAATATTAAAATTTAATAAAAAAAATAATTTTAAATTAAAATAAAAAAACACTTAGATTGAATTCAGGCTTCTGTGATGCATAAGAATTTTTAGAAAATTTTTCGGTTAAAATCACATGAGAATGAGCTTTGTCGACGTGTTTCGAACCAATGAGTGTGGTTCATCTTCAAGACAAGATGAACCACACTCGTTGGTTCGAAACGCGTCGACAAAGCTCATTGTCATGTGATTTTAACCAAAAAAAAAAAAAAAACTGAAAATAAAAAACACTTTTAAAATTGAAATTTAAAATATTTGAAAATTAATTAAAAATTAAAAATAGAAAAAAAATTAATTAATTAAAAAAAGAAAAAGAAAAAAAAAAGTAATTTAAAATATAAAATCTAAATTTAAATAAAAAATATTAAATTTTATTTAATTAAAAAAAATTAAAAAACAAAACAAACCAAATTTAAAAAATACATATTAAATTTAGATAAATTAAAAAATTTATTAAAGAAAATAAATAAATAAATTGGTCGTCCAGGTGGTTGCAGGGGCCGACCACTGGGCGGACGGGGAGGCGATTCTGAGAATGAACCTCTCGCCCAGGTGGCGGCAGGGGCCCACTGCTAGGCGGGCGAGGAGGCAATTTTGAGAATGGATCTCCTGCCCAGATGGCGGCAGGGGCCAACTGCTAGGCTGACGGAGAGGCGATTCTAAGAATGGACCTCCTGCTTAGGTGGCGACCCAATTTATATATTTTTTAAAATTAATTTAAATGAATCACACTAGTTGGTTCGAAACGCGTCGACAATTTTCTGTCCAATGTGATGACAACCGAAAGATATTTGAAAAATAATATATATATATATATATATATATATATATATATATATATATATATATATATATATATATATATATATATATATATATATATATATATTTATTTATTGTCTTATTATTTTTTATTTATTTATTTTATTTATTTAATTTATTGAATTTAATATTTGTTTTTTAAAATTAAAATTTAATTTAATTTTAATTTTTAATTTTTAATTTTTAATTATATATGATGATGATGATGATGATGGTTAACGTCCACTTAGACCAATCTTTGGTCTATCGGACCTAAAGAAAAGAGTTATTTAATTTGATTTAAGATTTTATTCCTATGCTCAAAAAGCTTAGAGAGAAGCCTCCCGAGCTCACTATAATTTTGACATCTTAAAAGGCTAGGAAGGTCAGTGTTGCAACAAAAAATATGAAATTGAGCTCTAATGTGGTTGTACGCGGGGCACTCTAAGAGGAAGTGATTTTCATCCTCAATGTTCATATTCTGACAGAGATGGCAGATCCTTTCCATCTATGGTGTTTTAGGAACTGTCCAACGACCTATTTCACTATGGAGCTCATGAGAGTTCATTCTAATCTTGGCTATATTAATTTTCTTCTTTGAACTAGTTAAAACAGAGAGATTCTTTTTATCTTCTAAGGTGGGGCTGATGACCTCCTTATAATACCTTAATTTTCTTTTTAGCTGCTAGATCTTTCTCGCACCATATTTTTTCTTTGAACTTAGAAGTAATAATTTTTATTAATGTTATTGATGTTTTGCAATGCAACATTCTCGTCGATCTCCCAATGGTTTAACCGGGCCCTGGTGTCTTTATACCAACCTTGTTTAAGCCTTAGGTGATTTTGGCTGGAATTTAAAGCTAGCTTAGGAAGTCTATGGTCTCCTATGCTATTGAGCTTGTGCTTATACAACAGAAGCCTAGTCATAGCTAGGCTCTCGATAGGGGAAAGACCCACTTCTATAAGGATAATAGGATAGGGTGTATTGATTTTAATTTTAAGGTTATACGTTATAAAACGCTTCTGGATTTGCTCAATCTTTCTCCAAGATTCTCTAGAGATGCTGCAACTCGAAACCTCACATCCATTAAGATAACAGGAGTAACTAAAGTTTCAAAGAGGAACTTCTTTCTATCCCACATTACGAGGTTTGTTGTTTTACAATTATTTTCAAGACCAAAATAAGCTTTCCACACCCCATTAATCCTTTTCTGAATGCTATAGTTCCAGTTGAGCTTGTGATGAATATCAATTCCTAGGTACTTGTAAGAAGACACTTTCTCCAAGTAACTATTGTCATACATAAAATTAACGTAAGTGTCCTTTCTGGATTTTACAACCATAACTTTTTTTTTGTTAGTGTTAATAGACATACCCATGGTAGAGCAAAAATCCTTAAGAATTCTAAGTTGCTTATCAAGATCAGATGGGCACCTTACGAGAAGAACAATATCGTCAGCATAGAGAAGAAGGATGATGACTATCCTAGCTAAGATCGTGCCAGCACATCCTGCTTCCTCTAAACAACCTTCTAGCTTGTCGATGTAAATGCCAAATAGGGTAGGGGAGAGGGGGAAACCTTGTTTAACTCTGATATTACACTTAATATCTTTCGACCACCCCTCATTTCTCTTTAACTTGGCAATTATATTCTCGTATAACCTTATAGTGGCCGCTCTTAGCTCGAAAGGAACATTTAGCTCTTCTAATCTATTCCATAGGTTATTTCTAGGAACCATATCGAAAGCCTTTCTAAAGTCCACAAAGCAACAGAAGAGATTGGATTTATCATTGTGACATTCTTCCACAATGATCCTAGCGTAACGAGGTGGTCCGTTGTTGAGTGCTGCCTTCTAAAACCCGCTTGGCCTTTAGCTCGCTTACCTTCACTTTCAAGCCAAATGCTCAACTTCTTTTCCAAAATAATACCATATAACTTGGCTAAGAGAGCGCTGATCATAATCGTTCGATAATTAGAGGGGTTATTTTAATCCCCACTTTTAAAAATACGGATAATGAGGCTTTGAGTCCAAGGTTTAGGGAACCATTGCTTGACCGCTTGGTTGAAAAGCTTGTGGATGTGGGGGATGAGGACAAGACCTCCAATTTTTAAGATTTCCGCCTAGTAACCTTCAATGTCTTTAGCTTTCCCATTTGCTAGGCGTTTAACCCCAAAATCAATGTCTTCTAATGAGAAAACTTCTTTTGTTGTGAGCAAGGTTTCAAAATCCGTGGCATTTGGAGATTCATAAAGCTTTTTAAGATAGGAATTCCAGTCGTGTAAAGCAATTTTATTATTATCTTTAGTTTTCCTAGTTAGAATCTGCCTCCAGAATTTCTTAGGAGCCACCTTAGAGAGGTGTAAGAGATTCTCTTGTCTTTTACGAATATATTGCCTTTTTTTCCTTTTAGTTAGGGCTTTGTAGATTTTTATCTTGTTAATTTTGAGAGATTCATCAACAACTTCTTTAATTGCTCTCCTCGCACTTTTACAATCTTTGTCATACCATGGGTTGGTTTTGCTATTTCTTTTATTACTTGAGACTTCAATTGAGAACTTGTTAATAGAATATGAGAGGGTTGTAGTAAAATTATGATAGAGGTCATCTATGTTTTCTATACTAGATAAAGGAAGAAAATTAGTTTTTAATTCATTTAGAAAGAGATCGTTTTTATTTCTATCAAAGATTAAGTTCTTTTGAATATAAGGATTATCTTCTATGGGATCTCTATGCATGACAAAATTGAGAGTTATGAGTAAAGGCCTATGATCAGAGTCAAGCTCGTGGTCATCTAAGATGTCAAAATTTATTATTTCATTGTATAAAGGGAGATCGGAAATAATATAGTCTACCACACTCATGCCAAGACCATGGATGCAAATCATCTTGCTAGAATTGGGCCACTTCTTTAGACAATTTCAAATTATAAGATCCTGAGAACTACAGAGCTTGACTAGCTCCGACCCAAACAAATTATTCTCAAGGTATTCAGAGCTCCTTTTGTACCGGCTAGCCAGATTAAGGTCTTCATCTAACCAAAGAGGATTGGGGTTGGAATGATTTCTTAGAAGAATAGCTTGGTTGCTTGAAGTTTGAGCATTAAAGTCACCCATTAAAAGGATATTACCTTCATTCCTTAGGCTAGAAATATCATTCTCTAAACCATTGTAAGGGCTATTTTTATCTAGATTATTTTTCTTATAGAAGTTAGAATCAATGGGGGGAAAATAACAGATTTCTATGTAGGTCTTTTTATCATTAATGTCAGTAATCTCAATCCAACTATATTGGTTGTAAGGGTCGTTTTTATAAATCCTACCATGGGGGGAGATGTTCTTCTTAATGTAGCAAGCTATGCCCCCAATGCCTCTACTGGAGGATCGCTTGTTCCAGGTAGACCATAGTGCAAAGCCATCTATGTTAGGGACCTTAGATTCTTCGTGCTCCCAAGTTTCAACAAGAAATATAATATCAACATCATTTGAGATCCAACTTAGCTTGGGGCCTTTGTTCCATGGAAAGCCCTGACAGTTCCAAGAAAGAATTCAGAGCATGTTGAATTGCTATTTATTACTATCTTTTTGGTTTCTATCTCGAATAACGACTTTTCTATTTCTGATTATTACCCATTTTCCTTCCTTCCTGGCTTCTTTTACCTTTTGAACCTCCTTTCTTAATTCTGCTTGATCTTCTGGAATGAGATCTTCGTTTATAAATATTCTCGTTCCTTTTAGACTTGAGGTTATACTAAGTATGTCATACTTATGGTCAGTAGAGCTCACCTTTATTCGGATCAGCCTTCATTTATTCTCAGTTAATTTCTCTAACCTTGTTGCTTCTGTGAGACACGTGGTTTCAATTTTTAATCTATTATGTAATTCTTTCTGGGCTATGCCTAAAGTATCCTCGTCTACCTCCTCTTTCAAACCAAAGATTATAAGGTTCAAGGCCCTTTTATTACGCTCATGGTCTAATTCAATCAATTTTTTCATTTCATCTTTAATTGGTTTGATATCTAATTTACCTACCCCACTATTTAGGGTGAGATTGTTGTTAAAATTTTCTTCTAGTTCTTTAATCATGTCCTTCATTTTAACACTCTCTATATTATCAACATCTCCTTGTTGGGATGTTTGGTTCGTATCTTGGTCTTGTTTTTCTATGACCTGCAGCCTAATTTCCATTGCCTCCATTTTATTCTCCAATAGTTCTATTTTATTTTCTATTTGTTTTTGGATCTTGTCTTCAAGAGATGTGAATTTGTTTTCCAGCATGGCTTCTAACTGGGTTTTATTTATTTAAAATTTTAGGGTTTTTTTTTTGTTTTTGTTTTGTTTTGTTTTGTTTTGTTTTTTAGCTTTATTTATTTATTTATTTAATGGTTTAATTTTAAAAATAAATAAATAAATAATAAATAATAATAAATAAATAAATAAATAATAAAGTAAAATAAAATAAAATAAAAAAGAAAGAAAACAAATAAAAAATAAAGTGAGATTTTTGTTTTTTTTTTTCCAATTATTTTAAAATGTTTTTTTTTTTTTTTCATTTTTTTTTTAATTTTTAATTTTATTTATTTTTTTAAATTTAATTTTTTATTATTTTAAAATTTTTGTTTTTATTTACAGATTTTCTTCTAACTGTAGTCAAAACCCTCACCTTCACCTCAAGCACGGGTGGTATAAGGATGCCCAGTCCTGGCTCAACCATTGGGGAATTAAGGAGGATCTGAGTATGGGAAGGAAAGATAGTATCAAAAATACTATCACCTCCAAGCTAAAGGACAAGTTGTGGGAGGATTGGGAATTGGAGGGTAAAAGGAAGTTAATATACTATAAGGAAGTAATCAACCCCACCCTTGATAATCAGAATTATCTCTCTGTGTTGTCTAGCAATAAGAAAAAAATGAACATCACTAAGATAAGAAATAATTCCCATGAGCTTCGGAGTGAGACTGAGTGATGGTCTATTCCCAAGACCCCTTGGAACGATAGAATTTGTCAGATTTGTTATTCTAAGCGGGTGGAAGATGAAAAGCACTTCCTTTTAGACTGCCCTACTCTTACTCACATTCACTCTCAATTCCATACCATCTGCCACACTTCTAGTCTTCTTGACCTATTAAGCCAACCCTCCTATAGAAATCTTGGAGCACTTATTTCCCTTCTCTTAACCATATATACAAGATTTTGAAGAATCAAACTTAAATTCTTTCTCCTTTCTTAAGGTCCGATAGACCGCATTGGTCTTAACGGACGGTAACTATCATCTTCATCATCATATATATATATAATGATGATGATGATGATGAAAATGATGGTTACTGTCTGTTAAGACCAATGCGGTATATATATATTTTTAATTATTTTTTATTTTTGTGTTTTAATTTTATTTTTTTAATTACATTATTTATAAATTTTCTATTTTATTTTTTATTTTTATCATTTTTTTTAATTATGTGATTTTTTTTAATATCTTACAAAAAAATTGTTTTTGATGTTTTTTTTATTTCTTTGCTTCAATTTTTATTTTTTTTTCTTTAAATTATGTGTTTTTTTGAATATTTTCCCCATTTTTTTAATTTAATTTTCCAAACTTTTTGTTTTTATTTATTTATTTATTTTTACATTTTGTTTTTAATGGTTTTTTTATTATTTTTATATATTATTTTATCTTTGATTTGTTTTGTCATGTTGTTTAATTTTATTTGTATGTTTTATTACCAACATGAAAACCACCACTCTAAACAAAAATGGTTAATGTTGTGTCAACACTTTTCCAAATTAGCATGAAAATCACTAACATTTTAAAAGAAATGTTCATACTTCATAAATAAAAAAATTTCAAGTGTCAAAAATATGCTCCAAAAAAAGGGTGATTCTGCATCACCACTTTTAAAATCAGGTGCTTTTTCTGCTACCTCAAAAAATTAGGTACTAGATCACTTACCTATTTGATTGGTAACTATGTTCAATGGATTGTAAATGGAGCATTCAAGACCCTAAGCCTATTCATAGTTAACATGACATATTGTGGGAAACAAAGTATTTCAACCATTTTTATGAGATTTGTCACAAAGTCATTATTCCTATTTATGAGATTATCTTTAGATCCTGACCATCTAGAATGTCACGAGAGGCCATGGATACTATTTTTAGGGTTGGAAATTGGTTTGGAGAAGAACTATTTACATATATTAGAGTATGGGGCAGCCAAGCTTAGCCCCATGTTTTCCCTTGTTTATCCCCGACAAATTAATCTGTAGAGAAGTGGCTTATCAGACTGCAGGCTGTGGAATTACTAAAGTATTGAGGGATTCTAATAAGAAATTATTGCCCATATTCCCCATGAGATTTGGCATATTTTCATTGGGAAACTACAACATCATGCTGAAAAAGAAATCCTAGCCATCCACACTCTTAAACTGGCCACCATATCAAACATGATTTATGATCCAAATTCAGTTGTTAATAATTTTGTTGCTTCACAAGGGATTAGAAAATTTATTCATGAAGAAGATAAATTTGATGATATGTTTCCTCAAGCTCCCTCCTATGTCACAATACTAAATCGGGGGAATGAACAACTGACCTTGGAAGAGAAAAAACCATTTTTCTCACTTTAGGACTTCTAGATTAGCCACCTTGCCTCTTGATCTGCTACAATTACCTCTTCAGAAATTTCTCTAAAAGAATCTATCTCTGCCACTCAGCCTGAGACTTCATCTCAGCCAGTGTTTTCCCAGGGCCAACAAAATGTTATTATAAGTTCTTCCACTTCACAAGGAGAATGATTTGTTAGTAATCCTAAATTGAATGAGGCTTGGAATGAATTCGATATTATTATTAATTCATAGACCGAGGACGAGACCACATATACTCAAATCAGAACTTATTCACACCGAACCAATACTCCAAGTACCCTTCATGGTACTAGATAAGTTGCGAGATCATAAAAGACTACAAATCATAAATCTTCTATGTAGAAGAAGAAAGATGTTGAAGTCGTCCCAGCCTTTCCTACCTCTGAGGTTATCCTAAAAATCGAGTAATGCAGGAGTATGAGGTTTAGAGACAAAAGGCTTCATTAATTATTCCAAAAATCCAAAAAAAAATTACAAGCAAAGGTGTTGGTAACTTTAGCTGTCAATTTACAGTTTTATTAGATAGGGTTGAACTAGTATCTAGGAGGATTGAACAGTTTTAGATTAGATTCAGCATATTTAGCTTTCATTTGATAGATTTAGGGAAGATATTATGTAATTTGGTTTTTTTCTAAATTAGGAGAATTCAATCCTCAAGAGGAGGTCGACTGTTATGTAAAAACCTATAAATGTAACCTTTGAGAAGGAGGAAATCGAATTTGGATGACAGAAGATCTAATTGAGAGGGTTTCACCTCTGAGTTAATAAAATTTGCAGAATTGATTATTTGTTGTTGCTTGGAAAATTCCCGGAGGTTTTCATCTCTTCGAATCCATTGGATTTTAAATTTTTGTGTATAAATCGAGAGTGATTAGCTTCTGTGTGAAGGATAAATTAAGTATATTAAACTTATGTATAAAGGGTTCAGAGGAATTGAAGAAATTATGGGTTCTTTGTTTGAGAGCGGATATTGATAATCGATTATATTTGTTGAGCCACAGAGCGGAAAAGGGAGGTTTCCAGAGGAGTGAAGTTAGAAGATAAACCAGTGAAAATCCAAATCAAACGCGATTGAAAATCAAGTTTGTAGACAAGTGGTTTTGGAAAAAACCGGTCACTATTGTCGCGCCGCTTTTGGGTTGTGAGTGGCTTTATTTAATTTGAATGCGATCAAATAATATTGTGACACGTCACGGGCGCGAAACTGCGAATTTCGCGTGACTTTTGAGTGATAAAGTGCTGGGGATGATTGAACGTGATAGCCGTCCGATCATTTGATCAATACATCCAATGGTGGTCGCGTCAGAAGTTGCGTGGAGGTTAATAAAAGGTATGGCCCGATGTTTTATGAAATGGAGTTTTATTAAGGTTGAAGTTCAGAACCATTTCCGAAAGTCTAAACTTCCGAAGGTGTTAATATTATTTCAATAGAGCTTTATTAAGAGTTTGAAGTTCGGAAATACATTGATGAGAGGGTTTTAACCATTGTTTAAAACGTAAATTATTACATTGTTGAAGGTTGTTAAATATTCATTCCGAAAGGTTTAACAATGGATTAAAGCGAGTTATAATGTTTATGAAGGGTAAAGGGGAATTTTTCTTCCACATGTCTTTTTATTAGTTTTATCAAGCAGATTTAATAAATTTTGATGTACGAGACTCGAAAGAAAGACCAGGAACTAATTCCTCCTGAATTAGAAAACATTTTAACTAAGTTTGAGCAGCTCTCCTTAACGCCTGCACCCACACTGCCATAATTTGTGGTATCAGAGCAACCATCAGAGCAGTCTTCAGAGCATTTTTCAGACACTAAACAAGCTTCCAAAATTCAGAAAAAGAAATCCAATATGGCTGTCAGAATTGGTAGAGGTGGTGCCAATAGAAGAAGAGGTAGACCAGTTGCAAATGCTGAAGTACTAGAAACTATGCAGCAAATTCAAGCCAGATTGGAAGCAATGGAAGGAGGACAACAAAGAGATCTTGAAGATGTCAGTCAACCTGAAGCTGAAGAAGAAGAAGAAGAAAATGTTGAGCTTACTCCTGATATGAGATTCTTTAAATCAGTTTTAGGATCTACATCCAAGCCTAGACTTGAAGTATCAGCTTTTGTAGGAGGATTGAATCCAGAAGAGTTGATAGACTGGATCAATGAAATGAATAAATGCTTTGAATATGAAGAGATGAGTGAAGAAAAGAGAGCTATGTTTGTTATCACAAGGTTGAAAGGACATGTAAAACTTTGGTGGGATGGAGTGCAAGCAGAAAGAAGGAGAGTTGGTAAGCAGCCAACCAAGAATTGGAACAAAATGATAGCAAAGTTGAGAGGTAAGTTTTTTCCTAGTGATTATCAGCTTTCATTATTTAGACAAATGCAAAATCTTAGATAGAGATTAATGACAGTAAAAGAATACACAGAAGAATTTTACTAAGTGAGCATAAGAGCAGGACAAATACAATATACAACAGAGAAGATTTCCAGGTACATAAATGGTCTCAGAATGGAGATTCAAGATGAGATAAGTATATTGTCTCCTAATACTGTAGAAGAGGCTTACTAGATGGCCTTAAAAGCTGAAGAAAAACTCATAAGAAAGCAATCTGCCAAAGGAAGAGGTACTTTCTGAGGAAGAGGTCAAGGTGGTAGAGGAAGATATACAACACCAAGAGATGGAGCTAGCAGCAACTCACCTCATTATGCACCCACAGAAGGTGATAAAAGTGGAAGAAGGAGTCCTTACAGAGGAAGAGGAGGCAGAAATAGAGGAAGAGAAGTTAGATGTTACAGATGTAACAAATTAGGACATAGAGCCTATGAGTGTCCATAGAATGTGAGGGAAAATCAGAGAAATGAAATTGTTGCTCAGACTGAAGAGGAAGCAACAAATTTTCCTGTAACAGAGAAATAAATTGTGCCAAAGAAAGGAGAATCTTTGGTGATTAACAAGGTTTTGTTAAAACAAACAAAGTTTCTGAGCCAACACAGAGAAAAAATTTGTTCAGAAGTGTGTGAAAAGTTCAAGGAAATGTTGTCAATTGGTAATTGATAGTGTTAGTACAGATAATTTGGTCTCTATGGAGGTGATAGAGAAGTTGAAATTGAAGACAAGGGAAAATCCAACACCCTACAAGGTGTCATGGCTTCAGAAGGGACATCAACTGATAGTAAAGGAACAATGTGAAATAGAATTGCAAATGGGCAGTTACAAAGATAAAATCATGTGTGATGTGATAACTATGGATGTGTGTCACATATTGTTGGGTAGACCTTGGCAGTATGACAGAGCAGCAGTACATGATGGAAAGAGAAACACTTACAAGTTTTTCAAAGATGGTATGAATCAAACATTGTTACCTATGGAAGAAGAAGGTGCATCAAGTAAAAAGTCTGATCCAAAGGCTTTATTTTTGAGTGGAAAAGAATACTTGCAGCAGATTGAAGATGATGAGGTAAATTTTGCTTTAGTTTGTTAACCTAAGGTAGTATTTACTTCTACTAAAATTTCTGATTTTCCAATTGAAATTCAAGAAATGTTGGAGAATTATTGTGATATTATTGTGGATGATTTGCCTGATGAATTACCACCTGTAAGAATAATCATCCATCAGATAGAGTTGATTCCAAGATCAAATTTTCCAAACATAGCAGCTTACAGAATGACTCCTACAGAGACTGAATAAATCAGAAATCAAGTGTAGCCATTGATTGACAAAGGTTTGATCAGAGAAAGTTTGAGTCCTTGTGCAGTACCTACAGTATTAAGTCCAAAGAAAGATTGAGGTTGGAGAATGTGCATTGATTCAAGAGAAATTAACAAAATAACAATCAGCTATAGATTTCCTTTACCAAGAATTGAAGATTTGATGGATTGTTTGAGTGGAGCAAGATATTTTTCAAAACTAGATTTGAAAAGTGGGTATCATCAAATTAGGATAAGGGAAGGAGACGAATGGAAAACAGCCTTTAAAACAAATGAGGGATTGTATGAATGGATGGTAATGCCTTCTGGTTTATCAAATGCACCTAGCACATTTATGAGGCTTATGAATGAAGTATTAAAGGAATTTATTGGTAAATTTGCAATAGTATATCTGGATGATATATTAATTTACAACAAAACAAAAGAAGAACACCTGAGACATCTTAATTATGTCTTAAGGAAGTTACATCAAGAGAAGTTACTGGTAAATTTAAAGAAATGTTCATTCATGAAAGAAGAATTGGTATATCTAGGTTTTTTTTGTTTCTGCTAAAGGATTAAAAATGGATCTAGAGAAGATAAAGGCAATTGTGGAGTGGCCTTCACATAAAAGTGTTTTTGAGGTAAGAAGTTTTCATGGTATTGATAGTTTTTATAGAAAATTCATAAGGAATTTTAGTAATATCAATGCACCTATCATTGAAACCATAAAGAAGGACAAACAACCATTTAAGTGGACTGCTGAAGCTGAAAGGAATTTTCAGTTCTTGAAACAAAAGATAACTGAGAAACCTATCTTTGTTTTGCCTGATTTTAATAAACCTTTTCAAGTGAAATGTGATGCCAGTGGGGAAGCTATTGGAGCTGTATTAAGTCAAGAAGAAAGATCTGTAGTATATTTCAGTGAGAATCTGAATGAGACAAGGAGGAAGTACTCTTCTTATGACAAGGAATTTTATGCAATTGTACAGTCATTGAAGAAGTGGAGACATTATTTAATGTTTAAATAATTTGTGCTATATTCAAATAATCATGCTTTATAGTATATTATGAAACAGCCTAAATTGAATCAAAAACATGCAAAATGGGTTGAATATATTCAAATTTTTAACTCTGTTTTGAAGCATATAAGTGGTCAAGCAAACAAAGTAGCAGATGCCTTGATTAGGAAAAGCATTCTTGTTCAAGAAAGTCAAATTCAAGTGTTAGGTTTTGATTTTCTTGAAGAACTCTATAAGACAGATTTGGATTTCAAAGAAGCATTTGAAGCATGTTGTAATCCTGTTTTGATAGACAGAAGTCAGTGGTTAGATTATTTCTTTCAAGAGGGTTTATTGTTCAAAAGAAATCAGTTGTGCATACCAAATTGTTCTATGAGAGAAAATTTAATCAGGGAGAAACATAGTGGTGGACTTGCTGGACATTTTGGTGTTGATAAGACTTATGAGCAACTAATTCATTTTTATTTTTGGCCAAAGATGAGATCTGAAGTGGAAAAATATGTGAAGAATTGTAAAATTTGTCAATATGCAAAAGGGAAAAGTCAAAATGCAGGTTTGTACATTCCATTACCTATTCCAGACAAACCTTGAGATATGGTAAGTATGGAATTTTTTTAGGATTGCCTAAGACACAGAGAGGGAGTGATGCAATTTTTGTTGTAGTTGACAGATTTTCAAAAATGGCACGTTTTATTCCATGTTATTAAACCAGTGATGCTACTCATGTTTCCAATTTGTTTTTCAAGGAGGTTGTCATATTTCATGGGTTACGTAGAAGTATTCACTAGTAAAATTCGGGGAAATTCCGACACTTGGTTCTGACACTTTTGACCAAATGTCGGAAATTTCCCCAAATTTTTTCAATCCCGCCCGAAACCGTCGCTATACCGACGTTTAGAGAAAAGTGTCGCAATACCGACACTTAGAAAAAGTGTCTCAATTGCGATGTTTGGAGGAAGACATCGCAATTGCGACACTATGCCCCAAAGTGTCACTATTGCGATGGCTACCTCCAAACATCGCAAGTGCGACACAATGTCTAAGTGTCACAATTGCAATGTTTGGAGGCATCTATCGCAATAGCGACGCTTTGGCCGCCGTCGGTATAACGACACTTATATGCCTTTGCAAAATCCGTCTCACTTATGTTTATTTTTTATTTTCTTTTGCTTGAACTAAGTCTTATTTCCATGTGGATTGTGTAATTTCACTTTTATTGCATATTATAGAATGTGTTTGTTTATAAACTATATGATACATGTGAGATAAAGATTTATTATTTATCATATATAAAAAAAATTTATCAATATTGTACATTTACACTTTTATGAGGTGATGTTATAAGTAAATTCATAAATATCTCTTTTTAATCCTCATTTTACTCCATGAATATGTTTGGAAATGAAATTTCAATAGATTAATTTTTTCCTAACCTATGTATCATCAATATTGTACATTTACATTCTTAATTATGAGGTGATGTTATAGGTAAATCCATGAATATCTCCTTTTAATCTTCATTTTACTCCATGAATATGTTTGGAAATGAAATTTCAATAGATTAATTTTCTCGCTATTATATGTTTTACGAAGATATGGTAAGGAATTCTCTCTTGTTCTTCTTAGAAATAATTATATATAATTTTATTTTATTTTCAAAATAGATTAAAAAAATTATATGAGAAAAATTATTAATTCATCAATATGTGTGTGTGTGTGTGTTGTGATGAATAATTTCATAGTTCAACTTAATGGTTCATTATATAATCATGTGACCATCACCAATGATATATCTTAAAAAGAAACTGAAAAGCCATGTGTACAAAATTGATGTATACTCTAGAGAGTGGTTCTCATATCACTATGTAAATTGTTGTATGCTACTTCAAAAAAATTATAAGATAAACTATAATACACATCATATATGCACCATAACAATTTCCATACAACTAATTTGTTTTAGGATACATGTGGCATTCTAGGGGTAAATTCCATATGATGTGTATATCAATCTATTAGGTGTTGGTAAGTTGTGAGTATCTAATAAATGATAAGGAATATCCATACATCATGATCTTGTAATGTGATTATAAGTTGTGTCTATAATTTCCATAAAATGTATAAATGATTTGTTTAAAAAAAATCAACACAATCAACCCTAAACAATGCTCATGATGTGGAATGTCATTGGCGAAACCAAAATTATGGTCACATGTCCCATTTATATGGTAATGGTGATCATATATATGTTGTAGCGACACTTGATGAGTAATTAAATAAATCTCAGTGTGACTCATTGTGCCATATTTTTTTAAAGCATGATTTGTTTTCCTAGTTTTTACTAATTTGTTAACATATTTTATTCATTTGGAAAGCTAATTAATGATGCTTTAAGTAATTAGGACCTAATGAGATATCATCTTCACATCTTCACTGAAATATATTTGGTAATTGTAGTCACTATATGAACCGCACATGCATGCTACTTAAGAAAAATCGAAATATAAACTATAATACACATCTTATATCTGCCATAACAATTGTCATACAACTTATTTACTTCTAGATACATATGAAATACTTAAGGTAAATGCCATATTATGTGTATACCAATATAGTAGGTGTTGGTAAGTTATGAGGATCTAAGAAATGATAGGGTATCCACACATTAGTGCCCTGGTGAATTTTTTGCATAATTTTCTATTTGTTGTAATTTTGTTGCCTAGATTTGTTATAGATTTCAAATAATACAATTATCTACCAATTGTTATTTATAAAGAAGAAGTACAATAATTAGTCACCTAAAAGTGAGCCATGTGAAAAAATTGGTAACATGAGTAACCTGGTAAGCTGTAAATGAAAAGTGAATAACCTCCACTCACCAACAGGTGGCAGGCAGGGTTGGAATTTGGATTTCTCTTTACCCGTCACACAAATTTTTTTGACGTTTTGGTCATTATTTTTCTAGTCAATAAACGTTACGTTTAAAATTTTTCACTTCATTAATGACGTTCTCGTAATAAATTAACCCTTCACCAATAAAATTTTGATTAAAAAAATTGAACGCTCTTCCATTTTCTTTGGATTTTGGAGTGTGATATATCTGTGTCATGGAATTTTAATACCTAAAGTTTCAAGAGAAATAACCGATTCTTGTCAAACTAATATTTCCTCAATATATGCTATGATCTACTAAAAATTACTTCAAAAAGAAAGTAACCTTCCAATATAAGGAAAAAAACATGAACGAGATTTCCCTAAATTGCAATAAATTTATGTTTATTATTAATATTTCATAATCTGTCTTATAAAAATTGCATAATCGGACTAAGAACAGATCCTCAGTGCATTTTTTTATTGTTGTTGTGATTAAAATAATGAGCCAAAGAATGCTAAGGCACTCAGAGAAATCAATCTATGTATTATTTCTCACAAAATCATGTTGAGTAGTGGAGACTAAGCGCTAGATTTTTTTATGTCCTCAATCTCTCTATTAATTATGTCTATGTAGTTATAAGAATAACAAGCCAAAGAAATATGAGGCTTCCAGAGAAATTAGTCTCTGTGTGCAGAAATTGATGATTACTGTTGACTAAATGTTATACCATTTGAAATTGCTGAGCGAAATTAATTAGGCCATGATGTACCATTTGTCAGTATCTATTTTCTCATGTATGAAAGTTGATGTACCATTGAAAGTTTAATAATTCTATTGAAAGTTTAATAACTATAATATATATATATATATATATATATATATATATATATATATATATTGATCTGAAAATGTGTGAACAAAATATTTCTTATACAGAGATAGATAGTAGGGGCTTTTACTGGTTATTTCACCTTTACTAGAAAGGATGAAACTAGAAGCTTCTGGCCCTCTTACTGGCTCTGCCTAAAGAAATATAAAGTAAACACTAAAACGATCTGGCAATGAAATTATTTTTTTATTTTTGCAAAGTATTCATTAACCAAATTTTATGTGTGAATAAGCAAGTTCAAGTATTCTGCAATGGAAGTAATGTGGTTTGAAGTGAAACAAATGAGTTTTTTTCACTGTATAAGTCTCATTGTGAAAAGTGGACTTATTAAAAATTACTGTTTAATGTATTAAACTCTGGAAAATAAAAGAAAAATACACAGCATAACAGTAAGCATTTGTTTAAGCAGTTCACCCCTCTCTTGGGATACCTCTGCTGGGTCCAAAAGCCTCCAAATAGGCTTTTCCCTCTTTCATTAATGCTCAAAATAAGTATTACACTGTGAAGAAAGCCTCAAAATGCTAAAATAGATGTAAATTCAGAAACAGAGTGCTGGAAACAGTAAAAATTGACTATTCATTCACCTCAAATGGATGAGTATAGCCCAATACAGCTGATCTTTCACCAAGCCCTGGTGGCTCCACAAGCAAATTCGCTGATAAAATCACTGACAGAGTGCCCTGATGGCTCTACACCCTGTTCCAACAGCTTCAGAATGCTTCAATACCCCAAAATCAAAAAAATATTTCGCTTCAAAAGGACTTCCGTAGCCAAAGTTATGACCAGTACAAGTTTCTGTCCAGTTACCCCTTGAAAAGCTCCACTAAGTGTGGAGAAACTCCAGATAAGTTCGAAAAATTAGGAAAGGCACCATATTTGGCACGTCGCCGAAATTACCGCCAAAATGAGGGGCTGGACGTGCAGCTCCACGTGACTGCACTGAACGAAGTTATATTAAATAACTTTGAGTTTTGGGCGGCATGTTTCAATTTTTAACCATAATATTTAAACCATATATAACGCCCCCTCCGAATAACATGTGACCTTACCCCAACTTGTTAACGCGCCATTTTATTTGGCACTTGGTTCTTCGCGGATGGTTCCGTGCTGAGGGGGTTGGCCCCCTTTTGGGCCCCGCTCAAACCAACGACAAACATTAAATATAAGTTTCAACCCATGGTTTAACAAGAACCACCGTGGCCTGTTGGTCGGGCCATCCATTTGTGTCCGCCCCGACCCGGGGTCAAACCCTGCCACGCCATAACATATGTTTTGAACCATATTTCGTTTGAACTTGGGGCCACGTGGCGGTCTCCGGGCTGGCCATGTGGCGCCTTTTGATTGGCCGCCTACAAAATATTCCATAGAATATTTTATGGAATATTCCACGAAATATTCCCAGAATATTCAATGGAATATTCTTTTTTAATAAAAAAATTTGTAAAGTCCATTTGGCCATTTTTTTCACTGAAATTGAGAAAATTCAAAGTTGAATAACTTTCTCATACAGCGTCGGTTTTCAGTGCCATTCACGTCTACAGGATCGTTTTTTCGAGCTCTTTCCAGTCGTTTTGGTTTGGATCAATTATGAGCAACTAAATTTTTGAGCATTTTTCCACAAAGGACTTGATCTCTTGATCACACCTCCCAAATAGAAAGCTTTTGGACCCCAAAAGCTCTCTGATTAGTGAAACTGATAATGTGGAGACTAATTCTCCACTCTTCCACCCTTGAATAACTGAAATCTACCCGATTTCATCAAATGGAGCTTTTGAGAAAATGATAATTTGTCTCTGGAATCAACTGATCGACCATTGCTAAGATTGATGGAGTCATGATGCAAATTATTAAAATTTGCAGAACAACAATTGTAATCTACAGAAAATAAACTTTTTCTACACTTATCAAACTTCCCAGAAGACTTAAAATAACTTTCACCTTGCAAACTGTTCCCATGGCGAATTCTACCATTCTGAAACCAACTTTGTCCCATGCTGAATTATGTGTCCTTCTTGCTTGCACTGCTTTGCTTTGACACTTCATTCACTACATTGGCTGACCCAAAAGGTAATTTGCGCAACATAACATAATCTTTTTTCAAAGACAAACTGTTATTAAACTGAGACAAATCATTAGCAACATCATAAAAAGGCGAATGCTCAAAATCTGGTCATTTCAACATTAACAAAGTTAAAATTTGACTTGCATTAACCAGTCTTTTCAATTGACTTGCATGGAGTAAAGAATATTCCAACTTCTTCTTGTGAGCTCTCACAATGTACTCTTTACCATCTTTGAAGAAGTGATACTTGTTTTCATGGCGATGAAAGATGGCCTTCCTGTCAAATAAGTAAGGAATTCCCAAAACAATACCTGAGATATCAAGCAGCACCACATCAAGTTCCACTATGTCAATAAAGTGTGCAGTTATTGCAAAGCGCAATATGCACTTTCTTGAGACTTGCAAATTAGCATCCTTGCATATCCATCCAAGTGGATAAGGCTTCAGATGTGGAATGGTCTCAAGTTTAAGCTGCTTGACCAAGTCTTCAGATATAAGATTCGCTTGTGACCCACTGTCAAATAGTGTGTCAATTTTGGTATGTTTTGAAATTACCCTCACATGGAAGAGCTCTATCCTCCTCTTTTCTTCATGAGTATCTTTGTGACAATTCAAAGAGCTAGAACTAGGAGTTGTGTCTTGCACCACTTCTTTCCCCTTAATGTTCTTTAAAACCATGGCTATGCTTTTTGTCTCATCTCCTGAGTCTGACCCTAAGTCTTGCTCAACTGTTGCTACAATTTTCTCCTTTTCTTTGGTCTTGTTTTTGTTCTTGTATTTTTTTGGTTTCAGTTCAGGATGAAGCTTCCAACAATGATCTTCATCATGATTTGTCTTTGAACAGTTCTTGCAAAAGAACTTTCCTTTTTCTTTTCTTGAATTTGCAACTCTTTTCTTTCCTTTTTTTTTGAAATTACTATCCTCATCAAAAGTATTCTTTCCTCTAGCTTCTAAATGTGTAGCCTGGACACAGACTTCATCTAAGCTAGTAGGATTGAACATTAGAATAGTATGTTGTAGGTAATTGTGCAAACCTCCTATGTATTTCAACAAGGTGTCTTGACTTTGTAAGTCTACTCCAAGTAGAAGTGCTCTCCTTCTAAACTCTTGGGTATAATCTTGCACATTTTGACCCTTAAGTTGCCTAAAATTTTGCCAATTCATGATTGCTTTTTGAATATGAGCAAGAGGATAGAACTATTTCTTAATAGCTGTAATAAAATCATTCCAAGTTAGAGTTATCTTACCATGCTTTTTAATTTCCTCTCTTGTCTTGGCTTCCCACCAAACCAAAGCTGCTCCATCCATTCTCAAAGAGGCTAATTGGATTTTTGTGTCGTCATCATGCAAATTCTGAATTCTTAGATAGACTTCCAGCTGTCTAATCCAGTTATCCAATTTTTCTGCATTCACATCACCATTAAACATCGGCAACTCAAACTTCACATCAAGCTTTAACAAAAGATTTTTAAGAGATGTTTTTGTTTTGTGTGACTGATTAACAGAAGTAGAAGAGGATGATGTGGAGGAAGAGGATGACGATGGAGATGAAGGATCACCATTTCCTCCATTCCCTTTCTTAGACTCATCCTTGTCTTTCTTCCCTCCTGAAGAATATCCTTCTTCTCTTTGGTTTCTAGACCCTTCTCCAGCAATCCTATCATTTCTCTCCTGGTATAGAATCCTAACCATCTCAGTCATGTCCAAGAAAGCTTTTTTAAAGACTCTTTCTTCTTCCTTGGGATCCATTTCCTCATGTACTTCTCCTTCTCTGGAAGACATGTTTGTGGCTGATTCTAAGGCTAATGAGGATGAAATGGAAGGTGGAGATAATGGCACCCTAGCCCTCCTTGGTTGAGGATTATATTGTTCTCTAACCAATTGACCTTCCCCTCTTTTCAATTTCAGCCTAGTAAGCATCAAATTTTGCAGAATAACAAAATCTTCTTGCACAAATTTCACAAACTCTTAAGCAAAACCTAGAGCTCTGATACCAATCTGATCTGAAATTGTGTGAACAAAATATTTCTTATACAGAGATAGACAGTAGGGGCTTTTACTGGTTATTTCACCTTTACTAGAAAGGATGAAACCAGAAGCTTCTGGCCCTCTTACTGGCTCTACCTAAAGAAATATAAGGTAAACACTAAATCGATCTGTCAATGAAATTATTTGTTTATGTTTGCAAAGTATTCATTAACCAAATTTTATGTGTGAATAAGCAAGTTCAAGTATTCTGCAATGGAAGTAATGTGGTTTGAAGTGAAACAAATGAGTTTTTTTCACTGTATAAGTCTCATTGTGAAAAGTGGAATTATTAAAAATGACTGTTTAATGTAGTAAACTCTGGAAAATAGCAGCAAAAATACACAACATGACAGTAAGCATTTGTTTAAGCAGTTCACCCCTCTCTTGGGCTACCTCTGCTGGGTCCAAAAGCCTCCAAATAGGCTTTTCCCTCTTTCATTAATGCTCAAAATAAGTATTACACTGTGAAGAAAGCCTCAAAAGGCTAAAATAACTGCAAATTCAGAAATAGAGTGCTGGAAACAGTAAAAATTGACTATTAATTCACCTCAAATGGATGACTATAGCCCAATACAGCTGATCTTTCACCAAGTCCTGGTGGCTCCACAAGCAAATTCGCTGATAAAATCACTGACAGAGTGCCCTGATGGCTCTGCAACCTGTTCCAACAGCTTCAGAATGCTTCAATACCCCAAAATAATAATAAAAAATTTGCTTCAAAAGGACTTCCCTAGCCAAATTTATGACCAGTACAAGTTTTTGTCCAGTTACCCCTTGAAAAGCTCCACTAAATGTGGAGCAACTCCAGATAAGTCCGAAAAATTACGAAAGGAACCATATTTTGCACGCCTCCGAAATTACCGCCAAAATGAGGGGCTGGACGTGCAGCTCCACGTGACCGCACCGAACGGAGTTATATTAAATAACTTTGAGTTTTGGGCGGCATGTTTTAATGTTTAACCATAATATTTAAACCATGTATAACGCCCCCTCTGAATAACACGTGACCTTAACCCAACTTGTTAACGCGCCGTTTGATTTGGCACTTGGTTCTTCGCGGATGGTTCCATGCTGAGGGGGCTGGCCCCCTTTCGGGCCCTGCTCAAACCAACGACAAACGTTAAATATAAGTTTCAACCCATGGTTTAACAAGAACCACCATGGCCTGTTGGTCGGCCCGTCTGTTTGTGTCCGCCCCGACCCGGGGTCGAACCCTGTCGCGCCATAACATATGTTTTGAACCATATTTCGTTTGAACTTGGGGCCACGTGGCGACCTCTGGGTTGGCCACATGGCGCCTTTTGATTGGCTACCTGCAGAATATTTCGTAGAATATTCTGTGGAATATTCCATGAAATATTCCCAGAATATCCTATGGAATATTCTTTTTTAAATAAAAAATTTTGTAAAGTCCATTTGGCCATTTTTTTTACTAAAATTGAGAAAATTCAAAGTTGAATAACTTTCTCATACAACATCGGTTTTCAGTGTCATTCGCGTCTACAGGATCGTTTTTCCGAGCTCTTTCCATTCGTTCTAGTTTGGATCAATTCTGAGAAACTAAATTTTTGAGCATTTTTCCACAAAGGACTTGATCTCCAGATCATATATATATATATATATATATATATATATAAATTTAATGATTAATAATAATTAAATTAAAATTCTTAAAAGACAAAACAAAAGCCTAATAATCACGAACTATTATGATAATTTAAAAATATAGAACTCAGGCTGAACATAGTTACAAAGATACCAGGAAAAGAAGAGTGCATGTGCATGATAACCTCTTTCTTGACAACCTATGAATGCCATTCTCAATGAAGACTCAAGTCTCAACTGAATTGGATTGTGTATCAAAACAGTAGGAATGAATCAAAGTTCAATGAATGAATAACTTGATCGAGAAAATTTATAGGGAAAGGTAACTTGACTATCAATCTACTAAACCTCACTTCCATGATTAAAAAAACACCCCCACCTTCTCAGTGGTCCCATCATGGTCCACCTATTGAAAAACAACCAACAAATATTATTTTTTATATATTTTTGCATGGCCATCGGACAATGATTTACTATGGTTTTCCTACTAAATTCCAATGGATGATTATTCAAAAATATTGAGAATTAGTTTAGTCTCAAGGCATAGCCAAGAGTCTTACTGGATAATTATAGATTACCTCTCCATTGGATGATTGTACATTTTTCATCTACTTTTCACGTGAGTTTCAGTTGATGCTAGATCTTTGCCTTCTATTTCTTTAGTGAAGCTAAGAGTTAACTTTGATCTTACATTAATAACTATACTTGCATGAATATCCATGCTTTTATACTTCCCCACCGTGGTCAATGTTGATGTATGGCCTTGGCCCATTGATCTTACAATTAAATCACTATTCATATTCAATTTTCTCCAGTTCAGCCCAATAAAATAAGGAAAACAGAAAATGAAGTCTTGATTTTTCTTTCCAATGCTCCTACATAATACAAATACTCTTAAAAACCAATTAATATATAAATTTTCATCATTCATGCTAAAATTAGTTTGAATTTTTTTAATGAATCTGCTTACAATTAATAGATTACATTGCTCACAAAATAAGAGATAATTTAGAACTATGATTTCACAATAATAAATTACCCTAGCAGTTCAAACTTCGAACATACCTTATGAAATTAAAATATGGCAGGTTAATGAGCCAATCTAGTTTCCTCGGAGCCAATCTTGAGCTCAGCCTAAGTCTGAATGCCTTAAGAGTGCGAGTGTAAGGAACTAGACGCCTAAAGATTTTATTTTGTGCTTGTGTAATTCACTGTTTGACCATCAAGACAAGCCACCAGCTATATTAACACTACTTCATGTTGGGGTAGATTGGAATTATAATTTTTTAGTGCTATAGCCGTACTTTTTCACTGCTTCACTAATCACAACCTTGGAAGTTTGCAAAGCAACGGGCTTTATTCTTTCTTTGGTGTTTTATGTAAAAGAAAGGATTTGTGAACTTTTTGTAATAGGAAGGGGAAAACTAAATTGATTCTAATTTTAAAAACTAACTTTGATTATAACTTCCCTTACTTTGTGAGTACAACCTTGCAATTGCAAAGAGGATTAGTGTTGAAAAATTATTGGTAAGTGGAAATTAAAGGGCGTAAGAACGTTTTTGAAAAAATTTCAAACGTCAAAATTAAGTCTTCTATCCTTCCTAGCACGTCACGGAAAATGGGAATCCACAAATTCTAGTCGTCAAATACGTGCAAAATGCCTTATGATGGGCAAAATGGAGGACTGGCCCTATATTGCTGTTAGCCACCTATAATATTTTGTTATACCAAAAGGTGGCTAAATATTTTTGAGCCTCCAAGGAACAAATTTTATCACTAAAAATTGTTGGCTCTTGAAGACTCCTTCTAGGCCTCATGCCTCTGTCCAAAATCCTCATTTGCTGTCCCATTTTATACTCAGAAAAATCTGCTGATTTCGTATAACAATCTGCTGAAGAAACCATCATTTTCTTCCCTTTTTTCTCCATATTGTTCCTCTACTTTTCATAAGTTCTCCCTCCATTTATGAAAATTTCCCCTTTCATAGTTAAAAACTCACCTTTTAACTATTTCGGAACCCCCAAATCCATTTTAATCCTTGAAATTTCTCATAAAAAATCAAAGTTTTATTGCTATGGACCTAAGCCCCTTGGGCTAAGTCCTAAACCACTTCCCCACATATGCCCGTCACCCAAGACCAAGAGCTTAAGCATTGGGGGCCAATCGCAATCGGAAGTCGGGCGGGTGCACAAATTCCTTTGCAATACTTTAAAACCCCGATGCGATCAATTTATATTGTTAAGTCTTGCGACGTGTTCCGCGCCGTCGATCTGTCGCAAGATCTGACGTCCAGCGCTCAATCGCACCACTCCCCCCGATCGCAATCACAACACCCATCGTGCGCCTCCCGATTGCGATGCTCCGATTTAATCCTGACCGTTGTTTTCCCCTCCAGATCCGACGGTTCTTCGATCAATCGCAACCTTGACTTCGGATCTCCCGATTGCATAGTAGCCGTTGATCTCCCCGCGATCCGACGGCCCTCCGCTGATCGCAAATCCTTCTGCTCCTCCTCCGATTGCGTGCCCCGATTAAATCTCCACCGTCCATTCTTCCCGCAGATCAACGGTCTGCGCTCAATCGCAAACCCATGCCCGATCGCAATCGCAAGTCTTTCCGCCGATCCCCCGATTGAAGCCTTCTGATTTAATCTCAGCCGTCCGTTTTCATGCTGATCCGACGGTCCTCCGCCAATCGATGATCCCCTCCGATTGTGTTCTCCACCATTGATCTTCCTGTCAGATCAACGGCCAGCGCTCAATCGCTCTGTCCCTCCGATCGCAATCGCAAGTCCCTCTGTTCGCCTCTCGATTGCATCGCAGCCGTCCATTTCCCTCCTATCCAACGGCCCTTTTCCCTCCGATCGCAAGTCCTACCGCCATCTCAAAGCCCGCCGATTCGTTTTCCGCCGTCGATCTGATCTGCAGATCAACGGCCTGCGCTCAATCGCAAAGTTTCAATTGCAAGTTTCAATCGCATGTTGTTAAGTGACCTCCCCGATTGCGATCCTCCGATTAGATCTGGACCGTCCACGTGTCCAGATCGGACGGTCCAAAACCGCTCCTCCTTATTCTTCTCCCGCTATCCTTTTTGCCTTCCTATGCAGATCTCCACCGTTGGTTGCCCTCATCCGACGGCTACGCTCCTCCCCCGCCATCTGAAGCAGTTTAAACCTATTTCCCGCAGGATTTCTTAACTGTTGTTGTGTTTTGCAGGTGTTTTTAATGGTTTTCCATTATAGAATGAAGGAAAGCTGAGGGATGGGAAAGATGTTTCCTGTGCCTTCTGGCTATCTTAAAGAGGCCATTCACGGGGCTCTATTCCATGTCTCGTCAGTACTCTATGAGTATTGATGCCGTAAAGCCCAGTGCGGGTCTGCACATCGACAAGACATTGTTTTTAATCAAACACAGTTAAAGAGTATCAGTTTTGAGAATAAAGCACAGCAGATGAAGATTGAAGACAGTTGTTATGGGGATTACGGCTAAGACAGTTATCAAAAGCCTAATCCCCAAACTAAAACACAGTTTAAAGGAAAAAACCTAAAGTGTTTTATCAGACATCTGAGGCGAATTGATTCCTCGGCTACCACCGAGCCACCTGGTGCCTCAAACCATTCAAACCAAAGGCTGAGTTATTGAAGAAAATCAGATATCCGCCTCCAGCACAGCCAGGGAGTTACTTCTGCAAGGAAACCAATGAATAAATATCTGCAGAGTTACTCCAAAACGCAGCATATGAGCCTCAAAGTCAAATAAAACTCACTTCGAGTTTTAAATCATAAATGTAAAAGTTAATGCAATACTTCCACCTGTAATTTCTCCAATCGATGCCTCTCAAAGGGCCGAGAAGTCTTCACTCTGCATTAACTGTCCTTGAGATATTTTGTTAAAATCTCACCTCCTCATCTTCCTATAAATACTTCTACAAAAGAGGAGAAATTGTTGGTTGCAGAACTTTGAAATACACTTGAGCTTGAGACTTCTATTTGTACATAGTATTCACTGGCCCTTGAAGCTCTGTTTGTGCTAGAGTAGTTAGGTTGAATAGTGAAGATGATTGCTGAACTGAAACATTGGACTTGAAGTTTGTAGCTGGTTTGACATCAATATAAAAGTTGTTTCATGGGATCCTGATCTATATTGGCGGTGATGTTATTCTCATTTGTAACTTGTTGTTTTATTTCTGTTTTCATGTTGTTTCATTTTCCACTGTAAAGAACAGTTTAAACAGGGTTAGGACCTGCTGTATATCAGTAACCTTCTCTGGCTAAGAAATCTTTATTTGAATGTTTTCTTCCAATCTGTGTTATTTAGGAATGACTTAATTCAGTTTTAGGCATGAGAATGCTGGCGTTCCCTCATTTTATCGTCCCAGCTGAATATTATTTCTGAATGTTACTTTCAGTATGTGTTATGTGATGATGAACTGAAGGAAGATATGGTTAGCCCTGGTCCTAGACTTGTCTGCATAACTAACAGATTGTTTCCCTTGGAATGTGTTAAAAGCTAGCTAGTTTAGAAGCACTTGCTAGATCTTAGACGATTCTGTGTTATCTTTGTGTTTCCCCTTGTTTTGTATGTTTTCTATTGGAAGTGTGTCAAAGGCTGGTTGGTTTAAAAGCACTTACCAGATCCTAGTCTGCTTTCGTGTCCTCCTTAAGTGTTTGCCAAAGGCTGACTGGTTTAAAAGTACTTATCAGATCCTAGGCTGCTCTTCGTTCTGCATCTGTTTAATTCCCCTTCTTAATGTATCACTCCATTCCATAAATCAAAATTTAAAGAAATCCTTAGACATAGATGACTTGCCCCTTGGATCACACTTGATGTTGTTGTTCAATTAAAGCCCAGATATGATTCCATAGCCCAATGGACTAAAAACCAGCGTTATATCTATCTGTCTGCCAAATCTGTTCTATTTGCTTGCAACTTCTCACTTTTGAAACTTTTGCACTTAGGACTTTCCCCTCAAGTAACATTCCATGCTCAACCATCCAAAACAAAACAAAACCTGTGGCCTTCATAACTAGCCTAATATCATTACCTTAAGCTTTTCAAAGACAATATCCATCTTTTTGCATATTGGAGAGATCCCTCTCCAGATTCAGGAGGGCTAGATCCTAGAATCCCAAAGTTGGTTGAAATGATGTTAACTCTATGATTGGACTCTCCCAATCTTGCTAATAAATTATAGAGACCTAACAACTGCTACATGAGTTAGGGTTTCATGTGGTAGCAAGGAACCTTGTATAGTTTTTCAAGGATAGGAAAGGAGAATATTGTCAGGTAATCATCACATGAAATTTCATCACCATTTGAAAATTGTGTCCTAATTTGAAACAATAAGACTACCCAACTATTTCATTATTTAATTTAGATTGTGTAATACAAAAAAATATCCTAGATAACTTAAATAATGTAAGCACTTTTGTAAAAATTTAGTGGGGAGAACCTTCAATTACATTTATTTTGAAGATCCACTTGCATTTTAAGCCATTTTAATTAGTCTTTCATGGCTATTCTAGTAAAAATTTAAACCTCTTGTAGAAATTTGTTTGTCACTTGTATTAGAAATGCAAAAATCAAATGTATATAAAAATGATTTGAAATGCAAAAATCAAATGCGCGCTACATAAAAATGATTTTATTAAAAACTAAATTAACGTCTGATATCATGTGTGCATTCGCCCTCAGCTCTTGCAGAACAACATTCACCCTCAGCATTTGCCCTCAGCTCTTGCAGAATAGCATTCGCCCTCAGCTCTTGCAGAACAGCATTCGCCCTCAGCTCTTGCAGAACAGCATTTGCCCTTAGCTCTTGTAGAATAGCATTTTCCCTCAGCTCTTACAGAATAGCATTCACCCTCAGCTCTTGCAGAACAACATTCGCCCTCAGCATTCACCCTCAGCTCTTGCAGAACAACATTCGCCCTCAGCTCTTGCAAAATGGTAAGTTCTTACTGCAGGCCCTTCCTCCTATAGTAGGGTTGACTCTATTTAGGTTTTTTTGGTCAATTCCATTGGATTGTGTTAGGCTGTAGGGTTCTCTCTAGATGTCTTCTAATGTTCTTTCGGATGAGTTTCAAAGAGGATGTGTAAGATGTGTTTGTGCTTGCATGAATTTGACTCCACCAGTTTCATGAAGTTTAAGCTATGGATTTTAGTTCGACAAACTCATCCATCTCAACACCCAGTAACGAATTGCCCTTGGTCTCATCTATATTGAAGGTGCAGTGAAAAGTGGTAGAGAATGGGAGATCGAAAGTCATCAACTTTATCACAAGGGTAGTACTCCAGATCGAAAGTGATGAGCTTTAGTTCTTCAGATTTGAGGATTTTCTGATATTTGGGGATTTTCTGATGACATACCAAAGGTCACATCCATACAACCATATCAAGGTCAATGTTGAGATCATTCTCATATAGATATAGGTCACTAATATATAGGGTCAATATCATCAAAACTATCCATGGAAAGAAAATGGTTACAAAATTTGTGATTTTGGTTGGCTCATTTATAATTATTACCCATTTACAGTAGAGCACAGAAACACTAAATATGGCCCGAGCAGAGCCTTTACAACAAGCAATGGAATTGCAACTGCTTCATCAATAACCAATAGCTCCAATTGAGAAAAAATTTCATAATCTTGGGGCTGGATATACTGCAAAGCAAACAATTGTAGTTATCATTTGTGCTTCAATATATTAATATACTTTTTACATTGAACTGAAGAAAGGGAAACAAGCAAATGCTATCCGTCATACAATGGTTTGACATAAGAGTTTTGAGTGACATACTTGAAAAAATAACTCATCCACTGATATTTATAATCATTTGAGTTATTCAAATTAAACACAATGTCAAGAATCAAGATTCAATACCCTCTATTATCTTCATCACCCAATACAAGATTTAAATTTTTCCCAAAGAAACGCTTATTAATTTGGCAGCCATTATTTCTCCCTGCTTTAAAAACCCTACATTTAAATGAAAACAAGCATTGCATTTCAACTACAAAATATATTAGTGTTCAAATGTACATGTGTGCATCACTTGTGTAGGGTATTCCTTTTCCACTTTCACATTATCCAAGAATGTGTGCAGTATAGTTCATATTTTTGTGATTTAGATTATCTTGAAAAAGGAAAGGTAAATTATTTCCCATGGAAAAAGAAGGTTTTCCCTTTTTACTACTAGAAATGGTACAACAAAGTTCCATTTCTACCCAAAACTCCTATGAAATAGGAACCAAATAAAGGCCATGTCCTCAATGGACATAATTTGGCTTTGAAAATGGCCATTGCACCGTGTTGTTTCTTATATTACATCACGATAGTTTCTTAGGTCATTTCTTGTTTCTTGAGATGAAAAACAACCAAAGAAATCGTGAAGATCCTTTCAAGAAATAAATGACCATTTCTCAATCATATCTAAACTATTTTTTATTTTATTCAGTGGTTGCTTACTTTGAGAGAAATTTGACACTTTTATAAGGAATATAACATAAAAACACAAAATGGGAAGGAATTGATGAGGTAGATGACTTTTAGTTGTTGTCAATTAAGAATTGATAATACACGATGCATGTTTTGTACTACAAACTAGATTCCTTCCTGGAGTTAGGACATAGAGTATTGAATCAAAGTTGTAGTTTCTAAATTCTTGTATTGGTTCATCAATCTTGAAATTCATACATTGCATGTCTTCATTGCTTCATGTTTGAATAATTTGCATTATATCGTACAATAGGAAATTAGGAATTATGATTATTATTACTTTATGGATCTGTTAAGTTAATTTTAAGTTTGCATGGTTTAGTGTGAAATTATTCTTGTGTGCCCCTAGGCCCAAGTGAAGGAATGCCAAGGACTGAGAACCCTAGTTTTTAAATGGTATTGTTTCTTATACCCAAAAACGCCTCAACATCACATCTTATTAGTTCTTAACAATAGTGTTGTAAACAATTTGAGAATTGATATAGAAAAATCTCACACTTCTCAAGATAAATTCCTAAAGCTAAAGTGTGATACCATGTGTAATTCAATAGCCCCATTGTCACCTCACCAACCTCTTTTCACTTCGGACTAGCTCTCCTCCAACTCAAGGGGGGTTCTCCCTAGTAGATGTTAGGGATCTAATGGCCCAACCAAACCAAGTCAAGAGCCCCCTAAGTCTCTATGTTTACTACTATCAATCAAAATATTGAACAATAGGGTCAGACATGCATCCTGAAGATAAAATTTCCAGGGTATTTTTGGGTAATTTCAAAGGGAAAGTCCCCAAACACATATAATCAAGGAATTATAACGTGATTTCAAACATTAAATATCAAAAAAATTGTTTAAAGGATATTGAAAGGAAAAAGGTGATGGAAGATAGAAAGTGCCTTACTTAAATGCTCTAAGGATTTTTCAATAGTTGCTCCAAAAGCTTCACTTCAAGGCCCTTCAAGATCGTCTCCAACAATGCTATACCATCAGCTTCAACAATGTTTCTCCAAAAATGTCCTCAAGGTCTTCACAACAATTTTACTAGAAGTTGCTCCAACAATATATTTAATAAGGTCTTCATTTTCAACTCGTCTCTTGTTTGGGTGCCTTAATGTGCAATGACATGTTTCCAGGACTGAACTCAATGCAAGGCATATTTGAAACTCTAACTTTGTCTTCCGGTGTCTTATTAGAAATTATTTCAGTTTTCATTTTGTGTTTTCAAGTTAGATATTGTTTTCAAGTTTTTACATTTATAATTTTATTGCAATGTGGCAGACTGATTAGGGCAGTACAGGAACAACCCCGAGACAGGATGATCGCGAAAAGAGGCCAGCGGAAGAACATGTAAAGTGCCAGCATTGCTCTATATTCAGGTATTTTAGTTATTTACATAGTTGAAATAATATTAATTTTGTTCAAATATGCAGACACCTAGCCATGGTACACTTGATGATTCCCTCTATGAGGAAGAGCTTTCTTCATCCCTATCTCTAGCGCTCTTGTTGTGAAAAAAGGCACGAAATGCAAGGTCGGAATTTGATACTTTGATAGACGCGCCTCAAACACCTGAAACAGAAGAGAGGATAAAACAACTTATGACCTAGCTAGAAACATATCAGGTAATAATAAAAATTCAAAAGGATATTTTTTTTGTTTTGCATGAGATGAATTGTGATAGTTTGATTTTTAATTTTTACATTGACTAAACTAACAAAAAGTTCTTTTGTATGTAGCGTTTTCTGGCACTTGCTGAACCTGGTGTTGGTGGTAGTGGGACACAAGGGCAAGAGATTGCCCAAAAACCCTCTCGTACACCTTCTACTCCTTTAGGTGCCGGCCAAGAAACACACCCTGCCCAAGCAGACACCCAGCCAACCGCTGAACGTGTTGGCAATGATGAGGCTGATATGGCCAACTACATTATTGTGTTTCCTGGAGCTACACGTGTCAGCTCCACAGGGACCATTAATGGCACGTTTTTGGTGAACGATGAAGGTGTCCCTATAAAGCATGTACAACTCCCAGGTAAATTTTAATATTTTAACTATTTCATGTACTCTATCTAAAACATATTTATCATGATTTTTATTTTTAAATTATTGATAATATCTTTTTTTCTGTGTAGGAAACAATGAGTTGTACAGATTTTTGGAGAGCCATGCGTTGGTAATTTTTGGCCCAACAATACACACAAGGTGGAATTCCCAGAATTCCAACCTGAAAAAAGAACTTCTAGATTATCTAGAAGCCCTTTTTGGGGTCGACACATTTGATAGAACAACGGTGGCTCGGGTAGCCGGCAAATATTTCAAATATACCAGGAACACCTATAGGCCGCAATTGCAATTTAACCCTAGATACGAGCGTCCTCTTACAGTTCCAGAGAGTGAGTGGAGAGCACTCATCCATGATGGAAAAGAGAAAAGGGAAAAGAAAGAAGGAAAAATGCCAACTGGACCCACAAGGTAAATTACAACTTTAATTCAATAGCTTTAACTTTCTCTATGTCTAAAATAAAAGTGTGCTACGTCATATCTGACTTCAATCTTTTAATGATAGGTTGCCTGACACCTCGAAGGCAACCAAAGATAGGATTGAAAAAAAGGGCCATCACAAGCTAGGCCAGGGCGGCTACTTGAAATTAGCCGCAAGAATTGTAATTAAGTAGCTAAACATCTTATAATTAATTGTATCGCCTTCCAACGTTTTTGTAATCCTATCAAATATGATTAAAAATATACAATCATATGTAATGTAGGGTGATGACTTCGGAACAGTAACTACAAAGGAAGATAAAAATATCGCTTTCCATTTCGGCTATCAAGACGTAGTTGAACGTCGCAGAAGCTTGGGGCAGGTCCCAAGTTCTAGAATGCCTGATAAGGTAAAACATTAACCTTTCAATATGTTTGTTTTCGTCCATAAATTTAATGTCTAACAACTTTGTTTAAATCATGGGAGCAACACTACCGACGAGGCAAATAACCCAGTTTTAGAGCCAGATGTAGATGATCCTCACGTGCAACCTGATCATTGTAGTGGGGACCAGGCCGACAATGCTACTATCAGTGAGGGCCGTGATGGTAATTAATTTCCACTTATAATTTTTTCTAATTATACCTTGATGGTTGTCCTTATAATGTTTTTTTTTTAAATGACAGAGAATGTTTCCCTTGAGGATCTTACCACCAGAGAGGAAGACAGGGCAACAGTCCCAACGGCGACAACTGGTGCACCAGGTAAATAATCTCATTGCAATTTTTTTTATTAATATTACCGAACTAGTTCAATTATATTTAAAAACTGACAATTAAAATTTAATATTATCTGTTTTTGTAGGCGATGCCCCGTCACTGGATGAGACCAGACATCGTGACTACGCAACTAGGTCAGCAGTGTGGGTCGAAAGGCATGAAACAGGAGCAGAGCATGATGATATTGATGATGTAATTAGGAGCTTTAAAAATAGGAAGAAGAAAAAGAAAATTCGATAATGTAAAATATTGTATTATAAGACAAACGTTACCATACTTGGAACGTTTTTTGCGTTATATAAAAAACTCATTTATCATACTATTTTTATGTCAAGCATTAATTGCAATGTTTCCTTGCGTACTTTTTGTTGAATTGTTTTTTTATTAGTTATTGAATATTTGTTTTTATGCTCATGAAAGTAAAAAATGAAATATAGATTGGGTATTGGGGAATTGAGAGTGATGTGAGGGGGGGGGAGGGGCCATAAGAGCTTCCACCTTCATGTGGTTGGCCTTGTTTAGTAGAGAATAATTTATTGGAGCGATTTAATCTTGGAGCAAACCTCCCTTGATCCAGCGTAGCAACAAAAAAGTCACTGTTGACTTAGTTTCTACTCTTTCAGATCGTGGGAGGCTTGTTCCAAGTTCATGCGACTCCAATAAATTTTTCTTGGAACGAAGAGGAGCTTATTCGGGTATGTTTTGACATTTTCAACATATGTTCTAACATTATCATAAGAATGCATCTTAGAGTAAAAAATACTACATCAATTACTTGTATTTATTGTATAGATAATGATGGATTTTGATTGACTTGGCAGTGCAGGTACAAATCCTCTTGCAGCATGAGAAATACAACTTATCAACCAGGGTCATGTCCATGATATTTTTGCTTGTGCGCTTGACCAGGTTCGTAATGTCACATTTTGTAAGTTCCTTTACAGTTCTTAATTCCATATTAAGCTTGTTCATGATTATTATCTAGGATTTTTGTATGTGTTTTTTCATCTATTTGATTGTAAGCAACTCTTCATGTTTCCTATTGTTCACTATGATTTCTCCCATTACCACTCCCAGGATGAATCCGACTTTATTGTTACATAGGTTACTTTATTGTTACTATGATTTCTCCATTTACGATTTCATAGGTTACATCATGTAAGTTGTCAATCTCGGGTTGGTGATGAGCTTTAGTTCTCCAGATTTGGGGCTTTTCTGATATTTTTTCCCTCATGTCATTCCTGCATCACCTTGTTGTTTGAGAATGCCAATTGTCTACCACTTGTACCAATTGGCACATGTCAATCTCTGAGTGGTGCCACATTTCACCTATTTTCGGCCCACTTGACCACTTGAAAAACTCAAATCCGCACACTATGTGTCTTTATCATGGAGTGCCACATGTACTAGATATTTAGGCCGATAGGCCTTCTGTTATGAAAGAGATCAATTTTTTTTCGTCAACTCTTCTTATCTAGGCACGACACCTGTAACTTGTTTAATATGACGGTCACAGTCTCTCGAGTTACCTTCTAGGTTTGACATACCACTGGTTTCTGGTATATTTCCATGGAATCAGTCTGAAAATACCAGCAACAATCCACACACCTACAACCGTTGACAGACCTGCCGTTTTAGTAGCTGCATTTCCGCAACTTCCAATACACCTGCCGTTTTAGTTGCTGCATTTCGGCAGCTGCCAATACACCTGCCGTTTCATTCTCCTAGACTTTGTGTATGCATATTTTTCATATAATTTTATCACGAAGTTGGCTGCAGTGCTTTGACATGCCTTTGAATATTTTTGCAGGTTAGAAGACATTTCAGGCCAGAGCTATTGAATAGACTTGATGAGATAGTTGTATTTGATCCTCTTTCTCGTGATGAGCTCATAAAATTTGCTAGACTACATATGAAAGATGTAGCGATTCGTCTTGCAGAGAGAGGTGTTGCTTTAGGGGTTACAGATGCTGCTCTGGATCTTGTTCTTCAGGAAGCCTATGATCTTGTAAGTAATCACTTTGTTTTTATTTCTTTCTTATTCAAATTCTATCTTGCCAGGGGATGTGCCCGTTATGGTTTGTTATGAGACCATTGTCAATTTCATCACCATCCCTCATAATATGTTTGATTGTGTTTATAAATAATAAACAATTATTACACCAAACAATAAAAAATTAACTGTACTATGAGTAATATGATATCTTGAAATAATTCTCATTATAATTTCATAACCTCTGCTCTCATTTGGTGGTGTCTATATCACTAAGTGTGTCTTCTTTAAAATTATAGTTACAGCAGACAATGAACAATCAACTGCACTGTGAGTGATATCTTGTAATAATTCTTATTATAATTTCCTAACCTCTACACTCACTAGGTGTCTATATCACTAGGTGTATCTATTTTAAAATTATAGTTTCAATGGTAGATAAATTGTTATCTTAAAATTATAGCTTTGATGGTGATACCTTGTGATTGATAATGCAGTTTGAAGTAGCTTTGGCTTTGACTAATATAGTCTCAGGAACCTCTGAGAATATAAAGGTTGTGATTGATTATGGGGCACTGCCTATATTTGTGGAACTTCTTACCTCTGGGAATGATAATGTTCGAGAATAGGTAGCACGTTTATTTTAGAGGCATAAAATTATTCTTCCCAACTATCTATATTTGTATGTAATTTTGGAATTTAATTTAAAAAAACAGTACCCAACTTTGAGTTCAATTGGTGTTCGTGTAAGGCTTTTTGGGCTTTGGGAAACATTGTTGGAGACTCTGCAACATTTAGGGATCTTGCCCTCAGTCATGGAGCTCTGAGGCAGGTGCTTGCCTAGTTGAATGATACTGCCAGAATTTCAATGATAAGAAATGCTACATGGGCTTTGTCAAATTTTTGTCGTGGTAAACCCCAACCACTATTCGAACAGGTAAGCATAATACATTTTCTGCCTCTTCTTCTTAGTTCGCAGATACTGTGGATTTTTTTTATAGATCTTGGTGCTTGGTAGATTTGGACGTAATATGGACCTAGGCACTTGTTCATTACAATGACTCTGTCATCAGGTTTTAGAAAATGCTCAGAAATCTAGGCCTTGCTCCCAGCTTACTGGTAAAAGGCGGTACTCATATTTCATACAAGTAATGGAATGCCTTTTTCGTTGTTTTATCTCGTCTTATTCGAACTTCCAAGTCTAGCATCAATGATTGTCTTATGCTTCAGAAAAATGGTATTATGCTTTAGAGAAGTGTATCTACTTCTTATTATACTTCTTAACTTCCAAGTCTAGCATCAATGATTATTTTATGCTTCACACATAATCTAGTTTTCATTATACTCCTTGAAACATTTTTATTAGTTGAATGAGACAAACTTAAAAGGAGTAAGCTAATATATTAGCAAAAGGATTTCTGTCACAAATCTAAGATTCTTATAGGAATTCAATGGAAATTTCAGGCATCACCTGAGTAATCTTCAGTGTCTGCAAATTTTGACGTCCAGAGAGAAGTTTGTTACAAAATTAGGCAGCTCCTACTTGAAAACATGTTGATGTTGATGCGTAGCAATATCCTTCATTTATAGCCATGTGTTGGAATATTTGAAAATTCCAGAATAACAATGGAGAGAGTAATACTCTCCTCTTCTAACACAGAGAAAATATTGAAATTTCTTCACTGGAAACAGATTTCAACACTTTGAAAATTCTCTATTCCTTCAAAAAAAAACTATTACAAATTCTTCCTCACTGAGAAGGATTACAAAATGTGACTGCTGCAAAACACAGTGCACTCAAAATTCTTCTCTATCTCTAAAACTACGCACTGTTGTGCTCTTCAAAACACTTACACTGCTATTGTGTGTAATAATAAACTTTACAACTACATTCCGAAACATGCTCACAGCCCTTTTCTTTTATATGCAACGCATATATTAAAAACATAACAAAACTATGCAAATAACAAATCTATTAAAATGCTCCTGGGGTCCACAATTTATAAATGTTTTAATATATATATGAAATATATATATATATATATATACGTCGCATTTAAAACAAAATATTACCAAAACAAGTGTGGGACCTTAACAAACAATAAAACTATTCCGTTGTGCGTTATATAAAACATATAACAAAACCTTTGTCAAAACTTCAAACGAACCCTTTAGTCGTGGAGCCCACCGGACTTCAAATGGCGATAAACCATAATTCAAACCAAATTCGCATTCCAAAATAGCCTACTGACGTCAGCCAATTTTGTGTCGCGAAAACCAAATTAATTCCGCCCTAATCTTTTTCGGGTCTGAATTTGGGCTCGCGTACGGAGAGAGAGTCGTGACGCAAATTTATTATCAAATTTTCCCTAATCTTTTTCGGGTCCGGATTTCCACTGCGCGAGCGGCCCAAACAAAGTTTCGCTCCAATCAATTTATTCCACGTGTCCTCCTCTGGCTTGTCATATCAATTGCATTAAGTTTTAACGTTATTCAATCAATCACATTAAGTTTTAACGTTGTTCAAGATCGGACGTCTACTCCTATGAGCGATTCTGCATGCTCCACTATGCTCCAGCCTTCAGCTCTCATCAATGAGAGATTTATAATGGGCGTTCTTCAATGCCATTGCAGCCGGGTTGATAAAATGGCGTTTCACTATGGTTTCTTAGATGAGCTGCAACCTTTGAATTGAAGATGCTCTCCGGTTGCTAGGTTACACTGCCTACTCACTGTGACGGGAAGGAGAAGCCAGCTGAACTGCTACTTAGACCTTGGCACAAATATGCATTTCTCTCGGTCTAGTCTGTGTCTGTCTTCCTCAGTTTATTGGAATCCTGCTTCTCCGTCTCGTCTTGTGCCCACTGCTGAGACTGCACCCATGCCTCGCCTGCATCAAAGGATGCGTTGCCGTAGGGGTAGCACTAGAGGCCAACCACTGCGTGCTCCCTCTAGCCCCTCAACCGATTCATCTTCCCACTCCAGTGATTATTACGCAGGCCGCTATCCAAACACTAGAAGTGGGCGGGGTCGGGTTCTAGGATCTGGCCACCGTATGGGCTCCCCTGCTCCTCATTTCCCCACCGCTTCACCTTCTCCCACGACGCGCATTGCGCTTTTTTCCTTTAATTTCTCTCTGAACCACCCACGAATCACAACTTCAATCATCGTGGTTTTCTGTGAAGAGGCCCAAGCGGAGGAACAATGCACCCGTCCGGTAGGTCTGAGCTCAGAAAAATCCCAGCTTTCAGGCTTTCAGGAGGGGAGCAGTGGCATGAATGTGCAGGAACCGGATGCTCAGGTTCATAGGGCTCGTGATGTGGAGATAGCGCCTGGAGATCCTGGACCTTCCATGTCTGAAGCTGCTCCCGCCATGGATAGTGACATGTTTACTGAAGGATGGTGCCGAATTGTCGAAGAACCACCTGATGAGTAGCTGCTTCTCTTTGGTTTGGTTTTCTTGCTTCGCGGCCCACTTAATTGGGCATGTTTTTGCTTATATTACTGTGTTGGACCTCTGTTTTATTTTTGAATTCTGTAAACATTGTAATCATCAAAGATATCAAACAATGGCTCCCCTACGTAGGCAATGCAACGACCTGAAAAACGTTCAAGACTGGTTTCCCCGTATGAGGACAGTCTTATTTTTTGATTTTTTGACAAATTTTCCATAAGTCTAGGCAATGTTTTTGACTTCAGTCATGCTGTAATTTTATTCCCACTGTTAATAGATTAACCTTACCTAGAAAAAAAAAATTCCCTGTTTCTATTTTGAACCTGTTTTTTGAAATATAGAGCCATGTTTATATGATTGTTTATAGTTGAAGCGCTGCAGGGTGGTTTATTATATTAATATTTCACGGTCGAATTATGTTCATAAAAATTGGAACGCCCACAATTCATAACAAATATTGGATATTTACTGTCCTCTTTTAAAGTTTCATTTTTATGTTTGCCGAAGGATGGTGCCGAATTGTCGAAGAACCACCGGATGAGTAGTTGCTTCTCTTTGGTTTGGTTTTCTTGCTTCGCGGCCCACTAATTGGGCATGTTTTTGCTTATATTACTGTGCTAGACCTTTGTTTTATTTTTGAATTCTGTAAACATTGTAATCGTCAAAGATATCAAATGATGGTTCCCTGCATGGGCAATGTAACGACCTGAAAAACGTTCAAGACTAGTTTCCCCGTATGAGGGAAGTCTTCTTTTTTTATTTTTTGACAAATTTTCCATAATTCTGGGCAATTTTTTTGACTTTGGTCATGCTGTAATTTTATTCCCACTGTTAACAGATTAACCTTACTTAGAAAGAAAAAAAGTTGCCATGTTTCTATTTTAAACCTGTTTTTTGAAATATAGAGCCATGTTTATATGATTGTTTATAGTCGAAGCGTTGCAGGGTGGTTTATTATATTAATATTTCATGATCGAATTATGTTCATAACAATTGGAACGCCCACAATTAATAACAAATATTGGAGATTTATTTTCCTGTTTTAAAGTTTCATTTAAAAAAAAAAAAAATTGAACCCGCCGTTGGTATACCGACGGTTTGTAAGCGTCGGTCTTCTGACGTTTTGAACGATTTCCATTTTCGTCTGTCTTGTGACGTCCGTCGATATTGCGACAGTTCTTCCTAGCGTCGGTATTGCGATGCTTTTGGAATGCGTCAGTATTGCGATGCTTCTGGAAAGCGTTGGTCTTGCGACACTTTTGTATGGCGTCGAAATTGCGACAGCTTAAAAACGTTGGAAGAGCGACAGTATAAAAACATCAAAAGAGCAACGTTCAAAACGTTGGACCACATTTCATTGGAATTGCGACAGTTTACAAACGTCAAAAGAGCGACGGTATAAAAATGTTGGAAGAGCAACGTTCAAAACGTCGGACCACATTTCGTCGGAATTGTGACAGTTTACAGACATCGGAAGAGCGACGTTTTGGGAAACGTCGGAAGAGCGACGCTTGTTTGGAAGCGACGGAAAAAGTGTCGGTAGTGCGACATTTTTTCAAGGCATCGGAATTGTGACGTAATGGCGAACCACGTTTTGCCCATCCTCGAACTGTCGCTCTTGCGACAACTATGTGTCGGAATAGCGACGAAGTGGTCGTCGGAAATTGGGCCAAATTTTCTAGTGATTGTCTTTGATAGGGATACTAGATTTGTTGGTCATTTTTGGAGGACATTGTGGAAGAATCTTGGTACTAAATTAAGTTTCAGCTCAGCTTATCACCCTCAGACTGATGGGCAAACTGAAGTAGTGAACAGGAGTTTGGGTAATATTTTGAGAAGTCTTGTAGGAGAACATCCTAAACAGCGGGATCATATTTTACCACATGCAGAGTATGCATATAATGATTCACCTAACAGAAGTACAGGGCAGAGTCCATTCCATATAGTCTATGGAATGCACCCAAGAGGAGTATCTGAATAGAGGAACTTGGGAAAAGCAGAAATGAGAAGTGTTGAAGGAGAAGAGTTTGCTTCAGAAATTCAAGAAATACATGAATAGGTAAAGAAGCAGCTACAATACAGCAGCGTCAAGTACAAAAATAGAGCAGATTTGAGAAAAAGAGAAGTTAATTTTGAAGTTGGTGATTTAGTTTTGGCACACTTAAAAAAAGAAATATTTCCAAAGAGGAAGTATAACAAGTTAAAATTCAAAAATATAGGACCATGCAGGATATTGAGAAAATTTTCTGCAAATGCTTATGAAATTGAATTACCATCTGATATTGGAATATCTCCAATATTCAATGTTGCTGATTTGTACAAATATGAAGATGGTAGCACGGATGACAGACCAGAAGACAAAGAAAAGATTGACTGGGTAAAACAGTTACCCACAACAAAGACATTACAATAAGAGAGGATCTTAGACAGGAAAGTGTTTAATAAAACCAGGGGACATGAGTATTTTCAATATTTGATCAAGTGGAGTGATCATCCAATGGAGGATGCTACCTGGATGACAGAAACCATGCTACAAAAATTGGGCAGTTCTGTGGAGGATATCATGGATAGGAGCCCATGAAGATTTTTGTACTCACGAGTCTGATATAGGAGCATGAGGCTTAGAGACAAAAGGCTTCATTAATTATTTTAAAAATCCAAAAAAAAATTACAAGCAAAGGTGTTGGTACCTTTAGCTTTCAATTTACAGTTTTATTAGATAGGGTTGAACTAGTATCTAGGAGGATTAAACATTTTTATATTAGATTCAACATATTTAGCTTTCAGTTGCTATATTTAGGGATGATATTATGTAATTGGGATTTTCTCTAAATTAGGAGAATCCGATCCTCAAGAGGAGGTCAAGTGTTATGTAAAAACCTATAAATGTAACCTCTGAGAAGGAGGAAATCGAATTTGGATGACAAAAGATCTAATTGAGAGGGTTTCGCCTCTGAGTTAATAAAATTTGTAGAATTTATTTATCTGTTGTTGCTTGGAAAATTTTCGGAGGGTTTCATCTCTTCGAATCCATTAGATTTATGAATTTCTGTGTATAAATATAGAGTGATTAGCTTCTGTGTGAAGGAGAAATTAAGTATATTAAACTTCTGTATAAAGGGTTCAGAGGAATTGAAGAACGTCTGGGTTCTTTTTTTGAGAGCAGATATTGATAATCAATTATATTTTTTGAGCCACAGAGTGAAAAAGGGAGGTTTCCAGAGGAGAAAAGTTATAATATAAACCAGCTGAAATCCAAGTCAAACGCGATTAAAAATCAAGTTTGTAAACAAGTGGTTTTCGAAAAAACCAGTCACTGTTGTCACACCGTTTTTGGGTTGTGAGTGGTTTTATTTAATTTGAACGTGATCAAATAAGATTGTGACACGTCACGGGTGTGAAACCACTAGTTTCACATGAATTTTGAGTGATAAAGTGCGGGGGATGATTGAACGCAATAGTCATCCGATCATTTGATCAAAGCATCCAACGGTGGTCGCGTCGGGAGTTGCATGGAGGTTAATAAAAGGTATGGACCCGAAATTTTATGAAATGGATTTTTATTAAAGGTTGAAGCCTGGAACCATTTCCAAAAGTGTAAACTTTTGAAGGTGTTAATATTATTTCAATAGAGCTTTATTAAGAGTTTGAAGTTTGGCACTAGAAAATTTGGCGAAAATTCCGACGGCCAATTCGTCGCTATTCTGACACATAATCGTCGCAAGAGCGACAGTTCAAGGGCAGACAAAACGTGTTTTGTCATGCCATCACAGTTCCGACGCACCTAAAAAGTGTCGCACTATCGACACTTCTTCCGTCGCTTCCGAACAAGCGTCACTCTTCCGACGTCTCACGAACCGTCGCGCTTCCGACGTTTGTAAACGGTCGCACTTCCGACGAAATGTGGTCTGACGTTTTGAACGTCGCTCTTCCGATGTTTGTAAACGGTCGCAATTCCGACGCAGTGTGGTCCGACGTTTTGGACGTCACTCTTCCGACGTTTGTAAGATGTCGCAATTCCGACGAAATGTGGTCCGACGTTTTGAACGTCGCTCTTCTGACGTTTGTAAGCTGTCGCAATTCCGACGAAATGTGGTCCGACGTTTTTATACTGTTGCTCTTCTGACTTTTTTGAGTTGTCGCAATTCCGACGTCTACAAGGCGTCGATATATCGACAGCGGGTTCAAATTTTTTTTAAAAAATGAAACTTTAAAAGACGAGAAACGTTGTTTTGAATATATTATATGAAGTAAAACAATCCATGAAGTCATTACATTTTCACATCTGAAGATTGGAACCCAAATATCCATCCAGAAAAGTGGAAGTCCCACCCCAGACAATGATAGAAAATACCCCATGTCACATACAGGGACATGATATAAAACCCAGTAATGGTCCACATGGAGATTATCGACAATCTGAGAAAGCATCCAAATATGCCCGAGGCATCTATAAGAAAGTGAAATAGCGGTATGTAGAATAGTAAAGCAACAGATAGAGTATCGACGTCCATTGTTCCAAATACAAATTAAAGTACCCAAAATCCTTGAACAGAGAAAAACGCTAATCATGTGAGGAGTGTGATATGTCCAAAATATAAAAAGACCATCAGACCATATCAATAAACCAGCAACATAGACCGACATCGCTAGTTTTGAAGGCAGAGTGATAAACATTAATCATTTTTTTTTCACAAGAGAAAAAACGTTGTTTTGAATATATTATATGAAGTAAAACAGTCCATGAAGTCATTACATTTTCACATCTGAAGATTGGAACCCAAATATCCATCCAGAAGAGTGGAAGTCCCACCCCAGACAGTGATAGAAAAATACCCCATGTCACATACAGGGACTTGATATAAAACCCAGTAACGGTCCACATGGAGATTATCGACAATCTAAGAAATCATCCAAATATGCCCGAGGCATCTATAAGAAAGTGAAATAGCAGTATGTAGAATAGTAAAGCAATAGATATAGTACCGACGTCCATTGTTCCAAATACAAATTAAAGTACCCAAAATCCTGCAACAGAGAAAAACGCTAATCATGTGAGGAGTGTGATATGTCCAAAATATAAAAAGACAATCAGACCATATCAATAAACCAGCAACATAGACCAGCATCGCTAGTTTTGAAGGCAGAGTGATAAACATTAATCATTTTTTTTTCACAAGAGAAAAACGTTGTTTTGAATATATTATATGAAGTAAAACAGTCCATGAAGTTATTACATTTTCACATCTGAAGATTGGAACCCAAATATCCATCCAGAAAAGTGGAAGTCCCACCCCAGACAGTGATAGAAAAATACCCCATGTCACATACAGGGACTTGATATAAAACCCGGTAATGGTCCACATGGAGATTATCGACAATATGAGAAAGCATCCAAATATGCCCGAGGCATCTATAAGAAAGTGAAATAGCAGTATGTAGAATAGTAAAGCAACAGATAGAGTACCGACGTCCATTGTTCCAAATACAAATTAAAGTACCCAAAATCCTTGAACGGAGAAAAACGCTAATCATGTGAGGAGTGTGATATGTCCAAAATATAAAAAGACCATCAGACCATATCAATAAACCAGCAACATAGACCGGCATCGCTAGTTTTGAAGGCAGAGTGATAAACATTAATCATTTTTTTTTCTCAAGAGAAAAAACGTTGTTTTGAATATATTATATGAAGTAAAACAGTCCATGAAGTCATTACATTTTCACATCTGAAGATTGGAACCCAAATATCCATCGAGAAAAGTGGAAGTCCCACCCCAGACAATGATAGAAAAATACCCCATGTCACATACAGGGACATGATATAAAATCCAGTAACGGTCCACATGGAGATTATCGACAATCTGAGAAAGCATTCAAATATGCCCGAGGCATCTATAAGAAAGTGAAATAGTAGTATGTAGAACGGTAAAGCAACAGATAGAGTACCGACGTCCATTGTTCCAAATACAAATTAAAGTACCCAAAATCCTTGAACAGATCAAGAAAAACGCTAATCATGTGAGAATTCAAAGTAAAGTTAATCTATTAGCATTGCGAATAAAATTACACCGAAGTCAAAAACATTGCCTGGCCATACTCATGGCAAATTTGTCATCAAAAAATCAAAAAATTAAGAAGACTGCCCTCATACGGGGAAACCAGTCTTGAACGTTTAATTTACAGAATTCAAAAATATTACAAAGGTCTAGCACAGTAAAATAAACTAAAAGAAGCCCAATTAAGTGGGCCTGCTAAGCAAGAAAAACAAATTAACCAAACTACTCCTCCGGTGGTTCCTCCACGATTTGGCACCATCCTTCGGAAGGTCCAGGATCGCTAGGTGCTACCTCCACATGCATGCCACGGCTCCCCTCCTGAAGGCCCGAATGCTGGCCGGCTTTTTCCGAGCTCAGACCCGCTGGACGGGTGCATTCTTCCTCCGTTTGGGCCTCCTCGCGGAATACCACAGTGACTAAAGCCGTGATTCGCGGGCGGTTGAGAGAGCAATTAAAGGAAAATTGCGCAGTGTGCGTCGTGGGAGAAGGTGAACTAGCGGTGGGGAAGCGAGGAGTAGGGGAATCCATACGGTGGCCAGATCCTACAACCCGACCCCGCCCACTCCTAGTATTTAGATATCGACCTGCGTAATAATCACTGGACTGGCCGGAAGTCGACTCTGTTGAGGGGCTGGAGGGAGCGCGCAGGGGTTGACCTCTAGTGCTCCCCCTGCGGCAACGCATCCTATGAAGCACGCGAGGCATGGGTGCAGTCTCAGGCGCAGTGGGCACAAGAGGAGACAGAGAAGCAGAATTCCAAGAAACAGAGGAAGACAGACAGAGACAGAACCGAGAGAAATGAAGATATGCAGCAAGGTCTAGGCAGCAGTTCAGCTGGCCACTTCTCCTTATCGTCACAGTTAGCAGGCAGTGTAATCCAGCAACCGGCTCGTCTGAAAAACCATAGCTAAACGCCATTTTGTCGACCCGACTGCAATGCAATCAAAGGACGCCCATCATAATTAATCTCTGATCATTAATAATGAGAGCCAAAGGCCGGATCATATTGGAGCGTGCGGAATCGCTAAGAGGAGTGGAGGCCGATCTTGAACAGTGTTAAAAATTAATTAATGTGGATTTGATGTGAAAACTTAATTGAACAACGTTAAATGTTAATGCGATTGATATGAAATCGCCATATCCATGTCCCATCGCCTTAAACGCCATCTAATGCACATGCAGCCGGGATCAGGGCAAGTTTTTATTGAGGACACGTGGCAGAAATTGATTGGAGCAGATCTTTGTTTGGGCCGCTCGCGCAGTGGAAATCCGGACTCGAAAAATATTAGGGCGAATTTGATAATAAATTCGTGTCACAACTCTCCCTTCGTACGCCAGCCCAACTTCAGACCCAAAAAAGATTAGGGCGGAATTCATTTGGTTTTCGCGTCACAAAATTGGCCGACGTCAGCAGGCTATTTTGGAACGCGAATTTGGTTTGAATTATGATTTATCGCCGTTTGAAGTCCGGCGGGCTCGACTTAAGAACAATTTTGTTTGATCCCATCTTATAAAATTTGTGTTGGTTTTCTTTGATAATACACATATTTATAATAAATCATGGGAATACCACACTAGTAAACATGTGAAAAAGTTATATAAATTATTGAGAACAATCATTTTTATGTAAAAATATCCAAATGTGCTTTTGGAAAATAAGAATTCGAGTATTTGGTTCATATTGTTTTAAAGGAAGGAGTGAAGTTGGAGCCTCAAAAGATGCAAGCTATTACAAAATGACCTATTCCTAAGAAAATCAAGGTTCTTAGAAGATTTTTTAGACTTACATGATATTATTGATCATTTGTTAAAAATTATGCATGCATTTCAAGTCCACTCACATATCTCTTGAAGAAAATATCATTTATATGGAATGATGAGGCTACTTTGGCATTCTCTCTTTTAATGGATGCAATGTCTTCTACACCAACATCGGTTGCACCTAATTTTGGTAAAACATTCATAGTAGAGTGTGAGGAACTAGGACAAGGAATTTACGTAACATTAACACAATAAGGGATATCATTGGCTTTTAAAAGCAAGGAATTCAAAGAAAATATTTGGTGAAATTCAGGGAATTCACTTTTGTTACTAGGTTTATGTCACACGATGATGCAGGGGCATTAGGCACTAGCCAGCAATGTAGGCGGTTTTGTCCACATGTTGTGGCTAGGAGGGTTCGAAAACATTTGAGTTGTAACAGCTAGGTGTCAATACCTCAGCTGACTGTATTACTTAGACTAGTTAGAGTTGTAGGAGTCGAACAGTTTCAGTTAGTTGAATTATTATAATTAGACCTTTTGATTTCTAGAATGTTCCTCTTAGAGGAACCGAAGAGCCATATGTTATGTATATAAATTGTAATTCCTCGGATGAATAAAATTAAAGAGGGAAGAGGGAGTAGAGAGGGGATTTCTGCAATAAACCTCTGTGTGTGAACAATTGTTTCCAGTTAAATGATTTCCAAGCTTAGTTGCCATTGAATTATCTCAAACTGCTAATTGTGAAGAATTGTTTAACTGTGAGGCGATTGGGTACTGATAATTCCATTCTTCTGTCTTTGAATTCCTGTAAATTGTTGGATAACCCTGTGAACTCACCCCTCCCGAAGGCGAGGTTTGTGTAGAGAACTGGGGTCGTGAAAACTGTTCAAATATAAAAATCCCGCTTAATAAAGAGACAAAATTGTTGTTCTTTCGGAACTTGACCCGAGGATTGGACATGAGTTAACAAACAAAAGGATAACGGAACCAGACTTGCACCCGTGGTCAAGCCCTCTACCAAAACCACGAGCAGAATCACAAAAGCGGATTGCCTATATCGCATCGCTTTTGCGGAGTAGGCAGTGTTTCCTATTCGCGAGCGATTCCATAGGGAATGCGACACGTGGCGAAGTGACCCCCGAAAAACCACCGTTTAACCCGCGCCATCGCACGTTAAAGCCCGACGTTGGAAGCCGAGCGAAATTGCCAAGAGTCGTTGATTTGGAGAAGGGCCATCGGACGGTGGTTGCACGTTGAACTTGCCCGGAGGTTAACTAAGGTGTGCGGAGGATAGCCAGGTACGATACGAGTGTTTGATTGGTTATTGATATATATAGGTGGGGCCGAAGTATAATGAAATTGTTTAATTAAACGATTGGCAGATAATTAGCATAAGTCTGGAGCGTGATTGTTGTAAGGCTGGGTGGTGAAATATAGAGCCGAAAGTTCATTACAAGTTATTTATTTAAAAAGAAACATGGAGTATAAATACAAAGTGTTGAAATTTAAACATTGGTTATAAGGATTGGAGATAATATAAATTCGGGAATATAAATTAAAGTCCAACCATTGTGGATAGTATTTATTTATCAAATTCTACGAATTTGATAAATAAACCCGAAAAAAGAAGAAGTCAATTAAGACTCAGGCTGGAGGAAAAGAACGGGGTACACCAAGGGAAAATGCTGACAGAGCGATTGTAGACACACCAGCTCTCCTTGGGGGTCCAATTTCAGTTTTGTTGTGTCACACGATGATCTCTCTTCTCTAGCATTTACTTGTATTGAAGATCATTATTCTAGGAATAAGGAGTTATTTTCTCCAAAAATAACCCTAGCCAAACATTGACAATGCATCAAGGATATCTTTCTATGCTTCATAAGAACATTTGTTCTACTTCTAAATCATGTCTTGGAAGTGGTTGTTTTGCTGGAAATTATTCACCAGTTGGTTTCATACCAAAGTCTTTTTCACATTTTCAGCATCCAATACATGAAAAAGATAATGGTTTAAAACAACATAAATATTTGAAATTTCGCAAGAATTGTCTGGCACACTTTGAATATGAATTTTGAAGTCAAGTGCATGATGCTGTATAGGATCAAGTGTCATTTTGAATACCAAATGTTTCACAAGAAACTTCTCAACATGCTACTCTGCAGTAAGGATTAAATGACAATATTGCATCAACTATTTCCATAATAAAAGTGCACCTCGGCCATAAGACTAAACAACTACAAATGTTGTAGATCTAACAAGACCACACAATCAAATGTATTCCACGAGGCCAATACTGTATGAAAAATGAAAAGGACTTTGCAACCAAAAATAAATCTTCCTTGGGATTAGATTACTTTAAAGGTCTCTTTAAAGCCCCCCCTGAAGTTTCCATTGCCGAAGTGATCAGGGTGTCTCAGCTCTTCCCTAGGTTCGTGGACGAGGATGAAAATGAGGCAACAATGGCTCCTGTATCCAAACAGGAAGTGGAGGATATCCTTAAAAGCATGGCAAAGGACAAAAGCCCAGGGCCTGATGGATGGACTGTTGAGTTTTTTCTGCATTTTTTTGACACTCTCGGTGATGACCTGGTTGCTGTTGTTGAAGAATCTAGAGCTACAGGCCAATTCTTTGGTCCTTTCAATTCTACCTTTCTCGCCCTGATCCCCAAGTCGGACCATCCCTCGTCTTTTGCTGATTTTCGTCCCATTTCCCTCTGCTCTTGTGTTTATAAAATTATTGCGAAAGTCATTGCTGCAAGGCTTAAACCTTTCCTTTCTGCTCACCTCTCCCCTGAACAGTTTGGTTTTTTAAGTGGGCGCCAAATCCATGAAGCTGTAGGTGTTGCTCAGGAATCCCTGCACAGCTTAAAAAGGAGTGGCAAGAAAGGAATTATTGTCAAGTTGGACTTATCTAAAGCTTATGATAGATTCAGTTGGCTTTATCTAAGGCTTCTTCTTACCCACCTCGGGTTCCGTTTTGACTTTGTTCGTTGGATCATGAGTTGTGTTTCCTCTACAGATATTGCTCTCCTGATTAATGGCGCTGCAACTCCTTTTTTCACTCCGGAACGAGGTCTAAGACAGGGCTGCCCGCTTTCGCCTTTGCTATTCTTGTTGGCAGCAGAAGGCTTAAGTCTCCTAATTCACCGAGACAAAAGACTGGGTAGTTTAAAGGGGATTGAAGTGGCGGCAAATTTCTGGATCACGCACCTTCTTTTTGTTGATGATATACTGATTTTTCTGAATGGGTCTACTGATGACTGCCGCGCCCTAAAATCTCTGCTGGAGCTATTCTTAAAAGCAACTGGGCTCCAAATAAATTCTGCAAAATCAACTATCACACCTTCTGGTCTTTCTGAAGTTGAGCTTATTAGAGTTCAAAGGCTCATGAACTTTGAAGTCCGCCCATTGCAGGATCACTTCAAATACCTGGGTTTTTTGTTAAAACCAGACTCTTATCGCATTCGGGATTGGAAATGGCTTCTTGCTAAGATTGAAAAAAGGCTTTCTCATTGGAGCTTCAGGTGGTTATCAAGGGCTGGGCATCTGGTTCTGATTAAATCTGTTCTGCTGGCCATTCCTGTTTTTTGGGCTAGTCTTTCTTGGGTGCCTAAAGGTATTTTGGCTTCAATTGAAAAACTATGCAGAACTTTCTTGTGGTCCGGGTCCAATCAGGATTCGGTAAGCCCTTGGGTGGCTTGGGACAAAATTTCAAGGCCAAAGGAGTGGGGCGGCTGGGGAATAAAAAACCTGGGATCCTTTGCAAAATCCTTGGCGGCTAAATTAGCTTGGCGCCTGATCTCAACAGATTATCTCTGGGTCTCACTCATGAAACGCAAATATATCAACCAAGATTATGTTCTGGAATGGGTTCGGCACCCTGTCAAATCTTCCTCAAATGCTTCTTCAGTTTGGAAAGCAGTTGTGGCTTCTGTCTAGCTTATCGAGAAGGGCTTGGCCTGGAAAGTGGGTGACGGAAGCCAGGTTCGGGTGGGATGTGATCCTTGGGTTGGCTGTCCGCCCAACTTCGCTCTGTCACGAGAGCTGGTTGCTTATTTAAATTCTGAAGGCTATTTCTACCTAAGTCAGGTGGCAGATCCTAGGTCCACTTCTTTTGTCAAGCAAGGTTGGTTGTCTGGTTTGGACCTGCATTTGGATAATAGATGGCTAGAAGAGTGGAACCGGTATGTTGCTAATCTCTCTCTCTCCTCTGTTAGAATATCTGATTCTGTTGACACCTTGCGTTGGGTGCATGCTCAAACAGGTATTTATTCCCCTAAATTCGGTTACAAGTGGCTTATGCTGCAACAAGGCTGGGGGAATCCTGCATGGTGGTCCAAACCCCTGTGGAAACTTAAAAGTCCAGCTAAAACCAGACTCTTCTTCTGGTGCATTCTTCACAAAAAAGTTCCAACTTGGGACTTTCTTCAAAAAAGAGGCAAGCAGGGGCCGAGCTGGTGTTCGCTTTGTAAATCTGCAGAAGAAACGCCTCTCCACCTTTTTCTCCTATGTCCTTTTAATGTTAGTCTCTGGACAGAATCTCTGCGCTTATCCAACATTCCCTTGAGATGGTATGGGGATGGTCTTCTGAAAGCATGGGAACACTGGTGGCAGGAGGCGTCGGATGATAAAATCAGGGCCTTTCCACTTTTAATAGCCTGGGGCACTTGGATAGCACGAAACAGGGCTATTTTCAATGAGACTACCTTTCCGTTAGCAAACCTGGCAGCTGAGGGAGCTGCTATTTTTGACAGCATACCAACGCCTGCTGACAAAGGCTCCGTTCGTATTGTACAGCCGGAAACAATCAATGATTCCCTTCCTTGGGCATACTTCGATGGTGCTTCTGATATTAATGATACCTGTGGTGCAGGACTGGTTATTAATCTCACAGCTGAAAATTCCTTTCGAGCCTCTGTTGGCCTTGGGCAAGGGTCCAATAATTTCGCAGAACTTAAAGCACTCCATTTGCTTCTTTGCTGGCTTATTTCTAAACAGATTTATCAGATTAATATCTTTGGTGATTCTAGGAATGTTGTCAACTGGTTTAATGGGACTCATCAATGCAGGCATTTTCTTCTTCTTCCTTTACTTCAGGAGATTCGTCGTCTTAAATCCTTTTTCACGAAGATTTCTGTTGTTCATATTTACAGGGAAATAAACCAGCAAGCAGATATCTTATCTAAAGAAGGTCTACAACTCGCTTTGGGGTCCTGGGCAGTAGTGGAAGCAGTAAATGGGACTGTTCAACCTCATGAACAGCCTCTTTTTGTGTAATTTTTCAGCTTATTTTTAGCATTGTACAATGGACCTTTATAAACCTATGTGTTTTTTGATACTATTTTGGGTCCTGAACTGTTTCCCTTATGTAAGGGGGTTCTGGGCTCGCTTTTTGTTTTTATTTATGGTATTATATGGGGCTGGGATAGTTTTTACTGCCAGTCCTTTTGGGTGCTGGAGCATCTCGTTTGCACTGACTCTTACTGCTCTCATCTCCTGTTGATGAGCATAAAGAGCTGCATAGATGCTTAAGCTGTGATATTTATGGTTTTCTCTTGGGCTGCTAACATCTTCTTCAGATGGAAAGTAGCCTTGATTGCATTCTCTTTCTAAAGGGAATGACTGTTTTGCTTCCAGAAATGCTTGGCATATGTTCAGAGACTATCTATATTAATAGAAAGTTCGTTTTT